>JAINUG010000010.1:2887542-4095042 GCA_029706075.1 Aldrovandia affinis
TCCTCCGAAACGGAACTCGCCCCCCTATTCCCTGGGGACACCCTTCACGCTTCACGCCGGCTCACCCTCTCCCTCCCCCTGGGGCGGACAACCAAACGCCGCCCCCGATTGGGACTCTCGGCCAGGGCCGGTCTAGCACTGTCGGGTTTCAAACCGCGACCGTGATAGGCAGCTTGCACTCCTTCCGCACGCAAAGTGAGGTGCTTTAGACTGCTACGCTATCCGAGGCCCCGCCCTTGCTCTCCTGTGAGATGGGTTTCACATACTGTACTGTCGATCGTCTGGGAAAAGGACATTTCCCATTTAAAACACTTCCTCGTTTATCGTGTTCTCCAAGGAAACGGGCGCTCTCACACTGTACCAATGTGAACATGGCTGACGACACAGGCTTTGATGCAGAACCGAAAGAAACAGAATTAACTATCTCATTGTGTCATAAAATGATCTACCATTATAGAGACACAATTGCCTTATAATTCTGTTTTTCATGCCTATGTCATAATTGAGGGAAAACCCCCGAAGCTGTACAAGGTTTAAAAACAAGAGAGCTGGGATTGCAGTTCAGCACAGCTCTGCCTGTTTATGCTTTAAGTCCACTCAGTTTTGTAACACTGAACCTGTTGGGTGATGAAAGCTGTTGGTTTATTTGTCATTCTTCAGACCCATAACTCATACAGCAAGCCCACCTTTGTAATTAATTTTGAAGTGCAGCTAATACGGTCATTCACACAGTTTCCTCTTATTTGATTGGCTGTTCAAGTGCTTCTGCTTAATGAAGTGCCCACCAACTGCCCTCCACCTCCCACCCTATTTACACTTCAAATGTATTCCCCTTTCTACTTATGTTTGGTTATCAGAACATTATAAATACAAAGTAAAAGTACTTCAATGTGTTCAATGTGTATATAAAAATTGTATTCATTTTTTTCAATGAGCACAGCAGAAAATCCAATCATGGCATCTCATTTATATTTCAAAGGCATTTAACACGAAAGGAAAATTTTGAATTTGAATCGGTTTCACTGGGAGAAGTGATTTTCACAGGCACTAATGTATATTACAAAAAAGGCCTGGAGCACTGTATATAAATATTCTGATATGTATGTTTATAGACCCACTATGTCAATCGGATAGATGCCATTAAAAATGATTATACATCAACTGCATAAGATGAAGGAAACCTATATCCAAGGTCATATGGAAAGGCTTGTAGGAAACCATTTGAATATGCAAAGTGCAGGCAAACACTTAACTGCTCTACACAAAGTGCATTACAATATGCAGGTCTTGCTGGGGTCCCTGCTGACTTACTTCACTGAGGTAGATGTAGAAGGAGCAGGTGGAGCCGTCCACACCATAGCCACTGTAACAGGAGTCCGAACGCCACATATCCTTCATCCACTGAGGAAACGGAGAAAATAATTCCCTCAGTATACAAACCAAAGAGACAGCAACTGTTACAACCTGCCAGCCTATAAATAATGGCCTGCAGGTACAGACTCTCAAGCCTGGATCTAATCAACATTTGTCCTTAACTTTGACCTACAATTAAATGCAATTTTTTTCTCCGTCACAAACACAGTTTGCCGAGTAAAATTTGCCGCTAAACTCTCCAAAATCTGCTTGTGAAGAAAAACAAAAAAACAAATACTACTTACATTTACATGCGCTTGCAAAAGTAAGAACAAATATTGACTGAATCCAGGCCTGGAGTCTATACAAACTGAAATCTACAGGAATTAACAAGACTTCCATGAACATAGCTCTACTTGTTATACAGGTGGTTTTACAGTACCTCAGTCTGGGCTGAAATTAGCATCAAAGTCCTTTTCAGCATAAAAACTACCCATAATTTCTACCTGTAGCTTGTAATGCAATTATCCATCACCCATGAAGAGCACTGCTCCTTTGTTCCTAATTTTAACACTTGAAACAGGACTCTTAAAATGTACAGTGCCCCTTTAAAGGCTACATTTTACCCTACATTTTTCTAAACATTAATAAAAAATAAAAAAATAGAGTACCTTGGATTCATAAGTCTACACCCTGCTTATCATACAAATTGTAAACTAGCTCAGGGGTAGCTCCATCTGTGTTCAATTGTAGTGAGACAGTGCATTTCAGAGTAAAGAATCCACCATGAGCAGCAAAGAGCTTTCACAAGAAGGATAAAGTTGTGGAAAGGCACATATCAGGAAATGGGTATAGAAAGATTTCAAAGGCCTTAAATATGCCTTGGAGTACGGTCAAGACCATAAATAAAAAGTGGAAGGTGTATGGCACCACCAGGACCTTGCCTAGATCAGGCTGTCAGTCCAAGCTGGATGACTGAGCAAGAAGGAGGCTGATCAGAGAGGCCACCAAGAGGGCAATAACAACTATGAAGGTGCTACAGGAGTGGTCAATGTGTTCATGTGTCAACAATACAGAAGGCTCTCCACAATTCTGGTCTGTAAGGTAGGGTGGCAAGAAGGAAGCCACTACTCAAAAAGTCCACATCCAGTCCTGTTTGAGGTATACAAACAAAACACTCTGAAGATTCTGAAGCCATGTGGAAAAAGTGTTGTGGTTAGATGAAACAAAGATATACATTTTTGGTCTAAATGTTTGACAAAAACCCAATGCAGCGCATCAACCAAAGAACACCATCCCTACTGTAAAGCATTCTGTTATGGGGGTGTTTCTCATCAGCAGGGACTGGGGCACTTGTCAGAAGAGAAGGTAAAATGGATGGAACAAAATACAGAAAAATTATTGAGTTGAAATTGGGAAGGAGGTTCACCTTTCAGCATGACAGCAACCCAAAGCACACAGCTAAAGCAACAATGGAGTGGCTAAAAAGTGAATGTCCTTGAGTGGCCTAGTCAGAGCCCAGACCTAAATCCTATTGAAAACCTGTGGAATGACTTAAAGAGCGCAGTCCATTGATGGTCCCCATGCAATCTGACTGAGCTTGAACAGTTCTGTAAGGAAGACTGGGCAAATGTTGCCCAATTATTGGTGTGCAAAACTGGTAGACTCATGGCTGTAATTCAAGCAAAGGGTGCTTCTACCAAGTGGGATCTAGACTTATCAATCAAGTTTTCCTAGTTTTTAATTTTTAACTAATGTTTTTTTTCAGTTGTAGTTGTAGGGTAAAATGGGTAATTAAAGGTGGAAAAAGTTTGGTTTAATATGTTTTAGTTTCAGCCTGTAAGGCAACAAAAGGTGACATTTTTCAGACAGGGTGTAGACTGAAAACATTTCAATCAGCAGATGTTTGCTAATGAAGTCAGGACATTGTATTGCTGTACAATTGTATTGCCTGGCTACAAATCCTTGAAAGTATTTTTAAATGTAACTAGTTTACATCAGCGTACATTTCTCACAAAGCCTATTTTCATTTTAAAAGCTATGTCCTATAAAACGTACGAATTGAATAATACGCAAACATGTGGGTAAAAATGTATATCTTTTTCAGTACTTCTCAATTATGGCATTTCTGTTCAAACTGTCTGTAACACGTGTATGCGATACAGGCACAGACATGTGTCACAGCAGCTTGGCCTTCGCCCACGAAGAGCATATGATTGCTCCTTTGTTCCCAATTTTGACATCTGAAACAGGATATCTACTGAAAAACTTTCAATCAGCAGGTGTTTGTATGGCAAGAAACACAAATGCCTCAGACTCAAGATTATAAACACTGAACCACTGAAAAGATCTTAAAATAGCAGAATTGATTTCAAAATGGATCAAATATCGTGGTGTTGAATTGTCTGTTGTTCCATTAGAGAGACGCAAACAATAAAATCCCTCTAATTATAGAAACACAAATATTTTGCCCATTACAAAGACAGGGATAAGAGGAGAAAACAAAACACAGACTGCAGAAGGTCAACAAATGTCAGAAATGATCTAAGCCTGGATGGTGATTCGCTAGAACCTTCGATGAAAACACAAATATACTATATAATAATGTTTTTATTAAATAGAATAAATCCCTGATGTACATCTGCAACAATCCGCTCCACAAGCTCAGTAGGCTGCTACCTTATCCTACATGAAGGCAGTGGAACACTACGACGGGTGCATAATCTGACCACTTTCCCCCCCCGCGCCCCCGTACTGACATCATGAACATGGGCCAGGAGACCAGATGGTGTGGGGCGTGATATGAAATGTATCAGCTCCCAGCAGAGGCAGGGGCTGTGGACATGTGATCCGCTGAGCACTGCTCACCTTCACCTTGCCCTCGCAGTGGGGAAAGCCGTCCATGGCCGGCATCTCGCACTTCTCCTGGGCGCCGTTCAGGAGATCTGTGGAGGGGAGGAGAGAGGGATGTGGTCAGCTGACACAGGTCAGGTATATGAGCAGTACATAGGCTCAGTGGCTCAGAGTGGCTTCAGAGAGCAGGACCCTAAAGTTGCAAGTTCAAGCCTCGGCCTCAACTGTGCCACAGCCGGACCGGGACAAGGAACCCGCAGCAGCAGGGCTCGATTGGCTTCGTCCCGTCCAGAGAAGAGTGGGCTTTGTCAGCCACGATTGCTCAGCTCAACACTACATTAGTTTCACCCAATGACACGGCAGGTGCCCACAAGCTACCATTTATGGACAGTGAGCGATACGTCTCTCTTCCAGCAAGCTCCTCCACACTAGCACTCTCTTGTGGTGCTAAGTGGACTGCAGGGTGTAAAATAGTCACTGGCTCGCAGTGTATGGGAGCAATGCATGCCCTACAGCTGCAGTGATCCTGTGTGTTGGTGGAATAGCAGTAACTTGAGGAGGCAGGATTGGAGATTCCAAGTTTGGGAGAACTAATTTCAGTCAAGTTCTAATTAATGTCAAATGGATAAGTGTCAAAGCCTCAGCGTATCAGTGGTTTCCTATGAGCGATAGCCATAATCCTAAACATACAGAATAACAAAGGCTGTCCCATGACACTGATAGCCCAACTCTCCTCTGTGTTTTGGGGCTTGGTGCTGGGTTGGGTGGGTACCCCTGGGGTTTCTGGAGGGTATCTGTGTTGGGTTCAAAGCACAACCTAGAAATATGTGACAGGAACAGTGAGGTTTCTGATTCAATAGACAGAGCAGGGCTACAGGCGTTCACTCTGACCACTCCTGGTAGTGTCAAATAGGGATGTTGTTAACATGTTAATTTTCTCCTAAGCATATACATATATTGTCAATATACTATGCTGGCTAATTGCTGTTAATGAAATTATTGGTATTCATGAATGCAATATCGCTGGAGGTAGTGAGAATTAATCGACATTCAGTACTGTAACATGTCAGACTCAAAACTTCAAAAGTACTGAGAAGAGATGGGTATTTGAATGTATTCGTAAAAAGTATTATTTATTCATGCTTAATACTCTTCCCTATAAGCAAAGATATATTTTGGGTACTCATCTATCAGCAGTCCTCTTATCTGCTTAAGTTGGAGACTCTGGGTACCAACATCCAAAAAATTCATCCTCATTCATTCATTTTGAGGAAAGAATATTTTATTAACCAGATCATTTGAAACTGTTTTTGAAGCAAAAGGTTAATGCTTGCATTTAATTGTGAGTCAAAGTTAAGGACAAATTGTGTTTGAATTCAGGTCATAGTATACTAGCAGCACCAAGCATCAGCCCACTAACACAAAAAAATGGTTTTACCGCTTTTCCCCAACAGATCTGAACTCATTTTGGGACAGTGCACTGCAAGTTTTACTCCCCAAACAGTCCCTAACGTAACTCCAAAGGCTAATAATTTTGACTGCAGACTGGCCTTTCTTGACTTGGCCCTCAATTTTGGAGCAGACAGTATGTATGGCTCTTCTACACTTACTGTCTGGACAGAAGAAAAAAGACTTGCTCTCTGTATGAGTAAACCTATGTAGTTTAGCATATTTCTATTTGAAATCCTGGAATTAAGTTATGAAATGAAGGAATCGTTATTTCTAATAATCTATTCATGTACAGTATTTTTTTTAATGGATAGTATTGCCTCTTTAGTTAATTACTGACATAACATCAGCTTTAAATATTTTCCTCTGGCAACCCTGGGTCATCCATGGCTAATGGAGGATGAAGCATGGAGCATGGAGCACAGTATCCATGCATATATGCATGTTAACTAGATTCCCTCACCAAGCAAAGGAGCAATTTGCATACCTGATGCAAACACTTGCTCAAATCAGCTCATCCTCACCCCGTTTAGGCAAATCTGCCTACACCACCTCGCAGAGAGAGCTCGCACAATGCCAGACTCCATGAGAAAACTTCACGACTGGCGGTGTGTCAAATTACATTAAAAGGTCAGGGAGGAGGCAGTGATGGTGGGAGAGTTTAATTGGGTTTGTCCATCGTCCCATCACAGTGAATCTCATCTGTGTGGACAGGTGGACCGGAATACAACAAGAATAATACTACCTCATGACACATTTCCTGTCTGGGAAGAGAGCCGTCTGCAGGATTAAAAAGATCGAGGGGTAGGGGTTAGCGTCTGAAAATGTTTTTTTACTGCAGCAGTATGACACAGCCTCCACAGCCTCTCTTGGTTTTGTCCTGCTTTGACGATTTCTACTGCACGAACAAGTGAAGCTCGAGTCACACAGGCATGTTCTGCCGTAAGCCAAGCACTGTTTGAAGAACTCTCCCTCCTCTGTCCAATGTGCTTGCATTGCATTGTCAACAAAAATGTCCATTTCTGAAATCACTGAACGGCTACTTTTACTCCACGCTCGATATTCAGCTCTGGATCGACGTCAAATTGCTCACAATATCAAAAGGGCGCACCGAGTGAAAAATCACTGCGAAATCTTCCGCCTCGGTGAAATTTCAACTTCCTTATAAGCTCCATGACCTCAAGGTAAGCCGCGCTGACAAGGTAATCCCTATAAAAAGGGTGCTGTCGCTGAGCCCCGGGGGCCCACCTGCGAAGACAAAAACAGAAAGGAAAAATCGACTGTTCAATTCCATCAGCCCTGAGGCTGGAATGCCCGCTGCAGATGGATGAAACCACCTCTCTCTCTCCCTGCACAATATAGAGTTCTAAAAAAAAGTTAAAGGGGTGGAAAAACACACCTTCTCTAATGAAAGTTGCACCAGGGGATATCAAAATTCAAAAAGACAATCCCAAGGAACCAAATTGCAAACGTCAGGAGAGTAATAGGGACATGATATATGACATCCTGCCCGGATACAGGAGATGCTCTTCTCAAATCCTGGAAAGATTAAGATAGGAGTGTACACACAGCACTTCACAAACAGTCGTTGACATTTATTGCAACTGCTTTCGTGCCGATACATTTCGAGGGACCTTCCAGGCCTATACTTTTACATGAACTGCATGCACAGCTTGCGAAATGATTACCTACATCACCAACCGTTTAGAAAATGGCACTTTATAACACTGACGTAAAAGCTGAGGTTTCCATAAATATCAAATTGATATAGCAGGAAATGAGGCTCTGCAATTTTCTCAGTAGTATAAAGTTTTATAATAGTCCATTTCCATTTGACTTGTGCTGGAGTTCAATGGCTGTGCCTTTGATCGTTAATACGTGGTGCCGCTGTTCTGAGAACAGTGACAGCGGAAAGTCTAGAGGCAATGAAAAGAGGAAGACTGGACCTGGATCAGCTCTAAGTGTCTGTGCATTCAAACTGGGAAGATGGCAAGAAAAATGGCAGTTTCGATTTGGCATTGGTTTAACATGAAAGGGCCCTTCAAGCATTGTTCCCAGGGGGCCCGCGTGACAGAGAGTTGCAGACGGATTAGAGGGATCACACTGCCAAACAATGGGAGTGTGCCCGAGCCTGGGAGGGGGGGCTCCAACTGGGGGAGAACTCCATCTGCGGCGAACGTGTGCCGACTTCACCGACACGGACGGAGAGGATCCACTCCAATCAGGAGCACGGCTGCTGCCAAAGCTTTGGCTTAAAAGCGCAGGAGAATAATCAAAATGTCAAGGGCGGCGTTCAAAAATAAGCTGAGGAGCTTTTTCTCTCCCTGGTAATAGGCTCCTGTGTGCGTCCTCTGGAATGCCAAGCAAACAGCCTTGTTGCCGTAACACAAGTTAACGATGCAGATGTAGCACTGTGCATTTTCAAGAATGCGATAAACTGGAAAAGCCCTTCCCTAAACAACGGCACAGAAAGCGACCCTTGAAATATGACCGTATGCTGTTCCTCATCCCTAAAACAGGAATACGTTTTATAAATGGGAGGTAAAATCAGGTCGCACTCACAAGCACAAACGTGCGCTTTGCAGTGGAGAGCAAAACCTTTTGATTGGTTCAAAAAAGACAGTGATTATACAATGTATAGCCTTATTGTACAATGTATAGTCAATTGAAACTGGCTGCTCTTGTCCCAGGTTGAAATTTTAGGTCAACTGGCCTGTTTTTCCTTGCACTTGAATCAATGCATGGGCATCACAAAACTGGAATATGTGCCTCCACCCACTGTTGCCTTTTGGTGATGTCTTTCCTTTCTGAAACCTCAGCAAGTTGAGCTGTCTTGGTCACTGAAGCTCCCACTAAATGTGCCCCAACAATCACCCCTCTTGCAAAGTCACTGAAGGCTCATTTTATAGCCAAGCTAGTAATAAATATCGGTAAGCAGGCCTGTCCACAGACTATATACATGAGCATATGCATGCATGCTGGGATGTTATTTTCTTAATTAATGGATGAGTCACACCTGTGTGGTAGCGTCTAGTTTCCATATACACTGTCCTTCATTTCGCAAGGTGTTTCCATTTTTTGTTCACGACCAGTAGCTCCACCCATCACTAGTGATGGAAGAGTGATGGTTTGTGAAACTAAAAATGGGTGGAGCTATCATATGTTATCATATATTCACTGATTTTAACCAATCCTTGTGTTTTAGCTGTGGACAGAAACATTATTATTATTTTTATTAGTTTCCAGTTTTTCTCCCAATTTAGTGGCCAATTATACCCTCTATTTATTCAGATTTGCCCTCCCCACACAAACTCGCCACCCATCTCTACGAGGCAAGCTAATTCCCATAGGGCAGCGAACTCCGTTTGAGATGTAATTCGCCCACCCAGTGAATCCCCAATCGGGCCTAGTCGGGTTTCGAACCATGACCGTGATAGGCAAGTCACACTCGTAAACGAGTGTGTTAGACTGCTATGCTATCGGAGGCCCCTAGACAGAAACATTTTGATTGATTCAAACAATGCAGTGATTGACAGCTCACTGTAGCTCCACCCACTGTGGATATCCTAAAACCTCACTCTCCCATAACTACCCATCACTAGTTTAAACCCCTCTGTGATGTAGAAAGAAAGGCAAGGGAAGGACTCATGGACAAACAGACCCAGAATTTCACACACACACACACACACACACTCACACACACACACACACACGTCATGTGGTTTGGTGAATAACAAAGGGACCTGGCTTATCAAGTACACAAGTGGCAATCTCAGTCTGACAATCCCAGTCAGCCATTCACCATGTGGGGAGCCAGAGGGATCACTTTTTCATAACATCTGTGTGTGGCTGACTGGCCTTTCATACCTTGTTTTCCCAGGAGCTGGCCTACAGATGCTCTTTGGTGATAAACAATCTTTATAAAGAGTAGGATAAATACATCAGGGAACAGTATTCGCTTATTATCTTCCTTCCAGAGATCAACCTGATATCCGCCAGCCATCCCATACATCTTCAAACCCCCTGTATTTTCTGGATGCCTGCCACGTTATGTAAAAACATAAATAAATCCGCCCACTGATCCTACTGAGGGACAACAGCACAGAGAAAGGGAGAATCGTCAGAAACATGGAAAGCAGGCCTCGAACAAGGTCAGCGCAAAACCTCGCATTTATTCGCAGCCGCCTCGGTTACTCTTCTGTCGTCGAACGGAAAATCCGCCGCCTAATTCAGGTGCGCGTCGCAGAAACGGGACTCACAAAGGCACCGATGGCTGGTTGGCTGTGCCAAACACAACCCTCAACAAAGAGAAAGCGTCGCAGAAACGTTCCCAGAACCGCCCGTTAACACGGGCCAGGGGCGTGAGGGAGGGGTTAGTAAGCTGCGCAGCACGTGCGGGGCTGTGGGGGAACACGGCTGCTGCGTTCTTCCCACATGGTTTGTGTCGACAGGGGTCTGGAGACGCCGTGTACTCCCGTCTCAGCGCTCTGGTGCGGACCTCGTGGAAACTGCACAAGAAGCTGGAGGGATTCTCTGCCAGCGCCAAAAAAAACTGGCGCTTATTACTATTATGCTACTATTCCTGAGGCGCCGCAAACTTTTCTCAGTCCGTCCAAATTAATTCCGAAGAGCAGGGTAACGAGGCTAGGCGCAGGCGCCTCGAGATAACACAGCTCTGAGACACGGGGGAAGGGCGAGGAGGTGAACTGTGAGTCCTGCTGGGAGAGAGAGAGACAAGCGAGACAAGGGTCATCCGTCAAACACGTTCACCTCTATCTCCCCTTACTCGATCAGCGCAAACTATGCCCCGAGCAGGTAAGGTAAATATCACGTGCAACCCAGGAACAACAGCGGTATGGAAGCCCTGCACGCATGTCTTCTCAACCAGCTGCGGTCAGCTGAAGCCAAAGGAGAGACAAACATTTCAAATGGGAACATTTCAAACTAAGTCCATTCATACGAAGCAGCTGCCGGGGGGCGTGAGTTACATTGGCAAGGAGCACGCGGCAAAAAAAATAAAAAGTGTTTTCTGTGAAGAAATGGATATCCTGATCTCATTGGTTGGTTTATCAGATTCTAGGGATGACTTGGATTTATTTTGAAAAATAAATTTGTTTTGGATTTTTTTCCCCATTTTCCTCCCAATTTGGTAGCCAATTATATCCTCTATTTCTTTTGATTTACCCTCCCCCATGAACTCACCTCCACGGGACAAGCTAATAGACAATGTTCGCTTACTCAGAGACGGAACTCGCCCAACTATGTTTACAAGGTCGCCCTACCACTCCTCGACGAGTTTGTGCCGGCTCTCCCTCCCCCCTTCCCCTGGGGCGGACAGCCAACCACCAGTACGATATCTGGCATTCAAGCCCAAAACCCTACGGTTAACGGTCAACTTCTCCAGACGCCTACAGAATTCAAAGGATCAGGTTTGACACGAAGGGTACCAGAACACACAAACAACACCGTGATATGCTTTTTAAGGAAAATAATGAAATGTGCAAAATACCACGCCCTCGTCGATCAGTGAACGTGAAAAACAGAGAACACTTAGGTCATTTGTTTTCATAATATCAGTTCATTCAGCTTCGGCCAAGCAGTGTTGCCAGGCTGTTCCAGGGAGTGTTGTGACACAGCTCCGGGACACGTCCCCCTTCTGGCCTCTCGCGCACACACGGCACGGCGGCGGATGAAGGGAGTGCACGTGCCGCTGGCTACGGGGGGTTTCCAGATGTTCTCAGGATCCCCATCCAGAGCCCTGATTGGAATGGGGCCCAGCTGGGAAGGGGGAATGGGACGGGTGGGGGGAGGTATGGAGGTTCAGAGGGGTGCGACGGGAACAGGGACTGTAGTAAGAACCAGCGGTTCCACAGCGGAGCCGGAGAACCGGGAGACCTGCAGCTGCAGTCGGAGAGCCTACGAGACCGAATACTGTACGAGCGCTGTTCCTAAGAGGAGAAGCCATGTGACTCTGTTTTGCTATAAAGCCAACACCCACTGCTGGATCCCAGTAAGACCCATGTTAAATGTGAGAACAAAAACACATTTTAATTAGAAGCAGGTTACAACAGACAAAGACAAATCCGACACACCCACTCCGCTCCTAAGCAGCAAGTGACGCTGGCAACAAGCTTCCCTTTATTTCCACTTAACTCGCGCTCCACATGGAATCCGTAATGACAAGTGGAACACACGGTCACGCGATACTTGAGGATTTCCAATCTCCGTGCTTTTACAAGGGCCGGTTTGTTTATTGGAGAAAAACAATCCTTCACACTTTGTTAGCGGTACGCCAACAAAGCACTGACACGATGCAGATCTGGCTATGTAGTTGCTGGCAGCTGAGCCAATCTGGCCATTATCAGCAGGGGGTGGGGGCGAGCATTAAAAACACACAGCAGTAATGACAGGCTATTTTCAGGCAAGGAATACTTGTGAAGTCACGGAACGCTTTCCTCACAAGGCCCCGTAGGCTCACCTCTGTCTCCCTGAGTGTTCCATCCTGCGCTCTGACTCACAGCGGGAGCACAATTTACTACGTGACGCTGGTGGATTTATTTATACCTTACTGGATATCCAATCACTAGCACTGTGGCAAAAGCCTGTGGGTTCAGAACACAACCATTTACAGATGCGCCAATAGCTAGACCTCCCTCACCTCCAATCATCCACCTTGGGAGACGCTACGGGAACAGAATGCACCTGGGTATGCAATGTCCTCAACGTACACTGAGAGGCAGACACTGGAGTGGGAGGAGGGAGGCCGAGGTGGTGTTTTGGTCACAGCTGCTCTCTCTGGCCTGTACTGCAGAGTGCTGCTGTGGCTGATTGAAGCATGCGAGACAGCGCATTGGCCCCGAGGGTCGGTACCATGGTCCAATCAGACCCGCGTCCCCTCTCCACACAGCTTGATACCGTCAGACCGGGCGCACTTGGAGGACATGGACGCAGGCCCATTCCGAGGTCACCGAGCGAGGCGAATTGTAGCATGTTGTTGAGAGCAGTCACAGCGCACTGCAAAGATGTGAGGGCCCAACGGCATTCCCAATCACCGGCTTAAAAACAAGCTGACGGACCCCAGCACTGACCGACTGTATTCGTTCAACGTGCGTCCTTCACTTTGGCGAATAAACGCAAGTGTTCGTTTTTTTCCTTCTCTAACATAGTTTGGTAAGAGCTCGGCTTAACTTGCAATACTATGCTGGTGAAGATAAAAAACAACTCTTCCATTTAAATCTGAGTCAAAGTTAAGGACACGTGTTTATTGCATCCAGGCTTGTGTCTCCAAACAAAATGCAATGCAAATGTCAAGCAAATTCATCATATATGCATACAGGCTTAAAGTGTTTCCAAATGTGGACTGCATGTATGACATGGTCATGGTTTCACCTACCTCTATGGAGACATGTAGTTGCTTTAAACATCCCAGTAGGTAGATGAGATAGCAATATTATCTCATCCCACACCAACACAGTTTAGGGAGTGTTAATTCACTCTCACCAGACCTTCTGACATTGAGATACAGAACCAGAACCAGAACCACTAATCAAGAATCCCAGCTGACAGAAAATATCCTCAAAACATGGTGGAGATTTTATAAGATGGTGTCTTAACCAGGAACCTAAAAACAATAGCTTGATGTTGAAACCTGACCTGGTATTGTCCAGGGCTCATTTGCAATGCAAGTGCAACTGTTATCATTGCTATCTCACTGTCTCTCAAGCCCTCAGCCTTGGCTTCACATGCCACTGCAACACCCCCACCCATCTCTCTCTCTCTCTCTCTCCCTCCTTCCCTCCCTCCCTTCTCCATCTCTCCCTTCTTTCCTCAGCCATGCCACTCCACATCACTCTCTCCCTTCTCCCACTTTCCTTTCTCCCTTCCTCTCCCTCTTTCTCTCTCAGCCGACTGGACACTAACCCAGTATCGGTGTGTGCTGAGAGACAGAGATGAATGTATTCTCCACTCTAATCTCACAGTGCAGTGGCAAGGTGGGTGAGACCTAACCTGCCACATCGGGTTTCGAATTTTACAGTATGAATGAATGTTTTTATAAATCACAAGAAGTGTGGGCAAGTTAAGCCGAGCGAAGCTGGTGGACTGTAAAGAGAAATTGTGACTGAAGACTTTGGGGCAGGATTTCAAGGCCCCAACTAATCTACATCACCTCGATGTCTATACTGGTTGGCTAGAGCAATCCGTGAACATGAAGGAAAAATATCATTTAAACAAATCATTGCGGCTTTTTGAGAAAAGGCAGGTTTTACAGCTGC
Source organism: Aldrovandia affinis (assembly GCA_029706075.1). Taxonomy (NCBI): domain Eukaryota; kingdom Metazoa; phylum Chordata; class Actinopteri; order Notacanthiformes; family Halosauridae; genus Aldrovandia; species Aldrovandia affinis. The sequence continues at coordinate 2,901,471 of JAINUG010000010.1, forward strand.
CACAACATGTCAGGCTTTCCATCCCTCACAATTCTAAACAATGCTTGTCAATGGGAAGCATTTCTGCATGACAAGACAAGACTTTTATGAATATATATTATTCAAACTATTTAAAAGCTAACAATAAGTACCAAAAGTGCAATTTCTACTGTATATGAACTCCAACTAATGCAAACTTTACATATGGGTTAGGTTGGTGACACGGCGGGATGCAGGGTGCCCAAGGAATTAATTTCATTAAATAAGATCAGATAACAAGTGTGCGTTTTTAAAATATCTTCCTTACATTAGATACGCTTGCAAAGCTGTTCAAATATTCAATTTAACATTGTTATGGTAACCTGCAAAGTCATCAGCTAAAAGTCTGTACATGTGGCCTTACAGACACATTGGAAAAACACACATTCTCTCTCAGATGAAATGTCACCTTTAAGCTGTGCCCCATGTTTCCCGGGGCTGGAAGAGATCTTCATTACCCACAGTCAAGGAAATCCACACCCTCTATCCCATTAAGAGTGTATCATTCTGACCCTTGGGTGTCAAATCCAATTACCAACAGTAGAAAATCTACTATGGGCCCTGATTAAATCAAAATCTGACCTACACACCAGCAGACAATTTCAAACAAACCACTGAGAATGCCCCGCTCTCCACAGGTCAGAAACAAAAGCCCTCGGGAACGTAAAGCAGGGGCAATTATTCGCCGTGTTGTTTGGCAAATAATGGGCGTACTTTTGGCATACAGCAACATTTTGAGCATGGCAAATAATGACTTTTGGATAAACACCTCATGAAGACGTGACTCAAGCTCACTTTGCGAAACGGTGAAAGGGCCGTTGGCACAACACTGGGGCAGAGAAATGGATTTTGATCGAGTTAAGAGACACTTCAGATTGGATTGCGTCAACCGGTGATTTATGTACTGTTGTGAAGCTGACAGCATTTCTCAGTACACCTGATTAGTATTGATTAGGAGTAGAGCCAGAGCACGGGAACAACATATTCCCCCCACCACAGAGAGCAACGCAGTGCTGCCGAAGCTCAGAACCCAGTGCTGAAATTAAGTGCATCTTATAATAATATAATATATGCCATTTAGTAGATGCTTTTATCCAAAGCGACTTGCACTAGTGAATGCATGTGGTCCCAATGGGAATTAGACATTTCAGTGTAGATAATGGAATTCATTTAGCCGTTCAACAGGCAAAAACACTTAATTTAGGGGGCGATTAAATGAGTGAAAGAGGTTTAATTTAAGGGGGCACTTAAGTTAGGGGCAAATTAAATCAGTGCAAAGAGGTTGAATACAACTCCAGCTACTGATTTTTTTGTGATAACTTTAAAAAAAAAAAAGTTTCATGTTCAATGCCGAGTCCGAGAGAGAGAGAGAAAAAAACCCCAGCACTGCCTGAAACCTTGAGATCAGAGACCATTTTGCCACTTTAATTTAATCACTGCTTGCATCGTCTACTTCTGCATCAGGGAGCAGCCTGGACTACGATTCAGTTGTCTGAAAGGTCACAATCCCCCTTCCGAAGTGCAGAAGCATTGAAGCTTCAGAACTTTAAGAGACAGTGCCGTCTTAGTGTCTTGGGAGCATCGTTGAGATTTCAGAGCACATCACTCCTGGGTGACAGCGTGCCCAGTGATTTCATCTATTACACTGACAGTGATGGGCCATTTTGAGAGAAAACTGGTATATTCTGCTCCCTAGCCTGTGGGCAGCACACTGAGAGCAGCCTCCAACACAAATCACTGCAAGCTGACAACTGCGCCAAGGGAAACATCAACACCTTTCAACAGCGCCCAGAGAGAAAACAAAACCATCAGCCAGTTTACAGGATGGTTTCCCATCACCTTTACATCAATCTTTTAGTGTGCTGTTCTATGTGAGGTAAATGATTATATTATGGCAATATATTACATTCAGATTCATTGATAACCGAAACACACACACACGCATGCACATTGGCTTGAACTCAATCAGTATTTTTTGTTAACGTTGACTTAAAAATAAAAGCAAGTCAATTGTTTTTTCTTCAGAGTTTGGCAAGCTAATTTTGGTGATTGCTGATAAAGACTTTCAGGCGATTAGGCGGAGAAACACTGGAGCCAGGAGCAGGAATCACTCTCGAGTCAGGGATGAGAAGATTCACTTTTATTCAGATGGCTCCAGAGCACAGCAACGACAACGTCTGTACTAAAATTGAATAGGAAAACCAAATCTTATATTCCATGTGGGAGGGAACTTTGGTCCTCCCTGAATCAACTATTGGTTCATTTTTAGCGATGTGTTTTTTAAGGAAACATTTTAAGTGCAGGCTATGATGCTTACCCCCACTGCTGCTGACCCCAGCTCTAGCACTTGTAAAATATCCATATCCACACAAGAGGATTCCCTCCAAAATAAGACAGAATAATGCAACGAATAATACCAGTGTTGCAGCATAGTTTGTAATACTGATTGGTAATGGTAACAATAATGGTTTGCCATAAAAGAATACATCAAATAAAGAAAAATCAGTCATAATAATAATAAAAACAACTCCTTCAGTGTTAACAGATTAACAGACATTAGCTTTGAAATCTCCCCTGTACATGCTGATTAATACCCGTGGAGAAATAGGGAGGAAAAGTACATGGTGGTTTAGAAAGGAATGTCAAAGGTACACAGAAATGGCTTTAAACGGAAAAAATGCGCCTTCGCCATACGCAAGATCATGTAAAATGCATAATGTCCCACAGACTTCCCAGACTATCAGGAGTCTCAGCTGCAGCACACTTCTGTTTTAGAATAACTGTTTGGCATCCAGCATCTTGTGGCAGTATAACCCCTGTTTTAATGTGTGATAGGATATGAGAACCTGAACTGAACATGCAGGCTTGCTCTTAAAGGATTTCCCCATCTAGGATGTCCACTATATCAATATCACAATATATGCTCTTACTACGGGCATTAAGTATGCAGTTTTCCTCAGACAAACAATGTAAAATGGGTTTTTATTACCATTGCCATTTCCCTTGAGTACATATTTGCCTCTGGTACATTATTTTGTAAATTGATATCTACACACATCCAACTCCTTCTGTCCCCCCTTCGACCCAACCGTACGGTTATGGGTCGACTTTGAACCCCTGAATAAGTCCCTATTCTCTACGTGTCCATGTTATTAACCTCATGTGTAAGCAAGTACCTTGATTACAACAGTCAATATTACCTCAACCCTAGTCCTCAACAGTGTTGAGTGTATGTCCCAACCCAAAATAATAAACCAAAAACAAAAAAAGGTTTGGGTTGGCAACAGACTCCCCCTTCACCTAGCTAGGGGTGAGTATCAGTAAGTTTGAATTTATGCAGTGGTTGTCAGTGTGGGATACATAAGACGTAGTCATTCTTTTCCCCATGTTAGCCAATCCCCTGACCTCTCCTTCAGCCTCTTGAAGTCCTATTACATGTATTCTTCCTATCCTGCCTGTTGTATTAGTCTCTCTTCATCCGTGAATACACAACACAAAAAAGGACATATCCTATATCCCCATTGCTATCCAGACTCCCCATGTTTCCATATACAGTATACAGTATATGCTACTACATACAGGTTGACCGTCTCAAGATGAACACTTGCTTTTGTGATTGCAGCTCTTAAGTGTTCAGCCATCCGTTCTAATTTGTTTACCCCCCGCATCCATGTTGGTGTTGTCCCACCCGGTGGGGTTGGGCCTCCAAGTAGTCACATGCAGGATATGGTATGGTTCCAGTTGCAGTTGGTGAAGAACTTCAATACGGAAACGTGTCATGTTGGTGGAAATAGGGCATTGCAGGCCCCCATAAAGTTAAGCCTGCACACTCCCCACAGTGTGTACCCACCATTGTGTTGCTGACCACTGCCAGCCACCTACAGCATCCTCTCAATCAACCACCTCCCAGAGCACCCCTCTCGGTTGCGTTAAATAGGTGGCATTAATCTGGCAGGAGCATACCACCCAGTTCTTGACTTCTTTACAACAATCAACTGTAGATATTTGTGTGTTGTCCATGTTGCCCATTTTACCCTCCCAACAGGGATACCCATAGCCTGGAATGGGTTCACAGTGTGTACTCGTTGGTCAGAAAATTGTGGCCATATCACTAGAACGCCCAGTAAACTTGTCGCATCCATCGATTCCCTTACAAATCTGAACGAATGTATATTCGTGTTAAATTGTCCTGTCAACACCCATGTCACACTTGTTATGCTACCCAATTGGTGAAAAAATTGAATGGATTATCAATTGAATTCCCTGACCCCAAAAATACCCCGAAAATCCCAAAAGATACCCCACTTTTTCCTCAATGGCAGAGGATCTCCTCTCGTCAAATGTCTAATTCTAGCCTTTGTCCAATCCCTGCAAGAGGAGTGATTATTGCATACTGTATTATAAGCATTGACCATGGTGGTAAGGTTAAAAAACGACGTGTTGCCACACCAAATCAATGAGTCTAAATATTTGTTTAAGGAGTACTCCATGTTTTGAGAGGTGTATTCATGGGACAACTATTTGCATGTCTCCTAATTATTTCTCAAAGATAAATGCAATTTTGCTCTCTTTCCCCTGTTCACACATCATATCCACAGTAAAGTCCTTCATCTCCAGGTTCAAAGAATCTAGGTGTGTTTCCGTGGACATATGCCCAATTATTGTCATCTCATGATGCCTGGCAGTACACAAAATAATAAATATATGAAGTATCTTCTCAGATTGAATTTACACACAATAGGACTTGGTATTTGACATTGTATTTATGCGAATCACCAGGACGATATATTCCCCCCTCGCCCCGATGACAAAAAGAGATGTCAGACCCAGTCATCCCATTCCATAACTCTTCATCTGTATCTTTGTGGCCCATCCAAGTCCATGCCCCCCATCTGGATACATTAGGCAGCCTATATTTTTGTCCAATTGCTAGGCTGGTGTTACTGTTAACTTTGACCACTTCCGGGGTCCAGAGAGCCTGGCTTATCCCCATCGGCAGCAAACTTATAATACTAATTTGGAACAACATTTTAGACATGTAGGCCGGCCTTCTTCCATGGCGTCAATCCAGTGGCGCTCCTGTAACACATAACGTTCATTTACAAGTCATTTTCCAGTCCTTCCAGTCCATCCCCTACCCTGCACACCCTCTCCCACTTAGAGGTTCCTTACAACTTGTTGGCCTGGAAAGAAGAATCACCACCCTCTGCCTCACAGGGGCACAAACACCCTTTTTTCAAGAGTCCGGGAAACATTTTTCCTGTAACACAATTAGACACGATTCAAGATGACAGAACACTTAAGACAATTTAGACAACATTAAACACTGGTTTCGTTGTCGTCCTCACCAACCTCTCTTAGCTTAATTCCCATATGTTTAGATTTGCCATCTCAATGTAACTCCCTAAAATGTGAAGAGTATGTCCCCCTTTGCGAGTGCACGCATCCATTTTGGAGTACATTCACACCGTGGTCCTATATGCTCTTACTATGGGTCTCCTGCAATACGTACTGTATGTGTGTTTATTCAGTGTTCCTTAGGTCCCTGCGTCCTACAACCACTCCACCATCGGTCTTATGTATAGTCCCACATTTCTATCTCCTTCTTCACCACAAAAAAAAACACACTCTATGATAGCATTCACTGCCTTCCCCAAAGCCCTGTCTGTATCTCGTCAGCTAGAAATGACGCTATCCCTTAATAGTCCATGCACAGTGCCACATAGTACACAAACCAATACTGCAGTACATTAACAATTCTGTACAGACACGCTATACACAGTTTTGGCATCTCCCTGAGGCTGCACTACACCACAGTTGTCAAGGCAGGCTTCCCCCCCCCTTTGCACTTTGCACATAATGTCTCGTAGTCACAGTGACTCCCTGCCTATCAGGTTTGAATCATTCCCTCAATTACGATAACAACACAACTCTTCCTATGACCACCTGTCAGCCCACTGTCCACCTACCTCCCTTCCCAATCACCGCTTGTAGCCCTATACAGGCGTCCTGGGACGCCTTCCAGGACCCTACAGCTAAGGGTGTTAAATAAACATACTCTCCCTCTTTGGTCCTGGTTGTCCGGGGCGACTGCTCACCGAAATGTTGGGACTAAAACCGGCGAGCCAAGCCAGCTCAGCAGACAGAAACAGGCCCTTTGGATCTTCAACACAAAGCTTTATTCCAGTGCACAGGGAGACACTGACTTGATATAGGATCACCGGTGTTGTCTGAAGAAACTATCTCTACAGTTTTCAGAAGATCTTAAAACACTCTTACAATTCATCATCACTTTATACCACTCCCCCAGAGCCAGAATCCTCAAAAGGTAGAAGTCTCAACCCAAGCAAATTATAACAAACACACAGTTCTTACATCCACACTCTTGTTTCCAGAACAACGGCTATAACCTCGGTCTGTACCCATACATGCACCAGAAAGTCACACGCTGCACCCAAACTTTTGCCCTGCAGAAAGTATACTTAGAACAAACACAACCAATAAGAGAAATAAATTGTTAGAAGAATCAAAGGTGAAGAGACTCAAACCTTAATGCGTTGTTGCACTTGAGCTGCAATCTATTCACATAAATGATTATAAAAATATATACTTTTCCCTGTTATTATTATTATTATTACAAGGAGGTAGCAGTAAATGGCCTATCTCATTTTCCAAGTCTTTTCACTTTAACAATCTTGCTTAGCAGCACACTCAATAGCCATCACCTTAAATAGTTTACTTCTTGCTTCAGTCACAGGGTCAACAAATTCCTTCAAAGTATTCACACTACCCTCATGGCTTGTCATCCTATTTGTTCTATCCATGTGGCATACAATACAGCTCCATATTTCCTCCTTTCACACAAATTCAATTGTTCCATCAGAGAACTCGTTGGGTCCCATACTGACTTTCTCATTTACTTCTCTTCTTTATTGACACTTTGCACCAGATGCAACATCCTGACTCATTCAATTATTGTTATTTTCTAACACACTAACCATTTCTGATACATGTTCCACCTTTTGAAAACTATTTAATTTTCTTACTGGACACACACAGAAACACACATGGATGGTCTTGCATTAGATAAATCAACAATATAATAATGTCTCGTAAATTAAATCGAATTCTTACTGGACTAATTCTGTCCACTTCTCATAATAATTCACAGATCTTTTTTTCCCAATATAGCAGACTGTTTGTAAGCAATACTCTGTTCTGTTATATTGTATGAAGCATGCAGTTTTACTGAGACAAACAATGTAAGAAAAAATCAGCCCTCCACTGAAATTGTAATATTTCACACAAAAAAGGCTTTTATTAGCATTGCCATTTGCCTTGAGTACATATTTGCTTCTGGTACATTATTTTGCAAATTGATATCTACAAACATCCAACTTCTTCACTGAACTTGCCAAACTGTATTTATGAAGGAAAAAAACATTGAACAATTACATTTAATTGCGTATTAAAGTTAAGGCCAAATGTTGACTGAATCCAGGCAGGCCCTTGCTTGGGCTTGCCGTAATCTCCCCATTGAACTGCGTATAAAGTCGTCCATGACTAGGGGCATTGGTTTTCCCCACTTCTGCTGGGCTGCGGCTGTCTGACAGACTTGGCTGTCAGGATTTAAACATCTTTAACCTGACAGAGACTGATGGGCTTTCATCAGATCAATACCCCACAACTCCTGTTGAGTGGCCGAGGAGAGGAGGCCAGATGGACTGGCAAGATAGGGGATCTTTTTCAAGGAGACTATCTCCTCAGGGGAGACCTTTGGTTCAAGCTTAGCACTCTCAAATTACAGCCCAGTGGTGGAGCCCACAAAGGCCCTTTCTTTGGGGGCGGTGTGTCCCTGTGTGCCAGGTACAAGAGCCATCTGAGACGGACACGGACTGCCAGAGACGGCTATGAAGAGATGCCAGGACAAAGATGCTTGGTGTACCGTGAACATAGGTGAATTAATTTCTCAGTCATGGCAGTTTGATTCACCTGGAATCAGTGTGTACAGCAAGAGGAAGGTCCCAGCTAATGAAAAACATTTCAAAAACATTGAAGATCATTCTCGTTAGATTCCAATTTAGTTAACAGATAATTTTATGATGAGAGTTTTCCTCAGACGAGAAATTCTGTCAAAGTCACAGAAAAATGTTCCAGGCTTGTAATACATAACACTTACTGGTAACATCCCCTGATTATCATCCCGTTATCCTTTAGTTATGAAAAAATATCATGTAGGGTACGCGCCAACAAGTATTGAAATGGCGTATTTGTTCAACATTTTTGACTTGAACATGAAAGGCCATCCACAATTCATATTCTTTTTTAGCTGGAATGACAAAACTGAATTCTGAAATCCAAATACTTTTCCAGCAATGGCCCTTGAAACTTAAAAATGAAGTTCATGGGACATTCAGAAAACATCGGAACCAAAAACGTTTTTGGTCCTCCTTCTGTAAAAGGCTACGATCACCTCACCAAAGCCCATCTAGAGCTTATTAATCGCCATGTTCTTCGGGTTTTGGACCAAAAGAGATCTACAATACAATAGGTTACATGAAGTAAGTGTCATATTTGGGTTATGATAAGGTAACATTGGGTACTAAGCTCATCAGGCATTTATAAGTTATATTCTTTCAAATTGGAAGGGTATTTATCATTCTTTTCCTCACAATTTCCTGTTGAGTATTTCCTATAGGGCACTATAACACTTTGCTTCATAAGACACTATGCAGCTTTCTCATAATGCTATATAACTATAGTAAAGGATGTTTATGAGCAGTTATTAGCATTAATGTCAAACATTATGAGACATTATGTATAGCTCATAAGGCATTATAAATACGCTTATAAAGCTTTTGATGACGGAATACAATTTTCAAATCTTTGAAGCATATTTTGTTTAAAAGATTGCTTTGGATATATAAAGCCTTCAAAGGATTTTTGGTCTTTCCATTCAGAAAACCTTTTTAAAGAGAAATGTTAAGCACTCCTTTTTCCTGTAGAAATTAACAACTTATTTGCATTAATAATTTCAAATTTCTTATAAAAGTTGTGATGGACATCAATTCAACCACTCTTTATAAAATGTCACATTTAACTACTAAAACTACAGGTAACTGCCAAAATAAAGGAAATACCAGCATAAAGTGTCTTAATAGGGCGTTGGGCCACCATGAGCCTCCAGAACATTTGCAACACCATTCTTCCACAAGAAATTGTGCCATCTTTCACAATTGTTTGTATCTTTTGTTTGTATCTTACCAAATTGCGTAAAGAGCCATTGCCATCTTGCATTTTTATCACAGCTGAATCTCATCTCATTATCACTTTAGTGCTGAAATAGACTATCCAATGTTGCTTTGGCTAACCATGTGATGATACAGGCTACACAACACATCACATTATAGGCTGATAAATAACCTAATATGACGTTATGTGTTATTTTACATGTATGTAAATAAAACACTCCAAATAAATTTAATACACAAAATAAATCCATGTTTGTCGCTAATTGTCCACATTTACACAGTGACTTGATTTTAAAGTACTCTTTGTGGCGGCCACTGTCTGCAGTGCAGAGCAGAGCAGGCAAAAGTGAACTTAAGAAGCACTTTATTTTTAACGTGTGGGTCGGGTAGCACATTCATTAACGATGGAGATAACCTGCAACTTTAGTTACGAAGGGTTTCGGAAAACCCACGTAAATTAACGATGGAACTTGCAATGCACGTTACGATGCTTACGGGAAACCCACCCCTGTCCTATAGGTCTCATCATGTGGTAAACTGCACTGTCCTGTAGGTCGAAAAGAGCCCAGTAAGTCTTAAGAACACTGGGCCCAGGAGCTGTTTGGCTGCAGTCTGAACCATTACTCAGGGTGCAATGTTACTGTGGCTGGGGGCACAGGTGAGCACCAGACTGGACTTGATTGTCATGCATGCTCTATTGGCATCTCTGAATCATCGCACAGGGATTGTAACACACGCCCCTGGACATGTGTAAGGTGACACATAGTTGGAGGACACGAGTTTGGATGAAGTGCCCTGCTACAACCCGCTCTCTCAGATGGGCCGGTCATATATCTGTAATTGCTTTCCTGACATTGCCCAGGAAGTGCAGCATTTCAGATGGGGAGGACAAACACGGAGGAGAAATGTCACTGCCTCTCCGAACCAACGTGTGGTCATGACCCACATCAATCTGCCACACGAAAAGTTTTCTTTCCAAACCGGGAGTTACTGCAGCCAGGTCATATTGAAAGCACCTGGCAGATTTACGAAATAATTGCAACTGCTTTTCAAATGCAAAAGCAGTCGCTACAAGGTCGCAATATCTACGTCAGCTTTACTAAACGGTAACAATGAGTCGAATGGCTATTAGGATGTAATTTGTTGGGGTTATGTCGCATTGCGACTTTCCTTTAGATAAATAATTCAATTTGTTCATGCATATGTATACCTGGAGTGAACAGGCTAAAACAGGGTGGAGATTTTGTCATCCTGGAAGAGACCACTCCCATCAGGAAAGAAATACTTTACTTTGACTGAGGAGGATCACTCAGAATGGCTTTGTATTCATTGTGGGGTGCATTTCTCTCTTCTCTTTGCGTGAGAATTTTAAGAACACTTGAAACCAGGCGGTATTTTGCTGAGCACTGATATCGCCTTGGTATTTCACAATTGGTGTTTTGTATTGCGCTATCCGAGGTGCTAGTCCTTGTCCCAGTGATGCAAAACAAATAATCACAAATGTTGTTGCAAAGTTTTATTTTCAGGAACACCTATATCTACAGACAACTAAATCAGAATTGTAAATATATATTCTATATAGCATACATATTGTTTACCAGAACTGAAAATTATATGAAAGGATGCAGGATTTCTATTGACCAATCAGCTGGCAGTCAGTATAAAAACGCATTTCTGAATTGGAACAACTATCTTATTGTGTGTATGCGGTCAGTAGGGTATAGAATGAATTATGGGTACAGTTTTACTCTCAGATGCTGTGTGGCCTTCTCCCATCACACATTTAACCATGCCAATTATTTATTATTATTGTAATATTCTTTCCTCAGTTTGTTGCCTGTCTTTTTCCTGCATTATGTTATAGGGAAGTTTTTCTTTTGGATGTATCATATACTGTTTGTTTTCTTTACATCATCTACTGTTCAGTTTGTTATGCCTCATGAATTACTTCTTTTTGTGATGTCACTTTCGTAACTGTACCTCGTTGATCATGACCTCCATTTCCTGACCTGTATATTTCCATATTGTTTCTGATCCTTTTTTATAGGTGTCTCTTATCGCAAAATTGCGAATGAAGGCGTTTCATTGCTTTGATTGTGCAATTAGAACCTCTCTTAGTAAATTGGTCATTAATGTATGAGACTCAGGGCCAGATTTTGAACAGGAAATTTGAAGGAAATTGTCAATCTTGCGGTAGGAGACATGCATAAAAAAGGGTCCGAAACAATATGGCATGCTTACACGTCCAGATCACAAAGCGCCAAGAAATACGTAGATATGGAGCAGCAAGGGAACCACAAGAAAAAGAAAACTTAAATATGCAGATCAGGAAACAGAAGTAATGGTCAATGAGTTACAGTGTCACAACGCCATATTACAGCACGGGAATACAACACCAACGGAGAGGAGAAATTATTAATGAATATTAACACCGATAGAACAACCGGTGAAACAATCCACGTTGTAAAAACGTTGTTTTGTTTGGTGAATGTCATCTCTGTCTACTGGAAAATATATGTAAAGCTGTGCTTTTTATTTTATTTTTTTCTGACCAGTTCAAATTAAAATCATCCATAAGAATTAGCTCCTTATTGTGGTCTTATTCTTTCAAGGGTCTATAGAATGTGAGCTAGGCCATATTAGTCGCAATTAAGGCATGCTTTAGTGAATCACAGGGAATACTTAATCGGCCTAATTTACAAAATCCCCACGCTGTTTTAGTGCCTTAACCCCAGATATACATATGCATGAACATATTTAACTATTCATCTAAAGGAAAGTCAAATGACTGAAATTGCTTTCATGCATTGTTACAGGGGATGATAATTTCCATTTCCTTATCGTGATACCTTACATATATCAAATGGCCCTGGCTAAATTACACAGGGAGAGAACAAAATGTCCTGGGGTATTTCGAGAACAGATGACATAACATCGATTTAATGCCGAAGGACCTCATATCTCAGATTCGCGGTGTTGTTGAAAGCTTCGGTCACACAGAACTAATGCAGCAGAGAGAGAATAAAGAATCTGATTGTTTCCGTAGCACGAGTTGAGTCATGAATGAGGAAAAGGCCTTCTTCCCTGGCCGTTCCAGTTAGTAACTCAATCATCATAATTTTATTGCAACTTAATAGTGTTTTCACACAAGGTTCCCATTCAAAAGGCTCAAAACTCCACGGGCCCAAAAACAACAAACGTTTCATTTTTTCAGCTGTACATTTATCATGTGAAAAAAGTGAATACAAAATTTAAAAAATCTATACAAATTAATCATGTTGCACAAATGAGATTGTTCATTTGTGTTATGTAGGACCCTTAGTCTTTAACAGAGCTGTCTGTGCGCTAGCACAGGACAGACTGGCTTTTGCAAACTAGAGTTTTGTGTGTGTGTGTGTGTGTGTGTGAGAAGGTAGTGAAAGTCATTAAGCTACTGACCGGGGAGCAGTGTGTGACCGGGGAAGAAAAATGTAGATGTAAATGCAGCCTCTGGGTAGCTGGAGAACACCATCCTGTAAAATGCTCCACTGAGAAAATCTATAATCTATTTTGCCATTGTATTGTACATCCAATACTTACAATTTAGGATAGTTAATGTTTTATGGAATTGTTTGGTCTACTGGAGGATGTCTGGTTTTGCTTTCAATCAAAACAATGGCACATGCAAAGTCCTCCTGCTGTACACAGGTTGATTACAATGCACCGCCTTGCTGTAGATTTCCACTGTGTCGCTGTCTGAGACAATGCAGAGCTGATTAGCGACCTCCGCGCGTCGATGAGGGTGCCGCTTCCTCCGAGCTCTCCCGGCTCTAATCACGGCGCGATCAGACCGCAGCTCAGAGGCGTGCTCTCGGGGCCAGCCTGTTCTACAGAGATATGCTGGCTGAGGGGTCAAGCTAGGTCAGCGCTAATTATCAACGTGCGGCGATAACATCTGTGGCTGAGAAGCAAGCCTCCTACTCTCTGGCAGAAGCCCCAGTGTGAGAATTCCAGTTAAGCGCACGGCCGAATCAATGCAAACACACTAATAAAAACAATGGAAAAAGGGGAAGTGGGTCCGTGTTTCCCAGGACCACCTGTCCTGTCACTGATTGGTCGGATGAGGCAAGGTACAGAGTGTGCTTATAGGCATGCCCGCTGCAGGTGGCAGCCTTGGCGTTAAGCGGATTTGCTGTCAAATAGGCAAACACACATGGCAAGAGAGGCATGATTAGCCTGATTTCGGCGAAACATTCATTAACCTCGAGGCGAAATGTTCATCCAGAAACTCTCATTCCAGGGATTCCATCAGGCACGTGCACACGTAGGGGGGCGAAAGAGTGCCATGAGCACGCGCCCCAGTGCCCCCTCTGACGGGAAAGTGCCCTCTCAGTTAGTTAGTGCCCTCCCGCCTATTGTTCAAGCATTTTTCAAAAGCGATGTTCTATTTTTTAAACTGATCCTCCCGTCTGCTCAATAATTAGTCTGAACCCAACCCCCAACCTGGCCCCCTCCCCCCTGCCCCCCTAAAAAAAAAATCCCACCCTGCCCACCAAAGGTTATGTACCTGCCTACCAAAATGATGAAAACATAATGTGGTGTGGTGCAATACAAGAGGGGCGGGAGAAGACAGGCAGTGCAGGTGTTAACATGAATGTGTCGTCGAGAGTTGGCGGGGCCACAGTGTGAACGGACAGCGGCTGAGATCCGAAGTGCGCGACGCCCACCTGCCACGTTGACCTTCTCCGTGTTCCCGGCGCTGGGCACGGTGGTGCCGCTGCCCGTCCCGTTGGTCAGGTTGCCGCCCGTGCCGTTGTAGATGATGTTGTCCAGCTTGGACTCCAGCTTCCCCAGCCTCAGCAGGATGTTGTCCAGGAGCACGGCCAGAGTCTTCTTCAGGTCTGTGGGAGGTTAGAGAGCCGCATGAGTCCCGTCTGTTCTGCGACCTCGCCCACTGCTCCGACACTGATCCTATCGGCTAACGCCGTCTCTCGGTATCTGCCTGGTAAGCTGACAAACAGCTGTCTAAATAACCAATGCCTCCAATAACCCCGGATACTCAAGAGGGCTACATTCAACATGTCTGCAAAAAACTAACAAAATGAAGCAAGCGGTTTTCATTTAGTTGATGATTTACGGTATGGTGCTATTAATTAAAGAGCAAAATGGTTTAACGTATGCTATTATTTACATTGTGATAATATTAATAAAAAAATAGAATGGTTTCATTTTTGTTACGAACTGCATATGTGTTGGGTCTTGAAATTCAGTGCTTTTTGCTAGTCCGCTGTAAAACCGGTCAGAAAACTAAAATCGAATGGCATGCGCATGCACGCTTCTTTGCTGAGAATCCAGACCGCATTGGGCAGCCCCTGCCCACTTAGATGCCCACTCAGGCATTTCTGATTCTAACTCTGCTTCAGGCCTTATTATTATTCAATGGAAGAAAATATTTGGGGGAGTGAAATATTTTTGGCTGTATCAGTATCTCTACTCTATTTTCCAGCATTTCTGATTGAGCTGCTAAGCTGTGAACTGTCCTTGAGGAACGGCTTCTCCCTCAGGGCAAGGGATCGGTACAGGTTTCTGCTCTGTTGCTATAGTTACCCTGGGGAGACGCAAACAGTGCAGGAGCACAGAGGGGACGTGAGCAGACAGACCCTGCAGTCAAGCCATTTCTCTATTCCAACCCTCTCATGTCACCAGCCCCAGTGCAAGGATCCTATCTGCATTGGGATGGAAAACCTTTGCTCATGTAGTGCTCAAAAACTGACATCTAATGGGTCCAAGCAAGACCTGATTTATGTGTATAAATTCATGACAGATCACTCTACAACAACTATTTATTTTTCAAATGTTTGCTTGATTTTTGGCTTAATTTAAGGGGCTTGCACCACGGCAAGTGTTTCGCTCCTGGAACAGCAGGTGGTGGTACAGGAGAAGCCCGCCTCTCGCGGCCTGGCGGAAGATAACCGCTCCCCTGTACCAACTCGCGCGTGACATTGCCCTTGTTCCCCTGCCACAGTGTCCCCACCACACTCCTACAGATAGATGGATGGTATTGTCTTGCAGGACTACTCTGACTCTCTGCTTCTACTTGGCCTACTTCATTATAGCCTGTATGCTGGCACTGCAAAATAAACCAGTGACAGGGGTGACAGTGCCCAAATGGTGCGCTGCCACACAAAGTGCCAAATTCAATTATGTGTGAATATTTCTCTGTACATATTGATACAGTACATATTGATATATGCTTAATTATCCTTTCGGCAGTAATCCTATGTCTTGCACTAGCCTATATCTTACACCTTCACTGTAATTGGCTCTCCCACTCAATGAGACTGTGGTTAAAGTGTCAATGTCTGTGTTTCTGTAACTTTTTTTCCATGTTTTGCAAAGTTTACTCAACCCTGAGCAGTCATAGAAGCTGTGGCAACCCAAATCTGGCACTGACCCAGATAAAACATTGAAAGAACCGGAGTGGCTTCACTGCTGCATCCGATTGGTCTGAACGGGACCCCTTCGCAGAGAAACATTTCGGGGCTTTGCTCGCCAACATGCCGACAAGCATGAAGCCACTTTGCAAAGAGTGCACACGCAAAAACGCAAAAACGCAAAACGCGGCATTAAAAAGCCATTTTGCTCTGGCCCTGTTACGTTATGTGCGTCCCATCGCATCACGTCAGTTCAGAGGGTATGGGAGCAATGGGTCCGCAGATCCCAACGTGATTCGTGCGGTGGGAGCGCTCATCATCTACATGCTGATTTTCGCTGGCCAGGATAGCCAGATGCCTTTGGCCAGTGAGTGAGGACACGGAGGAAATCAACCAGGAAGCCAGAGTAACTGCCAGGGCAACAGGCCCAAGGTAATTACAGAAAATAAGAGTGGCACTCAGACAATATCACGCTCTGTGCTCACCCTGTCCTCCATCGGAGGCAAATTAACAATGGGGGGTGGGAGCGTACCAAATGTTCCCAATCCCCTCCCCCTCCACATCTTTCTTGTTTACCGACCGTCAATAGCGATGTCATATTTTGTCTGTCTGCCAGAGCTGATTGGGAAGGAAATCTCTCAGTGTTATCTGAGGCATCCGCGTGCGCTCTCCTGTTACATTAGTGCTAATGAACAAGTCTTGAGTGACCTCCCACGTGCTTATTTGCAAATGAAAGACCAGCGAATGAAGTATGTGTGATACGAGCTAATGAATTGAGCAAACAATGCACATGAAGATGGCTTTAAAGTGAAATCTACTTGAATTTACCTGGAGCTACAATGTACATGCGTACGGCACTTACTGAACTTGTGCTTTTTCCCCATTTTTTCTGAAGAGTGCGTCTTACTGAAACATCGTACATCTTACCACCGAAACATGTTTCAACAACAAAGTCTTTCTCCATTAGTACTGGGTGTGTTGTGTGTTGGTTACTTATTTCCTTCAATGTAGATACATACACCGATCAGCCACAACATTAAAACCACCTGCCTAATATTGTGTAGGTCCCCCTCGTGCCACCAAAACAGCTCTGACCTGTCGAGGCATGGACTCCACAAGACCTCTGAAGGTGTCCTGTGGTATCTGGCACCAAGACGTTAGCAGCAGATCCTTTAAGTCCTGTAAGTTGCGAGGTGATGCCTCCATGGATCGGACTTGTTGGTCCAGCACATCCCACAGATGCTCGATCGGATTGAGATCTGGGGAATTTGGAGGCCAAGTCAACACCTTGAACTCTTTGTCATGTTCCTCAAACCATTCCTGAACAATTTTTGCAGTGTGGCAGGGCGCATTATCCTGCTGAAAGAGGCCACTGACATCAGGGAATACCGTTGCCATGAAAGGGTGTTTAGGTTGGTGGTACATGGTAATGTTTAGGTAGGTGGTACGTGTCAAAGTAACATCCACATGAATGCCAGGACCCAAGGTTTCCCAGCAGAACATTGCCCAGAGCATCACACTGCCTCCGCCGGCTTGGCTTCATCCCATTGTGCATCCTGGTGCCATCTCTTCCCCAGGTAAACGACGCACACGCACCCGGCCATCCACATGATGTAAAAGAAAACGTGATTAATCATACCAGCCCACCTTCTTCCATTGCTCCATGGTCCAGTTCTGACGCTCACATGCCCATTGTAGGTGCTTTCAGCGGTGGACAGGGGTCAGCATGGGCACTCTGACTGGTCTGCGGCTACGCAGCCCCATACACAGCAAGCTGCGATGCACTGTGTGTTCTGACACCTTTCTATCATAGCCAGCATTAACTTTTTCATCAATTTGTGCTACAGTAGCTCTTCTGTGGGATCAGACCAGACGGGCTAGGCTTCGCTCTCCACGTGCATCAATGAATCTTGGGCCCCCATGACCCTGTCGCCGGTTCACCAGTTGTCCTTCCTTGGACCACTTTTGGTAGGTACTAACCACTGCATACCGGGAACACCCCACAAGACCTGCCGTTTTGGAGATGCTCTGACCCAGTCGTCTAGCCATGGATTGTATGTAAAGAAATGTAAAACTGTGTAAGTCGTTCTGGATAAGAGCATCTGCTAAATGCCTGTAATGTAATGTAATGAGTCCACACAAAGATCACTACCCTAACAAAGGTCACTGGGGATGAGAAAGGCCACACGCATATACATGGCTTACAAGACACAAAATACGCAAACTGCCCATGGTAAATCAGTCCAGAAAGCCACTCTCAATCAGCCTGGATTCAATCAACTTTCACACCCAATGAAATGTAAGTGTTAGGCAAATTCAGAGATCACCAAAATGAACTTGCCAAACTGTCTTTCTGAAGAAAAAGGTTACACTTGACCTTCCATTTGAAGTCATAGTTAAGGATAAATATTTATTGAATTGATTGATTGAATCCAAGCCTCAAACTCTTCCTTGTATGAAGGGAAATACCTATCACCAAATACCATGTATTCAGACCAAAACTGACATGTATTCAGGCCAGTTTCTAGCCTTTTCTGGGCCCTAAGTGAAATCCTCTTTGGGGGGCCCCCATTATTTTATTATTATTATTTTATGACGTATCAGGTGCTCACGGGGCCCCCTTGTGGCTTGGGGGCACTAAGCAGCCACTTATACAGCTTAAAACAAGAAACGGCCCTGCATTCATTTGCACATTTGTGGGGAGCTGAGGTATGGAGATCAAAAACCAAGCCTTGAGAAAAGATCTCTTTATTCTTTCCCCCTGCTCAGTCTAGTTATCAACATCTACAGCAAATTGGTATGCAAGATACATCACGGTTGGCATTCAGCATCCCCCTCGTTACAATAAGTTCATTAATTTCACGATTACCAGCAGACAAAGGCAATTCAGTCACGGCGCAAGTCTACACTGCATACAAAGAAGAGGCCTTTACCATAGGTGATTACAGAATTCTACATTCTACATGAAATTACCCCCTAATTACAGAAAGATTTGCATCTGAAATAAAAGAAGTAGCTCGGGAGATCTTGGAGAAACAAAAAACACTTGAAAGAGAATACAGACTTACAGTGGTAAAAAAACATTCACCTTTTGAGCCTGTTATTGTGTATTGACTAAAGTAATGTGAGTCCATTCTGAAACCTCAGAACGTTGGACTTACCAAGCCTTACCAAGGCTAGCCTCACTGTAAACTGAGTTGCTAAATACTAATATTCCCCAAGAAGAGGCTATAGGAGGCATCAACACGACTCTACAATGAAGAAATTGTATTCAATTTTCTGTTTGTTCAACTAGGTGGACAAGCACCAACCAAAAAGTTTTTGCTTTTGGGAAGGACCACAGTCCACGTCTGCAATGTGCTGCAATGAGCACTATGCTTACCCCCAGCATAACCAGCCGTGTACGTATGCAAATTGGGGAGACATTAAGTTAACAAACCATTGACTATTATGTTCTCCAGCTGTGGGATAGCAGCAACCAATAGCTCCCTAATTGTAACTGTTATACTTAGAAAAGAAACAGGCCACAGCACCTTACTGCATGCTATGAGTTACCATCCCCAAATCGTGAAAGTTAAACTCCACCCAGTGATTTTGCATATGAACTCATTGACTGCTGTTGGTCATTACAAAGTCAGACCCTGAGCCGGTCAGAGGAGGATGGGCTCCCCCTCTTGGGTCTGGGTCCTCCTAAGGTTTCTTCCTATTTGTTCCACTGAGGTCATTTTTCCTTGCCACTGTTGCCTTAGGCTTTTGTGGGGGTTCAGGCCAGCCTGCTGTAAAGTGTATTGTGACAAAATGGACTACACAAATACACTTTGATTGATTGATTGAGAACAGGTCAAGCACCTCAGAGGGCTATGCTCTGACAAAAAATATAGATTCCTAGACAGAAGATAGAAGACAGTGAATACCGAAAATTCACAGTGAAAAACATTATATATGATCACCTGAACATTCTACTTCCCTCCAGCAAAAACAACAACAACAAAATGCAGGGGGGGAACCATCACACGCTTAACCATCATTACACACAATAAAGCAGCTGTCCATATTCACTAAACTGGGTTACCTACACTTACCATACATTAAATGTCATGAAACAGGGGGCCGCTGAATTTTGCAGGTTAGTCTGAATGCACATGTATTTTTGAGAGTTCCGATGTGACACCAATAAAATCAGGAGGAGATTATGCAGACAAATACATAGAAACCAGGGCTTAGGAACGGCTCAACGAATAAAACCAACTTACTAAGTATGAAAACAAAACCGGAAACGGAAGCATATTCTATTGTTCTAGAACCTAAACGTCTATTAGCGGTTAATGCAGTTTTTGCAGTGCAATATTTCACGAGAAACAAATAATTTGTCTTAAGCTGTCAACTCCAAAATGTATCTGTGGCTCTAATTCACATCTCACCTATGCGCTGGGGAAGTCAAGCTGGTGCAGCCTTATAAATAGCCCTATTGGGAATATCCAGGATGAAACTCTGTACAGGAAGCCATTACTTTACAATGAAACGCAAACTTTCCTTTCATCATATTGAGGAAAACAACAATTAAAACGTGGGAAAAATGCTTAACATTTTGGGGTGATAAGCTCTTTTATCAAGGAATTTTACTTTGACCTAGATTCCAGTTCTTTAATAAAAGGATTGCCTTATTTACAAATAATTTAAAGAACAACCCCCAACATTTTTTTCAACGTTTTAATAGTTTTTTATTCAATTTTATGAAGGAATGTTCGCACCTCTTGAAAATGAATGGCTTTGATATGGAGATCCTGGAAGACTGAGGTTTCCGGTTTCCCAGTGTATTTTGCCTATTGTATCATTGCGCTCTCCACTGGCACACTAGCAGCAGGAGTACAACCCATATTTCATAATTAATTTGTGCTGCAAACTTAGCTAGGCCCAGTACTCCACGTCTTACACATTGATCACAGATGAAAGAAGGTAAATTAAGGTTTGATGGAAAACAAACCAAACACAAATAACAGGATATACATTTTTTTATTTTTTTTTACATGGCCATCGGCCTTTTCAATATGTTTTTCTTGTTAGCCTATTCCTCAAATGATATGCGATATTGTCAATGTTAACTTGAAACAATAAATGTTGATGATGATACTAGGGACATCGACTGAGATCAAATATGAACCTAAACTGCACAATCACACACTTGCTATTTCCTCAACAAGAAGACGTTTCTCCATATTGCATCTCCTTGCCTCTGGCTTCTGGCTCATTTTGGTTGACAGTGGCATCTGGAGGTGAGATCTCACTTTGCTAATATTCCACTGTTCCGTCCCTTGTTCTGAAATCAAGAGGCTATTACTTGCTACTGTATATAGTTTATTTTATACAATCTATTTTGTTCATCTTCATCAAGGGTATGAATAAAAACGGAGCCTACTGTATATATTTATTAGTTGGTTGTCTGCGCAGCATGAGTTTTCAATGGTGGTACTGAAGCAATATGCTATGTGGTTTTTTTCATTTAAACAATTCATTTGAGCAAATACCCTGCTACATCAATAACTTGAAGAGGCCCATGTTTTCACAACACTTGCAGAAATTTGTAACACCTTAGTAAATCCCGCCCAATGTTCCTTTATATACTCACAACATATTCTGAGAAACACTGTCTATTGTCCTATAGAGAAAGAGGTTTCAGAGATCTGTCGATCCATACAGCCTCTGAAAAGACGAGACCATTGACTTCCAATCCTCTCTGGTCAGCATATTTCCCATGCCATATACAATCTTTCCAACCAGTGTTGCCAAGCCCCTATCACTGAATGTTGCCAGACACAATTGTCTCCAATTTTAGCGGTCAGCAGATCAAAAGACAATATTGAGTGTGAAATAATGGTGGGTGTTGTAGAGCCACATTTTTCTTATACTTTTTCTGTATTGTAGCAGAACCCGGAGTGTTGAGTTGCAACTCCGCCAATGATCAATAATAAATACGACAAACACAAGTAAATGCAAACCAAGAGGATGTTTATTTATCAGGCTTCCGGAGGGAAGGGAAGGTAAAAGAGAAAACAGGTTAAGTCCACAATCCTTGCTTGTCGTCCTAGTCTGTAATCCAAAATCCTTTGTTCCAAGTCGGTTTCTCCTGCCAAAATATGCCAATCACAAAACGGGGTTCTCAAAACAGTCCAAGACGTTATCCTTAATCAATCACAGTATACTCGCTATTATCTCTTGATCTCGTGTTTCCCTCTCGGTACTCAGCCCTGACTGACACGGTTTTTGCCTCTTTATTCCCGTGTCAGTAGTTTGAATGGGCTGCAGGTGCGCTCCTACACTTCCTGTTCGCCCAAATAATGAAAAGGGGTGGAGCCAGTGTCCCACCACGTACCTCCCATCAATCACTAGCCCTCGGGTTGCCTCCAGGCGGCTGCCACACACCTTCCCCCTTAGCTCCAACCGGGAGGGAGGGGCGGCCTGGCCCCACAAAGCATTCCTTCTGGATAGGGCATCGGTGTTCCCGTTGACAGCCCCCGACCTGTGAAGTACAGAGAATGCATACTGTTGTAGTGACAAAAACCATCTCGTTATTCGGGCATTCGTGTCCTGATTGCGTGACATCCACACAAGTGGAGCGTGGTCGGTGATGAGAGTGAAATGTCATCCCAACAAATAATATTTTAAAGTCTCTAAAGCTCATTTAATAGCCAGGCACTTTTTCTCTACTGTCGAGTACTTCTGTTCCATTGGTAACAGTTTTCTGCTGATAAACGTGATTGGATGTTCCTCACCTTCCTGTAGCTGAGACAGACCCTACCCCGGTTTCTGAGGCATCCGTCTGGAACAGGAAGGGTTTGGTAAAATCCGGAGTTACCAGTATGGGTCCGGAACAGAGCGCTGACCTTAGATTCTGAAAAGCTGTTTCTGCCTCTTCGGTCCAGCTTACTTGCATTGGCAACCGGTTCTTGGTCAGATCTGTTAAAGGGGTGGCAAGGGTGGCGAAGTTTGGGATGAACCACCGATGATAGCTAGTGAGCCCGATGAACGTGCAAACCTGTTTTTTAGTGAGGGGTCGAGGCCAATTCTTTATCCCCTCCACTTTCCACATCTGTGACATTACAGTTCCGCAACAGATACTATAGCCTAAATATTCGGCTTCTTGCAGATCTAGCCGATATTTCTTTGGGTTGGCGGTGAGCCCTGTTCCCATTAGCGCATGCAAAACATTCCTTACCCTTTCTAGATGTGTTTTCCAATCGTCACCGTGGGGTCGCAGAACCCACTCCATCAATTGTTGGAACGTGGGCGAGGCTCAGTGTAGTCCGAAGGGTAATTTCTTGTACTGGAACAGTCCGTCAGGGGTTGCGAAGGTGGTCATCTCTCTCATCTCTATGCGCTTCCTGCATATGTTCCCTCACCACTGGCCACAACTTCACCACCCTGTCCCTCAATCCCTCCACAAGTATGTAATTGTTTCATTTTCAACAACTTCCATAAGGCGTTCATGATGCGAGAGATGAATGGAGTCCCCTAGTCCGTCAGTATCTCCTCCGGAATGCCAACTCGAGAAAATAATATCAGTAGTTTGCGGGCTATGCCTTTGGTTGCCATGGTCCGCAGGGGAATGGCCTCCGGGTACCTGGTAGCATAATCGAGTATCACCAGGATATACTGATAACCACTGCTAGTTTTTGGGAGGGGCCCCACCAAATCCATCGCGATACGGCTAAACGGTGTGGGAATAATCGGTAATGGGATAAGTGGGTTCCGGAAAACAGGTTTTGGTGCCACCCGCTGACACTCCGGGCAATCACGGCAAAAATCCTCAACCGCCCTTTTTATTCCCGGCCAGTAAAACCGGCCTTTTATTCTCTCCATAGTCTTTTCCACCCCTAAGTGAGTTCCTAATACATGCGCATGCGACAGGTATAGAGCAACTGGTATAAACGGCTTTGGTATTAGCAACAACTCTAGCGTTTCATCTTGTTTCATGACCAGTTGATATAACAGTTTATTCTTAATGGCAAATTGTGGATAATTGACCTGGGTCACCCCCTCTATGGGTCTCCCATCCACCACTGTCACCTGCTGCAGGGCACTCATCAGGTTCGGATCCTTCAACTGTGCAGTACCGAAACGCGCCATTAGGGATGCGGGTTCTGGGATAGCCTCGGGGTCCATGGGGAATAGTTCACTGAGACTCCTTTCCTCAACCTCCCAATTTTCTTCCGCACTTCCGGATTCCGACAGGGGTTCAGTGGAACCGTTCAATTTCATGTAACCCAAATACTTTTACCTCTACTGGGAGCTTCGTGGGCACGCTACAGCAAGTTTTGTGGTACTCCTTTGGTTTCTCCTGCATTCTGGATCACAGTTTAGCGAACACCGGGGAATCCCTTCCTATGAGTACTGGTACAGGTAGGTTTGGGACAATTCCTCCTTCCCCTCGTGTCGTCCTTTCGTTGTCTGTAAGTTTAGTGGGGTTGTGGGATAGGCCTCGCATTCGACATGAATGCAGGTATAATCCATGCTTCCGGAGTCGTGTCTCTCCAGTTGGCCCGCACTGGCGTCACTGGTGACAGGCAGCTCTCGTGAGCCCAACATAATGTCAGGACTCCGCATAGCCTTCCTAAAGCCGTGTCCGTGCCGTGAGCCGGGGGGTCAGCTGCTCTTCAGTACCTCTCGCGTGATTTGATACCCTTCCACCAGTTCCACAAGCTGGTCAGCACTCTTCAGGTTAGCCTGGCTGGCTAACTTCTTTGCCTCATATATTTATACATTTCGCCGCAGATATTTATCAATTACATTCCGTTCAATCAGACTGAGTGAAGCCAGCTTGGCAGTCAGCCAGTTCTTCGCGATTTGGATCAGATCGTGCATCTAGGATCTGGCAGAGAGGGTGGGGTTATACGACCAGTCGTGGAATTTCTGGGCATGGCTCATGAGGGTATAGCCATACCCTCAGGATCTTTTTTTTCAAAAATTCATAACTTCTGGCTTGTTCCGCGGTCAGATCCGGATACGCCTACTGTGCCACCCCCGACAAGAAGGGAGTGAGTAAACTAGCCCATTGTTTCCGATGGCCACTCTTCCTTTACCGACGTGCGCTCAAATGCTTGTAAGTATGCCTCGATGTCATCGGCTTCTGTCAGCTTCAGGATGAACTGGCTGGGGTTGACCCTGGGACGGTGTGCGGCTGAGGCTGCGGCTCCTGTAGCAGTAAGGCCTTAGATATCTGTATGAAACAGCTCCGTCTGTTGCCGCTGTTCCTCCAGCAACTTTCCGATCCTGGCTTGTTGTGCCAGATTAGCCTCCACAAGCTGCTATACTAGTGCTTCCATTTTCTGTGTTTTCGTTTATTATTGATCAAGTTTGGCATAATTCAGGCAAGTTTGCCTGCTCGCA
Source organism: Aldrovandia affinis (assembly GCA_029706075.1). NCBI lineage: Eukaryota > Metazoa > Chordata > Actinopteri > Notacanthiformes > Halosauridae > Aldrovandia > Aldrovandia affinis. The sequence goes on from JAINUG010000010.1 coordinate 2,926,537, forward strand.
TTCTCCACCAAGTGTAGCTGAAGCCGGGGTGTTGAGTTGCAACTCCGCCAATGATCAATAATAAATATGACAAACACAGGTAAATGCAAACCAAGAGGATGTTTATTTATCAGGCTTCCGGGGAAAGGGAAGGGAAAAGGGGAAACGGGTTAAGTCCACAATCCACAATCCTTGTTCCAGTTCATAATCCAAAGTCCTTTGTTCCAAGTCGGTTTCTCCTGCCAAAACGGGTCAATCACAAAACGGGGTTCTCAAAACAATCCAAGTCGTTATCCTTAATCAATCACAGTATACTTGCTATTCTCTCTTGATCTCGCATCAATCACTAGCCCTCGGGTTGCCTCCAGGTGGCTGCCACAGTATACTTATACTTTTTTTCTTACATATTTTATTGTTTATACTATGTAATATACAGTAATGTGCTCATTTGAAGTTTCAAATAGTTAATTACACTTTTTTGAGGGTGTCATTGTCACCTGTCAAGCATTTGCGTTTAAACACAATAATCTGTTTGCTGTGCAACCTGTCCAACTGTGCAAACTGTGCATTATGTATATTACCAAATAACCAATACCTCCACCTTAAACTTTCTTCATACACAAGTGAAATAAAGGGCACTATTTAAAAAGACAATGTTATTATACTTCATACTACAGTCTAAGTACGGTCACTCTTCTATATCTCTATGAATTATTCATTGGCTCTTTAAGTAACCTAAAGCTCTCCACTTTACTGTCTTTATTACAGATTAAAATAACCATGTTGACTTTTCAACCACTGTATAATACCTATACATGTACAGTGCCATGCTATTTCTGTGCTTTCATTATAGTCTGTGCTATAGAGAATGAGATGCTACCCTATAATCCCTTGCACTCAGGTGACTGTGGGCTCTTGCAGTATTTCACATCATTCTACACTATTACCATCTACTGCCACACTGTGCATTTTAAATTTTACAGCATAACTGGATAACAAGCAGCCATGTATAAAATCATGGAAGCTTCTGAGCGATTCTAGAGAGCATATCCATCTTGATGCAACAAACTGAAATCCTGCAAGCTATGGCTAACTCGGCAGTTGCCGAATAAGGAACATGTGTATTCCGGGTGGGTCAGTCAGTAAAGGCTCTCACCAAGAGCACAGACGGCCCTGTAGTCAACATTAGTCAAATCTGACTTGCAGTCCACAGCAGCAGGATTTAATTGGCCCTATCTTGCCTGTAGTAGGCTGAGGTTTAAATTGGCAAGGTTCTCTGGGTTGCCAATAGAGTTGTCCTTCTCCATGACATGCCACATGCCCACAGGCTACCAAGTAGTTGTCGGTGAAGTCCATGCTTCTCTTCCGATTGGCACTAGCTCTCTCCTGTAGTACATGAACTGTAGGGCATAAAATAGTCACTAGTTTGCAGATGAATGCATTAGAGGGGTGCACGCCCTAAATGCGTGCACCCCTCTAATGCTGCAGTGCTCCTTGTGTGTGGGTGTGAGTGGCACAGAGGTAACTGGAAAGGCATAACTGACAGTTCCAAATCAGGGAAAGAAAAATGGTGATAAATAATAAGCATTTCTACTACATACACTACTGGTCAAAAGTTTTAGAACACCCCCATTTTCCAGTTTTTACCGAAATTTAAGCAGTTCAAGTCCAGTGAATAACCTGAAATGGTACAAAGGTAAGCGGTAAACTGCTAGAGGTAAAAAAAAAAGTTTAGGTTACCAAAAACTGAAAAATAACTGAAACTGAAAATACCTCTGGCAGTATACTGCTTACCTTTGTAAACTTTAACTTTAAAACTTTAAAACTTTTGACCGGTAGTGTAGTTTTAAACAACTTTCATGCAGAATGCCCCATTGCTTCTTTAGATTTTGTCATACATTTTTCCCCCCTTATTAGGTGATTCATATTTATCAAAAATGTGTGTGTAAAAGTCAGGGCAGCAAACTGCGTAATACGGATTGGATGCTACACTGGTTTTAACACAAGAGCACCACAGCTGGTACCAGCATGTGTACCAAGATAATGTAATGTCAATTCAATGTAATGTAAACCTACACTCAGTGGCCACTTTATTAGATACACCTTATTAGTATCTCAGAAACAGCAGATTTTCACGCACAACAGTCTCTAGAGTTTACAGAGAATTGTGCGAAAAACAAAAAACATCCAGTGAGCGGCAGTTCTGTTGGCGAAAATGCTTTGTTAATGAGAGAGGTCAGAGGATAATGGCCAGACTGGAATCAAGCTGACAGAAAGGTGACAGTAACTCAAATAACCACACGTTACAACAGTGGTACGCAGAAGAGCATCTCTGAATGCACAACACGTTGAACCTTGAAGTGGATGGGCTACAGCAGCAGAAGACCACACCGGGTTCCAGTCCTGTCAGCTAAGAACAGGTAAGTGAGGCTACAGTTGGCACAGGCTCACCAAAACTAAACAGTTGAAGATTGGAAAAAACGTTGCCTGGTCTGACGAATCTCGATTTCTGTTGCGACATGCAGATGGTAGGGTCAGAATTTGGCGTAAACAACATGAATCCATGCATCCATCCTGCCTTGTGTCAACAGTTCAGGCTGGTGGTGGTGGTGTAATGGTGTGGGGAATGTTTTCTTGGCACACATTAGGCCCCTTAATACCAATTGAGCATAGTTTAAATGGCACAGCCTACCCGAGTCTTGTTGCTGGCCATGTGCATCCCTTTATGGCCACAGTCTACCCATCTTCTAATGGCTACTTCCAGCAGGATAATGCGCCATGTCACAAAGAACACGTCATCTCAAGCTGGTTCCAGGAACATGACAATGAGTTCAGTGTACTCCAATGGCCTCCATAGTCACCAGATCTCAGTCCAATAGAGCACCTTTGGGATGTGGTGGAACGGGAGATTCGCAACATGAATGTGCAGCCGACAAATCTTCAGCAACTGCGTGATGCTATTATGTCAACATGGACCAGAATCTCTGACTAATGTTTCCAGCACCTTGTTGAATCCATGCCACGAAGAATCCAGGCTGTTCTGGGGGCAAAGGGGGGTCCTACCCAGTACTAGAAAGGTGTACCTAATAAAGTGTCCACTGAGTGTATGGTGACATTATGACACGTTCATCTAGTCTGCAAATACAATGACACATTAGTAAAAGGATTATTTGCTTGTTTTCTTTAATTACCTCTGTGAACAAGCTTTCCAGCACTCTCCACAACAAAGATCAATTTACATTCAATGTACATTAGCCCAAAGTCACATTCTGTATTAAACAAAGAGCCCCTTGATGGTGCATTTGGTCTTCTTTTAAAGAACAGTGAGCATTATTGACCCATGTTTATTTTTAGCTGTTTAATTTATTACAGTCGTAACATACTGTGTCAAGACTACAGAAGACTCCAATGAAATTAAAGATAATCAAATTTTCTTTTCCCTATAGCCAAACGAAAGCTCTTTAAACTTGTTAAGTTTATGCTGCTATTACAAGAGGGGGAACAAAAATGTAATTAAAGATATTTACTTTCTGTCTTATAATGCAATTGCTGTAAACAATCAATCAAAATTGTGCATGGGTTTGTATGAATATTTCATTTCGGAACAGGATTCAACATTTTCCAGGTCTCCCTTGCCAAAGCTTCCTCCTCTCGATGGGACTTTACAAAGGACGAATACATAACCATGGCAAATTAAGACTCAAGACGGGTAGTCTTTTGCACATTGTTAAACCTTGCCAAAAAGGGCATGTACTACAAAACAGGCATAATGAGCACCACACACATGCTACGCTACGCTATTTCCCTGTTGTTGCTGTTGTTGTTGTCTGGAACGTTCCTATGGGATTTTCATTTGCTCAGAGTTAAGGTGGCAGATGGGTAATCTCTGACTCTCTTAGTGTCACACATCATGTTATGAATTCCACGCCTTGCGATTTCTAGAATCTCTTTGACGCACTCGGCTGACTGTAATTAAGCTTTTACACGCCGAAAACGAAGCAGACGTTTGTTCATACAGTACCCGACACTGACAGCGCTCGTGGGTACACTTGGCTTACCGATGTGCACGTGTCACTTCCGGAACATCGACTGCAGTCAGTGCCGCCGTAACGGGGGATGGCTTGACTGCCAAATGACTGACATCAAATGGACCTCTGGAGAGATGGACTCTAAGGATGAAGTATGTCCCCCTTCTTTTTATTTCTCTCGCTCCATCTCTTTCTTCTCTTCGCTACTCAAAGGGGGAACTGTATCCCCTCCCCCCTCAATCCCTTCTTCTTATTTTCTCCCCCACCAAAACCTCCCCTAAATCCTTCCCCTCTCGCTCTACATTTCTCTCTCTCTCGCTCTCTCTCTCTCTCTTGGCTTGCTGCCTCTCCATTCCTGTCGGTCTCTCTGTTTCCTCTGCTACTGTACTACACTTACCCGCAATGCAGGAGAGTCACTCTTGCCATCCAGGCAGTTAATTATAAATGAGCTCAGGTGACACTGCACGGCAGAATCTGTGCTGCACAGCGAGGTCATCCGATCTGCAGACGTAGCCCCAACACGTGTTGCATCACCAAACGGGCGACAAGCCCTGGTCCATCTAGTACCGACACAGATCCGTTGCGCGGTCCTTCTTCTTCGCAAGCAGCAATTCTGACATTAGCTTTTCCATTAGCCCTGTGCTGCACGACATTGCGTCATGCCACGCTGCGTTATATAAAGGGTCATACAACATCGTAACTGGTGTCTGAAGACAGGAATGAGTAAACATGCGCTGAAGGCGTCTTATAGAGCAATGTAAGGACAATCAGTCAAGCCCAGGACATATTACACTACATACTGACACTACACTATAGATCTGGCACATGTCCACCCCCTCTCTCTCTTTTAATCTCCTCCGTATCCCAGATACAGACATCACTGGCGGGTTCTGGCCCATAGCCACGTCAGCCCCGGCTTTGTGTGCTCCTGGCTACGGCAGAGCTGCTAGATTCCAGCCTGCTGGACACAGACGAATGACCACCAGACAATAGGCCAGGTCAGTGACACCGTCGCTCACGGTAACCAGAGAGGTTGCTACTGAGTCCCGGCGCTTCACGAGGGTCAGGCCACGAAAGATCAGGTCATGTCACCAATGCACCCTTGCTATAAAAAATATTTTCCATAACAAAGGCAGAGATATTGTGTGTTTTTTTTCCCTTCAGGATGAATAACAAGTCATAAATGGTTTCCAGAGTGATGGGTACACACATCCTCCCCTTTGTCAAACTGGAAGGAGCAGTGTTTTCGTGCTTTGTGGTGCTGTGAGCGAACCAGTCCTTCCAGTGAGGGAAAACTCTATTTTCATTTTGCTTCAGGATTCGTGGACTGGACTGGATTCGTTCACCATTTGCCCTTAACTCTGACTGACAATAAAATGAAGGTGGTAGTTTTTTTTGTCACAAACAATTTGGTCATTTTGGTGATTGTTAAACTCGCAAAACGGTGTTGGTAAAGATACAAACTACCGCTTAAGCAAACAAGTTGACTGAATTCAGGCCAGTGTGTATGATGCATTCAGTGTACAGTTCACTAACTGAAAGCACAAAAAAATAAAAAGTTTGCTCCCTTGCAGAGCTACTATAGGAATACCTTAAAATGTATCGTCTGTTGTTTTGCTCTGCACAGATCATGGCCAAACAGCAGTGCAGGCACACATTAACCAAGTCATAATTTTATTTTCCCATTTAACATTTCATTTCATTCCTTTTAAAACAATAATAAAACCGTGTTCTGTGGGCACTGTGATTCTTTCTACTGCCAAATGCTTACTTAATACAATATTTAATTTATGTGCACTCTGATTTTAAGGGCATTCACTGAGACCAAAGAGGAAATCATCTATCCCTTAACTGAATTAATGTCACGACAAGACGAATCCCATATCCCCATGCAGGAGAGAGAGACCCCTTCCCTACAGTCTATCCGGCCAGTATCATTAAATACAAAATAGAAAAGCGATGTCCAATTTAATTTTGGATTACGGGACCTTATACTTAAACCAAATAACGGTGTATCAAATATGCAATCTTCAGGCCTGCCTTTAAAGGTTGTAATGGCTGTGGGTGCAAGAGCAGGTCTTTGATCTTTCGCTCCTAGTTCAAAATCACCAAAGTGATCGTGATCAGAGGGGACGACACCAGCAGAATGGAACAATCAGATGGCTGAGGTCTCACTGCAAAGACATACAGCACGGCTAGCGCACTTGCAGATGGCGGAGTGGCAATTCCGACAAAGATATATCGTAAGCAATACACAACTTCCACAGAGGCTCAGCCAAAGCATAAATCTCTGATCACTGGCGGAACGTTAGAGAGGCTTTCGTACGGACGTTGCGGATTACAGCAGTGCGAATCTGAGCAGGGCCGGTAGAGCAGTCTGCGTCCCTGTGAAGGTACGGCAGGTGCACTAGGCTCCACGCATGCACGGTGTCTGTTTCAGTGCATGCGTAGGAGGCTGTGGGTTTCTGTGACAGACCAGTCTCCCGAGAAAGAGGAAGCCTGGCTCTTCTCCTCTGGCTGCAGTGGTCACATGTCTGTGTCTGTTCCTCCGCAGCGAGGAACGCTTCACCACTCTCCAGCCTGTGTCACCTACATGACTGCCCTGCTGCGGCTACACTTTTTTTTTTTTTTTGGGAACTATTTTTTTTATAGGATTTCCCACAAACAAATCAACAATTAAAAACATTAACAGACATGCGGGACGGGACGGGGGGGATAAAGAAAATAAAAATCACATAATCACACAAAAATGACTTTAAAAGACTGCACCAATTCGCTTAAAACAGTCTACCAACACAAAACGGTTTCTTTTTTTGTGACCGAACTAACAATGGCGTGACTGTGTGGCTTAAAACTTAAGCTAAGGCAGCAATCCATCACCATTAGCTGTAGCCTTTAATTATTTCAATGTTCAATTCTGAAACTTGTATGTTAAGATCAAAAACACAGTACAGCAGCAACCACAAAGTAGTCTTGTCTTCAGTTGTGAAATTTTGTCAAGCGTAAACCAATTTCATGCTTTTCCGAAGATAATTCTGATCGTGACTAAAAGCTAAATAATTATATTCAGTTAATTCGATGATTACACTAATCTGGGAGAATAGAGGCAGTGTTCTGGTAGCTCCGCTTCCCTGACAGCGTGCTTGACACAGTGAGAGTTGCAGAACACTGACCTGTTGAACTTGCCAGACAGAGGCTTGCGTTCTGCGATAAAGGGCTTTTCATAGCAAATGCCTCCCCATTCGTCATAAATGTTTAAGCTGGGCCTTGAGGGTAACGGGAGCAGCCTAACGTTCGTCCTTCAGCACAGTGCTCTGGAGCCACGGCGGTTTGTCGGATGTACATCGCTGGCTTCAGAGGCGCACGAGGTCTTTGTCAGGATGCTCCACGCACATAGACGGCAAATCCCATCAAGAATCATTCCACCGGCTGGCGGATAGCGTAGCGGTCTAACGCACCACACTTTGGCTGGTCCGGTGTGGTGTGCGCTGCCTGTCAGGGACGCGGTTCGAAACCCGCGTCTCTACCAGACCGGCCCTGGTCGTCAGCTCCGATCGGAGGCAGCGTTTGGCTGTCCGCCTCCGGGGGAGGGGGGAGGGTGAGCCGGCACGAGTCCGTCGAGGAGAAGGAAAAAGGCGTCCGTGGTAGATTTCCGTCTCGGAAGAGGCAGATAAAAATCGGCCCGGAAATAGTGTCTCGCCCCGGAGGACGGGCGGCGGACTCGTGGGGGAGGGTGAATTGAGATAAATAGAGGGTATAATTGGCAACCAAATTGGGAGAAAAAACTGGGAAAATTTGAATTTTTTATTTTTATTTAAAGAATAATAAAAAAAAGAATCATTCCACCGCCAGGCGTGGTGAAAAGTCAACTTCAGGCCAGCTGTTTTACAGCTAAGTTCCGCCCAGTTACAGTAGGGAATCGAAAATGACTGCACCGCCCCTCGTAAAACTGCTCGTTGAACAAATGGGTCTATTTGCTGCATGAACGGCCTATCGATGGTTATTCACAGGCTTTTAGAGCGTGTGGCACAATGCGGCAGCCTCGACGATCGCCTCAACTCTGCTGTTTGAGCGTGCGGCCGTCCCTGAGACAAATCAATACACTTTTTCAAAGATAAATAAAGAAGTTTGGCTTTTATAGATTGGTTGCTTTTTGAGAGGCGTCCTGCTATGGACCAATACCTGTTTATTTTGCGTCTGACGGATTAACAAGGACGCTGGTTATCGGCGGTCTGTTTTATTTTCCTTTGTCCTTTTTTCCCTCTCTGCCTCTCTCCTTCAAGGAAAGCCCGCACTGCAGCAGCCAAACACCGATGTCAGATAAAGGCTTAAAATAAAGAGGCACTCCATTAATCATGTATCGCCATGTCAGTGCCTGCATGGGCAAGGCTGGCTCTCCCTCTGATTGCAGGAGTGGCGGTATGCATATTGGATGTTCCGTACCGCACTCTGCCCACGTTCTACTTTTACCCACTTCCCCTGAGCTTCCAGGTCCATCTGAAATCACATGATTAAACAAAGCAACAAAAAATAACAGCTTAAAAAAAAAAGTTGCCTCTTAGATTTACTGTACGGATTAAAGGTGATGTTAACCTTCAACACACGCATTATAACAGAAAACTCTATTGAGGAATTCGTACATTTACAAGATGATGTTCAATTAAGGTTGTTGAAAACGTGTGCTTAAATTCCACCAACTTATTTTCACACACAACAATGCATGTTTGGCTCGATGCCATTTTCTCTGTCATTGAACCTATGGTTTAGTTTCAGTGATGGTTTAGTTTTCAACCCAAGATCACGCACGTCACCCCTCTACTCTCCTCTCTGCACTGGCTCCCCATCGCAGCACACATTAAATTCAAATCCCTGGTGCTAGCTTATCAAGCGGCTAGAGGAACTGCTCCCCCTTATCTCCAGACACTCCTCACACCCTACAACCCAGCCAGACCCCTCCGCTCCGTCTCCTCCGGCAAACTGACTGTCCCATCCCTCCAGGCACCCGGCAGCCGCTCCTCGCGGTCTCGCCTCTTCTTTGTCCTGACCATACGGTGGTGAAACGACCTTCCGCAATCGGTCAGGATCACTTCCAATCTTCCGCAAGAGACTCAAACCCCACCTTTTCAGACTCCACTACCACTCAATTCTGTACATCTAGCCAATTGTCATCATCACTGCCTACATTTTTATTACTGCTTTTTGTATATGTATACATGTTTAAATCTTCCTCTAAAAAAATTTAATAAATAAAAGTAAAAATGTACTAACCTTTTCCTTCCCGGTGTCACAGGTATGGTATGCAGCTGCCAACAATGATATCTATCGTTGTATTACTGCACTGATCTCTTGCTCGAACAATGATTGATGATACCATGTATTAATGCACATCTTGTAAGTGGCTCTGGATAAGAACATCTGCTAAATGCTTAAAATGTAAATGTAAGTGACCAGGTGTGCACAATTTAAGCAATTGGGACCTATAATTGAACCAATGAAAACACGTAACCTATATCTAAAGGAATCGTCATATAACACATTACATAAAATGAAAGCATTAGGTAGTCTGAGGGATGTGAATATGGGACATGTATGTATCATGACATGTATCATGTACTTTTTCTAATTAGTTTGTGCGTGTATTTTGTTCGTTTTTATTTTTTTATACAAAATGTTCCAGTGTAATTGGGGACAGGTGTTGGAAATGAGCCTTTGGCCATAAACACTCAATGCAATGAATCTGATGCTTTTGCTATGTCACTGACACAAATAAACAAATTTATATCATGATTTTGGAGGATGTCACAAGAATTCCATATTTAAGCCATGGGAAATAACTTCCATGGTGTTTTAAACTACTGAATGGATCCTAGTGAATTGGGAAATGCCCGTGGCAGGCGTGCGCTCACCGTAGGCGGTCATAGTCCCCACGTAGGGCCCGTCCAACACGTTCTGGTTCTCCTCGGCCAGGGCCTTGATGTAGCGCTTGCTGAGGTCCAGGATCTGCCGGCGCAGGGCATCGCTGCTCTCGTGCGTCGCCCTCTGCTGGATGGTGAAGTGCAGCAGCATCATGCCCCAGATGAAGCCGAAGCTGACCAGGAAGAAGCCCAGCTTCTGGGACGACAGCTTCCACAGGTACACCGAGCCCATGGCGGGTGCCGAGCGCGCACGCACTTGTGTGTGTGTGTGTGTGTGTGTGTGAGTGTGCGTGTGTGTGCGTGCCTGGGGTCGTACGCGGAGGGGGAGAGAGAGAGGATGGGGTTCAGAGCGCGAGTCGGCTCATGGCGTCGCCGTGCCTGGCGCGCTCGGCCGCGCCCCCGCGGGTCCGCTGCTCCTCTCCTCACGCGCGCGGCCTCTTCCTCAGACCCATCCTGATTGGTCACTCACATCTGGGTTCACGGCGTTGCGCCATCCTGCCGGAGAAGAACAACAAACTAAGAAGTGCAGCCCCGGGGCATTCATCGAACGGAGGCAAGGTTTCCCCCACTCGGTTTAACAGTGAGGTGATTTACAGTTCTCACAAAGGCAGCCTTTCACAATGACCTCCTGCGCACAGCACACTTTGCAGCCACCGAAGCGAGGATGTGTTTCTCGTACACTGTAAATTCGTTTTTGTAATCCAGTTAAGGTTCAGGAATGAATAACCGCTCCTTCCTGCGAAGGTCTTATTTTGTCAGAGCCAAACGAGGTGGGAAAGCCACAGAAGGTGTTGCAAAGAAGGTTGTGAAAGGATCACTGTTCGCCACGGTTAAGGTGAAACTGAACTGTGACAGTTTTCTTTGGGAGAAAGCAGAGATCAACATATCAATACCTCAATTATCATCATTTCAACTTTGTTAGTTCAGGTGGAAAAGGTACACGCCCACGGATTTAAAAATATTTTCTTATAGGCAGGGCTGAAGGAATCATTCTATATAAGGGAAAGATAAATGTTCTATAGCTGGTCATGTGATGTTATTATAATGATTTTTTTTTAAACCTGATTTGATACTAATGGACTGCTGCGGATCATCTGCCTTTATATTCCCGGGGAAATTCCGTGCTCTAAGAAAATAAAGCAGCGTTGTTCCGTCCATCACAGCCAGCTGTTGTCAAGGCATGAAGTGGTCAGCTCAAGCCATTTACTGTAGCCCGACATCCCAACGAAACAGGTGCACAAGCCAAACCAACAAAGAGAGAACGGAACCAAAAACTGTAAATATCTACTCCCTAGAAAGGGTGTGGCATTTTCCCCCCCGCCCTCCTCCAGCCGAGAGGTCTCTCTGTGCTCCTGTGGCAACCGTAGTGAACAAGGGCAGACCTACCAGAGAAACACAGAGGACGGAAGACATGCTGGAAGGAAGTACGATCGGGCATGGGGCGTTCAACAAGAATGACCCTCGGCACATAATAGGTGTGAATGCCTCAGGTCTGCTTGATTGTTTGGGTTTTTTCCTGTAAGGGGAAAGTGTGGGGGGGGCTGGCCACAAACATACATGTAGCCCAGTTACGGACAGGAGCTAAATGTTATCAGATGATCCCCGCAAAACACAAAGCCACAAGTGTTACACTTTTTTCCGCCCAGCTAATTTTTATGTTTTTCTCATGTTTTTTTCCCAACTTGGAATTCCCAGTCGTATCCGTAGGCCTGTCTGATCGCGGGCAAGCACACAGTCTCCTCTGAAGCACGTGCTGTCAGCCTTTTTTCCCCTCCGCCACCCGCCAGACAAACTGCGCGCTCAGCGCGGCAGAGGAGTGCACGTCATGCGCATTTGACACAAGCAGGCTGCACCCAGTCGTTCGACGAGCGGACCCGCTCTCGAGGGGCGGCACCTGCATAGTCAGGGTTCGATACCCGGACGTGGCACGCTTCACTACACCGAACCACAGTGCATTAGCGGGACAAGCCACCTGGCAGCTCCAAGCAATTGGGTTTTAACCACAAGACTAATGCAAATAATATAATCAAGTGCTAATCTATTCTTTCTAGAAATGCAGTTGGCATTTACACAACCCATTATGATCCACAATAACAAATTATTCCGCTCCTCCTGGAGAATGATTACAAATTTGTTTTGCTTTACAGCATTAACTTTGAGAAGGAAATATGGAACTCCTACAAAACATGTTATTTTATGTAAATGCTCTTTTATGTACGTTACTCAAATGACAGCAATAATATTTTAATTTAAATGATTATTCTTAAATAATTTCAAATGTAGTACAATTTAGTGTGACACGTGGCAACTTGCAATGTTTCAGGCTGCAACATAAAGCATTACTCCACGATTTCCCTCCACGACCGCGTTAAGCGTTTAAAAAGTCGCTTTGGATAAAAGCGTCTGCTAAATGGCATACATTATTATATTAAGCGTTTAATAACCGCCTATCTAATGCAGTGGGACGTCTAATCGTCTAAACCTTATTCGTAAGGCGACGGTGGCCTGTTTTCCTTATCAAGACAATGAGTGTTGCCAAGATGCTTTTTTGGTGACTGGAGAGGCTCGGACAATCGACCCTGTCCTTCTCTTCACTCCAAGGGTACAGTGAGCAAATCATAGAGCAAAGGGATCCTATAACAACTGCACTTGCGTGTCAAATATCCACCCCGAAGCCGAGCCGCGGCTCGCGCGGCAGACACCGCGATGCGTACTAGACAGGGCGAAGTGAGACCGCGCGGAAAGTGGCAGGGCCAGTGTACGACAGCATTGTCTGCGGCGCGCGGTGTAATAACCCAAACGGCGGCATAATGAATGGGCATTATGCATGTTCTGACAGCTCGAGACAGCACGCTGTAGCGCGCGCTGCACACCACCGACTCCGACAGCGCGCGGGACACATCTCCGGGGCACAAGCGGCAATTTAATGACCTCTTCAGTCACACATTCTCCAGTCCCTTCGCATTCTGGGCCCTCTCTCTCTCCGTCGCGAGACAAGTGCACATAACTCCCTGGCTCGAGGGGGAAAAAAAAGTCACGAACCCTTTGATGATCTCTCAAGCCCCTTACAGGCCCCTTCAGATTTGTGTGCTAAAGTCGCCAAACCGACAGGAATGTTGCTTCAGCTCGGTGAGGTTTATGTGCTCAGCACTGTGACCGTCCTCCAGATCACTGCTTCTTGGGTCTACATGCCCCACTCTTGTCCCAGGTGGAGGGCTCAGTGTCCTGGGGAATGGCCCCCTCTTCCTGCCTCGGGCGCAGGTCTGTCTTGAACTTCCTGCGACTTCCTTCAATTGTCTCGCTGATGTCAGGGACATCAATTTCCTTTGAGGGGCTGCAATTAAAATTCCCTTGGAAAAAGCTACTTTTAGACTGTGTTCACAGAGCCAACCAACCTGACCTGGTCAAATAGCCTCACAAAATTCGGTGTTAATATCTGAGTGTGATGCTTTCTTTTCTCCGTAGTTGTTTGCATTACCAACGGTGCACGACATGCCAAAATGTACGTCCGTCTCGTTATGTGGCACGTTAAAGAAATGGGTCACTCTCAAACTGAACTTGTGAAAGAACCGTAGCGCAATAAAAAGAACCCGGATGCCAAGTCATTGTGATATGTCATCTTTGCTTCACCGAGCAATTTATATAAAAATGAAATAGTTGAAGGAAGACACCACACTATGTCCTCTTGAGCGTTTTTGTTACAAAAGGTATCACACCATAAATAAAGTGAGAACATTTATTGCAGGCTTTGGAAAGTCTATTCTTTTATAAATAATTCACGAGGAACAATGAGACGGGGGGACACATTCAACAGCTAGAATGTTTCTATTCAGCTATTTGAAGCGGTGGGAGGGCCCGCACACAATGGAATGTATTTACACCAACAGTAACGGAATGAAGCGACTGGAAAAGAAAAATCTCCTCAAACCGTCTCCATGCCGTGTCACGGTGGGTTCTCATCAGCCCGACAGCAGAAGTAAAGGGAATTATTCATCAGAAGTGATGCGCTCTCTCATGCTTCCATTTTACCAGTGCTCTGATCCAATAGCGAGCGTGCACAGTGCCCAGCAAGCGGTGCGCTACACAGATGTCATCGCGCGAGCAGATCGGGGGAGCCAGAACCCTGCGGAGAGCCCGGTGATGTGCCAAAAATGTCCACTCTGCTGTAAATTATCATGAGCATGTTGGCGGAAGGTCCAAAAACGTTTTTGGTCTTATTGCCATCTTTAAAAAGACAACAAACACATACCTATATATCATACTACATACTATATTATACTATGTAGCCGAATAATACTTTCTGAATAAGGCGATCTGAGGTATTGTGAATCATTTAACGTGATTCACATCAAACCTTTTGCACCAGACAAGTACTACAGAATGCAAGCTGGGGAAACTACTTCGGTGACAACCACTTCCAAATCCAATAATGATTCTACTACTGCCGTGGCCTTGAAAAAAGAAATCCAATGAAAAAGCCAGCCGAGCTATTCTGTAGTGGGCTGAGATCAAGTATAGAGAATTGCCTGGCCTCAGAGGTGTATCAGGAGAGAACTGACAGTATCTCTGACAGGAAGAGACCTCTCCCCACTCATGTTTTTATCTCCCCTGTGTGACCGGGTCAAAGCTGTCTTTCACCATAAACACAACAATTCTGACAAAATCTACTCTCAGCCTCAATTTTATCCGTTCTTCTGGGGGTATATTGCACCCTCCTTCACGCATACTTGAAAACCAAAGAAACAGCACTTTTTTAATCCTAATTCCACGAAACACAATATACAGGGGCGGCACGGTGGTGCAGTGGATAGCGCTGTCGCCTCACAGCAAGAAGGTCTCGGGTTCGAATCCAGGCCAGGGGCCTTTCTGTGCGGAGTTTGCATGTTCTCCCCGTGTCTGCGTGGGTTTCCTCCGGGTACTCCGGTTTCCTCCCACAGTCCAAAGACATGCACATTAGGCTAATTGGAGAGTCTAAATTGCCCATAGGTATGAGTGTGTGAGTGAATGGTGTGTGTGCCCTGCGATGGATTGGCGACCTGTCCAGGGTGTATTCCTGCCTCTCGCCCGGAACGCATGCTGGGATAGGCTCCAGCCCCCACCCGCGACCCTGACCAGGAATAAGCGGCTTAGATAATGGATGGATGGACAATATACAGGTAACTGCAAAAAGAAAGGAAACACCAACATAAAGTGTCTTAATAGGGCGTTGAGGTGCCACGAGCTGCCAGAGCAGCTTCAGTGCACCTTGGCATAGCTTCTATGTCTGGAACTCTTTTGGAGGGATGCAACACCATTCTTCCAAGAGAAATTCCATCATTTGGTGTTGTGTTGATGTTGGCGGAAAACGCTGTCTCAGGTGCTGCTCCAGAATCTCCCATAATTGTTAAATTGGGTGAGGATTTGGTGACTGAGTTGGCCATAGCGTATGGTTTACATAATTTTCATGCTCATCAAACCATTCAGTGACAACTTGTGCCCTGTGGATGGGTACATTGTCATCCTGGAAGAGACCACTCCCATCAGGATAGAAATGCTTCACCATAGGATGAAGGTATTCTCTCAGAATGGCTTTGTATTTATTGGCATTTATCTTGCTCTCTAAGGGGTTGAGTGGATTAAAACCATGGCAGGAAAATGCACCCCACGCCATAACAGAGCCACCAGAATTGTTCAATTACTTAATGGTTTCCTTCATTCTGGCAGTTATCTGTAGTTTACTTGGGTTCTCCTGCCTCCTGAGTATTTCACTGAATAAAAGGCCTTACTAGCCAAAGTCAGACACTTTTATGAGGAATTTAAGGGAATACTGCAATCAATAATCTTCTTTGTAAAGACAACTCCAAGTGGCACAATGACAGTGGAATTGGTACACCCGGGGCCGAATTGTACTGTAAAATTCGCTGAGACCTGTGTCATTTATTTAATCTCAGCTAAGCAGTTTGGTGAATTGTTAGTCGTTTCTGAAACAAGTGAACTCTCGATCAAACAAGACCTAGCAGGGCGAAGGCGGAAGGCCAAGTCAAAGCAGCTTGTGTGACTGGAACCTTTGCAGTGTTCACCCCACCATTTCAGAGCAGAGAGAAACTTGGAAAATGATGTGTTGCCTGTGGTGGGTCGGTTACTTCTTCTTCTTCTTCGTTTGGGTATATTCTTTTCCTGCTCCCCTAGGCTCGGGGCCGAGGGGCTATCCTTTTACCACCTCAAGCCTAGGGGGGACTATATTTCGGGGCACACCTCCAGCAGCCATGTCACCGTGTCGTCGTCCAAAGCCGACAGACCATGGATCCCATTGGGTGCCCGATAAATCGGGCAATCCAGGATGACATGGTCTGCGGTTTGTTCCTCTGCGCCACACTCGCAGGCTGCGCAGGAGGCCAAGCCCCATCTGTGCATCAATGAGCAGAAAGCAGGTTGGTTACTGAGACTCTGCTTCTCGCTAACCGAAGGGGCGAGTTCCGGGCAAACAGGGCTTCGGGTGGTGGGAGAGCTTCAGTGCTCAGATTCACAGGAGCGTTGATCGCAAACATTGATCTGAAACCTTGGCGTGGTGCTGAGAGGTTACAGCGCAGCCCACTGTTATTTCGATCACCTTGCAACGTGAATGAACTGACCGCGTAACAAATGCAGAGGTATTGATTATTGGAACGAGAGACAAAGAAGAGTTGCAGTCAATCATTTATCTCACATTACCAACTCGCATCGAGCCGGTAATTTTTATACTTACCGTCAAAGTGCGACAGTAAGGTAACAATTGTGGCCCTGGAGCTTCCATTGTGAAAATCAATAAAAAAAGATTACACATGAAAAGTAGGACATTTAGTTGTAGCTGCCAACTGAATAACTGCTTAAGCATGTCATAGTTAAATATTACCTTCAGTAGTTCTTCATTAGCGCCTTCACTTCAACCTAATCCATGGCGATGCTATATTTCATGTCTTCATTGTACCAACGCTGATGTGATGTTGCTATAACATCCTAAAAGCTTATTTTTAGCTGAGTATGACTTGGGTTTGGCAGCATAAAGGCTGATATGAACAGAGTCCTGTGCACGCTGTGCTGGTTCAGCACAGAGGAAAAGATGTTGATGCAGACTGCACCCCGGTGTCTACCCATCCACTTCCCCTTACCCCGCCCGAGGAGGGCGTTGCGGTACCCGCGATAACGTTGCCGGGAGACCGTATGCACTGCATATTACAGGCACGACGGAAACAAGAGTCAATTACTTTCATTATTTACTTCAGCGTGAAGGTTTTAAAAAAATCATCAATGCACATCGGCACTCTGATGATCATCCGGGTTTAAATGTTTAAAGCAGAACAGCCTGGAGGCATGCGCATTGCCAAGAACCTCTGCACCACTTCTGAAATTCACAAACCCTTTCGGCATTTAGAGGCATCGATAGCGCAGCCGGGGTTGGATCTGAAACGTATGAACTTCCATTTTCTCAAATTAGTGCCAGCCTACATTAAGGAAGGGTGCAGCGTGCATCTGCTTGTGTGCACATGAGTGATGGAGAGCACTTGCTTTTACTTCATATCCAACACGCTTTAACATTCGCCAAACCTTTATTCGAAAATTAACCCGCTACCGAAAACAAGAAAAATCCTACAGTCTTTTGAGCCTTTTCTGTTGTCGTCTCACGCCACTTACATCTAGCCACACCTCATGTGATTCTCAAAAATAAAATGGATATTTTACGCCTGTTGCGTATAATATGAATTCAGCCTGTGCTTTTTTTAAACGACTAGCGGTGTGCCTCTGTAAACGCTCCATGACAACACGCCCGTTACAAGGTCGCTTCGGTTAGAGAATGCGCTGCCATGTTTGAGTAGGACTGGCAAAACGATTAGTGCTAATGGGCGATCGCCTCATAATTCAATTAGTTTGTGGTAGAGTGAATAGCAAAGAGCATCCAGGAATCGTCTAATGGGTGAAGCATTCGTATAAGCGTTCGTGCTATTAACATAAGTAGTAGACGGAAGCAGAGGTGCGATGTACTGGATGAAAGAGCAGCAGCCGCAGACTCTAACAGCAGGATTTGGGTCTCCTCTAATCCAGGAACACAATGTGCTTGTATTATAGAACACCGCTCCCTTTACTTACTGTCTCCCTCTACCAGTTCAGAGTGTGTGCCCTCTCCCACACAACAAAGGAATTTTTAATCCATCATCCTTTATTGAACGAGTCTGTCCCTTTGGCATTACAAATATCTCATTTTCAAAGAGGTGCGGTGTTATAAAATTTGCAGGAGACAAAATTATTTCTGAAAATGGCGCCATAAAAAAAAGCTATTAACTGCCGCAGGGAGACACCAAAAACAGAAATATGAAATGCCAAGGCAAATGAAAGTGGAAAGAACTACTTCTGTATATTACCGTCGTTGCCCTTGTCAATTCTGCTCCTTTAAACATTGACCAGATGGCCATTAGAACATTTTAGGTCTCCCATAGATTTATCTTTCCCTATTTTTCTCCTAAAATAGCAACCATATAAAACCGGGAAGAGAATATTCCATAGTGGAAACCAGGCTGAAGATTTTGAGATTAATTCCACTACATTACTCCGTGTCTAAAATAGGCCACATCCTACTGGACTGGAATAATGTTCTGTAAGAGGCCTTTCCATTAGAATTGTAAGTTGTATAACCAGAACAAAAGGAATGAATGGAATATGTAGATAAATAAATAATTACTTGCCCCCCCCCCCCCAGTTCTCAGAAAATTGATCTATTTTTTACCACAAAGAGAATCAGTCGCAGTAGACTGCATGCAGCCCCTCGCACACTGCAGTGACTGATGCTGAAAAGATGGAGCAAACTACAGTTAAACCTGCCGGTGCAGACGCAGAAGCAGTTGATATGAGCCGCAGTTCTCTCCACCAATGTGGGTGGGGTGGGGGGTTTGTCAAACTACAGGGTAGTAGCTGTAGCTGCAGTCATTAACCAGGAAGTACTCAGTTTGCGAGCATTTCACCCATCTCACAGACAGCCTGTCAATTGTGCTCGAAGGGCACTGTAAATGTCAGCTTCTGACCTTCCGTCTCCAGATCAAAGAAAATCTTAATGCATCTACGGTATGGTGCCTGGTTTTGTCGCAAGTGTGGAGTACTGGTAAGAGGTAAGCTGACACATTTTCTAAGAGCCGTTGAAGGCCATGGTTAGATTTTTTCAGCTATTTAAGATCCATGTCAGCCAAAACGATTAAAACCCATTAGCCACCAGCTTGCCTCCAGTATGGTGAGTTTACAAGAGCCCAGAAACATGTAGGCCCTACTGTATACTGCTGCTAAGGGAGTGGACAATTTTCTTCTCAAGGTTAACGAGCTGCCTAAATTAGTCTTTTTAAGGTATGGAGGGGCCGGGAATAGATATGCTCTCCTTACATGTTTGGATCCTACAGCCCTGGCAAATTGCTTTTGAATGCATGCCGGGACATTGGCACGCAATATAGTGGAAACATTTCCTTATTATTGATCAGCAAACAACATCACAGGACAAACATCACACCACTAGGTGTGGTGTAGGGTGATGTGTGATAGAGGGTTATTATTCTACCAAAGAAAACTACTTTATCTGAAAAATGTATTTGACTTACATTATAATGTATCTTTCTGGCTCTAGGGGGCGATGTCACCTTCAGTAGATGCCGTTCACATACTTACTCCCGAGCTCCACTCCACATGGCTGAACCAGTCGCACAGTTTAAAACTTGTGCCCGTCTTGACTATTTACCATTTGTGATTTACCATTTGTGATCTGACCACAGAGCGGCCAAAGCGTACCAGCTTGCGCCAGTCGAAAACAGGCTTCAAAGGATGCAGGGGAACTTAAAGAACAAAGATGAAAACAGTGCGCAGTTCAAATCCTTCAAAAAAGAGAACCACAACTAAATCCTGCAATTCAAGTAGATGGTGGAGCTGAACTCCCTCTTTGTCTTGTGCTCTTTTGGACTAGAGGGGAATCAGCTGATGATATGTGGCACTGGCTCCGAGTGTCCCCCTTCCCCTGCTCTACAGAGGCACTCCTGGCACTCGGCGGCAGATGCTAAATTGCCTCTGTGGCAGCGCCAGGAGCACAAGAATGCCACACATAAAGAACAAAGCAAATTCCTCCATTGCAAAATAAGCATCTTGAGGGACTGGGGGAAAAGTGTGTTGCGTTTTTAAATTGAACGTGGGTCAGTTCACAGCAGCCTTTAACCCCAAAGGGTGAGATGGGGCTTGCGTGACCCATGACAATTTTCTTGTTATTCACACATTCGCATGATAAAGGATACATCGGTGATCAGCTGAGAGGCATGCTAGCCAGACAAGACTCACCAATCTACAGCACAGGGTTCTCTCTCTCTCTCTCTTTCTCTCTCTCTGTCTTTCTTTCTCTATCTCTCCTTCTTTCTCTGTCTCTCTCTCATGCTCAGATATGCTTTACACTGTCATGTAAAATTAGGTGTGGGAGGTCTCAATCTTATTTAAGTACTGCTCTCATAGTTTAGAGTATTTTTCACAGTGTAGGAGAAAGCACACCTCTGCCTCAAACTCACCCGTCTCACAGTGACCAGAGTGCCTTCTCTTTATAGACAGCCAGGACGTTTTGTCAGTGAGAGAACCGTAAAGAGTGCTTCCTATCACCTCTTCCTCCATTTTAATAGTGTTCCTGAGTCTGACCCCCCCCAGGTAGGCCTCCATGCCCCTCTCTACCAGCAGCCTCAGCTGTCAGATCTCCCCCCCCTGCCTACCCCAGTGCCACCTGCCCTGCTGTTGCCTTGGAGATGCCATTCTCCTGAAGGGCACCCAGCCAAGCCTGCCAGGGAGCCAGCACCAACTGATGACTGGACAGCAACTAGGAACACCCTGGACCTCTCATCTGCCTTGACCTTACAAGACCTCCACGGCAAACAGCTGTTTTTCTATGGGTTTAAAAACATATACATGAATGAATGCGTATCACAGCCTATGGCAGGGTGCCCAACCATGGGCCCGGAGAGCCACAGGGTCACAGCCACAGGTGCTGGTTTATGTTTTCATCTTAAAATCGGCAACCAATTTAGACCCAAGAAACCAGGTGGGGTGAGGTAATTGTGTAATCAACTGCTTTAACTGCTTAATTAAGTGCTGTAACAACAAAAACCTGCACACCTTGTGGTCTATGGTGTCACGTGACTTTACCCGTGCTGTGAGACGGCCCAGCTCGGTTCCATTTCTGCCGCATTACTCAGTGATCTCTGCCCGGCTAAGACAGAACTCCATCCACACTTGGGGGTGTGTGCTATGCTAACAGAATCTGGAATGGACACACCATGAAAGGATCATAGCATGAATGCAATGCCACAGGTAAACGTTGGTCCAGGAGCTATGACAGACAGGCCTCCAGCTAGACATCACACCAGCCAATAAATGAATTCAGGGCAGGGAGGAAGGAACTCTTTTCACACTCCCCCTTTCATGGTAGACCTGCATCCTGGCCCACCTCCTCTGTTTACTCCAAGAAATGAGAGGGCAGTTTACACAGGAAACCGAACACTTTTCCCCCCCTCCAGCCCTTCAAAAGGTGAGTACATTTCACATCTTAGATTAAGGTCAGCCTTTATGAGTGGCAATATTTATGTGAATGCCCTGTGGGGCCTTTTCGCCAAGTACAGCCCACTCAGCCGACTAGATTAACTGTAAAACTGACAGATATACAGGACCCTATCAGCTTCAAAGTCCCATCGGAGAGATGGGCCTTTGCTAAAACACAGCTATAATATAAGCCTGTCAGTTTTATTCGGCAAACAGTAGAATTGTTAGCTTTGTAGCCTACACAAAGCACTATTAGAGCGGGCCTACAGTGTGAGTGGATTCATTTTGGACTCGACTGTACATATCCCTCCGTTGTGCTTTAAATATAGTGAAAAAATATATATTTTGAGATTCATACAGCTCATGCGATGTTAAACAGCCGAGTTCAACAGCTGACTGCTCTCCTGTGGTCCTGACCGGGTGAGACCGATCCAGGTTGAGATTACTGCTGCATGCACAAGTTGGTCATTTATCTCATTTACAAGATCGATTTTTGCCCCGTTCCCAGTGGCAACACAGTCAATGCAGAAAATACCCTGATCTAGCAGCTAGACTTCGCATTAAGCAAAGTGTAAACATCAGAACTGCATTTCAGGATCACTCCATAAAGGACTCAGTCCACTCCATGCATCTTAACACAACGATCATATGCAGCACTTCGTCAAATATTTACTAACTACTTTTAGATACACCTTGCACTTGAAAATCAAGCATTAATGTATTTGCGATAGAAAGAGCTACACTGGTAGTCATGCCTTCACCTAGAGGATGCTGGATTGCATTTCTCTCTTGATGGAAGTCCTTAGCATTCTCCAGAATACGAATATGGGAGAAAATAGACCGATTCATCTTAAATGCAATGTCTGCGGTGAAACGTTGAGGTTCATTGCAACAAGGATATTGTGAGATGGTTATACTTGACGCACATTATTATGCACAGGCAATACACACAAGTAACACAGAGCAATATCACCACGATGAATGAACAAATTACATTCCTCACCAAGAGAAAGACGCACATTCTTCAAACAGTTTTCAACATGCCTGGTGATGGCTCCTTAATTACAATATAGTCTCACCAGATCATGTTTTGACTGAAAAGCAGCAGCCAGCGTACTGTACAAAAGCCTAGCCTCTTTGATCTCGTTATGACTCAAACACTCTTTAAACTGCACCTATAGTGTAAGCCATTTCCAGGACAGGTTTGAACACAAAGCAAACATCATTAGACTAATGCACAAAAACGGCCACGAGGACAGACAATTAACCATAATAACATAAATACCAAAGCCAACTTCTTCTTTTTTTTACGTTCCCTCAAACAAAAACAGTCAGACATCTTTTCGCCTTACCCATTAGCAATTTAAATCGAAACATACTTCCCCTCAACACGTGTATCTAGCCTAATACCACTAACATTTGACATACTGTAAGTAATAGTATTTGCACAGTGCTGGTTACAAATTCCTCAGAGCCTCCAGAAAGTATCTGTGCTTTGCCAATTTACCTCGTAGCACAGTACTTAGGGCACAATATTTCCTGACCGGGCGAGGGGCTGGCAGCCCAGTCTGACACAGCCATGTCGACTGGACGCCAACACCTGGGACTTCAATCGGCGAAAGACCACTCTGGAGGGTATCCGTAAGCAGCCGTGAGCGACGCCATCCTTGCATCATCTCACTGCCTGCCCGCTGATGTGACCCCAGCAAGTTCTTGCCAGAGAACATGCCACTGGAGTAAACATCCTTTCCAGCAGATTTATCATCCCCGAGCTGCAGTTTGGGCACCTGAATGAGCTCTTTATAACAGCAGGGCAATCAGGGCCCCCTCTGGGCTGCATACACCGTGGAAGAGGTACAGTTAGCACGTCAGAGTGGGACCAGTGAGACTCTGGACCGGGGATAGATTCTAGCCTAAACACTGACCTAACAGACATTTACATGACTGAATTGTTGAATCATTTTTTAATACTAACACAGAAATATAATTACACGTACAGTATATACTGTATGAATATACTGCTAATAGGCTAAATATTAGAGATTGATGCACAACCAGTCTTTTTACATTGAATTCATAAACAGTAATAACCTGCATTGCTGAATAATAGCATTGTTTTTTCAGTGTTCCAAAACACATGGCCACATGGCCCCATTTGCAGCATGGCGCGTTGCGCTTGACTTTAAGTACCCTTGAGCTACCTTTGTCTTGTGTCTCGACAGCGCTTTGGTTGTATGATTGTCCCTTTATTCCAGATAGACTGAGTACTCCACAGGAATGAGAAGCCCCTGGAGATGACACAAACTGCAGAAACGCTGCATAATACGAAACAGCCCGACGCAAAACCAGGGCACTCTCAATAAACAGGCTTCCTAACGCTGGCGGTAACAGCTCGTTACACAGAAAAGCAAAGGAAATGCTTCTTGGCCTGTGCATGTCTCATGCAGAGAAGAAGCTTGGACTCATATATGCACTCATACATGCAAGACATATGTCAACTACTGCTACTTTTAGGACAAATACAAAATGGCCTTACATTCTAACTCTGATTCATTAACAATAGCTTCTATCCAAAATGTGTTGGAGAAGCCTACCTTGGTAATGGTGTCCTTCTAAATCTTCCACAGCTAGTGGTTGGAATAATGTCAGAGACGGTGCGGTGTAGATAAGTTAAGGATTTATTTGATTTGTCTTCAGTGACCTTAAGAAATGGAAAGCAATGAGGGGGTAACATTTGATATGTGTATATACTTACGCTTTATACGAGTATCCCTTGATCCACATCACCTGTCTTTTTACATGACATTACATTAATTTAGCAGACGTTCTTACCCAGAGCGACTCACAAAGCAAATTTCTTAAAGGGATGAACGACAGTGCATTGAATCCTCAAAGTTACAAGCTTCTACTGTGGCAAACTATATTTCAGTTAGATGATTCAATTAATGTTGTTGTTTAATTTAGTTGAAGCTGTTTAAGGGCCGACAGTAGAAGAAATGTATTCTTGTTCAGAAGAAAGAAATCCATTAAATGTATTCAATATAAAATCCTAACAACCTGCAGTGTCTTTAGTTTCTGAAACAGCTGACCACAATCTGGCATCTGTGACCAGTAACAATTATGTTTTATTCTTCTGTGTTTCAACTTTCTTGTGAAAATGTTGTTTGAATCGCCAACTGGAATAGTATGACGTGTCGGAAGTTGTTCTATATAAGATCATTTTGGTAAATGTACATTGGCCTGACACAATAATTTGAATGTGCAAACACCATCGTTTGTGTCAATTTCAGTCACTGTCATCAACAGGCCAATAGAAGTGAGCCAATAGGCAGATAAAGACCTTTACTGATGCACATATTCAAATCCTCCACAATTGCACACCCAAAGACTGACCGACCACACATTTTTCAAAAAGTGTAATTAACTGATTTCATTTCATTGTGAGCAAACATTGGCAACAACACAACCAAAGGGAAGAACAACACGTTTCAGTAGTCTACTCAGGCTATCTCTCTCTCCCTCTCTCTCTCTTTCGAGCTATATATATATATATATATATATACGTATATATCATAGATTCAACTGAAATGCACCTTCATTTTTAGCTTGAACCATAATATA
The DNA here is from genome assembly GCA_029706075.1 of Aldrovandia affinis. Lineage (NCBI taxonomy): Eukaryota > Metazoa > Chordata > Actinopteri > Notacanthiformes > Halosauridae > Aldrovandia > Aldrovandia affinis. The sequence continues at coordinate 2,951,636 of JAINUG010000010.1, forward strand.
CTGCACATTGTATTGCAATTGAACATTTTCCATCTAAAAACCTGTGCAAATGAACAAACGATTCTCACTGACTCACCCCCTCCTCCCTTCCATTTAATGGAAAATGAAATGCATCCAAACTTCAAACGACTTTTCAAACATGTCAAGTGATTCGGCTGGTATTTCAAAATAGCCTGCCCTCCCTTTCGGCGTTTGCCTTTTCAAATAGCATCGTGATGTACATTTCTCCCATTGATTATAAAAGCGATAAAATACAAAGCGCAGCAGGGTTTCCGGCAACTACTTCCCCAGCCTTTATACCACGCAGTGCCAAAGACACATGCAAACCTCACTCCTGGAAATAGCTTCATTCCCCAGTGTCCCAACTTTAAAGACTGCCATCCACTTTCAACCCGTGCAATTGTCTCTTATGCACGTGGTATCTGTTAATCAAAAACCAGAAACAAAATAAAATAACAATTGTACTACAAAAAAAAAGCTACCCCCACCCACTGTTCATTGGAGGGTGTTCCAGGATAACACACTTTAGAATTGATGTATTTCTGAATGTAACTCCATACAGAATAGTACGGTTTCTTCCTTGATTATGGCAGAACTCGAAAGCATTAGCAAGCACCTTTAACTATAATGTGTATTTGTCTGATATTCTTTCATCTGCTGCTCTCTTGGCTAATACTCTTTTATCTTTCCCCCCCATGTTAAGAAACTCTAATCTCACTAAATATGAAGTGCATTCAGATTCATTTGGCACATATACCCATTTGCAATTTAATGTATAATATGGAATTTTCCATTGGGCGTGGGGTGTTATCAATATTTTCAGCAAGCTTCAGCACATTATTTGGAAAAGAACTGAATAATTCCATAGTTATATTATAGCCTAAATTATAATCGACTGCCAAGCCCGTTAGTATTCTTCTTTGAAAAATAACAGAATATGAATATTGCTGAACCTACAAGTACTTCCTCCAAAAATATGGAGAACGGGAAATGGCTCAATGTGGCCGAATGAAGCAAGCTGGCACTCGAGTATCAGGAGAACATCAGCCCGTCCTTTTCCTTCATTACTTCAGTTTACATAGAAATAGAGCCCAAATGCACCCTGCTTGTAGGCCTACTTGGTGGCAGTGTAGTATAATGGTTAGGGAACTGGACTTTTAACTCAGAAGTCGCTGGTTCAATTCCCAGGTGGGGGCACTGCCATTGTACCCTTGAGCAAGGTACTGAATTGCTTCAGTAAAATATCCAGCTGTATAAATGGATTGTATGAAAGGAACGTGTGTTCGCTCTGGATAAGAGCGTCTGCTAAATGCCTAAAATGTAATGTAAATGTACTTGGACTGGAGAGTGGGATGCGGCACTACTTGGAGTTTATTTGGCCCCTCTGTCTCCTCTACATACATTGAGAGGCTGTTCAAGAGAATTGCGTAAGAAGATTCTGTTTGATCTATGCTCTCCATCAACTGAGTTGCGAGTTGACAAGACCTCCACGGGACAATACAAAGTGTAGTGCGGACTGAATGTGTAATATACTGTAGCTAAATGTGGTATTAATAAAATTAAGTGCATCGAAAAGACTCATAACGCAGGGTTGTAATAAAACATCAAAGGTGTCACTTTTGTTTAGCAATCCGTCAAATTCAGCTAGTTTGGAAGGAATACTTCATAAACTCCCAATAACTGCGAAAATTACCTTAATGTTGAGGAACGGTGTACATTTTCTTGAAGCAAAAAGCTTGATCACATTGTGTTTGTTCGTACAGATCAAACTTGACAAGGCAACTGGCAAACTCTGACTGAACATTTTTTCCAAAAGTATCATAGGAGCCATGATTTTACAACCAAGACGTGTTAATAGGTTCATTTTGCCTGAAGAAGCTCTCAAATTAGTCAAGCCAGCAGAGTGTATTTAAAATGCATTTATTACCTTGTAAATTGAGATAATAAAATGTGCAACGCAAATTACAAGCACAAGTTAACTCGCCTACCTATGCTGTGCTAAATTAAAAATATACTGTTAAAACAATGAATCTGTTTAATTCAACTCTATTTACAAGTTAAATTACAGTGTCAACGTTAACCAACATTGTGATAAAACATTTTTAAAAGGAAATATAAACTCTCCGAAAAGCCTAATAAAATTCGAACGATGAAAAATAAAACATCAGCATTTTGTTGTAGCGGTAATTTAACCTATTCGTTAACGCACCAGCCACCTCTGTGAAACTTTTAAATGGAAATTTACCAACGTCTTTGTCTATGATCAAATCGTCAATACAGGCTAATGAAACAATGACGCAGTACTTTCACTACTCGTCAGATATAGTCCCTGAAAGAAACGCAGCATATCATTCAACATGCATTATGTGAACGCACACTGTATGGCCAGATTCTTTTGAACCTTGGTGTGTTGTGAGATTTCAACCCCATTCACAATGAAGCTTTAATATTCTATTTACATTGGTGTTCACCATTGCAGAAGTTGTCTTAGAAGAGAGTAATTCATCGCCCGTTCCATTTACTGTTTTAAGTTGTGTTGTTTGCATGATGATGATAATTATGATTCTTATTATTATGATTATGACAAGTATTATTGTTATTCACGTGCTGTAGTGTGACTATGATTCTGAAAATGCAAAACTGAATGTCTCATCTTTCACTGAATTGCTGCATCACGTTTTATTTTATATCAACATTAATTAAGACGTCATTGTGCGAAGTTACCTGTTATTATTCCGTCTCCATTATGTACTGCCATCCTTAGAGTCGCGTGGCCACAGTAGCTAGAAACATTAAGTTAACGTAATGTTGCTATCAAGGTAGCTTTATGTAATCGGCATCTATCAATTTAGTTAATTTTTCCATAGCAATCTATTTTAAACAGCAAGGTGTTACTTCTCGCTGCAGACGAGTCACCAGTGAAAGAGTCATACATGGTATCATTACATTTCCAGTATTTGGAAACTATATTTTACGACATTTAGATTCGTATATCTGAGGGTAAAGAAAAAACTAAGTGACATTTGCCATTCACCTCATTCTAGTGTCTTGTGTCCATTCTTCTTAACATTGGTCGCTAGCTTTCTACAATATACACCACCGCAGTGGACAGCCAGTGCTACGGGTGGGCGAAGAGAACACTGCGTCTGTATTTATACCGCTTAAAATAGGCTTTATAAACAACGAAAACGTATTTAGGCTTACCTTTCCGGTAGATGGTCTATTCCTGAAATATGTAGCCTATTGTCTCCTTGTCCGCGAGTTTTTATATGTTGAGTGTTCAGAAGAACAAACACGTTGAGTGAACTTGCTAGTTTCACGTTCAGGCTGCAGGGTCCCTTCGCTGAACCAACATCAACAGAGCCACTGAGACGCTGAGACTGGTTAGGGGGCCGTCGCAGTCTGCCTATTCTCTTTAAAAAACGAATCAGATTTACAGTAGCAAGTAGTACACAGCGAGACAGTCGCTATAATAACTTCAAGTGGGCGTATTCAGTTAAGAATATAACTTGGTCCATTATAATGTCCAGAAATGAAATTAATAGGTATTGAGACCAAGTACTATTTATTTTCTCTGACTTTCAATTAATATTAGCTTACAATATACATTTGAGAAATATTTCTGTTCCTAATGCTACTGTTATTGTCAATACTACTAATATTTGTATTCTACACAAGCCCTTTAAGGAAAACTATATGGTTTGTATTTTAGGATGAACAAACATTTGTTTGGTAATAATAAGCTCTTTAAATTTGACATTCACTATCACTGCGCAAAGCTTGGGATTTGCTGCCATCTAATGGCAAGTAGTGTAGGAACCACATTTGAACAATAGACTTTATAATATGACATTCTCCTGAAGAGTAATTACATGTACAGTTCAGCATTGGCAATGAAGAAATAGAAACATAATGTTTTTTACATTAAAACCGCGAACGCAATAGGAGTCATTTATGAAAATCCATACTCATTCATCCTTCCTACCCAGTGGCACAGATAGGGTCACCCCACTTATGTCTACTTTGGACAGGATAACTGGATTTGCCAATGTCAAAAACCTGGACTGCTGTCACACGCCATGAAAAATTAAAGGAATACATGGATGCATTGGTGAAACTTAACAAGCTAAATTAATCTTTTGTTTTGGGACAAATTTTGCATAGAGCATGAGGGGGCTAGATTTCAGGTGGAAAAATACAACCAATCAGTTGAAATAGGGCTGTACTTAAAAGGTTTGTCAATACAACAACATTGCATATCCGGCATAATTAGATTTCAGAGGGCACGATGAGCAATAACAGAAATAAGAAAGCTAATTAATAGATTTAGCTGTAAATGATAAATGCCATAATCGCAAATCCATCTTTTTGACTGGCAATCAACACCCTAAAATGAAATGTACATGATACATTTTAATATAATACAAATATGATATAATAATCTTTTTAAATCATTTAATAAAAAATGTAATACCATAATAATAATCTTAATATAAGCTTTAATAAATATAAATGTTCAAAAGTTGCCCACCAAAGCCCTTTCATGCCTGTTTGTCTGTTCATCTTCATCCCCCTCTCCAGATCATGCAGTCATCCAGATTTATTTGAATACTGATTAATATTGTAGCCACTGTAATGTATTAACTTGTGAGCGTGATTCCACTAACAACAACAACAACAATATCATACCTGCATTTACAAACAGCTTAGCTTTTATTTGATTATTTTCCACTTAACATATTGGAAAGACGTGTGTAAAAGAATGGGCAACCACGTATTAAATATTTCTAGTGTTAGCATGACCACACACATCAGTCATTGGTATTGTCATCACACTCACAGCTTCTCAGAGGAATACACACATCCTGGATTTTGTGCAGGTGCTTGGCGAAAAGAATGCAAAAGAAAATTATAACAGCCAATAAATTATAAATTGGGATAGCAAGTTATTTGAACGAATGCAGGAAAATACGTAGCACTAACCAGTGGACCAGTGCTTGTTTAGTTTCTGTGAATTCTAGTTGTACCTTGCCATCATTTTGCCTTTCAATAAGTTGGTACACAGACCAATTTTAGGAATTGTGTTTTACAGATGTATAGTGCTACGGGCGATCAAAATTTGACCTCTTAGACAACAGGTGTTTGATTGCTGATTGAGGCCATGCTCCCGCTGCGTGATTGCTCCGGCGCTGATTGGACCATCCCCAACTGCACTGTCCTCAACCTCGTCTGGTCACGCCCCTGTCTGGAGTTTATAAGGGGGTGGACTGGCATTTTTTGGAGAAAAAATAAGAAAAAACACCTTTTTCCTTTCTGTGATTTTGTGCCATTCAGCTGTGCCTTTTTGAGAAACTTCTACAAAGATCTTTACCTTACTTATGTACATTTTGATGGCTAGGGAGGGGTAGAGTACGGGAAGCAATCTGCGGAAGAATGCGTCCATGTTGATTCGCACGGGAGTGAATTTAAAACCTATCCTCTCTGGTGCTAGGGCTTAGTCAGACTGTTTTGTTGATTTTCAGTATATCCCTCCGATGTCATGTGAGTATGTCCATTATCTGTCGTCTGTCTTAAATAAATCCTGTATTTTTTGAAAGACTTGTGACTCAAAGGAATATTTGTTGTTGCATCCCATCTTGGTTCACCATCCGGCTATTGAAGTGCGGGCGGTTTTTATGGGTTCATAACAATAGAGAGTATATGATTCGTATATGGAACTAACTTGGTTGAAAGCAGTCTCTGCTCACAGATGAAGCTGAAGAAATCACTTAGGAGCATAAAATAAGTGTTCTTCTATTATTATTATTATATATTTTTTTAAATACAGGTGATTGCCAAAATAAAGAAAACACCAACACAAACACCACCACAAGCACGCAGAACAGCTTCAATGCATCTCGGCATAGATTCTACATGGCTTTGTATTTATTGCCATTGCCTTGCCCTCTAAGAGGTTGAGTGAACCTAAACCATGCCAGGAAAATGCACCCCACCCCATAACAGAGCCACCAGAACCCTTCATTTACTCAAGTGTTTCTTTTATTTTGGCAGTTACCTGTATATTATTTGTCATACTTGACCAGTAAGATCTCCTAGTCATAAACTTCTGTGTTCTGTAGTGTCCACCCTTCCAAGGTGCCCAGGAGTCCTTTCCCCACCTTGCTTTTATCTGCTGTTTGTATCTTGTTGTATTTCATCCAAATGCTGCCCTAGAGAACAGACTTGTACCTGCTGATTTTCTTTTAAATTTCCTGGAAGCATTTCTGCATTTCCCAAGGCATGGTCTTCCTGTTTTCCCTGTGTGCTCTTGGATCTACTCTCTGTGTGTGTATTTTGTACACTTTGCTAGTGGGGTGACAGTCTAGGTACTAAGTCACAGTTATCACAGAGGAACTATATGCTGGGGTTGCCATGCTGATGAACTATGTGTAACTACATAAACATAAATCTGCACATTAACACCCAGAATCACTTCATATGGTAGGTTTGCAATCTTTTGCCCTCCTTCCAGTAGACCACAATCTATCTTGATTGGCCAGCCCTGATACTGCCAGATCCTTGACTTATTCAAATGAGAATAAGCACACAATGTTACAACCTAACCTTAGCCTTTATAAATAGTAATGACTTGTCCAACACCATAAAAGAGAATTCAGGAGGCTTTCACATTTTGTAAAAAAGACAGTTAAAAAAATCTTCTGTGAGCCAAGGGCATTGTAAATTGTCTTCCTGAGGGCAGCCTTTCAAACAGTGTGAAGCGGGGTGTACAAGATGTCCAGCTGTTTATACCCTCTTCTTCCCAGATAGTACATTATTGCAGCTGTGCGCAGCAAACGTCTTGTCGGCTTCCCTCCCCCCTCCTTATTTAAGGGACTGACTCCTGTCACATGGGGAGGGAGTAGGTCGGTGTAGTGGAGAGTGGTTTTGGAGAGAATTGTTTGGATTGCTGTTGGGATTGCTGTTTTGTTTTGATTTGAAGTTTACCGTTTACCTTTGTACCATTTCAGGTTATTCACTGGACTTGAACTGCTTAAATTTCAGTAAAAACTGGAAAATGGGGGTGTTCTAAAACTTTTGACCAGTGGTGTATATACGTATATATAACATGATAATACGTATAACTAGTTAGTTCATTATCTAAATGCATATATACTGGAATAATATTATCAACTGCCCGACTATATATATATATATATACAGGTAACTGCTAAAACAAAGGAAAAAAACTACAAAAAGTGTATTAATTATGGCGTTGGGCCTTGGCATAGATTCTACAGGTGTCTGGAACTCTATTGTTGATGGTTTTGTTGAGGGTGGTGGAAAATGCTGTCTCAGGCACTGCTCCAGAATCTCCAGTAAGTGTTCAATTGAGTTGAGATCTGGCGATTGACACATGACATATGGTTTCCATACATTTTATGCTTCCATTCAGTGCAAACCATTCATGCCCTATTGATGAGGCAATGCTATCCTGGAATAGATCAATCATGTCAGGATACAAATGCTTCACTATAGGATGAAGGAGATCACTCAGAATGGCTGTGTATTTATTGAAGTTGAACTTGCCCTCTAAGGGGTTGAGTGGACCTGAACCGTGCCAGGAAAATATAACCCTAAATATATCAACTATATAACTTTGAACCTCCATTATTCTAACCATAAATAGTCTTGAGTAACATTCCCACTAGATGGCACTAACGAGTCATATACCAAAGAACAAAGAATACCAGGCATTTCTTTTTTACAAAAATAAGTAAATCTGGAGCCATGGAGACCCGCTGTGCATGCTGGTTTTACTATAATTGGAACCCCCATCTTGTAACAAGTTGGACAGTAGCAATCATTCATTCATTGAATGCCTGCAGGCAGGCTCACCTGATGCTGGTCAGCAATGAACTCAGGTATTAGCCATTGCCTTTGTTAGGTCTTTATAAAAGGACAAAGAAGGAGGTATACCATTGCGCTCAACCAGTCCGACGTCTTATTAGGCAGGTTAGGTGTGTATAACCAAAATAGAATAATTGCAAAAGTTGAGAGGGTTGTTCGAACTCAGAAAAGAAAGTCCTTAGATTCAATAGGTTCTTTGCAGTAATTTTAACCTGTTTAGGCACAGAGGAGCAGAAAACACAAACATTTCGGCAAGTAGGCCTTCATCAGTGTGCAATGAAGTTGTCTCAATTTGGGCAGCTATGCTACAACCAATTATACAATTAGTGAATAATACAATTCAGCAATTAGTGAAATATGCATTACAGGGGGCAGCTAATTAAGCTGCTATAATTAAGTAATTAGCAAGCAATGGCATTTCATTGGACAATTGGTCTAACGCCTAGTCAGTTAATTTATCATAGGAATCCGGTATCAGAAGGTGTGGAAGGACAATCGACCTCCTCCTTCATGTGACCAACATCAGGCCTACAATGAAGCAAAACATGACAAAATGTTCTCATATTGATAGCATGGCAAAAGCATTAGACATTAGTCCTTTAAGGTCACTTAGTTTGTTTGCATCAAACAGTGCAAGGTCATCGCATTATGTAAATAGGCAATAGGACGGTAGAATTGGAACATCCGGTTACTTCCGTCATCAGTCAATCTTACATTCTCATTGCCATACAGGGAGTGTTACATGTGTTAAGCAAATACTGGGGGGTGGTAGGGATATTTTGGTTCAGATTCTTCCAAAAGCACCAAATTTGGCCCAGATGCTGTCCATACCATACTTTATCTATTTTTGACGGGTGCCAAGACGGGCGCCCCACGGGGCGCATTCTGGTTTGCGCTCTATGATGCCAGAAATACGTTTTACTGGTTAACACCTTCGTTATTAAGGCACCCGCCTTCGCATTTGCAGAGGACCATGCAACGGACACCGGTACGGTTGCATTTGCACCTTCCCATGCATGCCTTGAGACAGCCGCAGTGCAAGAGAATGTCACATGCCGCTGAAGCGTCGCTGAGAGTGGTCCATAGTGGTTGCCATGCGGTGCCATCTTTGTGCCAGCCCCACTCACTGAAGTCAGGAATTTCCTGCTGGACCGAGGTGGCCTGACTCCAGTAGAAACTCGCCTGTAATAGCGCTCGCTTTACATGCTGGATGTGCGGCTTGGGTAGGTGGGATGCTTTCCAGCGATCTGCCTCCAGTGGTGAAGAGGCGATGTCTGGCCTCATTCACACCAGCTGCACCACACTCCTTGCTGTACAGGAGTATGACGAAGCGTTCGATGCGCTGCATATGCACAGACTGGAGACTGAAGAGGTCAGGATTATGCGTGAGAGCCACTAGTGTGTCGGTGAGGTCCGGTATGCTTGTCCAAGCTGTCCAAGCTGTCTTCTTGCCACATCCAAGAAACTGTGAAGTTGTGTCACACCATGTTAGGCTGTGGAAGAGGGGTAGTGCCAAGGACTTTGACGGGCTGAGATCAGAGTAGATGGTATGGACTGGTATGTCACGATACTTTTTACCACTACCGAAACCTACCCAGAGCTCTAATAGGCCAAGCATCTCGAAAAAACGGATTGCCAAAACTACGACATCACTGTCTACTGTGCGAACATAGGCTGTTGTATGACCCTACTCTGCCGCATGTGCCAGATGCAGGAGGATGGAGTGAGAGGAAAAGTTACGTGATTAGTATCATATTATGCCTCTGTATGCCACTGTCCTTCGTAGCTTTTTTCTTGGGACCAGTTCCGTTGGCGAAGGTTAGCATGTTGTTCCACTTGATGGCATCAGATACTGGTACTCAGGGGTGTCGTTTTGGTATGGCAAGTTATGGCACTCGCCATACCTTGGCTTCTAGCCAAATTTTAAATTTTAAATCAATCTGAAATAGCCTATGTTTTGTCATTTTATGTGATTTTATCCTCCCGGCTCCTCACTTTTAGTACACCCCACCACCCAGCCTATAGATGGCGATGTAGTTGAACGGGAGATAGAGGTTGCTGCTCTGGCTAGTAACGTTACAGTTCCTCAGAATTAACAAGCCACAGACTAACGTTAGCATTAAAACCTTGTCCGTTATTCTCATTCATTCAGGTGGGTTAAACAACTGTAAACGCCATAATACTGTTGATTCAAATGTAACATATTCATGAACAAGTCCATGTCATGTTGTGTCAATACGAACACGTTATGTTATTTTAGTGAAAAACCGGACTTAACGTCACCCGCGATTGTGAAGCTAACAATCTAGCTAGCTAGCTAACGTTAACGGGTACAATCGGGTAATAATTTACGTATGTCAAGGTTATTAGATCTCAGAATCTAGTAAAATAGGTTTACTAGTTACATACTGTAGTTGTCTCCTTTGTTTATTAATGTTTCCTAAATATAAGTAAATTGTATAGAAACAACTCACCAAAATTGACTATTGCACAACTGATTTGACCAAAAATTGGACCCCCCACCCCATCCCTTGCCATACCTTGGCTTTTGCTGAAATGACGCCACTGCTAGTACTGAAGCCCTTTCCAATCTTTCCACAACGTATGCTGCGTGAAGGGCTTGGCCAGCTTCACGGATTTAATATGAGTTAAACACTTCAATGGGTCAGGTAGGCCTATATAAAGTTAATTAATTGGAGTGGGTAATTTACAAAAATTTAGTTAAGTCGAACTCTTCATTTAAGTTAGCAGGGGACATTCCGTTTAATCGGTATATCCAAAAAGCTTCTCTTTGTAAAGGTTTATTGTCTCCACCTCTGTGTGGCCTTAACACTTTCAACGCAAATGCGTTGTAGCTGGTTAACTGAGTGACCATACTCATTGAAATGCCTAGCAACAGGCAAGGTAATATCTTGGCGTCGGATGGCAGATTTGTGTTCCCCAATTCACATTTTTAATTGGCGTGATATTTTACCGAGATACATTTTATGACACGGGCGTCGCAACATATAATCAATATTTTTGGTTCTACATGTAATGCATGAATTAATATAAAACATTTTATTTGTACGATGGTGAACAATGGTGTCACATGAAGAACATTTTCTGCAGGGGAAACAGCCCTTGATAAAGGCTTCTTTCTTTTCTCTAATGACGTCCGACTTCACCAACATATCAGCTAAATTACGAGCTCTTGTATGTAAATAAAGGAGGGGCTCAGAAGGCGGAATTGAGAGACATATCAGATGATAAAATAAACCAATATTTGTTGACTGGATCTAATCAAATTACTGTTTTTATCAAAAGTCAGAACATAGTTAACCGAAAATGGTTTCTTTGTTGTTGTTTTTTGGTTTAAAATATATATATATTTCTAATCTTTCCCCTGTTTTTCTCCCAATTTGGTTGCCAATTATACCATCTATTTATCTCAATTCCCCCTTCCTCCGGGGCGAGACATTATTTCCGGGCTGAATTTGTCCGCCTCTTCCGAGACTGAATTTTACCGCGGACGCCTTTTTCTTGCTCCTCGACGGACTCGTGCCGGAGAATGAGGTTGAAGCCCTAATGCAGACCCCCAGTTACGCTGTTCATCATAACATCTCCAAGAGCGAACGACAAACCCTTCACCTGATGGCACATAACGATGAGGTAATTATTAAACCGGCAGACAAATGGGGAGGCATTGTTTTATTAAACCGTGCAGATTATATCACCGAAATCAGAAGACAGCTTTCTGATACAGGTTTTTACAAAAAACGAATATTTGACCCCACCCGTAGATTCAAGCTGGAAATTGATAATTTTTTTATAAATGCACTGGATTCTAAATGTATCACCCAGAATGAAAAATAATACCTTGATAATAAATATCCTACGACACCTGTCCTATATATTCTCCCAAAAGTCCATAAAGCCCTTACTAATGTTCCGGGGCGACCTATAGTGGCAGGCATTGGTTCTCTGACTGAACCTTTCTCCAATTTTGTTGATGCCTACATTCGACCTCTCGTTACGGAAATCCTGGCTTACCTTCGAGACACTGGTGATTTCCTTGAACGGCTTTCCAAAGTAAAGATTTCTGGAGATAACATTCTTTTAGCCACATGTCACCAACGAATATCCCCCACTCAGAGGGCCTAAAAGCTCTCGAATTCTTTCTTGGGACTCGGGGAAACAAAACTCCTGCTACACGCCTACTCATAGAAATGGCTGAGATTGTACTCTCTAAAAATTACTTTTTATTTGAAAATGATTTCTTTCTACAAATCCAGGGAACGGCTATGGGTGCCACCTTTGCCCCTGATTATGCCAACCTATTCATGGGCTATTTAGAACATAAGTACATCCATTCTAACAATCCTTTTGCATGTAAGATTTTATTTTATCGATGATACATTGATGATGTTATATTGATTTTTTATGGCACAGTACCGGACCTTTCTAGTTTCCATGACTATATGAATTCCCTCTGTGAATCTATCAAGTTTAGCATGGAGCATAGTGCATTTTTTGGATACTCGTATCACTCGTGATTGTAATAAGCTGATTTCCTTCCTTGTTAAACCTACTGATAAAAACAGCCTTTTACATGCCAACAGCTTCCACACTGTCCCTCTCAAACGAGGGCTCCCCTATAGCCAATTCCTTAGAATAAAACGTGTGTGTACCAAATCCGAGGACTTTGAAATTGAAGCTCAAAAATTATATGCTCAGTTCACCACAAGGGGGTACCCTAAGCATTGGCTTGATCCAGCTTTATCTAAAGCCCGCTCCTACAAACCCACTGTGGCATCCAAAAAACAGAGACCTGATCGCATGACCTGCTGTACTACCTATACTCCCATGAGTAATCACATAAAAAATGTGATTAAAAAACACTGGCATATATTGTCTGCAGATAATGTGGGTAATAAACTCTTTGCACGTTTGCCTGTTTTTATACATTCCAGGGCCAAAAATTGCAGAGACCTGCTGGTACGTGCAGATGTGGGGTCCACCTACCGACTTGGACAAGGGGAGAGAATAGACGGTCCTAAAGGTTTCTTTCCTTGCCTACATTGTATTTCATGTGAGAACGGCACAAAAGTGAACACTTTCATTTATTTTGTCACCAAGAAACAATACACTGTCAAACAATTTATTACATGTAATTCTACTAATACTGTTTACCTTCTACATTGCCCCTGCGGCCTACAATACATTGGGAAATGCGATCGCCAATTGAGAATCCGCATTAATGAACACAGAAGTGCCATACGCAGGAACGATCCCAAGTCTCCTGTAGCGAGACACTTCCATGAGTCACAACATCCAGTCTCTTCACTTCGTTTCTGTGGCATAGACTGAATACTTCCATCACGCAGGCACACTAACACAGAACAAAAACTACTACAATGCGAAAGTAAATGGATTTATCTACTAAAAACAGAACACCCATTGGGCATGAACGAGACACTTAACCTCTCCTGTTTTCTGTAATCGTTCTTGAACTATTCTCTCCCCTTGTCCAGTGAACCCCGCATACGCCTTCATTACCTTTGATTCTGAGTTGACACTAATTGTACCGCGAGCAAATTTTATTTGATGTACCCTACTCTGTACCACTGCAGTATGGCTCTGTGACCATAACTCTCTCGATGATGCTTTACATAATTGCTATTATATTATCTGGTATCTCCACTACCTCAATTATGTATAGACCTATACTTTGTCTTACACTTCATCTAACGATATACAGGTGCAACTGGGCCTAATCAATGGAATGCATGTCTTCGCAATATTGCCGCCCTGTGATTTCAATTAACTCTGTTTGCTCTGGGCAATCGCCTGGCCTAATGCACGTCTGCAGGTGATGCCAATTAACAATTTGGATGTGATGAGAATATTTAACTCTGCCCTTGTGTGCTCGATGTCATACTGATGATGGTCATTTGACCGAAACGTCTGTCCTTTTGTCTCTTAATCCTCTTTGTTTCACTGCATATCTTTTTCATGTACTTTTTATGGCTTAAAATACTTTTTAATTGAACATAGAGCCTTCGCCTTGTTTGGGATATTCCCTTTTCTGCACACAGTGTGTGGGTTCAACCTTCATTTATACTTCTCATAAATTACCCTTTCTCGCTACTGCAGAGTAATAGCCACCAGGTCTACAGTAAGCTTTATGTTGGTGTTTTTTTCTTCTTCTCTTTTCTTTTTCTTTTTTCTGATTATGTGTGCACCCATGCAAGGGTACTCACTGTTGATTTTCCTTATTTTTTCCCTTAAGAACAATGAGGCCATGTCATGGTCAAGCAGGATAGGCGGTTGACTTCAAGGATGGACTGAAATCCCTTGCTTGTTAAGATGGCAGGGAAATCCCCTTTGTATTGCTACAATTTTCTTTGTAATGTTGTTTTTGTTCAGAGTTCAGCATTTGTTGGTATCAGCTCAGTGGGGATGGGGTCAGATAAGACAGTCATGCTATATTAATTGTTTCTCTAAATGGTACAGCCAGACATAATGTGCATATAAGTCAGTTCTTGGATAGTGGCAAGTATTAAACTTTGTTTTTGTACATGTCAGAGGGATCCACAATCCTATAAAGAGGAAGAAGATCCTTTTTCTGAAAAAAATAAAGAATTGACATCGCGCTGCTACAACAAACCAATTTTAATTATCAGGAACACCTAGAACTACAACAGGAAGGTTTTGGGCATGTGCTTTCTTCCTCATTTACATCCAAGAGGAGAGGAGTGGCCATCCTTCTTAAGAAAAATGTGTCATATATGGCAGCGGTCCCCAACCTTTTTTGCACCACAAACCGGTTTCATGCAAGACCATTTTTTCCACGGACCGGGCGGGGGGGACAAGTGACAAGTGCGGAAAAGAGGCACAGACGGAAGTGGTCATTTTTCAAAATAAAACACCCTGCAGACTGCGATAGTCAATAAAATGGAACTAAAATTAAAATTAAAAAGTTTTTATTATTTCTGTGCGGCCCGGACCAAATGCCGAACCCCTGATCTAAGGTACTCAATAGTGTGAAAGATGAATATGGTCAGTATATTATTATTACTGCTGTCTTACAAGGGCAGAAGATCTTTATTATGAATATCTATTACCCCCCAGGCCACCCACTCAATTTTCTCACCAAAATGTTTCCAGATTTCTATGAATTGAACACAGATAATGCTATAGTAGGAGGGGACTTGAACTGTACATTGAATCTTCTCATCGACAGGTTCCCCTCAGGTGTTTCCACATCCTCTAAGCAAGCACAATTCATTGCCGACATCTGTGAAGACGTAGTGCTGATAGATTGATGGAGGCTGGAGCTGATGGAGAGTCCTTCACCCTTCAAGTAAGGAATATAAATTTTTCTCCCCACCCGATCAATGCCACACTAGAATAGATTACTTTTTTAATGCTTAAGACTTCTTTGCATTCGATTATATCCAGCAGTATCAGAAACATAATCATATCTGATCACGCAAGCGTGGTCTTGGATCTAAAAACCTACTGGTGCATCATCTCCATCAAGACATTGGAGACTGAATACAATCCTTCTTAAAGACCACACATTTATATCATACTTTACCACAGAATTGATAACTTTTTATTCTCCGAATTCCGAATCCACAGACGATCCCTCATGCCTATGGGACATATGCAAGAGGCCCAATTATCTCATACTCTGCCAATAAAGGGCGCAACAAATATGAACAATAAAAGGCTCTAGAAAGTGATCTGGCAAGCAAAGGGAAAGAATATATTAGGACTTCTAATATAATATAATAATATGCCATTTAGCAGATGCTTTTATCCGAAGCGACTTACAGTAGTGAATGCATACATTTTTCAGTGTAAGTGGTCCCAATGGGAACTATAGATCTCTACTATAGATTTACTGAGGGAAATCTTTAGCTGTTAGATGTTTCTTAGATTGCTTCTCAATCTAAGGAACTCTCAATCTATTGCTTCCATCAATCTTCTATGAAATTAAAATGGAAGATTTCTATGAAACACAAATGGAAGATATTCTCTCAAACATTTTGTAATGAGTTTTGCAAAGAATGTTAGAGCCTGCTACTTGAACCTATGTTAAGTATGTTAACACATATCCACCTAATGCATTATTCTGTATAAACACGGTGTGTGCCTAGCCACATAACACACCCATTCACACTCAGACAACCTTCAGTCTAACACTTCCCTCTTATTGGAAATGGAAAGAGAAAAATCAGCAAATTATGTATCATTGGAAAGAGCATGAAATTGTCTTTATTTTGATGCATAAACTAATTCACAAAAAATTGCAATTGAAAAACATAATATACAAATCATGAAAATGAGAAAATATGTATTTGTACATAATTTACAATAATAGATAATTTATGGAGATATATGGCATGTCCTATCAATCAAACGTTTTAACAAATTAGTGTAGAATGTAGAATGGTCCTATTTATTCTCTGTTTTACAAAAGTTTGATCTTGGAGACAATTTCATCAAATGGATTAAGGTTTTGTATGAAGATTTTTGTCAGTGCTCACTAATGGGCTGAGATCAGAAAGCTTCCCTCAACACGGGGATGAGACAGGGGTGCCCCTATCACCAATGTTATTCACGCTTGCTATCGAACCGTTGTCTGAGGCAATTAGGACAGCGCCCTGTGTAGAGGGATTGCTTGTGGGTGATAAGCATCATAAAATAACCTTATATGCAGATGACATCTTACCCCTCCTGTTATGTTTGGGGTTAATTTGAGCCCATTCAATGTTTAACGTCTCTAAAAACATGATTAACATAATTTATTCAGCTTGGTACTTCATGACTTTTCCTAATTTCATGGGGAAAACTTGGCCAACATAAAATTAACATGATAATATAGTTTCAATGTTCTGTACATACTTTGTACGCAACAGTGTTGTTTGCAGTAATTTTGACCCCTAGCTCTAGCTATATAAAACCTGAGAAAATATAAATGTTCTACACATATTCTTTGTTTTGATCTTGTTTTTGTTGTTTTAGCTGATATTGAGGGCACTTTTCCATGCAGTTTTATTTTTTTAAATTTGTTTCAGATTTTCTCCTTTTCTCCTAATGTAGTAGCCAATTACACCCCCTTTTTTTCATGTCAGCCCCCCCTCGTATTATGAGTTAGTTGCCGTAGCCCTGGGACTGGCAGTGACAAAGGCGAAGTATCGCCTCCTCGTAACTCCGGTACTACAGAGCCACTCCTATACGCAGTGAACTCATGTCGGCTTCCCTTCCCCCTCCCTGGGGCGGACAGCCAATTGCCAACTGCTAGTGGCACTCCCAGCCAGAGCTGACTCTGGCGCGGCCGGTGGAATCGAACCCTAGTCGCAATGGTCCCATGCAGTTTTATGATTGTCAAAAAACTTTTCCATGCTTTAGGGCCCTAACATAAGACATTTCCTGCAGCTTCCCTGGGAACTATACCTGTAGTAGTATGAGAACACTAACAGATTTTCTGCCAATGAGGTTCTATCACAGCTCTTTGACAGTGAAAGCTATTTAGAAAACAATGTGTCTGAGACTGAGGATAGTGTTGAGAAGGACCCTGATTATGAGGCAGCCTCCTCTGACGAGAATGAGTGCCATTCCCGCTATATCTCGAGGTTTTTGGAGGACAGTCTTACATATTCTAGGAGATTTTTTTATTCCAAATAAATGATGTTATCAATTTATCCAGAGAGGTGAAGAAGCATTTAGTGATAAAAACTGGGACACATTGAAAGAGATAAAGAAACCTGGGCAGTATATTCATTTTCACAGAGTTAATACAACCTGCGAGAGTAAGAGACAAAATTGACCAGCGGTTAAGGTCTTGCTTTTGTGCGGTCCAGTAGAGGGATAAAATTACTTTTAAAGAGATCTTTGAATGTACCGAGATACCCAAGTAAGTGAACTTATTTGAGGATACTTTAAAAGGCAAGGAGCTTAAGGAACATTGAGCTGCAGCAGAATTATTTGGAAATAATTCACTCTTGTGTAGATTGAGCTTGTAGCCCGAAAGTTTCCCAAAATCTTTAAGCAAATTCCACACAATGGGAGGCATGACAGAGGGTCCGAAACATACAAAAGCAAATTGTCTGCATAAAGGGAAACTCTGTGTTCCTGATCTCGAAGGGCCCCTTGGATACGTTGATCACTTCGCAGAGCAATGGCTAGGGGTTCAATGGCAATAGCAAATAAAAGTGAGCAGCCCTGTCTCGTGTCTTGCTGTAGCTGAAATGGTGGAGAGATTGTATTATTGGTGCGAATTGAAGCCTTGGGAGAAGAGTATAGGACTTTAATCCATGAGATCAAATTATCGCCAAAGCCAAATTTGCGCAGTGTGTAGAAAAGGTAGTCCCACTCAATGCGATCAAACACCTTTTCGGCATCGAATGACACCACCACCTCTGGGGTTTTAGACGGTGGTGAGGAGTATAATATGTTGAAAAGGCGACGAAGATTAAAAAAAGAGTGTCTGTGTTTAATGAACCCAGTTTGGTCGGAGGAAATGACTGAGGGTAAAACAGTTTCGAGACGACGTGCCAGGATTTTTGCTAGTATTTTAACATCCGTATTGAGAAGCGAGATTAGGCGATAGGAGTCACATTCCAGGGGATCTTTATCCTTTTTCAGCAAAACTGAAATGGAACCTTGGCATAGGGTGGGGGGTAGGGAAAGTGTGGAAAAATATTCATTAAACATATCAACTAGGAGAGGGGATAGGGGCTCCAGAAATGTTTTTAAAAATTCAGTAGGGAACCCATCAGGTCCAGGAGATTTCCCACTTTGCATGGATTTAATGGCTTGTTTGACCTCATCGGATGACAATGGGTCTTCTAATTTGGCTTTCACCTCTGAATTTACAGAGGGAATCTCCAAATTATTAAAAGAATTGTCCATTAGAGATGGGATACCAAGAGGTATAAAGCTTTGAGTAGAAATGATGGAAGGTGCTGTTTATTTCGTCATGATTAGAGGTAATAGTAACAGTGTACGAATCTCTGAAATTGCTTGGCGAGCTGTTGCTTGGTGGAATTGGTGAGCAAAGTTTTTACTGGCCTTTTCCCCATATTCTTATGAAATGTGACACGATTTTAGGAGAACATTTTACTTACCCAGAGTGATTTACACGGTTTACATTTCTTTACAGCTGGATATGTTACTGAAGCAATTCAGGTTAAGTACCTTGCTCAAGGGTACAACAGCAGTGCCCCACCTGGGAATTGAACCAGCAACCTCTGAGTTACAAGCCCAGCTCCCTAACCATTACACTACACTGCCAGCCAGCAGAAGTCTCTCGGCTTGATTTGTTGTCAGAATTTCGAATTGAGTCTGCACACACAAGAATGTCTTAATCAGGCCTGATTTCTTCTTATTTATAAAGAGGAAAAAAGAGAATACGTTACACAGAAAATCTGTTCAAATCCCACTGATTAATCTGTCACAATTTATTTTCACTCTGAAAAGGCCGTAATTGTTTAGTCTCATGCTTGGAACCGCAGAATAAATACTTTTTGATAATTATGCATTGAAAATTGTGCTTGTTCATTTTTTGTTTATTTTCATACAGGGGTAAAACATAGTCTGGTGTTACATTACAAATACATCAGCAACACCAATCTCAGATAAAGCAGCAATTGTATCAGAAATAAACTTTTGCAGGCGGCACGGTGGTGCAGTGGATAGCACTGTCGCCTCACAGCAAGAAGGTCTCAGGTTCGAATCCAGGCCGGGCGCCTTTCTGGGTGGAGTTTGCATGTTCTCCCCGTGTCCGCGTGGGTTTCCTCCGGGTACTCCGGTTTCTTCCCACAGTCCAAAGACATGCACGTTAGGCTAATTGGAGAGTCTAAATTGCCCGTAGGTATGAGTGTGTGAGTGAATGGTGTATGTAGTGCCCTGCGATGGATTGGCGACCTGTCCAGGGTGTATTCCTGCCTCTCGCCCCAATGCATGCTGGGATAGGCTCCAGCCCCCCCGTGACCCTAACTAGGAATAAGCGATGAGATGAGATGAGATAAACTTTTGCAACAGGAAGCAAGGATCCATTTGTAAGCCAAGCAGAGGTTCTGGAACCTAGAATGTCCACGGATGGAAAGGTTTGCAGTCCTGCATTCTCACGTTTCATAATTTGAAAGTTCATAAAATGTTTTTTTAATTTTTTTATTCATGGAAGATTTAGGCTTGCCCACTAATAAGGCATAAGGTGAACATGTTAATCCTTCTCTCTCTAGAAATAATAGAAGCAATAACATAACATCACTAGGGAAAGACGCTTTCAATATATGACATACTATAATGTAATTTGGTAAATATAATGTAAAAGGTCTCGCTCATGTTCGCTCACCTCTTGTTCTTTCAGCATTTTGCCATCATGTAAACGTGTTGCATATTTATGCAATGTACACTCCTCATGTCATTGTTGAATTCTTATTTAGACTTTATTTAAGTCTGTCAATTTTTCCAGCTCTCCAAAGGAAAATAATCTGCCTCGATATCTGTAATAAGGTACTTCAAGTGTGCAACTATGACTAAAACATTAACATTAAAAATGATGATGATGATTTTTAACCCTGTCCGTCAATTCCCACGGGAACCCAATCCTTTTGCAGGGCTCTAGGCTGTGGGACTTGCCTGTCCAAGATGGCTAACTTATTTGTTCACTCATGTTGTAAGACTCAGAGTAAGACTAAGGTCCAGACGTCAGTTTCAGAGAGAAGCTATTTGGCCTTTGCCAGAGAGAATCCCACCATGAGGGACCAGCACATGATCTTTCACCAGAGCTCCCTCAACATCAGCACACAGCCAAAGGACACCAACTAGCCATGGAGCCGGCCATTCCACACAGTGCAAAACTCATCCAGACAGTACAAAGACTCCTCTCATGAAATATTTGATCAAATTTGTGTCTGAACAAAAATATGTCTCAAAAGGAAGACATATTCAATGTGCTTTACATAAGAATAAACAGTTAAAAGAGTACAGAGATATCAATAGCACACAGTACATTATTACAAGAATTAAGTTAAGATAAAGTGCACACAGTCCATTTTTTAAAAACATTTATTACAATTAGTTAAGATAAAGTACAGTAAGAATAGAGTGCAATATTTAGTCATAGGCACATGAGAAGAGAAATGTTTTTAACTGGGATATAAAAACAGTGGCTAACATGGACACAGAGGCTAACACAGCTAACATGGACACAGAGGCTAACAGTGGCTAACATGGACACAGGGGCTAACAGTGGCTAGCATGGACACAGGGGCTGACACGGCTAACATGGACACAGAGACTAACAGGGACACAGAGGCTAACAGTGGCTAACATGGACACAGAGGCTAACAGTGGCTAACATGGACACAGAGGCTAACACGGACACAGAGGCTAGCACGGACGCTGGAGTAGATTAAATAGGTGGAATTTTGCTTCTATGGTAGAGTGCGTTGTGACAAAGACCAGCTAAAAAGGTAATAAAATTACGTAATATTATTTTTAAATTACGATGGAACTATCCCAGCGTACCACAGCAACTCGCCAAGGTCTGGAAAAAGGTTTCTAGAAAGACACTTAGCATCCAAAACCGCTCTCCATGTCTTCAAGTCTGTATTTCCAGTCTGTAGAGGTGTACAAGAACAGCCATGCTTGTAATCCCCGGCCTCGGGTAGCAGCGGCGACGGCCTGGTCTTCCACAGTACCTCGGTTCTTCTTCCACTCGAGCTTCAGGCTTTACAATGGATCCGCTTACCTTCACCTGGTATGTACCTGTTTATTTAAAAATACAACTTCAATGTGCATTTAAAACTGCTTTAAAACTGCTAAAACCTTACAACAAGAAAATAGAACAAGAAATAAAACAGTGGGATAAAATACTCCAGAAATTGCTCTCAGGTAGTTAAAAATGCGTATCGATCAAACAGGCTCAAACATGTAAGAATGCAAAGTACAATTACAGTAAAATCATACTTTAATAATAATCATAAGTGGGGGCGAGTTGTGCCACTGGCCTCATATTGTAGCTTCCTAAAGCACTAACACATGTGTGAGATTTTTTCAAACTTGTCTGTAATTGTTCAGACACAAGAATCATGAAACCTTGAACATAAAAAATTCTCTTTGAACGGCAAAAAACTGTTTTTTTAACTTAAATGAACTTAAATGTGCTTACCACTTATTCCATGTGCCTCTCAAGAGTCCTGTCAGGAACTGCTCCCCTGCATCTGGCAGATAGGGGGTGCTGTCTTCAAAGTGGGGTGTGGTCTTCGCTGCTGGGTAGAGCATCGGGGTCAGGCTTCACGTTGGGCCTCTGGCCGTCAGTGAACGTCATGGTGACGAGCGCCTCAGGTTTGCACACAAACTTATAGACAGACCTCTCCCCAGCCACCTGAGAAAGAGACACAGAGAAAGAATAAGTTATCAGTCCACTGCACTGCTTGTCCCTGGAACCCAATGGCTGCCCCTGTCATCAGTACTGTACCATCTGCACAAGGTCATAGTGAGGTCATAATGACCCTACTGTACCTTGGAATGAGTTTATTTGTATAGCACATTTCATACACAGAGTGCAATTCAATGTGCTTTACATAAGAATAAACAGTTAAAAGAGTACAGAGATATCAATAGCACACAGTACATTATTAAAATAATTAAGTTAAGATAAAGTGCACACAGTCTATTATTTAAAACAATTAATTACAATTAGTTAAGATAAAGTGCAGTAAGAATAGAGTGCAATATTTAGTCGTAGGCACATAAGAGAAATGTTTTTAACTGGGATTTAAAAACAGTGGCTAACACGGACACAGAGGCTAACAGTTGCTAACACGGACACAGAGGCTAACAGTGGCTAACATGGACACAGAGGCTAACACGGACACAGAGGCTAACAGTGGCTAACATGGACACAGAGGCTAACAGTGGCTAACATGGACACAGAGGCTAACACGGACACAGAGGCTAGCACGGACGCTGGAGTAGATTAAATAGGTGGAATTTTGCTTCTATGGTAGAGTGCGTTGTGACAAAGCCCAGCTAAAAAGGTAATACAATTACGTAAGATTATTTTTAAATTACGATGGAACTATCCCAGCGTACCAGAGCAACTCGCCAAGGTCTGGAAAAAGGTTTCTAGAAAGACACTTGGCATCCAAAACCGCTTTCCATGTCTTCAAGTCTGTATTTCCAGTCTGTAGAGGTGTACAAGAACAGCCATGCTTGTAATCCCCGGCCTCGGGTAGCAGCGGCGACGGCCTGGTCTTCCACAGTACCTCGGTTCTTCTTCCACTCGAGCTTGAGGCTTTGCAATGGATCCGCTTACCACCTTCAACTGGTATGTACCTGTTTAATTAAAAATACAACTTCAATGTGCATTTAAAACTGCTTTAAAACTGCTAAAACCTTTAAAACAAGAAAATAAAACAAGAAATAAAACGGTAGGATAAAATAATAATGCAAAGTACAATTACAGTAAAATCATACTTTAATAATAATCATAAGTGGGGGCGAGTTGTGCCACTGGCCTCATATTGTAGCTTCCTAAAGCACTAACACACGTGAGATTTTTTCAAACTTGTCTGTAATTGTTCAGACACAAGAATCATGAAACCTTGAACATAGAAAATGATCTTTGAACGGCAAAAAACTGTTTTTTGAACTTAAATGAACTTAAATGTGCTTACCACTTATTCCATGTGCCTCTCCAGAGTCCTGTCAGGAACTGCTCCCCTGCGTCTGGCAGATAGGGGGTGCTGTCTTCAAAGTGGGGTGTGGTCTTCGCTGCTGGGTAGAGCATCGGGGTCAGGCTTCACGTTGGGCCTCTGGCCGTCAGTGAACGTCATGGTGACGAGCGCCTCAGGTTTGCACACAAACTTATACAGACCTCTCCCCAGCCACCTGAGAAAGAGACAGAGAAAGAATAAGTTATCAGTCCACTGCACTGCTTGTCCCTGGAACCCAATGGCTGCCCCTGTCATCAGTACTGTACCATCTGCACAAGGTCATAGTGAGGTCATAATGACCCTACTGTACCTTGGAATGATGTCATGGTGACCCTTGTGTACCTTCTGCTTCATGTCATTTAGTGACCCTGCTGTGCCGTGTGCATGATGTCATGTAGTTACCCTTCTCTACCTTCAGCATGATGTCATAGTGACCCTGCCCTACCTTCTGCATGATGCCCTTCTCATAGTAGTAGCGCAGGGAGCGGCTCAGCTTGTCGTAATTCATGGCCGGCCAATTCTTCTGGAGCCCCCAGCGACGAGCCACCTGAAAAACAGAGACAGGAGGGATCAGTGACTGTCACACACCCCACACACACACAATACAGTTGTGTGTCCAGCGGAGGCCAGGTGCAGCCAGTTCAGGTAAATCTCATGTCGAAAGGGGACCAGAGGGACTGACCTCCTCTGGCTCGATGAGTTTGAACTCCATGCCACGGCCGGTCCAGGTGATGAAGTGGCCATTAGCTGGGTCATCCAACAGAGTGACCAGGAACTGCCACAGCTGCAGGGAGCCCCGCCGCTGGTAGGGGGCGCTCTCGCGGTACACACCAGGCTCCTGCTTCACTTTCACTGTGCGAGGAGGGTAGGGAGGCAGAGAAAGGCGCTTGTCAGCACTACAGGTGGGAATGTTCAGCTGCACAGAGGACACACCGCACCACCCAGTCAACCACACCCTGGGCAGTGGGACCATCAGAGGAGGACACAGACACAAACATCATAATTCTTCTCTCTAGAGCTGCCACTCAAAGCGCCAAGAACGCGTCTTTCCTCTAATGGACAATTCACTTTGTCTGCACTGAAACAGCACTCTGCCGGTCTGAGGAGGTCAGCAGTCCAGCAGGGTTGCTGCTGGCACTCTTTACATGCAGAACCATCTCAGAACTGGAAAGGGTGGTTTAACCGGTTCAGTTAAGGCAGTGATAAATTGCAATTGCAGTGTTAGCATAATGGTTAAGGAACTGGGCTTGTAACATAAAGGTTGCAGGTTCGATTCCCAGGTGGGGACACCCACCTCTTGCATTATGCAAACTGATGTAACACTGTTTAAAACTTGCACAGAAAGACAAAACGGGATTGAGTGGTGAAACATGAATCTCCGTCCTCTGGATCACACCCCATTTTGCATTTCAATACTTTTGGACAATCAAAACGTCACTCACATACAGATAACTGCCAAAATAAATGAAACACCAACATGCCAACAAGTGTCATAATAAGGCCTTGGGCCAGCACGAGCCAGCAGAACAGCTTTAGTGTGCCTTGTCTGGTACTTTATTGGGAGTACTCCAGAATCCGCTGCGCTCCAGAATCTACCATAAGTGTTCAATTGGGTTGAGATCTGGTGGCTGAGACAGGCAAGGCACATGGTTTACATCGTTGTCATGCTCATCAAACCATTCAGTGACCACTCGTGCCCTGCGGGTGGGGGCATTGTCATCCTAGAAGAGACCACTCCCATCAGGATACAAATGCTTCACCATAGGTTGAAGGTGATCTCTTTGTTTTTATTGCCATTTACCTTGCCCTTTAAGGGGTTCAGTGGACCTAAACAGTGCCAGGAAAATGCACCCACTCCATAACAGAGCCACCAGAATCCTGTATTTACTCAGGTGTTTCCTTTATTTTGGTAGGTACCTGTAGCTTCCTGGAATGTCCAAACCTAAGTGAGATCACTGAATTTACACATAATTTCTGAATTTACACATCATCATCATCATATAAAGTGGCTGAGTCACTTACTGTCATGGCTGCTCTGGTAGAAGCTGGCAGCTCTCCCAAATGTAGACTGACAGTTGGGCACTTCTGTAAAACAGAAAACGCCTCGTAAAACGCCTGGATCACAATTATTCACACCCCAAACTATTCTTTTAAATTGAATCCAACAAAAAACAATCTTCATAAATATACAACTTATTTGAAGTTCATTGGAAGGTTCTGGAACTATAGTGGCCTACAATGGTTTCCTATTTCCCTAGGGTATAAAAAGGAGGGAACACACATTTGAAATATTGTGGTCAGCCATCATTATGGTGAAAGGCAAAGAACTCCCTGACAAAAGGTTATTGACCTCTACAGATCAGGAGATGGCTACAAAAAAATCACTAAAAAGTTAAAGATACCGCTTTCCACTGTTGTGTCAATTATTAGGAAGTTTAAGGCCACTGGAACAGTGGCTAACCTGCCAGGTAGAGGATGCAAGTCTATCTTGCCCCCACGTGTAGTGAGACAAATGGTTTGAGAGGCAAAAGGCAGGCAACAACCTGGCATCTTGGGGTTACAAGGTGTCTAAAGGTACCGTTCGACAAAACCTACATGACAATGGCCTTTAAGGCAGAGTTGCAAGAAGGAAGCCTCTTTTGAAGACAATTTGCTGAAAAAGGCGTCTTGAATTCGCCAAATTACATCTGAAGTACAATTGGAATCGTGTCTTGTGGTCAGATGAAACAAAAATGGACCTTTTTGACATGTACATCAGCATTGTGTTTGGCATTCAAAGAATGCAAGTAATGTTGAAAAGCACCTCATGCCTACGGTGAAACATGGTGGTGGATCTTTAATGCTTTAGGGTGGTTTTGCATCCACAGGCACTGGGGCCCATGAACTCTGCAGGTACCAGGACATTTTGTCCAAAAACTGTTCCCTCTGGCAGGAAGCTACATCTTAGACCTTCCAACAAGACAACGATCCCAAACATACGTCCAAAGCCACTAAGAAATGGTTGACAGAGCACAAGATCAATGTCCTGACGTAGCCATCTCAGTCTCCAGACCTGAATACAATTGAACATTTGTGGTTTGAACTCAAAAAGCAGTCCACAAACATAAAACCAAGAACCTGAGGAAACTAGAACAATTCTGCATGTAAGAATTGTTGAGGATCCCTCCCAATAAGTTCCATAACCTCGTACAACACTACAGAGGG
This sequence comes from Aldrovandia affinis, assembly GCA_029706075.1. NCBI lineage: Eukaryota > Metazoa > Chordata > Actinopteri > Notacanthiformes > Halosauridae > Aldrovandia > Aldrovandia affinis. The sequence continues at coordinate 2,978,446 of JAINUG010000010.1, forward strand.
TGACTACTTGCTGTTATAATGGCCAAGGGAAGCACCACAATCTTTGTTAATCTTTACCATGGGTGTGAGTAAAAACGGAGTGGACTGTATTTATTAAAACATAGCTTGTTAACAGTGACTTTGTTGATGTAGATTGTGTTAGCGTGTTACAGTTTTGCATCTATAATAGAGTTTAACTTCATTGTATGTGCCATGTTAAAAGTTGCTCTGGATAACAGAATGACATAACTTGACATACTCAAAAGTCCACATCTGGCATTGGCAGGAAAAAGGCTTTTTTTGCAACACGTGCAGTTGAAAGCAGGGCCTCCAGCTTACGCAATATCTCTGGCGTGACAGCAGGGCTGGAGGTGCCCCAGCATCTGGGAGGGAGGGGAACACTAATGCCAATCCCCCAGCGGCTCACACAGCGCACTGTACGAGACTCCAAAAGGGCTTTACTGACGCCTGTCCCTGACAACTCCCCCCCACCCTCCTGCATTCCTCCAATCCCCTGTCAGCTGCCTCTCGGAACCAAAGACCTGTCTCTGCAGTCACTTCAGCAATAATCCCCCCCACCCCCACCCCACACACTTTCAACCACTGTCTAACAGGGACTTAAACGTAATTATTATTCCCCATCTCGGGTGAGGATGTCACAGTTGGCTAGCTTATTTACACTGAAGAGTGAATTTCCCAATATAGGGTTATAGCCAGCTACCTAGCATCACAGGGCTCACAGTTGCTCTGTCACATACTGGAAGAGTGAGTGCTTTTACGGTTGTCACCCGAACTTTCCGTAAAGTGACCTGAATATCGAGGTTTTCTTTATCCTGCAGGAACAGACTGTTGAAATGCATTCCACCCTGCTTTACATCTCAACACCCACATATGTGCGCGTGTGTGTATGTGTGAATCTACAGTATAAACTTGTATTTTACTAAAATGTCACAATGACATTTAAAACCTCTTTTGCAAGACCTGGCCAGCACAGGGCAGGAGAATAGAGGAAGACAAACTATAAACACCCAAGACAATAACATATTGCATACAGCAGTTTCAGCTGTTCAAGATTACTAGAAGCAGGCTAGTGTAGCCACCCATTAGTTGCTTCCACTCTGTACAGTAACTTGCTTCTAGTAAGAATGGCATTCCCATCCCTGCAAAGAATCATGGTTTATGGGCATGGCTCTGTGGCCCTGTGTCACTCACCTGAGTCAAAACCGAAGTCCTGGGGCTCCTGTTTGATGGGAAGGGGAAGGGGGAGAAAGGCAGGGCCGGGGGGGTGCCATGATGGGGGCGCTCTGCTCCGCAGGGTGGGGCTCCAACAGCTCCTGTTTGAACCCCCCAAGGGGCTCCGACATTTGACAATGGTAGGGTGGCCGGCCATCTCGGGACAGCGCACGGGGGGGGTGCCTGTGGTGGGAAGGGGAGCACCTCGGTGTCTCGGAGGGGGTAAGACAGGCAGGGCTCTGAAAGCTGTCTGTGGAACCTGGAGGGGAGGGGGTCCTCGAGTCCTCGGGGTCCACACAAGTATCCATTTTGGTTGACAAATTAACAGTAAAATGCACTTGACCCTGAGGAATTAAGCCAGAACAGCACAGAGGGGAAAAAAGTAGACTTCTCAAGAGTGGTGGAGGGGACGGGGGTGGCACACTGAAGGAGGTCCAAACCAAGTTCACATCAAATTCCCAAATGATCTTTATTGAGAGCCAGCAGTGATTAGAATATGAGCCGGAGGCTCTAAGGAAGACGTCTGGCTACAGAAAGGCTGGTGTGCTCCACACACAGGTCCAGTAGCTGCGTTCCTAAGATGAATACCCCCCACACTGGGTCACACAGACCGTACCGAGGAGAGGAGCGATCACATAGACCACGGATGACAGTCCTGCCCCAGCACCCCAATGGCAGAAGATAAAATGCTCGTTTCTGAGCACATCCCGATGGTGATAAAAAGGAAAGGCTAGTGAGCGGGGCCACTCACCTGTGCTCACTGCTATAGGCCGTCGCTGGTCGACTTGGAGGGCGGCAGGGCACCACGAAGGGCTGGGTCCGACTGTTCAGGGAGAGTGTTAACCCCCTGAGGTCCGTGCTTAGTTCAGAGAAGCTTTGTGATTTTGGTGTCGTCTGATATTTATCTCAATTTCATCAACTTAGCACACACTTACTCCAAAGTGTTTGATATTTTTATTTGAAGGACAATCACAGCTACATTTATATGCCATCAATAGTTTGGTCAGTATCATATGCAGCTTGTAAATAGATCTACAAACACACAAGTTATAAAGAGTACATTTTTCTGCCATCACAAAAGTTGTGAAAGCACACACTAAACTATAGTGACTAATTGTTTTGCCAATATGTTTTTGTTCATTTGTTCATCAAAGTCTTGGTTATGTAAGGATGTCAAAATAGTTTAGCACATCTGAGATCTAAATAGCTAAAAACCTAGTTTTATCAGAACTGGTCAAATTTATTTCAGGCTGTGGGAGGGCTATATGCTAATTTCCTGAACATTCATGATCCACACCTGAGGGTTGTCCACAGCTCTTAAGATCTGTCAGATGGGCCATCTCTCTCTCAAAGGCCATCAGACAAAGACAAAAGCCATCAGAGTAAGTAATAGTCAGTGAGCCATGCAGAAGACAGAAAAAAACATATTTTTCATTTTGGAAGATTTATTGAAAACATCACACAAACTACCTCCTGAAACCCAGGGAAAAAAAAGTGTTTTAATTTTGATTTTTTTTAAATCAATTAAGTGTTGGGGTGGTAAAAAACACATTGCAAAGTTTTTTTTTTTTAAACGTAACTTTATTAAAATTTTACAACATGTGTACTGTAGTGTAACAGGACTTCATTAATGTCGATTGTGCCTCTGTCATAGAGCTGTCTACTAAAAAAATTGAAATAATGATATGATTATGATATAACATAAGTACAAAGTTGGCAAGGCAACACCCCCCCACATGTGATGTCATTTTAAAGCTACAGTTGTCCTCTCTAAGGAACATCAGGACTCAATAGAATGACATCTGTAGTATGGGAGGACTTAGCAAAAACATAATGTGCACTACAGTGCACAAAAACGAATTGCCGGGACTCAGGAGGACAAAAAATTCAAAATTAAAACATGGTGAGACAATCTGTTCTTTCAGTCTTTGGTGCCACTTCTCAAAACAGTTTCTGGTCAACTTTAGACATAAGGGAACATCACAAACCTTGCACTCCCATGGAGTGCACTGTTGTTTCCCCGACATCTTGCAGATTACACATTTCTTGCGACCAACATCGCCAACATCCAGAGTCTGTTTGGCAGTGGGCACAGGCACATGATCAAAAGTAGCCCGCTTTCTGGGTACATTACAGTGAATAGGCCATTTTGAACAGGTGAGTTTTGAGTTGTGATTTAAATTTTGTTATGGATGTGTTGGGGGGAGGGCGTGTCATTTACGTTTGAAGTCACAATTCTTTAAGCAAAAACCCAATAATATGGTGCTTTGCACGCTGAAATGGCATATCACAGCAGCACGACGGCCATGCATGAACACCTTAAAAGAAAGCATCCAGGAGCCGTGACCCGCTAACTCGATACACAGGACGGAGCAACATGGTAAGTGTGATGCTAGGTTATCTAGCTTGCTATTGTTATGTATATGTAGCTCTGCAACATTGTCAACATTGCTATTTCCAGACATATTTAATATTTAAAAAGAGAAAACTTTGGAAAAAAGAGAGGGACATGGAATAAGTGGTAAGTATTTTTAAGTTAAAGTTAAAGTTTTTTGCCGTTCAAAGTGAATTTTTTATATTCAAGGTTTCATGATTCTTGTGTCTGAACAATTACAGACAAGTTTGAAAAAATCTCACACATGTGTTAGTGCTTTAGGAAGCTACAATATGAGGCCAGTGGCACAACTCGACCCACTTATGATTATTATTAAAGTATGATTTTACTGTAATTGTACTTTGCATTCTTACATGTTTGAGCCTGTTTGAGCGAGATGCGTTTTTAACTACCTGAGAGTAATTTCTGGAGTATTTTATCCTACCGTTTTATTACTTGTTTTAAAGGTTTTAGCAGTTTTAAATGCACATTGAAGTTTTATTTTTAAATAACCAGGTACATACCAGGTGAAGGTAAATGGATCCATTGTAAAGCCTCAAGCTCGAGTGGAAGAAGAACCGAGGTACTGTGGAAGACCAGGCCGTCGCCGCTGCTACCCGAGGCCGGGGTTACAAGCATGGCTGTTCTTCTGCACCTCTACAGACTGGACATAGACTTTTTTATCACTGAAATGATGTGACATTTTGAATTTTAGACCAAAAACCATGGTTCGCATTTATAAACGGAAGACAGACAGGGCTTCAACTCCTCTTGTGGATTTGGACAGAGCAGTGGGAGAGGTACAGAATGGGAAGTCCATACATCAGGTGGCAAGGGACATGAAGATCTGCAGGATGACTTTAAAGCAGGGGTGGGCAATTCCGGTCCTGGAGGGCCGGCGTGTATGCAGGCTTTTGTTCCTACCAATGAACCTGGCTCAATTTACTAATTAGCTGTAAGCATTAATGTTGGTTCACTCTCAGATTAGATTACAGTAAACATTTCATACAGGGACACAAGAACAAGTCTTCATCTGTCATTCATGAGCTTAACAGAAAACTTAGCTAAAATGTCAGATCATGTAAATGATTGTGGCGAATTAAATAATTCAGAACAGAAGTTGGCATGAAATCCAGAAACAGATATGGCCCTCTTTGCCCACCCTTGCTTTAAAGCGATACATGGAGAAGAAAAGGTAGGAGAAGTAACAAGAACAGGGTATAAGAGAACAGGACATGCCAATCAAGTCTTTGATGAAAAAATGGAGACAGAGCTTGCAGACCATATAAAAAATGTAGCTGCAATGTTTCACGGTACAAGTGGCATGAAATGGTGAGGCGGCAGATGGCACAGCAGTCCAATGCGCCACACTTTGGTGTGATGTGCGCTGCCTGTCAGGGATGCGGTTCGAAACCTGTTGTCTTCAGTAGCTCAGCAGGAAGTGATAAAAAATTCCGCTTAACGGCGGCAGATGGCACAGCAGTCCAATGCGCCACACTCTACCAGACCGGCCCTGGTCATCAGCCCCGATCGGAGGCGGCATTTGGCTGTCCGCCTCCGGGGGAGGGTGGAGGGTGAGCCGGCACGAGTCTGTCGAGGAGAAGGTGAAAGGTGTCCGTGGAAGAATTTCCATCTCGGAAGAGCCGGGAACAATCGGCCAGGAATGTGTGTAAAAGAAAGTAAAAACTAAAATCTTGACCGACACACGAGAAAAGCTGGAGCTGGAGAAGCCACACAATGACAGAGAAAATAAAAAGGCTGAAAAAGAGAAGAAAAGGGCTGAAAAGGACAAGAAAAAGAATGAAAAAGAGGTCTCTGAAAGGGTAAAAACAAACCAAAACCAAGAAGAAAACTGTTCTACAGTAGCTCAGAAGAAAGTGACGTAACCATTCCGCTTAACGACACCACTGACTATGATAGTTCGTGAACTGGCATTTGAATTAGCACGAAGAAATGACATTGATGTCCCTGCAAGCTGGATCAGACAAGAAAAAGCAGGTAGGTGGGGCGGCAGATGGCACAGCAGTCCAATGCGCCACACTTTGGTGTGGTGTGCGCTGCCTGTCAGGGACGCGGTTCGAAACCTGTTGTCTACAGTAGCTCAACAGGAAGTGACTAAAAAAATCCGCTTAATGGCGGCAGATGGCACAGCAGTCCAATGCGCCACACTCTACCAGACCGGCCCTGGTCATCAGCCCCGATCGGAGGCGGCATTTGGCTGTCCGCCTCCGGGGGAGGGGTGGAGGTGAGCCGGCATGAGTCTGTCGAAGAGAAGGTAAAAGGCGTCCGTGGCAAAATTTCCGTCTCGGAAGAGGCGGGAACAATTGGCCAGGAATGTGTGTCACGCTCCCGGAGGACGGGCGGCAGACTCATGTGGGTGGGGAATTGAAATAAATAGAGGGTATAATTGGCAACCAAATTGGGAGAAAAACGGGTCTCCTCCCAGTCACACCTGATTCCTATTGTGTTTCCCTTCCCCGCTTGTATTTAAGTTCCGTGTTTGCTTTCATTCATTGTCAGAACGTTGATCATCATTCACTGTGCCGATTGTGTGTAAGCCAGAGTATGTTTGTATTGTGGCAATACACAAGGGCAAGGGGCTGCACAAGGAAATGGCTGCCTGGCCTACAACACATGGAAGCCCGAAAACACTCCATTTCCCAGCAGGCCACAGTAACACCTGAACAAAGTCAAGCAATGGGGACTAACGGCCAGCTGAAGGCTATTTCGAGGCCTATTTAAAGGATGGCGAGTCACCCTCCAGCAGGTTCAGGAGCTGAAGAATGTCCAGTCTGAGCTGTACAGGACGAAAGCTGAGTTGGGGACCTCGGAGGAGCGCCATCTGGTGGCCGTTGGGAGATTGCTGCAGGAGCACACTGACTCGCTGAGAGTGCTGGGAATCATGGCTGGGGACCTGGAGAAGGACAAAGCATCCCTTGCTGCTGAAGTGAGACGGGTAGAGGCCCACAACCTGGCACTCGAAGAGAAGGTGAGAAACCTAACCAGGATGTTGGAGGACGAGCATCTGCAGGGTCTGAACATTCAGAAAGCCCAGGAACAGGCTAAAGAGGAATATGCCAGGGCCTTGGGGGATGTACAGACCAGGCTCGCCTAGAAGGGGGCGGAGCTAAGGAGAGAAGCGGCGAACCATGCGTCCGAGGCGGAGCAACTCCGGAGCCAAGTGGAGCAGGAGAGCGAGGGAAGGCGGGAGCTGGAGGCTCAGCTGAAAGAGGTGAAGCACATGTAAAGCACTTGCTAAATTAATTGTGAAAAGCACAAAAAAATATTTTCAAAAAATATTTTTTCTTAGGAAAGCAATGGATCAGCGTTCACGTTTCGCGCTTCCTGTGAGTACCTGTACAGAGGGAAACTAATGTACATGGCAACAAAAATGATCCTTTTACAACACTGCACTATATGATTGCATATGAATGAATGAATAATATGAATTATACTCAGACTAGGATGATATCTCACAATCTCTCAATTCCTCCCTTTCATTTGATACCAAGTTCATGTATGTGCCCCTCATACTTGAAAAGTTATAGGCGATTTAATTAATGAAATTACATGCATATGCACTGGGATGGAATGTTGGGGAAAAGAGGGGTGGAGCAGAAGGAGTTTTAAACAGAATCAGGAATCCTCAACACTCGTCCTTAAGTGATGCTACTGGTTCTTCTGCCCATTTGGGGTATGTGTCCCCAGGAGACATATTTCCCTTACCTAAAGCCACAGCAACTAAACCTAGAATGAAAAGGAAGAAAGTAAAAACAAAAATCTTGACCGACACACGAGAAAAGCTGGAGTTGGAGAAGCCACACAATGACAGAGAAAATAAAAAGGCTGAAAAAGAGAAGAAAAGGACAAGAAAAAGAATGAAAAAGAGAAGAAAAGGTCTCTGAAAGGGTCAAAACAAACCAAAACCAAGAAGAAAACTGTTCTACAGTAGCTCAGAAGAAAGTGACATAAGCATTCCGCTTAACGACACCACTGACTACGACAGTTCAGAAGTTAACCTGGAGAAGGCACACAATGACAGAGAAAATAAAAAGATTGAAAAGGAGAAGAAAAGGGCTCTGAAAGGGTCAAAACAAATCAAAACCAAGAAGCAAACTGTTGTCTACAGTAGCTCAGAAGAAAGTGACATAAACATTCCGCTTAAACGACACCACTGACTCTGACAGTACAGAAGATGACCAGAGTGATGATGATGGTGACAAGAATCTGTCTGCTGGTGACTTTGTCATTGTGAACTTTGCAGGTAAAAACAAATCATATAATTACATTGGATTGGTGGAGAAGGTTGAGGGCGCTTATGTCAGTGCAAAGTTTCTAAGGCGAAGTCGTAGGAGTTCTGTGGATGGAAAGCCCATCTTCGCATTCAAAGAGAATGATGAAGGAGTCATCCCTAGAGGTCATGTGCTCAAGAAACTACCCACACCGCAAAAACTGAGCAGAACAGCCAGAAGGGAGCAGAAGTTCATATTCCCCTGCAGCATTGACAAGTGGGATGTTGAGTAGTAGCCTGGTTCTGTGAGAATTGCAGTCGATTTGGTCTTCATTTTTAACTTGATTTTGTTCTGAAAATGTTAAATATGTAGGCCTACTTAAGACATCTCATCTCATGTATTTGACATGGTATCTACATATTTCATCCCATCCTTTCACCAACCTCTCAAAGCCTTTTACACACCGTCACGGTTTAGTGCTCAAAACAGAGACTGAAACTGGGCCAAAAAAAGCTAGAGCTCTCATATTAATGTAAATACAGCCATGATAATTGTTGGAATTGGACTGGACTGTTGGAATTGTTATAACGCCAGTGTGGAAGGCGTCGGTCTCAGCAGCTAATCAGGACGATTAGCGGCCACGCCTACTGGCAGAGCAGTAAGCGCACACACCGGTCCTGTCTATAATAATTACAACTGTGTGCTTTAAGACTGCTCTGTTCCCTTCAGTAGGTCGCTGGAACCAGAGGAGAGGCGTTTGAGACCAAGGAGCGAGAAAAGAACAACAAAAGAAAAGCGAACGAAAGTGAAAGCAAATATCGAACGGACTAAAAAGAGCCGGTTCGATATTGTGTAATTTAGTTTTGGTATTTTCATTTAGTTACCCGAAAGCTTCGCGGCAACTAGGGTAACGGGTTTGTTTGTGTTTATTATTTTACGCTCCCGGTGCTCGTTCTCGGCCCAGTGGGGGAACAGAGAACGCGCCGAAAAGAAAATAAATAAAAGTCCGGTCCGTAGACCGAAAAAACTCCACTCCGTGTCTGGACTGCTCTGTCCCCGTCCAGGGTGTGTCACGTGGCGTGTGACAGCCAGTTACAGTAACGTTACAAAGCCCCATTTCCACTGCCAAGTTATGACGGCTCCAGCCACTTAACGTTATGCATACCGGTAGCTATATTAGGCTACCGTGTAACTCTACAAAACTTTGACCACGGTTTTACATTCCATTAATGGAATATGGATAAAACCGATAAATATGGATATCTTAAAAAATCTTGTCTAAACGAACCAGGTGTAAGGTTAGTTTTATAACGTCTCTGATTTTATTTGTGCCGTCTTTGCAGTGGAAATGGTGGACGTTCAAAGTCATAACATGCGCAACATGTGTCATCTAACTAGTGCACAATGAATGAATCACGTTCGAAATTTGAATAACTTCTCCTAAAATATGTTTATTCAACAAATTTGAATTTCAATGTTTCCATGTCCAAGTCCAACGTTTACCATCACCCTAATAAACCCAGGTGGGTGCTGCACATTGGTGTGATGGAGATGGATTGTTGAAAAGTGCTTTGGGTACCTTGGTCATCTTCTCCAAGGTGGACCTGGTCCGGGGTTACCACCAGGTGCCTGTGCGCCCAGAGGACATCCTGAAAACGGCTGTCATTAACCCCTTCGGACTGTTTGAGTTCCTGCGTATGCCTTTCGGCCTCGACAACGCAGCGCAGGCGTTCCAGCGACTGATGAGACTTAGTGCTCAGGGGGACCTCACATTCCTTTTTGTCTACCTGGACGACATCCTCGTCGCTAGCGAGTGCAAGGCGGACCACCTGTCCCAAATGCGGACCCGTCTTCGAACGCCTCAGCCAACACGGCCTCATAGTGAACCCAGCGAAGTGCCGGTTCGGGCTGCCGTCCATCGACTTCCTTGGACACCACATCAAAGGGGTAGGACACCACAAAAACGAAACTGCCTGAAAAGGTGGCTGCCATATCAGATTTCCCACAGCCCCGCACAACCAAGGCTCTCCAGGAGTTCCTGGGGATGGTGGACTTTTAACATCGTTTCGTCCCCCATGCGGCCAACCTCATGCGGCCCCTGTTTGGAGCCCTCAAGGGCAAGGCTCCCAATCACACTATCGACTGATCGGCTGACATGGCTAAGGCCTTCACGGACACCAAACAGACCCAGGCGAACGCGACCATGCTGGCCCAATAACTCACTGCCTCTCATGTACATGAACACACATGCACATACACACGCATACATGCCCACACAGAGACTCTGTTTTGAAGTTCAGATTATGATGTTTATATGTTCATTTGTAAATAAGTTGATCTGTTTGGAAGTTGAGCTTATGTTTATAAAATAAATGTTCATTTGGAAATATGTTTTGACTGTTCTTTGTCAGTTTTCATCGGTCAGTTTTGAACAGGAACACAATAGACGTCATTATGTGGTACCATTACAAAATTTGAAATGGCACTGGACACTGGACTGAATGCTCCCTCATTGCTTCGTGACTGATAATTACGCTCTGTTTGATGTTCTCAAGTCAAAATGAGCAACACAAGCGAAGAGAGGACAGCCCTGGGATATCTGGAACACATCCTTGATCATGATCACGACAGTGAAATAGAGGAGAATGTGTCTGAAGATGAACATGAACAAATCTAAGCTCTACAAAAGGAGCCTGTTCCTTGAGGAGCGTGGGAAGGCACTCGTCGTCCCTCATATTGAAAGGAGGCAGCACATGCCAAGGACCGCTGCAGCCACAGTGAGGGAGATCCAGGAGAGGGCTACACCAAGTACTCCTATGCCTGAGGTAAGTAAGTGTGTGTGTGTTCTTACTATGCACTAACATCAGCAAAAAGACGGTAAAGTAATCATTATCCTCATCTTTCTGGGTTGCTGCAGGGGAAAACAGGAAGAGGAAGAGGTGCCAGGTGTGCAAGCCGTCTGATGGACTGAACTATTTGCACAACTGATGAGACTCAGTGCTCAGGGGGACCTCACATTCCTTTTTGTCTACCTGGACGACATCCTCGTCGCTAGCGAGTGCAAGGCGGACCACCTGTCCCAAATGCGGTCCCGTCTTCGAACGCCTCAGCCAACACGGCCTCATAGTGAACCCAGCGAAGTGCCAGTTTGGGCTGCACTGCCTGAAAAGGTGGCTGCCATATCAGATTTCCCACAGCCCCACACAACCAAGGCTCTCCAGGAGTTCCTGTGGATGGTGAACTTTTATCATCGTTTCGTCCCCCATGCGGCCAACCTCATGCGGCCCCTGTTTGGAGCCCTCAAGGGCAAGGCTCCCAATCACACTATCGACTGATCGGCTGACATGGCTAAGGCCTTCACGGACACCAAACAGACCCAGGCGAACGCGACCATGCTGGCCCAATAACTCACTGCCTCTCATGTACATGAACACACACGCACATACACACGCATGCATGCCCACACAGAGACTCTGTTTTGAAGTTGAGATTATGATGTTTATATGTTCATTTGTAAATAAGTTGATCTGTTTGGAAGTTGAGTTTATGTTTATAAAATAAATGTTCATTTGTAAATAAGTTTTGACTGTTCTTTGTCAGTTTTCATCGGTCAGTTTTGAACAGGAACACAATAGACGTCATTATGTGGTACCATTACAAAATTTGAAATGGCACTGGACACTGGACTGAATGCTCCCTCATTGCTTCGTGACTGATAATTATGCTCTGTTTGATGTTTGATAGACTCCACTACCACTGAACACTGTCCATCTAGTCAATCTGTCGTCACCACTGTTTACTTGTTCTACACTACATAAAAAAATAAAAATAATAAACACTAACCTTTTCTTTCCCAGTGTTACAGGTATGATACGCAGACGCCTGCAATGATGTCTATTGCTGTAGTACTGCACTGATCTTGTACGCTAACTATGATTGTTCTTACCTTGTATTAATGCACATCTTGTAAGTCGCTCTGGATAAGAGCGTCTGCTAAATGCTTAAAATGTAAAATGTAAAAATGTAATGTTCTCAAGTCAACAAAACAAGTCACAGAAAAAAGGCTCCACTTGGAGACCAGCAGCATTAAATAACTCATACAAGCCAATAAAGTCCAGCAGGTGCTGTGGTCAGATACAAAGGAACAACTGGCTGACTGCCTTACTAAAAAGGAGCGATAACTCTGGTGCTTCTGAAAGCACTTAGTGAAGGAAGATGGAAGTTGATCTAAGGACTGATCTAAGGACTGACAAATCATTATGTAGAAGGGACTCTGTTTACATTGTGAATATGTTGAGGACTTCATATAAAATCTATTGTAAATATTCAGGTAATGCAATTCATTGAATAGTTTGTTTTCAGTAATGGATAAATGTTATTCTTAATTTTTTCGAGACACTGGCTGAAATATTTGGAATGTCATTATATATATATAAAAAAAAAAATCTCATGTTTATAATCTCTTTTATAAAGAAGGGGGAGATTGTTAATATGTATTCCCATTTAATATGTTCATTATGGTAATATACTCTGTTCTCTACGGTAAATCCGGGTGTGGGGGGAGCTTGCGGGAGTTTCTGAATGTGTCAGCGGGTCTCCATGGGGAGTTAACATGGTTGTTCTGCTACGATTCAACCAGTGATATTAAAACGGTTAAAACTGAAGTAAACGTTGTCTTTTTGGAGCAACAGTTGCCACGATGCAGTCTCCCGGTCATAACTTTAGGCCCTGGTCTCCCACCAGCTCATAGGGTCTGCGGATCTTTGGAGGAGGGGCTCCTGAACCTCGGGTCAAGTGTTGTGGTTTCTGAGACAACATGATTGTATTCTAGTCTGTGGAACTTTCGTTCCATAAATGCACAGAGTGTCCACCAACTTTGTCACTTGTCCTGTGGTTGCGGTTTCTTCTCTCTGGTGGCGGGCTGTGATTCTCTGCAGACACTTGGACAGGAGTAGCAGTTTTGAGGCTATCACATAGCTGTAAAGAGAGAAAACAATAACTCGTAAAATTATACATTTTACATTTTAAGCATTTAGCAGACGCTCTTATCCAGAGCGACTTACAAGATGTGCATTAATACATGGTAGGAACAATCATAGTTAGCGCATGTAATTGAAATTATGTTCAATTTTATTTTATCATGTAATTGATCAATCTTGTTCAGTTAATTGTTTTGTCTATTGATACTGCCATTCACCTGTACTATGCAATTATAGAATAATGGACTGAATAATTATGTAGTAAGAATTGTATGCCTACTGTACCTCTCTGTGCTGATCTCCACAGTGACCTGCTCAAAGGGTTCCAGAACAGTGCACGCCTCCCGCACCACCTCCCGTTCCTCTTGGGTCAGAGTGTCAACAGGTGCCTTGACGATGGCCAGGGTAGAGATGATTGCATCCTTGGACTCCAGAAACAAGACTCCAGTCTTGTTTGGGCCTCAGCTCGGGCATCTCCATCTGGCATTGAGTGGACTTAAGCCTTTCTGCTTTTACTGTGCTCTTGTGGAAGAATTCCACCACCGCCTTCACTCTGTCCACAGTGGGTTTCATCACCTTCGAGGCATCTTTTACAATTAGGTTGTTTGTATAAGCTAGACATTGGTGGTGGGTCCATTTTAAGGTTTCTAAGGTTATTGCTTTGGTTATGTTAGCTGCATTGTCACCAACACAGCAGTTGTCTGAAGTGTGTCTTGTCACTGAACTCAAAACAGTCCAGAAGACAGGAGGCCATTTTATATTTTTCAATGAAGTGGCAAGTAACGGACATGAATTAAGTGGTGGCTCTGGATGTCCAGCAGTCAGTCGTCAGGTAAACTGCTGAAGCCTGTGCTCCGTCATAGTCATGGAATGAGTGTTTTGGAGAGCATTGTCCTGCTTGGAATAACATAGATTGTATTGAGAGCATGGCTGTACTTCCTAAATGCCCTGCCCTGCTCTGGGTTGCCATAGGTCGTGGTGTACTTGATTTATGATAAGTGGATAGTAGAGGCACTGGCTCCATCACCATGTTTAGTAGCAGGCCCGCTCGCTTGTCTTAGCTCTGCTAACTGCACTGTCGGATGTACAGTTCTAATGTGCCTGTGAATGTTGTGAGCAGACCCTGCTCAATATGAAATGTTTATTTTATAACTTCTACATTCTGCTCTTACGTTGTCTATGTTATTAAAATACATCCAAATGCTACTTAGTTTGCGACCGCCACTCATCATGTTTTCTGCGGTCGTATTCGTATCCCCCCTCTCTTGCGTCTCTCCTCAGAATCTGCGTGGATGTTCAGTGTTGGTCTCGTGCCTAGTGGAGGACATGCACATTTTAAGGGCCCATAAAGTTACATCAAGGTCACCGCCAATACACTAATACCTAGGCTACTTTGCAATCCGATTTGGTGCAAGAAATAATAAGTAAACAAGATTATTAATCAGCAATACATCAAATTGGTGGTTAAAAAGCAGGACATGGCAAGAATAACTATCTTAGTTGTATATCAACATTCATTAAATAATATGGATATTAAATAATTCCACAACATTATACAGATAAATACATTTCATTTGTATGATATAATATGAAACAAGGATTGTTGCAGCTCAGTTCAAAAACTATTTGTTCACCACCTCACATATCTTTTTCAGAGATTAAATTTAAATGTGTGCACTGGTTGATTGATTGATTGATTAACTGATTTATTAATCCGTTAGGAAATCATTTTTGCATCATACAGTTCTCAGATGAGAACACATAACATAACACTTCAATGCAGTTTATTCAGTCTATTCAAGACCACATCGGGGAGAGTGGGGTTTTTCTTTGGGGTTAATTACAGGTACTCCTCACTTAACGACCTACCTGTTTAACGACCGCGCAGACTTACGACCAGTCGGTATTGTACAGTGTACGAGAACCTTGGTCGTGGAAATGGCAGCGCGGCGTCTCAGCGTCAAGCATCTCATCTCGCAGCACCCTTTCTCAGTCTGTCTCGTTCCCGCAGTCGGTCAGTATTCACTACACTAGCGTTCACAATCTCCAAGACTATAAACTATAGACTATTTTGTCTATAAATTTTCGCTGATTGTATTTTTATGTTCTGTAATATGTAAGAGTTATGCAAATTAAAACAAAGTTATCAAGTTGGAGTTTCCTTTAGACCTTTTCTTTTTTCCAAATAAATAAAAACGATTACCTGTATTTACAGTATGCAAACCTAAGTGATGTATATTAGAGCTGATTCCCTCTATTCTGTTTATTACAGTATACAGTACACTACTGTATAAACATTTAAAAATATACTAAAAATGTTATAAATGGTGCAAAGGTGACAGTAAAACAATATCTAAAGACGGTTGACACAAACAGTTCAGTAGGCTTGAAATATCGGTAAGGGGCGGCTCCTCGTTTATCGACCAATTCGCTTAATGACCTAGTCGTAGGAACGGAACTCGCTCATTAAGTGAGGAGTACCTGTACAACAAAACCACAGAGTGATTTTCTAAGATTGATACATCACTACAAAGTCAAATGCTAGCTAGAAACGTATTTTTATAAACTTTTCATAATTCCGTAAAATGTAGGCACCTGCGAATGTACCTTGCAAAAGTGATGACACATGTCTCTCAAATACCTCCTAACTATATCACAGTAAGTTTGTGATCATTCCAAAACTTAATTCCGAACAGTGTAGTAAACACTTGTGAACATAAAGAAATCCCTTGTTTTAGCCCACATTTCGATAATACCTAGTGTATGCCCATTCTCTAGAACAAGGAACAAACTTCACATAAAAGCATACAACTTTCGACATTCAATCTACAACTACAAACCGTTAAAACATAAATAAGACAATAAAAAGTCTAAAGTGTCACTTACCCGTTTGTTTTATATTTTCTGGTAGAAAAAGAGAGGGACACCGTCGGATGTCTACATCTCTTGAAGTCGGTGCACAAGTTACTGCAAGGCGTTGTTTTGGCGCCCCCTTCTACCTGCTAACAGATATTGAGATGTTCGGGATTACCACGATTTAGCGATTACCCCACTCTCCCTACATCAGCATAACAAAATGAATATAATCGTATTTTCAGATATGATAGCTGGCTCAAAGAATCGCACCGTTCGCGAACGACACACCACTACAGGGAATGGGTTGTCGTCCATGCTAGCGTTAGCTTCCCGCTCTCCACGGAGACAACGGCTGTCTCGCCCACTTTCAGTAACTGATCATTTATTGCCTATAATCGTACAGGCTAACAGAATAGTTGGGAGGCGTTTCTAACTCCGAAAACAATAAACTCAATAATTCACCCTGTCTCACACAACAACTAAACGCAACTCTATCTTCAATAGCCCAAAGCACACTTCGGCCCAAAATGGACGTTCTTCTCCCCTAACCCCACTTAACCCCTCCTCCATAAAAATATTACCCTATCTAAATCCATAATTATTCCCGCCTGGACACCTCCCTCCAATCAATAAAGCATGAATCACGTAGCTGTACATGACTGACAGGACACGACAAGGGGGGGGGATGGGGGACTGAACGGTCACTGCACCATAGAGGGCTTCGATGCTACAATAGTACAAATTAAATCAATTTTTGTACAGGATCTATACTCAAACATCAGCTCTACATGGGCAACCACAGCAGCTAGACTTATCAAACTTGGACAGACTTAAAAAACACAACCTAATGGTTACATGTAATGGATTAATATTGTAGCGGTGGGCAGCTAGCTTAGACATAAAATCGGCTCTTCAGATATGATAGCTGGCTCAAAGAATCGCACCGTTCGCGAACGA
Source organism: Aldrovandia affinis (assembly GCA_029706075.1). Taxonomy (NCBI): domain Eukaryota; kingdom Metazoa; phylum Chordata; class Actinopteri; order Notacanthiformes; family Halosauridae; genus Aldrovandia; species Aldrovandia affinis. The sequence goes on from JAINUG010000010.1 coordinate 2,995,056, forward strand.
CACCACTACAGGCAATGGGTTGTCGTCCATGCTAGCGTTAGCTTCCCGCTCTCTACGACACACCACTACAGGCAATGGGTTGTCGTCCATGCTAGCGTTAGCTTCCCGCTCTCCACGGAGACAACGGCTGTCTCGCCCATGTCGAGGGCTACTTTTCCCTGTTCTGATAGTAGCAAGCGGGACTAGGGTGTAGGGAATCAAACGACCTTACCGCCGCCTTTTGTTGCTCCCCTGTGGGACTTTTTCCTTGGTCAGGATGGCTTTCCTCACCGCGAGCCTTCTCCATTTTCGTGTAGCTAGTGGAGTGACGACGCGAAGACGGAGTTTCTCTATCTCGATTCTGACACCAGTGTAACGTCGTGACACTTTCCCACAGAGAAAATTAGGCTCGGAGGCGGTGATAGCGTTCAGTAACTGACAATGTATTGCCTTCAGGCTAACGGAAGAGTTGGGAGGCGTCTCTAACTCAGAAAACAATAAACGGAATTATTATTAATCCTGTCTCACACAAAAACTAAACGCAACTCTCTCTTCAATGGTCCAAAACACACTTCGCCCCGAAATGGACGTTCTTCTCCCCTAACCCCACTTAACCCCTCCTCCATAAAAATATGACCCTATCTAAATCCATAATTATTCCCGCCAGGACACCTCCCTCCAATCAATAAAGCATGAATCACGTAGCTGTACATGACTGACAGGACACGACACAGGGGGAGATGGGGGACTGAACTGTCACTGCACCATAGAGGGCTTCGGCGCTACAATAGTACAAATTTAATCATTTTTGTACAGGATCTATACTCAAACATCGTCTCTACATGGGCAACCACAGCAACTAGACTTATCAAACTTGGACAGACTTAAACAACAGCTAGCCTAGCTACAGAAATGCTAGTTGACCTCCATTGTACTTCGTGTATAGCATGTTAGGTGGCTAACAGTAACCTCCTAGGAAACTGTAACATGTCCCAGAGGCCCTTGTGGCCAGCTATACGTAAGATTATTAGCTAGCTATGTTAATAAATGTGTAAAGGTTCTAATGTGAAGAACCACATATCTGGAATGAAAGCCCCTTTCCCCCTGTTCCGAATAATGTGTGAATGTGTATATGGGCTGACAAACCATCATTGTCGGCGAATGGGTTGCGAGTGTGTCCAGTGTTATTCTGTGCATGCTCTGTACTTTCCATGTGCTCCACGCTTCATTTTAATAAATAACTGGTACCGAAATAGAAAGCAAAGTCTCATGACTCTTGATTCCGTATCGTCCACCGCTACAGTACAATATAGTTGCATTAATTAATCAATAGAATTGTAATTGTGAAAACGGAGCAAACTATTTGTGCCCAAGACTTGGTTGTCCAATTCCAGACATGGAATTTATTTTGAGTCAGATTACATGGAATATGTACTTTTAAGTTTCAGAAATAAACACGTTCACTTAAAAACAAACCATGCATGTATTTATAAATTCACATTTTAGTACGAGTCAAGTGGATTGCTGCCAAAACAACTTCACCGCGATTGTAAACCGATCATCGGACAACTATTTATCAAGCAAAGTTGTGGTATGCTGATGGTAAAATGACTGGCTTTGGAACACGGTGGAATACCGTCAGCAGATCAGCAGAGAGTTGTGATTATTGGCCCGCGAACACATCGGTAAACCAACATTATTCGCTGCTTGCCATTGTGGAATCTGAGACTAATTATTCGGGGGACGCCAAAGGTAATTTAGTATTTAGTCTGTCTTTGTTGACCATTGGCCTTAACGAATAAATGATGATTAACAGGCGTGTGTGAATGTATCTTTAAAAACATTTTCTTTTCAAAGTTGGCACTCCTACTTAGAAACCCCCGAAAAAACATAAAAAAACGAATAATTGTTGCATTATTAGGAGATCTGGCCTTGGCTCATACTTTAGGCTCATTTTGTTTTGTTTACTGGTTGCGTGTGTTTGGAGAGACAAACTTGGTTTGGTATCATTTTCTTCCATTTCATCTACTGTATTTCGTGATCGTTACATGCTATTTTTATGTGTAGGATTGAATGTTTGTTAAGGTAGTAAACCTATGTCTGTAGATTTGACATTGGATATTTTGTCTTTGTCTTAGTGTTGTAACGTAATAAACCAGCACTTAATTTAAGAGTATGTGGTGTAAGGTCATATTTTTATCCCCAAACACTTAAAAGCTACCTGTTTTGCACTACTCTTAAATAAAGCCTTATGACTTTGTAGTATAATGCTACAGAGACATGGTTGGTGGCTGTATTTGAAGCTATGAAATGTGTGAGCAAATATTCATGCTATACACATAGTGTACATAGAAAATAAAAAAATATTTTACGGGAAGCCAGCAGAGCTATCCTTCCCAAGCCAAGCTATCTTTCCCAAGCTAGCTAATTTCTGTGGGCAGCAAGCTAGTAGTAGATGGTTAGCTAGCAAACTGTAAAGAGTATGTGACTGGAAAGCTAGGTAGTGCAATATACTATATATACGTATGCCATTTAGCAGACCCTTTTATCCAAAGCCACTTACAGTAGTGAATGCATACATTTTTCAGTATATGTGGCCCCAGTGGGAATTTAACTCACAACCTAAAACCACAATGTTGACGGTTATTAATTAAATAAATCAAACACCTGAAATATAGCTAGTTTGCTACCTAGCTAGCTAACGAGGCAGCAATGTAGACATTAAGGATGGTTTATGGTGGAATATGTCACTGACGAGGTAACATTAGATACACTTCAGTTAGTTATTTAGGAGTAACCTGCCAGAAGAAATCTAGCTAGCCGTTTGTTGTCATGAAACGCTGTAGCTAGGTTGCTACCCGGGTGATGAAACAGGGCTTAACTAGAACACCCTGGTTATGAGAGACATGCAAAAAATATGATGTAGGGTTTGCATGTGTAATGATACAAAATCATTTTAGAAATGTCTTTTTGTCACAACAAAGTCACATCTCTATAAGAAATAGCACTTTAAACTTCTGGTGTTATGAGTTAGCAAGCTAGCCAGAAAAAGGTTTATATACAGTATGAACATGTTCTGTTGGCTGGAACCGTATGAAACGTGCACATCCTTTTTATTGTTGCCAGATTCGTGGAAATAAATTCCCCCCAAATATTACTCAAAATCCCCCATCTTCAATTGGCTCCCATGTCATTTTTGCTTTGAAACTTTCCCTATACATTTTTCAAAACTCCTTTTATGTAATTATTATTTTATTGTTTTACCTATGAGTCCTGCAATTGGCAACTATGAACAGATGCTGTTATTGGTAGAAGTAGATCTGAACAAATGAGAACATTACATTTGTAACAAACACAAACAGTGGGTTTTACCTGGCTCTAGTAAAATGTAGGCTATGGACAAATATCTATATAAAGTTACCAACTGACATGAAATTACCATTATGCTTGCTTATTTTTGAAATCATGCACAGCAATAATGCCATGTGCAATTCATTAGGAACAGATTTACAAAGTGTCGTTTTCTTCCAATAGAACAAAATGTTCTGTGCTTCCCTAACCCTATCGCTTTGTCTTGCCTTCCAGAAAGCAACGTCGACCTGACCCATTCCACCCTTAGGCAGCCACGATTTCCCTGACCCCGACTTGGGCCCTAGCACCAAGGTTCTCGACTCCTTCAGCCCGATAACACCCAAGGTCTTCCCCCAGCCAAGGAAAATTATTATAATCTTTTTGTGTGTTTGCTCGAAGACATTGTAATAAAAGGCCGTGGCTGCCATACTGATCCGTTCTCTTGTGTTGAGTATTTCACTCTCCTGCTGCCTGGTACAACCGAAATATTATATATGATTAACATTTATAATATTAATTGTTGGAATCCATTTAACTTTTTTTATTATTTTATATATATTTCTTATGTATTAATTCAGGCATTACCAGGATTGTTGAAAATCAGGACGTTGCGATTACTTCCTTGGTATAGATTTCATCCGCCTAGTTCTGTCCGATAAACATGAAGATGTCCATGAACACATGGTTTTGTTTTAGCATTTTCAGCCTCCCTTTGTCACCATCTGCACTGTCCACGCGAGATGGACCCTTATAAGTTCGCTTGAAAATTTGGCAACGTGAAACCAAACCAAACCCAAAAAACACTCCAAAAAACACAAACATGCACACAACCAAACTCTAATTTGAACTAGGTATGAAAATGTCCTTAGATACAGGATGAATTCTACAGATAATAGGTTTACATGTACTGATAATGAGGTCTGTTCAATTACGTTTTTACACTCAGAATTAATATTTTAGGCCTATTGTTTTAATTGTTTTTGCATTGTTCATAAACTTACACTGAGACAACAACGTATAGATTGTGCTTAATAAGTGACATCTGAACAGTGAGATACATTTGATCTAATTTAAGGATGCGCTTATATATGTAAGATTCCCTTAAAATGTTTTGCATTGCATACGGGGAAATCAGTTTGATTGCTTTTTATATATTTTGTTCTCTGATGATAGTGTTTTGTTAAGTCCTCATATGATCTACAAGTGAGGGGGCAAAACCTACAGGATCATTTGGTTTAATCGGATTTACCCACAGCAGCTCCAAAATAAAATGGCTTTTCACCAATCATGGATGGTGAAAATGCAAAATGCAAATTCTGTAGACACCCACACTCAGGCAAAAAATGACTAATTAGAGACATTATTTTTTGCACAATCACTTGTGTACTTTACTATATTACATGCCCAGAGCGAGAAGTACATGTGATAAAATCCTCTGGTAATTGAAAACAAAGAAAAACAGCACCGCAGCTCTATTGGATACTGGAAGATTCCATATCCCTGCCCACGATGAGTTAAACCATCCCATTTTCTTGTAACATATTGTTTTTAAAAAGTGAATTATCCCAGGTGAGGAGGATATTTTGCCTACGACAGTAAAGGCAACAATTTTTGATTTTCCATATGCCTGACCAGAAAATGGCAAGCAATACTAAAATGCTGATTTTTCTTTAAATGTATTTGGTCATCTTGCATTTTATCCATTGCAATGTTTCCATATTGCAATGGATAAAAGAAATGATCAAATGTGTTTGAAAACAGCACAGTTTTAGCAGTGCTCCTCAGAGTTGGCTACTTGCTGATGTGCTTTGGTGCATATGTTTCTTGTATTCTTTGGATTCTCATTAATTCCTTAAATGTGGATTAAAGGGGAAGTCTGTGCTCTATTTCAAGTGGCAGTCCTCACAGGAAACATAGAAAAGGCCCACCTGGCCATATGAGTGGTTTGTCACAAACTGAAATCAGTGGCCGATTAAACCTACTGTAGCCTGTACTACTGTGCAAATTACTACGCATTGTTTTAAGGAGAACATAGGCCATTTGTCTGTTTTCAGTAGGTAATATAAGCAAAATTGCTCCCAAAATGTAAACACGGTTGCCTGAGTCCACACCCCTTCTACCTTATTGTGTGTTTTCATTCCATAAATATAAAATTCACACATTTATCATTTATATAAATAGTTTTCCAACCATAAATCAGGTAAATTTCTCTTTTGGCACCAGTCTGGCATAGATTTTAGGGAAGTGGGCTAGAATAGGCTGAAATCCTAGATACTAGGACATTGACATTATATTACATTACTGGTATTTAGCAGACACTCTTATCCAGAGTGAGTTACACTGTTTGCATTTCTTTACATACAACCCATTTATGGATGCAGTTCAGGATAAACTTGCTTAAATTACATTGCTCCACCTGGGAATCAAACCTGCAACCGTTGCATTATAAGCCCAGTTCCCAAATCATTATACCACACTGTCACCCTTATATTGTACTCTTATATTGTACTTTTGAGCAAGGTGGTTAATGTAACTACTGTAAACATGAGTAAATTCAATTCTGTCAATTCAGGCCATACACTGTCCCATGAAACAAAGAGCTCTGTTCAACAAGGCATATAACTTTTGATGTCTATATAATGCACAGAGAAGTCAGTTCAGTGTATAGATTTGAGTACTTTACTTCACAGTATCTGTTTAAATGCAGGTCAAACAGCAGTATATAAATCCTCTTTTGTTCCAGACCTGGGTTGAAATACATTTGTATTTAAGTATTTGTATGTGAATTACAATTCAAATAGTAGTTAATCATTTCAAAATAAAAAGCACAAAATAATTACCTCTATTTAAAGTAAATGATTTTGAAATACAATCCCTCAAATACTATTTCAAATACTATTTTTCCAAAAAAAGCTTTCAACATATCTTGAAATACTTGGCCTAAACCTTGGTCAAATAATAAATACATAAGATTATTATGATTTATTATTAAGTATTCACTATAAAGCCATTGCAGACTTTAGCCTAAGTTCTGTTAACTGCATAGCATTAGAGAGATGCAAATCAAGGCCTACATTTGTTACAGAACCAACACATCTATTCTTGTGAGTCGTGCACCGGGACGTATCTTGAGCTCTCCCATTCACTTAGGAAACTTGTTAACCAAATGCCCATATTAGGAAGATGGAAGGGTAGATGGGAAGAATATCAGAGTTCAAGATAATTGAGTATGAGTCAAATGAGAGCCCATTACTGACCTGACACACTTAATAAAAGCAAATGCCAGTGCAGCAATGGTATTGCACCCTTAGTGTCCCTTAGTGTGAGATATTAGCTCCCCTGCAGTACTGACCCAGTGGTCTTCTAAGTGAACACCTAATGCTTTTTCCATTTACAATCTGTGTCTACATTGTCTGTGAAGATCAAATAAATTGATATTTAGATTGACTGTTGGAATGTACGTTGGAATGAGTTTGACTCGAGGATCATGACGAGACAACGCTGCCAGTTATGAATATATGAAAACCTACATGTACAGTATTGCATTTCCAAGTGCTTACTGACCACATTCACTGTGTTCATAGTTCATTCGTGTTATTTCAGGTTGGCTTACATTTGTACATTGTCATATTTTGTGTTTATATCCTGGGCTCAGGCTCCAGTAATTTTTGCAGGGATTAAAATTGGAGACAACATTAGTGACTATTATTACCTATTGAGGTGGATTATTTATTTTGATAAATAGATCAAAATAATTTCAGAGGGAGACCTTTTCATTTCATCCGGATTGTTCTGAATCATTTTCACCCCAAGTTCTAGAAGTGAATTGAACTTGTATCCTGGCACGTATGTGTGTGTACAGTTTTTTTTTGACATTTGCAAAAATTTCTAAAAAACTTTTTTCACTTTGTCATTATGGGGTATTGTGTGTAGAATTCTAAGAAAAAAAAAAGAATGTAATCAATTTTGGAATAAGGCTGTAACAGAACAAAATGTGGAAAAAGTGAAGCGCTGTGAATACTTTCCGGATGCACTGTATGTGTATATACCTGCTCAACGAGCTGCACTGGGGGAGAATCTCAGCGCACCTGAAAGGAATCACGGGGCTGAGTGACCATGCTACAAAAAGAGGCGCGGCACTCAGCCAGCGAGAGTACCGCAAGGGAAATCAAACAGAGAGAGTGAATAGAGAAATAAGAAAGGAATACAGTGCTGTGGAAATTAAGTGTTTGATAATTTGTTTGGATAGGAGAACCCGCTTTGTGCAACGAACTTGGAACGTCTGACAACCCGACTGGAAAACCCGCCCTGGACCGTGTGAGAATCTGCGCCTGTGTACCGACCCCAGCTATCAGCCCCGACGATTCTCACGGATTACGGATTTCCCAGAAAACCCCAAGTGACTCTCTCTCCCCTTTTCCCTTTCACTAAAAATATAATAAAATACCAGTGATTATTTCATTCCTTTGGTTGTGAATCTCGTTAATTATCTGGCTTGGTTTCGTGACAACTCCACACTCCCCAGGGTTGGTCACAATATATACATATATATATACCACAACTACATTCCATGCATGCATGTCATATATACTGTATATATATATATATATATATATATATATACCACAACTACATTCCATGCATGCATGTCATATATACTGGATATATATATATATATATACCACAACTACATTCCATGCATGCATGTCATATATACTGTATATATATATATATATATATATATATATACCACAACTACATTCCATGCATGCATGTCATATATACTGTATATATATATATACATATATACCACAACCACATTCCATGCATGCATGTCATACAGTATATACTGTATATATACATATATATATATATATATATATATATATACCACAACTACATTCCATGCATGCATGTCATATATACTGTATACAGTGCCGTGAAAAAGTATTTGCCCCCCTCCTGATTTCCTCTATTTTTGCATATTTGTCAAACTGAATGGTTTCAGATCTTCATACAAAATGTAATATAAGACAAGGAGAACCCGATTAAACACAAAATACAGTTTTTAAATGATTATTTCATTTATTGAAGGAAAAAAGTTATCCAACACCCATATCACCCATGTGAAAAAGTAATTGCCCCCCTGAACTTAATAACTGGTTGTGCCGCCCTTGGCGGCAACAACTGCAATCAAACGTTTGCGATAACTGGCAATGAGTCTTTTATATCGCTGTAGAGGAATTTTGGCCCACTCTTCTTTGCAAAATTGTATTAATTCAGCCACATTGGAGGGTTTTCGAGCATGAACTGCCTGTTTAAGATCATGCCACAGCATCTCAATCGGATTTAAGTCCGGGCTTTGACTAGGCCACTCCAAAACCTTCCTTTTGTTTTTCTTGAGCAATTCAGAGGTGGACTTGCTGGTGTGTTTCGGATCATTGTCCTGCTGCATAACCCAAGTGCGCTTGAGCTTGAGGTCACGAACTGATGGCTGGACATTTTCCTTCAGTATTTTCTGGTAGAGAGCAGAATTCATGGTTCCATCAATTACGGCAAGTCGTCCGGGTCCTGAAGCAGCAAAGCAGCCCCAGACCATCACACTACCACCTCCATGTTTGACTGTTGGTATGATGTTTTTATTATAGAATGCTGTGTTAGTTTTAGCCAGATGTAACGGGACCCACATCTTCCAAAAAGTTCCACTTTTGACTTGTCAGTCCACAGAATATTTTCCCAAAAGTTTTGGGGGTCATCAAGATGTTTTTTGGCAAATGTGAGATGAGCCTTTGTGTTCTTTTTGGTCAGCAGTGGTTTTCGCCTTGGAACTCTCCCATGGATGCCATTTTTGCCCAGTCTCTTTCTTATTGTGGAATCATGAACACTGACATTAACTGAGGCAAATGAGGCCTGCAGTTCTTTAGATGTTCGTCTAGGGTCTTTTGTGACCTCCTCGATGAGTCGTCGATGCGCTCTTGGAGTAATTTTGGTAGGCCGGCCACTCCTAGGAAGGTTCACCACTGTTCCAAGTTTTCTCCATTTGTAGATAATGGCTCTCAGCGTGGTTCGCTGGAGTCCCAAAGCCTTAGAAATGGCTTTGTAACCCTTTCCAGACTGATAGATGTCAATGACTTTGTTTCTCATCTGTTCTTGAATTTCTTTAGATCACGGCATCATGTGCTGCTTTTTTAGCAGATCTTTTAGCCTACTTCACTTTGTCAGACAGGTTCTATTTAAGTGATTTCTAGATTCAACAGGTCTGGCAGTAATCAGGCCTGGGTGCGGCTTGTGAAATTGAACTCAGCTTTCAAAAAAATGTGGTTTTCGGTTGATTTATTAAGGGGGGGCAATTACTTTTTCACATAGGGCCTGGTAGGGTTGCATAGCTTTTTTCCCTTAATAAATGAAATCATCATTTAAAAACTGCATTTTGTATTCACTCAGGTTATCTTTGTCTAATATTAAAATTTGTTTGATGATCTGAAACATTTAAGTGTGACAAATATGCAAAAAAAGAAGAAATCAGGAAGGGGGCAAATACTTTTTCACGGCACTGTATATATATATACCTTCCATCTGGACTATGGCTAATCGGGCACTCCTTCATTCTTCAGCAAGATAACAACCCGAAACACACCTTGAAGTTGTGCAAGAACTATCTGGTGAAGGAGGAATGTGAACAACAACTTAAACTAAAGACCTGGCCTTCCCAGTGTCCAGACCTCAAATCCCATAGAACTTGTATGGGACAAACTGGAAAGGAAGAGTCAAAGCAAAGCAACCCACAAGTTTCTCTGGGAATTGCTGCAGGATAGCTGGGAAAACATGTCGGGTGATTTCCTGCTAAAACGTATTAACCGAATGGCCACTGTTTGTGAGGCTATTCTCACGCCAAAGGGTGACTATTTTGAGGAATCCAAGATTCAATTTTCAATATAATTTTCTTGAACATTTCTTTGATGTTCATTTTGTTCATTGTTACATGTGTTTTTTTGTCATTTTAAAGTATTTACAGAAATGTATACGGTGTAAAGCATTGTCAATTATGAGATAAACCTAGTTTCCAGCAGGTGTACTCAAACTTTTGACCGGTAGTGTATATATATATATATATATATGTATATATATATATACACCACAACTACATTCCATGCATGCATGTCATATATACTGTATATATATATATATATATATACCACAACTACATTCCATGCATGCATGTCATATATACTGTATATATATATATATATATATATATATACACCACAACTACATTCCATGCATGCATGTCATATATACTGTATATATAGCAAAACCACATTCCATGCATGCATGTCATATATACTGTGTGTGTATATATATATATATATATATATATATATATACCACAACTACATTCCATGCATGCATGTCATATATACTATATATATATATATATACCACAACCACATTCCATGCATGCATGTCATACAGTATATACTGTATATATACATATATATATATATATACACCACAACTACATTCCATGCATGCATGTCATATATGCTGTATAAATATACAATGGGGGAAATAAGTATTGAACACATCAACATTTTTCCCAGTGAATTTATTTCCAATGAGGCCATTCAAGTGAAATTTGCACCAGACTTTGGTATTAACTCAAGAAATCCAGACAAAAAATCTAAACATTAAAGTCCATATGTAAATAAAGTTATATGTAATAAAGTGGAATGACATAGGAAAAAATTATTGAACACACTAACTGAAATTAATTCAATACTTAGTGGAGAAGCCTTTTTTTGTAATGACAGCTTCAAGGCGCTAACTAATTGCCCGCAGTATTCAGGTGTGATTTTAGCCCATTCCTCTACACAGATTGTCTTTAAATCTTGAAGATTGTGGGGGGCCCTCTTGTGAATCTGGATATTCAGATGCTTCCACAAATGTTCAATTGGGTTTAAGTCAGGTGATTGACTGGGCCATTCCAACGAGTAGATTTTCTTTCTCTGAAACCAATTGCAAGTTTCCTTTGCTGTATGCTTTGGATCGTTGTCCTGCTGGAAGGTCCACCCACGTCTCATCCTCAGCATCCTGGTGGATGGCAGCAGGTTCATCTCAAGAATCTCTCTGTACATGGCTCCATTCATTGTTCCTTCAATGATATGAAGTCTGCCAGTACCACGAGAGGAGAAACAGCCCCACATCATGATTCTTACACCTCCTACAGTGCCATTTCTCCTCCAAACATGGTGTGTTGTGTGACAGCCAAAAAGTTCAATTTTGGTCTCATCTGACCAGAGTACATGCTCCCAGTAGTTCACTGGCTTGTCCAAATGTTGTTTGGCAAACTTTAAACAAGCTTCAACATTTTTTTCAGTAGTGGAGTCTTGCGGGCTGAGCGTGCACAGAGGCCATGGCGGTGGAGTGCATTGCCTACTGTCCTTTCTGTCACAGTTGTACCTGCTGCTTCCAAGTCTTTCTGGAGCTCTTTCCTAGTGGTCCTTGGCTCTTTGGCTACTCTTCTAAGTATCCTTCTGACTCCCTGATCAGAAATCTTGCGAGGAGCTCCTGTGCGTGGCTGGTTGATGGTGGAGTGATGTTGCTTCCACTTACGGATAATGCCCCCAATGGTGCTTACTGGAAGATTAAGAAGTTGTGAAATACGTCTGTAGCCAATTCCATGTTCATGTTTTGCAACAATCTGGTTGCGAAGGTCTTGAGAGAGCTCTTTGCTTTTACCCATCATTAGATGTTTCTTGTGTGGCACCTTGGTAACAACAAAAAAACCTTTATAATCAATATATTTTAACCCAGCTGACATTAATTAGCACAGATTGGAGGTAGAGTTGCCTCCTAATTAGTTATGGTTTTCAGCTGGTTCCTTGCCTTTCCTTGCTGTGGTGTACTGCTTTTTCTTAGTGTGTTCAATACTTTTTCCTGTTTCATTCCACTTTATTACACATAACTTTATTTACATATGGACTTTAATGTTTAGATTTTTTGTCTGGATTTATTGAGTTAATACCAAAGTCTGGTGCAAATTTCACTTGAATAGGCTCATTGGAAATACATTTACTGGACAAAATGTTGATGTGTTCAATACTTATTTACTCGCGCCCCCCCCACCCCCCAAAAAACAACAACTAACCTTTTCCTTCCCAGTGTTACAGGCATGGTATGCAGCCGCCAACAATGATGTTTATCGCTGTATTGGTGCACTGATCTCTTGCGCAAACAATGATTGTTCTTACCATGTATTAATGCACATCTTGTAAGTCGCTCTGGATAAGGGCATCTGCAAAATGCTTAAAATGTCAAATGTATGTCATTTTTCAGCTTGCTTTCTTGTTATAGATTGGTTTATTAGACCCTTTTGCACCACTGTCAATTATTAGTCAAAGAAATAATGAATAATGAATTTTATCATTCAAATAATGCTTTAAAAAATTAAAAAATGTAATATACAAAAGTCTCCCTGTAACATACCACATTATCCTGTTTGTAAATATCCTCATTTGTGTTTCTGTCCAATGTTTTCCTCTGTGTTCGTTGTGTGGACTGCAGTGATTCTCCAGCCATTTGAATGCACTTCTGTAAGTTGAGTCTGCCCAGTGTTGTTTTCCTCCCGCTCTCCCTGTTTGACTTCTGTAATGTCTTACATTCAAGTGTTTACCACTAGAGGGCACCCTCGTACAATTGAAATTGTTTATTAGACCAGTTTTGGTGAAATGTGGACCCTTTTGTACCACTGCCAATTATTCGTCTCACTGACATTACATATCTAACGGCTATCAATGGCATGGAGAACTAAAATGTTGTCAACAGCTAACGGAACATACCAGTACAGTGCAAATCTACACACCATTCTCTCCTTAATAGGCAGTTATTTGTATGTTATCAGGATATTGTCTTTGTGCATGTTTTATGACTTGTTGACTTTAATGACTTCTTTGTTTCTGTAATTATGGAAGTTCTATTACACATTTAGCGGACATAATTCAAATAGTAGATTACTGAACTGAATGCTTTTCATTTTTGTGTAGGGGGGTGAATGAACACAGTGAAATTAAGAAACGCTGATGGATTGACAAAGTCAGTGTGTGATTTGATTTGAAAACATCTTGATTATTATCAACGTTATGAGTTAATAATTTAATGGGGAAACACTGACTTTGGAGGAGACAGGCAGAAAGTTGTTCATCTCAAACATGCAGCCACACATTCCAGTGTGCTATTTCTGACCCTCTCCCTCTTCCGACATAACCCTGCTAGTGAGTGGGTGCCCTCTAGTGGTAAACACTTGAATGTAAGACATTACAGAAGTAAAAAAATAAGTCAAAAAAGAAAATCACTGGTCACATAGCAAAAAACTGTCACCTCAATCCCACATCCTACACAGTGGAATTGTCAAGGAATTGTCAGTGTGTGAAAGAACGGATGTGTAATTCTGCCCAGCATCCCAAAGAGAGGAGGCCGTGCCCACTGGCAGTGAGAGCTCAGAAAGCCACACCCAGGTAAAATTAGTGACTATGGTAACAGCCCCTCATAGAGGGAGCGGAGTCAGTAAAATTAGTGACCATGGCAACACCCCCCAAAGCAATCTTCAGAGGAACTAAGTTGGTATATAAAGAAGGAAGCGCACAATAAACTTAGCCATGAACTGTATCACCCTTCAGTATGTGTCTAAGATTAAATCCATTTTCTACTGATGGCAGAATATAATTACTCAGTAAAAAAGTGCTAATTGATCAAATGTCTGGACTGAATTGTAAAATGTTAATTGTCCGTTTTAAAAACCAAAAATAATCAAGAAACCGTTATATGTCAGAAGTAGGGCCAGGAGAATAAATAAAAAAATAAGTGCAACATCCCACAGGCAGAGGAGGAGGATGATGATGATGATGATGATGGTGGTGGTGATGAAGGCGGAGTGGCTGTTCCTGTACAACAGAGTGGAGTGGCATACAGGGCCCACTACACCACTACACACTTTGGGTAAACCATTACAACAATAACCTGCTGATAAGAACAGCATTCCAGTTTCAACATTACATCTACACAAATCAGTCAAAACACAAGTTGTTGTGATGCAATAGGCCTTTTATTCATTGAGCATCTTTAACTGATGCGAGTAGTACTCCTCCTGGAGCTCGAGGACCCTATCCTGTTTGTCAATAAGCCTCTCTTGTTGATCAAAGAGGGTATGTTGTTTCTTATTAAGCAAGCTAATTTCCAGCTCCAATTTCTGCTGTTCCAGGGATGCTGATGGGGCAGGACCACCCACGAGCTGCTGAAGGACTGGCAGGAGCCGGGCCTGGACAGAGAGGGCCAGGAGCCAGGCCTGGAGAGGGGGGGAGAAACAGAAGGGGGCCAGGAGGGAGGGGGCAGGAGCCAGGGGGGCTGGAGAGAGGTGGCCAGCCAGGAGCATTGCCTTGAGTGGCAGCTGAACTGTTGTCCCTAAAAGAGGGAGAGTTTTGTTAGTTTATTTTGTGTGGCCTATGTATCTTTGAGAGGCATCCACAAAATGATGTTTATGATTTATGATGGTGATCATTATTATTCATTGTTCTTATGTTCGTTATTATGTACATCATGATATAATTTTGTGACTGTGATTAAACATGATACTTATTCATGATTGTGTTTGTGTCTCAGCTGTGGATGATTATATGAGGCAAATCTTCTATTTATTTATTTATATACAAACTTACCCCTCAAGTTCATCCAGCAGTTGCATTGCAGGGTCAATGCACCTCTGCAGCCCCGTTATGCTGGTGTCAAGAGTACCCAAGGATACTGAGGCACTACTGAGGCAGTTGGCGACAGTTCCTTGGGTGCTGTGCCTCCTCCTAATGAATACATTAAATATTATGTATGACAGATTACATGATCTTCGGTGACATGTTTAGCGAGATAAATTTATGGATGACAACATATGTTCATTTTTGTATATAGGCTGAATGCATTAAATGATAGAATAAAACATTGTGGTGTAGTCTATAGTGTAGGCCCTAGTTGTGGATGATTGGCCTAATGTCGTATTACCTGTGGCAGCTGTTTGTCGCTTGTATTCTGCAATCTCTTGCCTCGCATGAGACTGCAGAGAGAACCACCGCTTCTCGCATTCATCAGTGGTTCTCGGGAGGAGTGGGAAAGCCGCGTTTATTTCCATGCGAATGCTTTCCCGTGCTTCTTTTTTGGGGGGGAAACGAGAGAGTGGGATGCGCTAGCTAGTTGCACAGGCCAGTTGATTCCTTGGAGGCGGGAGGCGGGAGGCGGTTTCTCAGCGGGAGTTACGCTGCGTGTATTCAACTGTCTATTTGTGAGAGCGAGTGACGGGACGGGGCCCTTTGGGCTCAAGGGCCCATGGCCAACGGCCCAATCGGTCCGGTTCAAGATCCGTGCTTGCTCCTAGTGGTAAGATAAAATGCTTTGTGAATACCGGCCCAGAACTTTTGGTACTTGTTTGGCACTAGAAAATGGGAACTTGGGGTTTTCAGTTTCAGTTCCTTTTGATTGTCATTGCACAGAGTACAACGAAATTGAGTGACCCTCTGCCCAGGGTCCAGTGGAGTTTCGTCCCAGGGTTTTCTTATCCCTTTCCTTTTCTATTTGTTTTCCCCGCTCCCTAGTCAGTTTTCAGATTTAGTGGCTGATCGCTTGCGTTCAGCTTTTAGATACCCGTGAGATATGCGTGTGGTTCTTCCACCTTCGATCCACCTCACAACAGCTTGCTATCAAGTGATACGTTTTTCATATGGCAGCTTAACCAACATGAAGCTAAAAATCGTTTTTGGATTTCGGACAACGAGGGTAAAAAAATACATAGGCTATAACTTTACTCTACAGTTACCGACTCCCGTTTGAAAAAGTACACTGCCTGGAGCTAAGCTAATAGTGACTGACACTTTTGGCTAAATTAGCTAACGTTAACGTTAGCATAAGGTACATAGCTAACGTTAGCTAACAATACAAGGTGTTGAAAATAAATGGGACATGCACTCAATATTTTTGTTTAAATATATCAACAACATTAAGTGATTCAGTGTAAAGAAAAAATATACTCACTTTTCTTTTGCTGGTGGTGGTTTGGGTGTGCTTCTGAAACTGTGCTTATGCTCCTGTCGAGCTTTCAGAATATTCACGAAAAACGTGCCGTGGCAGTGTTTAGTGCGCACGCCCAGTTACAAAAGGCCGGAGTCAAGCTCAAGGTGATTTGAAATTGTCTCGCGAGAAGAAAATCATAAATTGCAGTGTCTACTGCAGGGTTTCTCAAACTTTTTTACTCCACGACCCCATTTCATGGGTGGGAAAAAATCGCGATCCCATAGGCTACATAAATGAAAACTTTAGTCCAGAAACATATATTGATGGTCTATTTCCAAAATTGTAGCAAATGCATTCACAGGCTATATCTTTATGAAAAACAAATAAAACAGACTTAATAGTAGCAAATACAGTAGATTCACAGGCTATATCTTTATGAAAAATAAAACGGACTCCTTAGCCTACTTAATGGGATGGATGTGCTTGGAGTGTTGAACACAGTTCATCGATGCGTGGCTGCGCTGGGCTGAGAAAGAGGCGGAGATCCCCTTCAACTCTCAGACGCGATCTATATTTATTTTTAATTAAAGTCAATGCCGAAAACCCGGATTCACACAGGTAAGTTGACGCGAAGGGGACCAGCTTTCTCAATGCAGCATTAGACAACTCGGGGTATTCACTGCGCACCATTATCCAGAAGTTTGCGAGGGGTTGCCCCGTGAAACTGGCTTTTAATGATTAATCGCATGACAGATCAATCAGCGCCTCCTGCTGGGTAAGTGGTAGGACCAAGGCCGTAACCATGGAGTCAACATTGGGGGGGACCAAATCAATTTATTTATATTTTTTATATCAGCTAGGCTATATATTGGGGGGGACATTTTGAGCATATCTGAATATTGGGGGGGATGTGTCCCCCCCAATATATATGGTAATTTCGGCCTTGGGTAGGACTG
Source organism: Aldrovandia affinis (assembly GCA_029706075.1). Classification (NCBI taxonomy): domain Eukaryota; kingdom Metazoa; phylum Chordata; class Actinopteri; order Notacanthiformes; family Halosauridae; genus Aldrovandia; species Aldrovandia affinis. The sequence goes on from JAINUG010000010.1 coordinate 3,012,389, forward strand.
TTTTGTTGTCAGTAACAAATGGATTTCGCGTCCAATTGTCTGCGCTCGCTTTTTCGGGGAAGTAGCCTAGTTCTGAAACTGTCCTATGAGCCCGTCTATGTGACTGCAGATGATGGGTTTCAAATCATCTTTTGACATGTTCTTCTCATCCAAAAAGTCATCAAGCAGCGCAAATGCCTCGAAATCTCCACTGTTTACCCTGGTGTGCCACAAACGCAGTTTCTTAATCCAGCTCTCAATTTTGTCTGTGAGACCAAAAAGGTTGGTGTCCCGACCTTGTAGTCCGGCATTTAACACATTCAGGCGATCAAAGATATCGGCTAAATATGCTAACTGGGCTAGCCACTTAGGATCAGCAAATTTCTCGGCTAATGGGTTGTTTTTGTCCGCAAAGAAAATCCGTACTTCCTCTCGGAGTTCGAACAGGCGATTTAACACCCTGCCCCGAGATAGCCACCTAACTTCTGTGTGATCGGAGCCCATTTCGTCGCACAATACTCTGAATATGCGTGAACTAGTTGCGCTAGTCTTCTGTCCTTGTAAGACTTTTTGTTTCCTCTGAAAGAAATCTAGCGGCTTGTGTTGTGTTTAGTTGTGCTGTGTTTAGTTTGCAAGTGGCGTTGCATTTTACATGGCTTAAAGCTCTCGTTAGCTAGAACTTCCCCACACGACACATTGTGGTCTTGGGTCCTCCTCATGTCCTGTCTATGTAAAGCCATAGGTTATGAATTTCGGGTCATAATTTATTTTATTCCTTTTTGTTTTATTTGTATTTTTGTAATTTTCTGCTGATATTTTGCTAGAATTTGACTCACCTCGCACCACTCCTGACAACAAACTTGTCAATTTTCGTGACTGCTGTATTGGCGCGGTACACATGCAATGGGGTAGTGCAGTAACGTTAAACGCATGCGTTGGATTAAACTCATGCATGTCGGTAGATTAAAAATAATCGGTCAGAAAAGACAGATTTTACGAAAAAACAGGCCCAAAAAAAAGTCACCACCTGGATTTAACTAAACAAATAGGTAAGAGCCTTCCATTGGATAATTACTGCAGTGATTAATATGTTTTAGCTGGCAACAAGTTATTTAACCCTAACTGATGCAGTGAGTAGCTTCTCATTTCTTAAACAACCATGTCGGAAGACATATCCTGTGGTCGTGGAAAAGATGTTAATCTGTTTCAGAAGGGTCAAATTATTGGCCTGCATCAAGAAAAGAAAACAACTAAGGAGATTGCTGAAACTACTCAAATTGGGTTAAGAACTGTCCAACGCATTATTAAAACCTGGAAGGATAGTGGTGAACCATCATCTTCGAGGAAGAAATGTGGTTGGAAAAAAATCTTGAATGATCGTGATCGGCGATCACTTAAACGTTTGGTGAAATCATATCATAAAAAAATCAACAGTAGAACTCACGGCTATGTTTAATAGGCTTCAATTTGCTAGGGAGCATAAAGATTGGACTTTGGAGCAATGGAAGAAGGTAATGTGGTCTGATGAGTCCAGATTGACCCTGTTCCAGAGTGATGGGTAAGAAGAGAGACGGATGAAGTGATGCACCCATCATGCCTAGTGCCTACCGTACAAGCCTGTGGGGGCAGTGTTATGATCTGGGGTTGCTGCAGTTGGTCAGGTCTAGGTTCAGCAACGTTATGTGCCCAAAGAATAAGGTCAGCTGACTACCTGAATATACTGAATGACCAGGTTTTTCCATCAATGGATTTTTTCTTCCCTGATGGCACGGGCATATTCCTTATGACATATGACAATGCCACGATTCATCGGGTTCAAATTGTGAAAGAGTGGTTCAGGGAGCATGAGACATCATTTTCACACATGGATTGACCACCACAGAGTCCAGACCTTAACCCCATTGAGAATCTTTGGGATGTGCTGGAGAAGACTTTGCGCAGCGGTCCGACTCTCCCATCATCAATACAAGATCTTGGCGAAAAATGTATGCAACTCTGGATGGAAATAAATGTTGTGACATTGCTTATCGAAACGATGCCACGGCGAATGCGTGCCGTAATCAAAGCTAAAGGTGGTCCAACGAAATATTAGAGTGTATGACTTTTTTTTTGGACGGGCAGTGTATTTCACCTGGTTTCATTGATATTTACAGCTGTGTATCATCTGCATGGCAATGGAAATTCACACCATGTTTATGAATAACATTACCCGGTTGTAGCAAGTATAATGAGAACAGTAATGGTCCCAGCATAAGCCTTGTGGAATACCATATATAACCTGAGAGTAGTCAGAGAACTCCTGATCTAATTTCACAAATTGAAACCTGTCTGATAGGTATGATTTAAACCATGAGAGTGCCAACCAGGTTTTCTAGCCTGTAAAGGAGAATTTGATGATCAATAGTATCCAAAGCAGCACTTAAATTAAGGAGCACTAGAATATAAACACAACCAGAATCAGATGCTAACAGTAAATCATTCACAACTTTAACAAGGGCCGTCTCAGTGCTATGATTTGGTCTAAAACCTGATTGTAGTGTTTCATAGAGATCATTTGTTTTTACAATCATTTGTTTAATTGTTGAGCTACAGATTTCTCAAGGTTAAGGTTAAGGTTAACCGTTATCAGGATATAAGGTTCAGGATCTTACGGTTTTCAGGATCAAGATGTGTTTCTTTAGGAAGAGGCTTGATTACTGCCACTTTTAAAGACTTAGGCTATCAGGAGCAGGGTTGCGTAGAGACCCTTGAGTTTTTCACTCCCTTGGATCTGGACAATTTTAGTAAACTGATTATGTCCTCCAAATCATCTACATGTCTGTCAGACCCCATACCAACAAAACGTATTAAAGAGCTTTTGCCTGTGCTAGGCCAGCCCATGTTATATATTATAAATACATCCCTATTGTTGGGTTGCCTGCCCTGTGCCATCTCAGGAGTTGGATTACTAGATATCGGAGTCATTTTCAGAATTTGTTCTCAGATCGTCTCAGTCTTATCAGTAAACCAGTTCATGAAGTCACTACAATTATAAGGATAACTGCTGTAATCTGAGGACAGATTTTTTGTCCGTTTAGCTATCATGTTAAATATAAATATTGTGTTGTTTTTATTCTGGTCAATTAGTTTTGAGAAACAGGATGACCTAGCTGTAGTAAGAGCGTGCTTGTATTCTATGAGGCTGTCCTTCCAAGCAGAGCGAAAAAACCTCTAAGAAAGAACAAAAAGGCCTCCCGCGTGGTCCAGTGGTTACAACGTCCGACGCTGGCCACGGAGACCGGGGTTCAATTCCCCGTCTCGCCAAGTGTCGGCTCTGGCCGGGAGTGCCACCAGGGGCGGCGATTGTCTGTCCGCCCCAGGGAAGGGGGAGGGGAGCCGACGTGACGTTCGCTGCGTATAAGAGTGGCCCTGTAGTACCGGGTTACGGTCGACGGGCTGCGGGTGCCGTCTCGTAAGAGGCGTCACTTCGCTTCGTCACTACCGGTCACAGGACTACGGCAGCGAACTCACATTACTAGGGGGGGATTGACGTAAAAATAGCGGGTCTAATTGGCTACCAAATTGGGAGAAAATGGGATAAAATCAAAAAAAAAAAAAAAAAAAAGAAGTGAATAGACATCATTGGGCTAATTTGGCCTGAGAAAGGTTTTGGGACACCACTTTGTAAAGGCCCTCATAACAGAAGGTAAATGCCCTCATAAGCCACAACGTGTTTCCTTTCAAATGATACCAAACCTAGGCATGTGGCCATCACAGTTCTTAAGCTATGAACTGTTATATTTGGGTATGTCTAAATAGATGGGAATTCAGAAATAGAGGGTGACTGTTAAGGGGTTAAACATTATTGAAATAGGCTCAGTGCTGTTATCATTGCCAGGAGAGAGTGCACCAAGTACTAAAATCAAGGAGGGCAATAATTGCGAAACCTTTTTTATTTTTTAAAGATTTTTATTTTATTTGAAAAAGTACTATTTCGGTCAATTCCATTGAATCATGAATAAAGTAAAATATTTTCCACATTACAATATACCTCAGTGATAGTATTATTTGTTTTCTACAGTCTTTTTTGCTCATTTTCATCAAGGTTGCCAATAGTTCTGGATCTGACTGTATGCAGTGTAGAGTTTCAAATGCATTGGTTCATAATAGGAAGTACAATGAAGTGAGAGCAGGGGCGATTCTAGGTTTTGACCTGTAGGGGGGGGGCTCAGCCCCCAATGAAAATGTTAGATGTACACAAGCACAAGCCTAAATTTGTAATTAATCTACTGTTACATTTCCCCAAAACCAAAACCCCACAATGGTGGTCGCTCTCAAAAGTGAAATACCATTCTCTATCCATGGTATTTAAAAATATAGATATTAAGTAAAAATGTTTTTTTAATAAAAGAATGACTTTTTATGGGGGGCTGAGATCAAAGACAGGGGGACTAAAGCCCCACTAAATAGGGTTTAAAAGCAAAAATATAAGAAAAACATGCAGAACTGTCAGGTTGGCTGGTTATAGGATTGATATCAGTAAATTTCAATTTTGAATAATTAAATAATTCTTTAGTATATAATAGGAAGAAAAATTTGCATACTGTATCCTTCTACATTGGTATTCAGAGGTCTTTCACCCAGCATACAATACATTACCATATATTGAATTCTCGAACTGTAGACTGGTTCCCCTCTGAATTTGAGGAGTAGGGGTTGAAGAATAGGGACAGCTTCCAATTAAATCTGAACAGCAGCTGAATTACTACTTTGAGGTGTCAATTTACTACTAGAGGCATCAGTGTGCTTTGCATGCAAAACTGAACACAGCCACATACAAAATCAATGCATTATAATCAACAATGGGGCTCAATGAAATTTCACACCATCTGCATTGGAAATATTTTAAAAATGAGAAAAAAAGATAACAAAAAAAACAATCTGATTATTATTTCTGGGAAGTGTGTGTGTGTGTGTGTGAGAGAGAGAGAGAGAGAGAGAGAGAGAGAGAGAGAGAGAGAGAGAGAGAGGGAGAGAGAGAAAGACATGATTTAGGTCATACTACCTGAATTCTATTCTTTTGAACTGTTTTGAAACTAACTGCACACAGCTAATATATCAATACAACAAGTTCGACTTCCAAATGTTAGTGGGAGGTCATTTTGCCATGCAGTTGTTTCTTTAATTATCATTCTTTCAGACCCGAGACAAACCGCCTCCTCCGAGACGGAATTATTTTCTGCAGCAAGCTCATGCCGGCTTCCCTTCCCCCTCCCTGGGGCGGACAGCCAATTGCCGCCCCCTGGTGGCACTCCCGACCAGAGCCGGACTAGCGGTGCTGGGAATCAAACCCTGGCTGCAGGTGGCAACTTGCATTCCAGTCGGACGCTCTTACCGTTACACCACCCGAGAGGCCCCGGCATGCAATTTTGAGCATGCTATGTGCGGTACATAGACTTGAACTGTTTTTGGACATTGATGCTAATCATGCTAGCCATTGGTGGATTTTCTGTCCATGTACTTTGAACTTTATAAAATGTAACGGTTTATCAAAGATTACAAAGGTCTCCTCCCTCAACATGTACTTTTGCAAGTGCATATAATAACAACAAACGTGGGCTCAGTGTGAGGTCTGTGATGCTGGAGTGTGCTGGGGCATGTTGGTTATTCTTTTATTTTTATTTTTATTTTTTTTCCTGTTTTTCTCCCAATTTGGTTGCCAATTATACCCTCTATTTATTTCGATTCCCCACCCCCATGAGTACGCCGCCCATCCTCCGGGAGCGAGACACACATTCCTGGCCGATTGTTCCCGCCTCTTCCGAGATGGAAATTCTTCCCCGGACGCCTTTTACCTTCTCCTCGACGGACTCGTGCCGGCTCACCCTCCACCCTCCCCCGGAGGCGGACAGCCAAATGCCGCCTCCGATCGGGGCTGACGACCAGGGCCGGTCTGGTAGAGACGCGGGTTTCGAACCGCTGCCCTGACAGGCAGCGCACGCCACACCAAAGTGTGGCGCGTTACACTGCTACGCCATCCGCCGCCGCAGATGTTGGTTATTCTTTTAAGACTAGCCAGTAAGGCATCTTGTGGCTGCCTGATCTCTGCCTCCTCAGCCAAGTAGTACTCACTTATCTCCCTGACCTCCCCCCAAAAAATCTGCTACGCACATGTACTCCAGCAGATCTTGGGAGTACTTATTTTTACCTAAAAAGATTGAATAATTATAACTCACACCAAACATACTGTATTACAAACTGAAACATATTTATATAACTCTTGAAATAGTTGAAATGCTTCAAATGTGTTTGAATGCTGGTTTGACGTGACATAATTACCTTAAGCCCTCAAGCCTGCTCCGAGGGCTCTCATTCTAATCACCTTGCCATAATGTCACCGAGCAATCGTTCAAGGGCTTGAGGGACTGTGGGTTTGAGGATCGGTAAAACGCATCACTCTGGAACGCACCTCAGAATCATAATTGATTGGGCACTTCTTCTTTTAAATTTGTTTCAGATTTTTCCTGTGTTTTTCTCTCAATTTGGTGGCCAATTGTACCCTCTGTTTCTTCAATTCTCCCTCTCCCACAAGCCCGCCGCCTGCATCTATATGACAAGCCGCTACCCCGAGGCCAGCAATGAACCGCTTCCTCCAAGACGGAACTCGCCTATTTATTTTGCCCACAGGGAAGCCCTCCATGCTCCTCGGCGAGCTTGTGCCGGCTCTCCCTCCCCCTGGGGCGGACAGCCAATTGCCGTCCCTAATGGGGCTCCTGGCCAGAGCCGGGCTGGTGCATTCGGGGATCGAACCCTGGCCGCAGTGGGCAACCTGCATTCCGGGCGAATGCTTTTACCGTTACACTGCTACTCTCACCTTTACCAATGAATGGCGCCACTACAGCACGTGTCTCACAATATGTTTGGGAATTGCAGTTTCTGAGATGGTAATTATAATTATAATACAATTAATTATAACATAAATGCAGGGTATCCATTATCATAATGATTCGGCAGCCCAATAAGGATGCAATGCATACACAGTGGGAAAAGTATGTTTAATATTTTATTATTAAAATTAGCCACTTGCGCAGCTAATTGTTGCATTGTATTATCCGCAATGCCTGTCTTCCTCAATACCACAGAACATCATTGAATTAAAACAATTTAGTAAAAGCGAAACTTTTAATTCACACGGCTGACAAGCTGTTTGTGGCGCAGGAGAAGATGTGTCCACTACTGGGTGGAGAATTGGGATTTATTTACATTACATTACATTACATTACAGGCATTTAGCAGACGCTCTTATCCAGAGCGACTTACAGTTGACATTTCTTTACAATCCATTTATACAGCTGGATATTTACTGAAGCAATTCAAGTTAAGTACTGTGGTGTCCCCAGGGGTTGGGCGACACGCACGGACCTTGCAGAGGGCGTAGGCAAGTTCAAAAACACAGAGGAGGCAGTATTCAGAACAAAAACAATAATTTAATAAATAAACTCTAGACAACACAAAACAAAGGGTGGGGTCTTCAGGGGAATACAAACACACAAAGTCCGCAATCCTTCTCGTTGTCGATGTCCGTTCCAATTCCAAATCCAAGTCAGTTTCGTAATCCAGTCCGTTGTCAAAATCCAAAGCAGCAATCCAATTTCAAACACAAAACAATTCCACAAACACTCTCTCCAAATCCTTTCCAAAACACTGGCTGGTCATACGACTTCACAGTTTTCTCTCTCTACAAACACACTCACAGTAACTCCTTCTCAACCACGTTCCGACTCCTCTCAATGTGTGCTGGGAGTGAGTCCTTTAAATAGGCCTTGCAATGGCCTTCAGCTGGTCGTTAGCTCCCATTGCCTGACTTCGTTCAGGTGTTTCTGTGGTCTGCTGGGAAATGTAGTGAAAATGGCTGCCATGTGTTGGAGGCCAGGCAGCCATTTTCTGGGGCAACCCTTTGGGCTGCCACACACCCTCCTCCTCAGCTCTGACCTCGGGGAGGGCTGAGCGGCCTATGTCCCGTGGCCACCAGGAGGGTACCCCTCTCCAGGTCCACTCAGGCAGTTTTCCACCCGGGTCAAACGTCCAGATTCCCTCTCCATTCACGGTCTGAAAAAGCATCTGCAAGCCGTTAGGAAAGGATGAAAGTCTCTCACCTCGTTTGCCATCAACTGGCCATAGGTGGGTACTGGCTCTGGGGTCCAAGGACGGAACGGTTACCGCTCTTGCGCTGGTCCTCACCAGCCCTCCATGGCTCCTCCAGCGAACCCTGTGCAGCATTTCCTTCTTTAGTCCATTCTTTGGCTTTTTCCTTGTTCCTTTTGCTTTCAGGGGATCAAGTGTGGTAATTGGGGAAAATGCACTCTTCAACAGATAGTAAACTTTCTCCTTTGATTTCTTTTCCACATTTTCCTTCAAGTGAGAGCTTTGAATCTCCACTTTTCTCAATTTCAGTGCCGGCGACGGACTCACCACATCAGGAGATGGTTGGGCCTTCAACCAGGCCTCCTCAGCCATAGTCAAGAGTCCCTCTTCAACACTGCGGTTCGTCCACAGTTCAACCTCCACATACTGCTCCTCCAGGCCCCCTCGAAGGTCCGGCAAGCTGAGTGGGACTGAGGACCATTGACCCCACTCCAATGACTGGTCATCGCCTCCTGCTGGCTCCACTGGCTGTGAGATCTCCACCTGCATGCCAATGTCTTTGGTGACAGGAACACACTTAGCACATTCCAGGTCTTCACTCACCTCTTCCAGTTGTTTCTGTAGGTCCCGTAGCGTTTCCATTTGGAGTTTCAGGACTTCACAAAAACATTTCTCTCTGGCCTGCTGCTGGGCTTCTTTCTGGTCCAGTTCCCTCTGTGCCTCAGTCGCCTTTGCCTTCAGAGTCTCTACGAACAAGTCCTTGTCCCTTAACAGCTCAGTCAGCTGCTTCTGGCCTGCCACGGAGGTGGACAGCATTTCGTTCGTGTCCCGGTGGTCGGCCGCCATCTGCTCCATCTCCCTCTTCAGCTCAGCAATCTCAAAGTCCTTCTCCTGGTTGAGCTTGACAGCACATTCATGCTCCATCTGCAGCGCAGAGGCATCCATGGACCGGGCCCGGGTCAGCTCCTCAATAGTCTGCTGGTACTGCTGGGCCTGCTCCGCCAGCCGCCGCTCAGCCTGGCTCAGCTCGCCCTCCAGTTGGCCCTTCTCAAGCTTCAGTGCTTCAATCCAGGTGTCCTTCTCCAGGACAGTCCTGTTCAGGGCCGCCTGCCCATCCTGAATCTGTCGGGCAAGGTCGTCAAGTGTCAGCGTAGCCTCCTTGGCTTCTGCTTTGAGCTTGTTGTTCTCCATCTTGAGCTCATAGTCTTCAGATTTGACCTTCTCCTGGGAGTTTCTCATCTCTGCCAGCTCCTGCCTGAGTGCAGCCACCTCCTTTTCCTTCTCCTTCTCCTGCTTGAACCTGGTCTGTACATCACCCAAGGCCCTGGCATATTCTTCTTTGGCCTGGTCCTGGGACTCCTGGATGTCCAGACACTGCTGGTTCTTTCCCTCCAACATCTTGGATAGGTTACTCACTTTTTCTTCGAGCGCCAGGTTGTGGGCCTCTACCCGCCTCATGTCATCGCCAAGGGATGCTTTGTCCTTCTCCATCTCCCCAGCCATGATTCCCAGCACTCTCAGCGAGTCAGTGTGCTCCTGAAGCAATCTCCCCACGGCCACCAGATGGCGCTCCTCCGAGGTCCCCAACTCAGCTTTTGTCTGGTACAGCTCAGTCTGGACATCTTTTAGATGTTGGACCTCCCGGAGCGTGACTCGCCATTGGTCCTCCACCATGGCCGCCCGTCTCTGGTTCTTCACCAGTTCCTCCCTCTGGTCCCGACAACATTTCTCCAATTTATGGATCTCGTCCTCTTTGCCCTTGATCACCTCTTGCGCCTCTCCCAACTCTGTCTCCAACACAGCATATTTCTCCGCTTCATTTTTATGTTGTTTTTGTGGCCTACCTGGGATCTTTTTCCTCTTTTCCCTAGGGGGCACCACAGAGCAGGGGTGGCCAGTTTTCTTTCTGACTTCTTTTGTATCTTGTCCCTCATTTGGGTCTTTCCAGCCCACTTCTTCCCTCATGGAACACTCACTGGGTTGGTGGCCATACTCCATGCAGCATATGCACCACGGGGCACCACGTTGTGCCAATTGGGCCTGCTCCTTGTCCCAAGCCTCCATGGCTGGGCCTCCTGTCCAGTCACCTTCCATGAGCGTGCCTTTTCCTGTCAACAATTCAAAAAATAAATCCTGCTGCACTACCTCCTCTTGCCTGTAAGTGATGCCCTCTGCCCGCATTCTCCACCATATGTGGTGTCCCCAGGGGTTGGGCGACACGCACGGACCTTGCAGAGGGCGTAGGCAAGTTCAAAAACACAGAGGAGGCAGTATTCAGAACAAAAACAATAATTTAATAAATAAACTCTAGACAACACAAAACAAAGGGTGGGGTCTTCAGGGAATACAAACACACAAAGTCCGCAATCCTTCTCGTTGTCGATGTCCGTTCCAATTCCAAATCCAAGTCAGTTTAAGTAATCCAGTCCGTTGTCAAAATCCAAAGCAGCAATCCAATTTCAAACACAAAACAATTCCACAAACACTCTCTCCAAATCCTTTCCAAAACACTGGCTGGTCATACGACTTCACAGTTTTCTCTCTCTACAAACACACTCACAGTAACTCCTTCTCAACCACGTTCCGACTCCTCTCAATGTGTGCTGGGAGTGAGTCCTTTAAATAGGCCTTGCAATGGCCTTCAGCTGGTCGTTAGCTCCCATTGCCTGACTTCGTTCAGGTGTTTCTGTGGTCTGCTGGGAAATGTAGTGAAAATGGCTGCCATGTGTTGGAGGCCAGGCAGCCATTTTCTGGGGCAACCCTTTGGGCTGCCACAGTACCTTGCTCAAGGGTACAACGGCAGTGTCCCACCTGGGGATTGAACCTGCAACCTTAACGTTACAAGCCCAGTTCCCTAACCATTATACCACACTGCCTGCCTATGGCTGCCTATGGATTTGAGCTGTTGTTTTCTGAAGCTAAGCAGTTTTTCCATTGCACAACAAGAGTTGCACAAATATGTGTTTTAATAGTCCGTGTGATGACTATTAAAGTATGAATACTGCAAAAGCTGGTGGACAATGCTTTTCTTTTTTTACATCCAGGAATACATGTTGCGTACCTGATGGTGATTACCTGGTTATACCAACATCTACCAGCTAAACAATAATAATAATAATATATATATATATATATTTTTTCTTCTTTGTCCTTGTGGGGAAGGTTCCGATTAATATTTAGCTGTTTCTGTGGTTTATGCAAAAGTCTGGTTGTGGGATCTTAGCAGTGGTTTCTGCGATGGTCACCGTTTTCCTTTTGTTGAGGGATGATTTTGAAACTGTGAGAACTTTGTTTCGGAATGACTCTTAGCCGCTAGATTGTGGCACTTCCAACTCCCAAGCCGAGGGTTTAAGGGCTTAAGGGGTAATTTTGGAATTGGTCCAGGCAGTCTGAGCACATAGCCGGCGGCAACTTGAAAAATGGCCACCTGAGGTCCCCACAACTTTATTTTAAATTTTAAAAACTCAAGCACACAAATTTTTGAATTATTGCGCACACACACAGGGGCGGCGCCAGAGATTTTTTCTTGCCGGTGCTACGGTGGGGCTTCAGGTCATTTCTTGGTGGTGCTACGGTGGTGCTATTGTAATTTCTTACAAGCCTCCCCTTAGCGCCGCCCCTGCACACACATTGTCATAACTATATACAAATTGTGCAATACTAATGATGTACTTTTAAGTGTGTGGAATTTTAGGTCCCTTCAATGATTAAAATGTATATCTCAAAAGTTAATATCTCAAAATTGGTCAAAGATATCCATGCAATTGTTGCATATGCTTTGCCCCATAGCATACTTCATGTGCAAATTCTCCTGACTGAAGCCTGTGCAGAGGCTCAAAACAGGTACTGTGCATGCGAGAGACAGGACGGTACCTCAGATCTCCCTAAGCACAGTGTCTTACTGGCACAAAAAAGGTAGGGGTCCCAAATTAGCCCAACAAACCTTTATCCTGTTTCCCCATTGAAATTTGTATTAATTTACCAAGCATGCGGAAGTCTGCCTCTTGAGTGGTTATTGACTTGGTGTGCGCCTGGTACGGGCAACCAAACGGTTTCCCCCACGATCTCTAAACTCACAAACCTGGTGTTAATGTTCCATCTGTAGTTTTAATGAAAGTGTACTTTGTGGGCAGCAGTGAATTAAAAGTTCTTTGCCTTTTATTTTTACTACCCCAAAACTTCTCTTTCCCATCCCTCTATATTTTCTCCCTCAGCATGAGCCCGTATCCAGCCTCCAGAAAAAATGCAAGTTTGCAAGTACAGCAGAGCCTTACCATTCATCTTCCTGTCCGCAGCCCAACGAGACACCCAGCTGATCAACGTTCCAGTGCTCTTTATAGGAGGAGAGACTTTGGAGGAGAGAGAGAGAGAGAGATTTGGTACCCCCTTTTTCTTCCTCACATAACTACATGCATAAACTAAAGTATTTTATGTTTTAACTCTATATTGTTCTTTCACAAATTTCTATGCTTCAATGTAATGGATTGCATTGCATGCCATTATACCACAGCGTGCTTAAATACTCGATTCTGATTGGTCAAGAGGGTGTTGATTATTTAAGCAATAAGGTACAAGAGGCCGAATCGGGGAATATAAGCACGGCTTCCAACACCGCTCGGCCAATCACGATGCTCGGTCGGATCTATCCGCTTGATCATTTCCAGTAAACCGCACAGAGAAACATAATAATGCATGGCTATGAAGTAGTTCCCGCAAAAGTGGCGTTATCACGGTTCCAAACAATTCTAGTTCAATTGAACATTCGATTCACGGCTCAAAATAACGGTAAAACGTAACAGCAAACGTTGTTAACCAAAGTTGTTAAAGTTAACAACAACAAAAAACATAGTGCTACAACAATTTTGTTTAAGTGCAGTTGTATGTAAATAGACCAGTTCAGGGTAGTAACGGCTTGCTTTGCTTCGGGACTGCATCACACCACCCTGTTGTGGTTTATTTTCATACAACTTACATAAAGCAGAGAGAAAGAGGGCAGACAGGTAATAGTTTAGAGAGGTAATAGAGCTAAAGCTTTAGTAATGATTTTGTATCACATTGGGAAAAAAAAAGTTTAAAAAAGTAAAAAAAGAAAGAAAAAAAAAGGTTTTATCTGTTACCATGTCCCCCTGAGGAATTTTTCTGGAGGGCTTTTACTTAGACATTATTATCCATTGTGCTGATGCTACACTTGACATGTCAGATTATGTATCTATTTTTACCCTCAAACTGCATGTATCCTTTAACTTGACGACTATGTGATGACAGTGCGGTCCCGCCTTAATGAAACTATGCACTGTACAGCATTTGTTTGTTGAGTCATTAGAAGTGATCGATTAATGCAAATGAATGGCAATTACTTTAGGTGGCAGTGTAGAACTGCTTCAGTAAAAATATCCATCCATTATTCCACTTTCTTGGTCACCTGTTCACGACTAGGAGGAAACAAGGAAGTGAACAGCGGTTTCTTTTGTGTTTTATCGGTATTCCACTCACGGACCACATGAAAACCAAAAGACTTAAGGCTCTGTTTCCTCCTGTCATAAGCCACAGTGGGTTTGTCTGGTTCTGTGACACTTGGCATATCAAACCTGGTGGACTCCGTATGTCTCTCACGGCTCAGGACAGACGTAGAGTGCATATATTAATATACAAAATATAAATAAAAGTGCCAGCTGTGGCATTGAAACTGTTTTTCAGTGAGGGAATTCTGCAGTTGGCTCACCAACATGTCGCAAATCTAGCTTCCCAAGAAAACTGAAGCTAAGTTAGAAATGTAGAATTTGCAGAATGATAATGCCTGTCATTCCACCATTCAAAGTTTAATGTGGTCTGTATTAACCATACCTCACATCAGGTAAGACCAATTTATTACATTTCAAGTCGAACAATAACAATCAACTCCATTGGCAAAGCAGTATTCTGGCAAGTGACAAAATTCTAATGAAACATTTCTCTCTCCCTATCCAATTTCTCCCTCCCCTCCACCATTCCTAACCCCTCCATACATGCACACACACCCCTAAACCTCTCCTCTCACACACACTGCTAAACAATTCCTCTCTAACACACACCCCTACCTCTCCCCTTTCACACACACCCCTAAACCTCTCCTCTCTCACACACTGCTAAACATATCCTCTCTGCAAATGTATCTTTAAAAAATTTGGGAATGTGTGCCCCAAGGATTATGCATGTCACATTCCCATAGAATACGTACAGTATGATGTTCCTTGAGCCTATTATTTTTTAGTATGCCATGTGAGGATCAAATTGGGAATTTTCTGTCACTCGTGGCATTTTTATCGATTTTCTACAAATTTTTCCCACAAAATATTGCGTAGTGTAGCTCATAGTATCTGGACTCTGAGTATCATAGTATCTGTTCCCAACTGTTAAACATGGTGGTGGATCTGTTATGGTATGAGCAGCCATCTTGTCATTGGATCAAATTATTACTCTGCATGGTAGAATTAGGGCCAAGAAATATGAAGCCACTTTAGGCAACCATGTACACCCTATGGTACAAACACTGTGTCCTCAAGATGTTCCCATATTCCAATAACGATAACGCCCTCATACGCATTGCTAAATGGATTCAAGTACCAGCAGTGGGGCAGCAGTGTAATACATTATAATGGTTAGGAAACTGGGCTTGTAATACAAAGGTTGCAGGTTCAATTCCCAGGTGGGGCACTGCTGTTGTACCCTTGAGCAAGGTACTTAACCTAAATTGCTTCAGTAAAAATCCTGCTGTATAAATGGATTGCATGTGAAGAAATGTAATCTGTAAGTCGCTCTGGATAAGAGCGTCTGCTAAATGCCTGTAACGTAACGTAACGAATACCAGGATGAAGTCAAACATCTTTCATGGCCTCCCCAATCACCAGATCTGAACCTTTATGGGACGTTCTGGAACATAGAGTGCGGAGTAGATTTCCAGCGCCTTCATCTCTCAAAGAACTGGAGCCTTTCCTTTCTGAAGAATGGTCCAATATCCCACTAGAAACTGTTGAAAATGTGTATAACAGCATTCCAAGAAGGATTGCAGTTGTTCTGATGGCAAAGGGTGGCCCTACCCCTTATTAGTTCATAAATATTCATATATTGTTTGTCAAATAATATTTTTGTATTAAATAATGTATAATAATATGTACCGCACTGGGGTGAGGTATGCAGTAATTGAGTACAGTGCATAACAATGCATATGGATTCATGAGCTTGTGTGGTTTTGCAGACGTCAATGAACAGATTTTGGTGAGGAGCACCTTTTTCAAACAGGGACACAAATCAAAAAAGTGAAGGACGAAATGGAGCTGACGAAGGCATCTAGATTTCCCCCTGTAAACAAAACAAGCTGCCCAGGGATGGGGTTAGCAAACGAGCAGCTAGAGGAACTTTAGCGAGCAGCAGGCTGGTGTTGTGTGACACGAGGGCAAGGCCTGGGACACCGGCGAGCTGAGAAATCCAATTATCTTGGTTACCAAACTGACATTTAGATACCCCCTTTGCCACGCTTTCCCGTAGCTTATTTGTCCGGCTGTCAGTAATCACAGTCGGGACTGTGAGCGCACATTAACACCGCCAACTGAAGGCAAAGCGCCAGCCAAACACGGGGACTATTCCGTGAGGTCTGATGAAGAAACGGGAGATTCGTAGGATGAGGGCAAATTGTGGAGCTCCCATCCAGATGGGGTTCATCCTACATGTTCGTTCACTCTGGATCGTGAGCCCACCAGTCTCCATCAGGCTCTGCATGTCCGTCAACTAAAAGGCTCAGAATGTATTGATCTTGGTATATAAGAGAATAGAACCATGGGAAATGATTTGGCTGGAAATAGAGAACATTCTTAAATGTTACACTTGAAATGCCCTTGGCGTGTGCTAATATTGGCTTCTTGTCCCAATTAGATTCGGATATTCGATTACATTTGTAAGATAAACAACTGTTAATTTCCAGAGAGCAGCCCAAGGAGTCTTTAAAGGCTGGTGGGTAATTTCTGCCACAGTGGGACAGCTGAAGTTCGTACATCCAGCATACGGCACCTTCTCCCTGCTATATCACATGTGTGTCTCTTAGTTGGGGTGGGACGAAAAGCAGCGTAAGTGAGTTAAAAATTGCTCATCTGTAATTATGATTAATCACTCCTGTCATTAGCGGAACCTGCAGGCAGTCAGTGGAAGTGGTGAGTTTGCGTTTCTAAAATTGGCTTTGTGGACGCAGTCATTGGAATGGAAGATCTAAGTGATGAGGGCATCGTCAGGGACAGGCCACCTTCAGGCAGGACACCAGGTGGTGTCTGATTCAGCACCAGCATTGTATCACCTGCAAGCCCAGGCAGAGCTAATGAAAAGTAAAATACCATCCTTGCGTAATGTAAGTTTTGTGCGTGAAAGATTGACTCCCCGGAGTCTGTCCTCTCTCTGATTTTCAATTCTGTGCCACACAGGAGGTTGGGAATGAAATGCAGATTTAAAAATAAGCTTAATAAAAATAAAAATAAATAAATTATGAGGTGATTGTGTTGTTAGTTCTGGGGAAAAACTAAACTTAATGGCCTTGTAGATCTATTTATGCCTAAAGATAGATTGTACAGTGCCCATTCAAAGTCTACACCCCGTCTCAAAAATGTTACCTTTTGTTGCCTTACGTTTCCCACCTTTATTTGCACATTTTACCCTACAACTTCCAAGTGAAAAAAACATTTCTGAACACTAATTAAAAAGAAAAAAACTAGAATAATTTGGATTGATAAGTCTACACCCTTCTTATCATATGGCTCAGACCTTTCTTCGACTTAGTGAAAAGAATGGGTATAACCAGCACACTCCCAACTATGCTTACAATTTTCTGTTATAGAGGAAATATCAAGCAAGAATAATTATTTTCTGACGTACTGAGAATGTTCCGTTGCTCATCAGACATGTGTATGGTGAGTGAAGGAATGTTCTCAGAGAATAATTATTTATTGTTATGAATATCAATCTGACTGCCTGATATTTCCTCCGTGTGGATCCACACAAACACCGGTTACGGCAACTACCTTCACTATATAACTCCCCTTCATGTACCTAAAAATGTCCTCCATTATTTTCCTGGAACAACAGTGTTGTGGCATTCACTGCGACCAGTAAACAACAAAGGCTGCCTCAACAATTAAACAATACAATACAACAAACAATACATTCAATGCACGCGCTCCCTACGACCATGACATGGATAGGTGAGCATCTTCATTAAATCTGTTCACATGCAACATAAAACTGGGAAGAGAGCAATAAATATTTCATTGATTAGACGCAAACTTCAAACAAGTGTCAGAGGCCGTCAAATTCAATCAATAAAGCACAAAAGCTCCAAAATATTGCTGATGGGCTGCTCCCTGACTTATGAAGAAAGAAAGAATATCATTTAGAAAGAAAGATGGATGTCTCTGCATATTGTTTTGGGTGTAATTGTCCACTGTCATTTGCATTCATGCAGAATAAAGGAGTAAACGAAAGTTAAGAGCTTATTAAATAATCATCCGGTCTATGAAATATAGCAAATATTTCCATCATAAAATGTTTACAATTTGTCTCGTATAAACATATTATCCAGTGCAGACTGTTAATTTCCCTGACATTTCTAGTGAGCCTACAGTACACAGAGACATATCATCCATTTGTTCCCTCTCTCAATTTAATGGTTGCTTTTAATGGCAAACTTTTGATGAGTAGTAATATTAAAGACTATTTGGATGAATTATGCTCCTTGTCAAAGAAACCCACAACACCTCTTCTCTCCTCCACCCTCTGCTTTATTGTTTTCCTTTATAATTAGAGGATTTAAAAATGTTCGTGGCATGCCATATATGCATGAAATAATAACTTGTCATGTCTTAGATGCACCATGGATAGTTAATTGAAATTATTATTATTTTTTATTCCAACAAAGGATTTCCAAATCTAATCAGCCTTTGAAAGCCGCAGTGAGATTCAACTGTAATTATAGTGTGTGGGTGAAAACTAATGTACACAGCAGGAAAACAGCAATTCAAACAGGAAAACAGTAATTTACAGTTAAAGACAGAAGGAAAATAATTCCTCCTTACTTCTTACATTTACATTTACATTTTGGCATTTAGCAGACACTCTTATCCAGAGCGACTTACAAGATGTGCATTAATACATGGTAAGATCAATGATAGTCCGCACAAGAAATCAGTGTAGTGATACAGTAATAGACATACATGTTGGCAGCTGCATACCGTACCTGTAACACAGGTTAGTAGATTATTTATGTTTTTGGACAGTCTTCAACTCTCACTGTGGAGTGGTAAGTGTCTCTGTATGAATGGGTTGAAAAGAGCACTCGGAGTGCAAAGTTCGAGTGTCTCAGTATGCATGGGTGGGAAGCACTTGAAAGGTCACTGGATATGTGTGTGCCTGGGAGGTTCCTGGGGAACTCTGGAAGAAGAGGCGCGGTGTCCCGTAAGTTATGATTATTTTAGTTCGTTGTTTTTACCCGAAAGCTTCGCAGCGAGTAGGGTGAAGATTTTGGTGTTTGTGTTTCTGTTTGTTATATGTTAACCTGCTACTCCCACTGTCTCTTCCCCATGTCTGGGGGGAGAGACAGGAAAAAATCTATAAAAATCCGGTCCGTAGGACCGACAAACTCCGCTCCGTCTCCAGACTGCTCTGTTCCCATCCAGGGTTTGTCACGTGGCGTATGACAGGCGGGTTTTGAGTCTCTTGCGGAAGATGGCCAGTGATAGCCAGTGATGGCCAGTGTGGAAGATCATTCCACCACCGAGGGGTCAGGACAGAGAAGAGGCGAGACCGCGAGGAGCGACTGCCGTACACTGCCCCAATGTTTAAAAAAATATAAAATAACGTGTTCCTACATTCCATCAAAATATGGGAAGCTTTCTGGTAACTACATTTCTTTGACTTGTTGCTTATTGACAAGCTTCTCTTTAATGTCACTGACATTCTTTCAAAAAAATACAAATCCTTCCCATTCTTTAGGGCTCCCAAGCAACCCACTCAGTAAAGCACAAGTGCAGACTAAGACCTGTCCATCATTAGTTAGACTACTATGGCAGAGTCTCCAATGGCACAACACAGTTAGCTTTTTCCTGCTGGGTTCGGTTGGTGTTGGTCAGGGTCAGAGTTGGTCAGGGTTTATCAAGATATCTCTGAAAAGGCTCCCCCTAGCTACAAAACTGCGTAGAGATGACAGTTACTGTCATTATGCGATGCTAGCTCTTTCGCGGTACTAGAAAAAAACAAAAAACAATGACAAAATGTTCATGTACTCCTCAGCCTCCACACATTTATAGGTCTGGTAATAGTAATAATAATGAGAATAATATATATATAAATATATATATTTTTTGTACAAACATCTCAATACAATTTTCATTATAAAGGTGCTTTATAATAAAATAAAAACATGTGCAATACAGTGCAAGGTTTGTGCGTGATCATTCGTTTGTGTTTTTGTCCACCCAGACCACCTCTTAAGTCAAACACAGGGCATTTTGTATGAGTTTGGTGACGTTATTAATGGGCACATATGAACAGATAGGACAGACATGATAAATCCACCATCAAACAAGACTGCTCTGTGGATGTTCTGTGTTTTATCTCCCTCTGAGGAAAATTGTTCCATGAATAACTATTTGAAATGCAAACTTCAACTGAGCAGTTAAAAGTATTTATGCTTTGTACTTGTAAGGAGTGGTATCAATTCAAGTATTTAAATGAGAGAGGGGGAGACCATTTCTACACCCATCATATTGTGTAAGATGTGTTTTTTATGTTGAATATTAAACTTTCACTACAATAAAATGGAGTACATCATTGGATGGCCTATCACACAGCAATATTGTGCACGTTGGAGTGGAGGGGCCTTTTTACGCTGAACATCACAAGTGCATCAATGAAACATAGTTAATAGAGTTAATAAACAGGTTTTAATATCGGAGGCTTAGATGAAAATACACAAATTAAACTAAACTTCTTCATTCCGGACAACTGCAGTAGGATATCAGCTAGATTAGTGCTTTTCTCAGTAAGAAGCTGATACAGTGCAGAACAAATGCTCTGGGGGGATGATCAAAGATCCCCCCTCTCCCCAATATGTTCATTAATCTCATAAAACACTATAGAAGATGAGATGTTAATGCAGATTTATTTTTGTGCGATTTTATTTAACTTAATTATAAGGGGTTTGAATTGTGACATCTTTTTGGGGGAAAAATAAATATTACTAGTTTAACAAAATCTTTTTATCTGAAAATTTGAATTAGTATAAAATAATATATTTTCCCTTTTGCTTTAGCATACAATATAGCTCATTACCTGTAGCATTTATTTTGTACAGCTTGTATTTATTTTATTTTGCTCATACTTATCTTTAACAAGGGTGTGAATCATTTTGGAGTTGACTGTATATGCATGTGTACACACACACACACACACACACACACACACACACACACACACACACACACACACACACACACACACACACACAGACACACAGACCCAGGGTATGGAATGCATTTCTGTTCCTATCTGTTCCTGTCTGTTGTTACACTGTACGGTTCAGACAGAATGCTGGATTTTCCTCCTTACAGTGTGGTAAAGCTCTTTGCTTAGTGACACCACTCAGCTGCGGAGGCCGTGTCTGTCCTCACCTCACCTCTTTGCTCTTGCTGCTGTGAAGGAGAACCTCTGGGATGCAGACAGAATTTTAAACAATAAAACTATTATTGATAATAATAATAATAATAATAATAATAATAATAATAATAATAATAATCTTTATTTGGATTGAACCTTTCATACAATGTTATACCTTACAGCATTTCACAATTAAACAAATAAAAGTCACATTGACACATTGCACTGAATAAAACAGGGGGACAAATGTGCACGTGTGTGGCAAAAATGACAATTTCAGTACAGTTTTTCAGTTCCATTTTCAGTTCAGTATAAATTAAGATTACAATCAACCAAATGTCATTTTTAAAAAGTAAGAATTAAGATAAATCAAAATAGCAACTGAGGAGAGAGGTAATGAGTTAGAGGGCCTTCGAAGCTAAACCTTGGAATCTGCTTAACTTGCCTTTTTTAGGTTAGCAAAACTAACCTAGCATCATTTGACACCAATGCAAGACATTGTTGATTTATTCTGATGCTAATCAATTTTGTGCTTTAAAACCATTCTAATCTTAAAAATGTACAGGAATCCAGTACAGTGATTTCAGGACAGGGCCAATATGATCCTGTTTCTTGGTTCTTGGCAAAACCCTGGCAGCACATTTTTGTACACATTGCAGCGGTCCAATAACACAATTTGTGAGACCAGAAAACAAATAATTGGGACGGTGGAACATGGACAGTGATGCTCAGCAAACATGCTTAGTAATAATTTGCCATCTTCAGAACAAAATCACCCACCCCAAAGGTTTGGAGTAAAGCCCACAAGCCACAGCATTCTGACATTTAAAAATGCATTTTTAAAGATGCCCAAATGTCACTCAAAACTACTGTGAAAACTCCAGCAGAGCTATTGGGCAGAGAAGGAAGGGGATGAGAGTAGAAAATAATCATCCAAATTGATAAATAGATGTAAGACCTAAGGCATAAGACATTTATGGCTATGTTTTATGGCCCAGCGCAAAGCAGAGCCCACAGGCAAACTTGGTAATTTCATTGAGGCTATTGATAAAATTTCACTCTAAGTTGGCAGTTTCCCGGCCTAAAATGCATAGATTTGCACTGACATGGGAGGGGCCGTGTTAACAGGAGTGTGTTTGAAAAAAAGAACCTGGCAAAGCGCTAGTGTCAATGCTATTGTAAAGGTACTCGTAACACTGGAGTCCAGTGGTGAATTTGGGATGTCTAACCTTTTTTTTCTTTTTTTCCCCAATTGTCTATTGTGTATTGTGCAATTTTATTTGGGAGAGAGATAGAACATGAAAATCAACAGGCTATTACACATTGCAGTGGCAATCGTTAACTGGGTGTTTACAAATTGTGCTTTTAATATTTTCACATTTTGGCCGGACCATCATGCCGATAGGGATGCAGGATGAGAAACACTGTGCTACACACTATGTCCATCTTTTCCCAGAAGAGGCCTTGCTCTTGTCATCCAGTCAAAATGAGCAGTTCACCCAGCACAAAGGTGGAGTTTTTTTTTAAGGGGCAGAGATAGACAACCTGATTGGCCATAATGCAGTCGTCACACCATTGCCACACCTACAGGCAATCTAATCGTTCCCCGACTTTGGTCACTATACAAAAATGAAATATATTTGTGTGCGTATGATCCATTAATTAAGTTGTCACTGACTAGATCACATGGAGCTTGGTGAAATTACATGATACCCCTTTCCCTTACAAGCATTTTGGAAATGCCTGTCTTGCCCCTGCAAACTCACTTACTCACCTTAAGGCTCTGGCTAGCTATACTAGCAAATTATTTATGTGAAGTTACTAAATGGGTTCACTGTTCACTTACCATTATGCTTGTTTCTTTTTTAAATTACATGCACAGGAACAATGCAGAATGGAAGACACAGAGAAGAACAGATTCATTAAGTGCATTGTTCTTGCAAAAATAATCCATTTACAATACAACCAAAGCTACTCTCCAACCAATCAGATGCAACCCATGGTGTCAATCACTGTATTTTCATTTGCTGCGATGTATGATGTGGATGTGATTGTAATTAGTGATTCTGGTTTACAGAATTCAGCCATGGCTGGAACAACAGTGATGAGCCTTTCTTGTAATGCGGCAGATGGTGTTGAGATCAGTGTAACATCGATGCTCAGGGTTGCAGTACATTTTCCTGATAGAGATATTCGATTATGTTTTTTTTCCCATTAGTTCCCTCTTGTAACACATAGGTCACAGGTGTGCTTCATGTAGGAATAATCTTATCACATCAAAAAGATAACGGCTTGTTTGGCATTTGTCATAATCAAACATCTCTTCTATTTGATGGATGTACTAAATAGCTGAGTGACTCGGCTGTCCTTCCTACACATGGAAATGCACATTCACTACTTAAGATGAATATTTTAAAATCTCTGATCCCGTTCTTGGAATGTGAATGATGACACATTTTGATGACAGTTGTAATGACATGAATCCGGTGACACTGGACATTTCTAAACATTAGTGTAATTAATGCCATATTTGTGCAGAACATGACAGTTGAAAAAGCACACACTATTCCAAAAACAGACACACACACACACTCACACACACACACATGCACACACACTCCAGCGCTGGCCATAACCACCCTTACAGACCTGCTCTGAAATGGCCATAATTAACAACAATAATTAACATAATTAACAACAATAGCATCTGTAGCTCACTGGCAGGCAGATGAATAAATGACAAATGTCATTCAATGCAACCAAAACAAACATTCCCAGATGAATTTAGTAATTTGAATGTGTTTCTTATGCCCAATGAGAGTCAGGACTTGAAATCTAATACAAATACAAATTAAGATAATAAGCCCATCAAACTGGGCTGCCTTCAGAGGAGACCGCACATTTAAAAGTCTGGGCAAGTCTGTAGCAACTCTGACAGAAAATTAAACTTCATTTAGTAGTGATAAACATAATACTGCATGTACTTAAAGGTTAAATCTAAGACAGGCCTGCTGTTGATGTGTCAGTCATTTGCCCCCATATAAAGGTGTACGAGTCAGTATATGCAGTATAATTTGATAACACTTAACTTGGGTCTAATGTTGCATTCATAATGCTTTAATAGGTGCTACATAATCACCAGTCTGGTTTTAGGAAACAGCACAGTACAATAACTGCTGCCATGAAAGTTGTTAATGACATTGTGGAAGCTTTGGATGCTAAGAACTACTGTACTGCACTTTTTATTGACTTGTCCAAAGCATTTGATACCGTTGACCATGGCATTTTGTGCCAGAGATGATCAGATATAGGTCTGTCAGGTGAAGCTGTTGGTTGGTTTTTAAATGATCTCTCCAACCGTAAGCAATGTGTGCAGTTCAGTGGTCTCTTTTCCAGCTTTCTTAATGTCACCAATGGTGTGCCACAAGGCTCAGTATTAGGACCCACCCTTTTCACTATTTATGTTAATAATATGGTTCAAGATATTAATGCATCAGCGTATCACTATGCAGATGATACGATTGTATACTGTTGTGCAAGCACTGTCGCCCTGGCATTTGAACGTCTGCAGTCTGCATTTGACACTATTCAGTCGCACCTGCCCCACCTTAGACTGGTGTTAAATGCAGACAAAACCAAGGCCATGTTCTTTTGCAACAAAAAGAAGGTGCCAGCTGTTCTTCCTTGCATCATGTCTCTACAAGGTACCCATATTGAGACTGTGACTACCTATAAATATTTAGGCATCACAATTGATGACAGCCTTTCTTTTAAGTTTCATATTGATCTTCTTTTAAAGAAATTGAAATTAAAATTGGGCTTCTTTTTTAGGAACAAATCCAGTTTTTCTTTTAATGCCAGGAAATGGCTTGTTGCTGCCACCTTCTTGCCTCTCCTGGACTATGGGGATGTTTTATATATGAACGCGTCAGCCCACTCTCTTCGTTTGTTGGACGCTGTTTATCATGGAGCTTTGAGATTTATAACCGATTGTAAACCTCTCACACATCATTGCATTCTGTATTCTTTAGTCAACTGGTCCTCCTTATCCATGCGTAGAGCCTTACACTGGTATAACTTCATTTATAAATCCATCCTTGGTCTGCTGCCCATTTACCTATCCACTTACATATCACGCAAACTGAGCTGCTATGGCCTACGCTCCCAGGGCTTCATCACACTCTCCATCCCCTCGGTTCGTACAGAACTTGGTAAAAAGGCCTTCTCCTTCTCTGCCCCCTCAACCTGGAATACATTACAGCAGGAACTGGAGCTGTCTAGCTTGATTCCCCTTGGAGATTTTAAGCTACTTTTATATAATTTGGAGAGAGCGTCTGTGGGGGTTTGCTCCTGTACATAGGAGTTAAAATCCAGTTACCTTAGCACTTTTACACTTCGATCTGTTTTTACCTCGTCTCTGTATTAATGTCTCTGTATTGAATGTTATGTCTGTCTGTAACTTTGTATGTATCATTGCTGCTGCTGTCTGGCCAGGCCTCTCTTGAGAATGAGACCCCGTGTCTCAATGAGATTACCTGTATAAATAAAGGTTAAATAAAATATAAAATAAAACATAATGCATCATAACTATTTATGCTTATAACAATGGTTATCTACCTCAGTGGTGGACCAAGGATTTCTTCTCATCATGGGGCACCAGTTAACATTTTAGGAGTAAACTACCAATAAATATATACATTTGATTTTGTTTATTACAATTAAGAGATAACACAAGTATTATTACTATCACTATTACTACTAATAACTAATAAGATAACACACTCTTTACAAAAGACAGAATAATCATTAGAAACAATATATGTTTTGTATAATGCAAAGGAGTTAGGAAAAAAATATGTATACACCTTTGCTTTCCTACTACAATCAGTACAAAGGACAACAAAAATGAATTTCAATAAATATAACTCTCCTTTAAGAATTTAATAGTGCACCATGCAATTCAATGTTTAGATACAGTCTTAGTGAAGATGGACTCAGATACAAGGGCAATCTTCCAGAACGATCTTCCTGGTTATTATATTTACTCCTGTCTTTGAATACAAATGATTCATACACTTGGAGTCATGGAAGGTGAGCATCCAAAATGAACATGCCCCTGAAGGGATCAGTCTCTGTCTCACTAATGGATATATATTTTATTTTTTTCGTTTGAACAGTTTGGGGCCATTTCTCAGCGTTATAAAGTTGAAGGTTGAAGTCATGGGCCAGAAGACTTTGTGCATGACAGCTGCTGCAGCTTTGAAAATAATTTTGATAACAGTAACACTGAGAGAAATTGACATTTTGGAGGCTTTCATATGAACTACATACTGTATGTCTATTGTTACAATACTGTTGCACTATTTACAGTTTATTGACTTACTTTTTGTAATATACCTCTAGGATGAAGCACAAAGTGGCATTGCCACCAGAATTACACACCCTGCTACACTAAGACCCATTTCATTCATGTCTGGCAGATCAACAATGCTACCCACATGGTGACATTAATAGTAATGTGGAAGGTGATAAACACAACAATTAATTCCAGGGGCGCCATGGAGAGAGAGAAATTGATAGAATTGGCAATTACAGTCCGCGTGTTACAAAACAAAATGTCAGAATTTAAAGAATAAAACCTGCGCACTTATTTAATGCTCCAAAATAAAGTCTAATGGATTTTACGATGCAGGTTAATGTTTTGACCCTTGGGTCTTCATCGGAACAAGTGAAAAAAACAATGTCAACATGAAAAAAAAACTTCAGAGATAATCGTAGAAAAAAACTGGCACTTGAATCCAGGTGGATCAGGTGCACTGCACAAAAAGATTCAAGAGGGGTGCTGAGTCTGAAAAGGAATATGATCTGTATTAGAGTTCCCCTGCTTCTTACAAATTAAAGAAATGGGGAAGGGGTAGCACTCCCAAATACAATGACAATAACCTGGCTTCACATCTTTATTATACAAAATTTAAAAACATCAGTTTATCCTTCTTTAAAGTGTGAAACAAAAAAAAAAACCTGTTTGAGTTTGCAGCGATTACATCTCAACTAAGGCAAATCATGATCATTGCTACTAAGCTCCCGGAGACTGCCTCTCCACACACAAGGATGGATATGCAAAACAGATTTCCAACATTCCAATAAATCCCTTGTTACAGCTTATTAGCTGCCATGCAATGTCAAGAACCTGTTGCTGAGGATTTGAGATTCGTCCTCCAGGGGGGAGGTAACACAGATGTGTATTAATGCACATCTTGTAAGTCGCTCTGGATAAGAGCGTCTGCTAAATGCTTAAAATGTAAATGTAACAGGGGATGTGTTTCAGAACAGGGACCGCCATAGTGACCACACTGTCTCATCTAATTCATATAATATCAGGGTTGGGGTGACTGTTAGTCCTCAATATAACTGCAGCGATGGATCATCACGATGGAGCAACCAGTGTCTTGATAAAATGATACAATTATTTGATTAATCAAACCCACCACAGAACTGTCACGGTTCCTGCTCGCCACCAGTGGGTGGCATTGGACTTTTAGTGTTCCCTCATTGTCTCTATGGTTTAATTGGTATAATTGTGTTCCCTGATTGTCTTGATTCATTTCTCCCGTGTCTCATTTTCATAGTTTATTTAAGTTGTCTGTTTTCTTGATTCTGGGCTTGGGCTTGAATTTTTGGTTTCCTTGTGTTAGTGTTTCCCTGCCATTTCGAGTTCTTATTTGATTTCTTGTCAGTGTATTACTGAGTCTAGGGTTTGATTTTTTCTTCCAGTGTTATTTAGTTTCTATTTTTTATTTAGTTTGTTAGGGTTAATTAAATTATCAGTTCATTTTGGATTCCTGCCTCAGTTTCGTTTTCTGCACTTGGGTCCGTTCTCCCTGCCCCTTTTGACAGAACAATGTCAACCATCACATACTGTCAATCACGCTTGGCCACACTTTCAGTATAGTTGTCTTATGTTTGTGTCTATCTGTGTGTGTGCATATGTCAGGCAGTTTACAGAAGAAGTGGTAGTGACCAGATATAGGGAATGTACAGCCTAATTTTGAGTAGAAAGGAGTTACAGTATGTGTGCATAGACCTATCTAGTGCATATTGAGTGTTTACCTAGGTCGGTAAGGCTACGTTTACACCGCCTGATAAAAGTGACCCAATTCCGATCCACATATCCAATCGGATATGTATTATGAATGTGTAAACAGGAAAAAAGGACATGGAATCGGATACTTTCAGATCCGTTTTGGGCCACATTCATATGTGGAATTAAATTTGATAGGAATCTGTTATCTGCCAATCTATTATCTGCCAAAAATGTATATCTCCATCTGTGTACTGCAACAACAACTAAAATCTAACAGCAGAAAATGAATAAATACAATTTAAGGAAATTATAACACAATTATTGAAATTATAATTGTAAATATCCAATTGGTGAAAGGCCTTTTTGGGTCCAGGAACGATTCTACCTGAGATCTTCTGAGAACTTCCGGTGCTGGGGTAGAGTGATTTCGGCATCATCTCTTGGATAAGCAGCACGCTTTCTTGTTCCTCCTATAATTGTGGGACCTTATTTGGGGGTTTGTTAGAAAGCAGATCAGGTTTGCTGTGCATCACTATCAGTCCACTGGTCTCCAGACAGACACTTGCAGAGTCTAATCAGGGACATCTCTACAGCCACATCTTGCTCTATGCTGGTGGGAATGTACATGCTGCTGCTTTCAGATGAACAGCTCACTCAGCACACACAGCTGGACAGATGTCATGTTATATTAAGAGGGAGAATGAAAGGCTGTTGATGTTAGCTGTTTCATGACCATGGAAACCTCACTCTAACCAAAGACACGGTGACAGCAATGATCTATCAGTGTGACTATTGACATGGACCACTTAATCATGATCTATGAGCTTGTCTTCCAGTGACAAGAGTCGTAATCAAGAAATGGAATGCAAGCACAGTACACAGTGACCTCATACATCCTGACTTGCACGACAAAGAAGGGTCATACTGTTTGACATAGAGTACAGTTCCATCATCATATAATTACACCTGACTACACTTTAAAAAAAAAAGAAGAAATCAGGACACGAGTTTAAAAGAACAGGAAAGGCTAAATTAATTTAATCAGACAGCCACAGATTTCTGTGAGCATTGTGAAAGAATGCAGCCAGCCTTGATAAGTCCAACAAGGCAGCTCACATGTGTTTATCTGCATACTCTCCTCTCAGTTTTTGTGGTCTTGCATTGGAGCGCCCAAGAAATGATGGCATTAAGGAAAACCTTCAAAATTCAGCAGCCCTTGCTTTTTATCGCATTTCACTAAATGCAGGTAAATGTCGACTAAATACAGATGGCTTATTTGCGATGATGGTTTATACCAGTGTTTAGTAAATTTGCCCCCTAGTCTCAGATGTAGTCAAGGATTTCCCTGATCTTCAGCAGTAATTATAAAGTTTCAAAAAGCAAAGTGTAGCACATGCAACATTCACTATTATGTTTAAGATTTTTGCTACCCCAAGAGACAAGGAGTCCTCGGCAGTAATTTCCCCCACACCCATTCCATCTGATTCTGTCTGTGAGTAATTTAAATCTTTACAGAACATATTTAGTGTGCATCTATGGGATTCTCAAGGGCTAATATAATTAATGCGTAGGCATCAACCTGTGTCACTTAGGGCTCTGGTTTGGGGAGGGCGGTAGCGAGAACACACATGGACAGTATTGTAATTGCTAGTTTTACCTGTGGCAAACATAATATTTATTGCCTACACCCAGTTTGGGGATTTTGCAGTTGGAAATAAAGGAATTTGCTTCAAGATGGGGGATGTGTCAATAAAAAGATTAGGTGCTGTGCATGTTTCGTGTATAATAATTAGTTTGCATTTCTGTTCACCTTCTCAAACTCAAACACAGGGCATTAAATGCTAGTTTGGTGATGTTATTAATGGGCGCATATGAACAGATAATTACTCCATCACGCAAGACGTTCTGTATTTCACCTCACTCTGAGGCAACTCGTTCAATAAAATACTATTTTAAATGCAATCTGCATTCAACCAAGCAGTTCAAATTATTTGAATAAGTACAGTATGCCCATACTGCACTTGTAAGGAGTGGTTCACTGCACTTGAATGAAAAAGAGAGAGGCCGTCTCTACCCCAATTGTGTATGATACTGTACATGTGTTTTTAAATAAATGTATGTATGCATACTGGTTTCTGTTACACTGATACGCCGTCCAATGGTGTATCCCAATTTATTGTAGTGAAAGCAAGTCTCATAACTTGCTCTTTGCAAGCCATGGGGTTGCTCTTTATCATACATGACGAAATTGCCAGTTCACTATAGCAAAGGTATTAAAGGGTAAAAAGCTACTGATCTGATTGGCCATAATAAAGCAAACCCCTCACCACAACCACAGGTCATTTATTCTCCTGAAACCAACCTCTGTTACAACTGCGCCAGCGGTGCGCTACCATCTCTTGTCACAAAACTTCTGGAATGGACAAGGACAGGCCTTAATACGCGTCCGTCCTGGATTAGCGCTCGTGTCTATGCATTGCACTTTAACAATGAAACTAGAGCCCTTAACCCCCAATAATCAATTCAGAGAATAGGTGATTGTTAATGTTTATCATGGACAATGGAGCTGCAATTACATGCTAATGACTGGGGAGAATGGACCTGGAAATTGAAAATTCATGGTCAATTGAAGAAATCTCTTAACATTTAGCACTCATATGATTGTCATCGAACAGCATTAATTGCACATCACAAGCATTTATTGAAAAGATAATGCAAAATGAATGCAACTGTTGTGAAAGTTTGTTATTGACAGCTAAAATGTTTCATTGACAGATCCAGTGGTACACATTTTTTCAACCTTTGACTGTTTCCCTGGACATTGTAGCATTGAATGTGCCGGACAAAGACACAAACTTCTACAATTAATCTTTTTACTGTAAAAAAAACATCACATTACTGTTCTTATCTTCAATATACACTCAGTAGCCACTTTATTAGGTACACCTTTCTAGTACTTGGTAGGACCCCCCCCTTTGCCCCCAGAACAGCCTGAATTCTTCATGTCATGGATTCAACAAGGTGCTGGAAACATTCCTCAGAGATTCTGGTCCATGTTGACATGATAGCATCACGCAGTTGCTGAAGATTCATCCTGTGAATCTCCCGTTCCACCACATCCCAAAGGTGCTCTATTGGACTGAAATCTGGTGACTGTAGAGGCCATTGGGGTACACTAAACTCATTGTCATGTTTATGGAACCAGCTTGAGATGATGTGTGAAATCACATTTCTTCCCCATTCTGATGTTTGGTCTGAAAAACAACTGAACCTCTTGACCATGTCTGCATGCTTTTATGCATTGAGTTTCTGTGACGACCGTGATAAGGACCCAGACGCAGATCAGGGATATGGCAAAAGAGTAGTTTATTAGCAGGCAGGGGTCAAAACCAGGAATCAGAGAATCGGAGGTACAAAAACACGAGGCAGAGAGAAGTCGAAAACAGGTAGTCAAAAGGTCGATATCAAGAAGGCAGAAGGGCAAACAATCAAAATCACTAGGCAGGCTCGGAGTCGTAATAAGAAGGATAGTCTCGGGAAATACAAATTACTCTGGCTTCGGAAAGGTAGGCTCAGGGAAAATTGAATCAACGTACTGACACGGAAAAATGAAAACACTGAACATATATACAGGCAGAGACAGGAAACACAATGGGAAACAGGTGTGACTGGGAGGAGAGAGAGTTAGGAAACACAGGTGAAAACAATGGGAATCGTAATCTAATTACGAGGAGAAACGAAAGACACGGACTGGGAAACATACAAACAAATATACAATAAACGACCTGGGAGATCAGGCAGACACGTGCATAGCTAAAAGGGGAGGTACGCAAAGAGAAACGTGCGTGCGTATGAAAGGAAAGTGAAAAGCTAATCAGGGATAGGATAATGAGAGAGAATGAACGAAAGTCAGAAGCGTGAGATAATTAGTGATTAGTAGTGTTAGTAACCTAATCTAAATCCCTAACGTTAGTAGATTAGTTAGTTAGTACTGTACACATCTAACTAATATATACAAAGTGCGATAAAGAAAGTAGGAAGGAAGAAAACAAGAAAATAAGCGAAGATTGAAATCCCGAAATGTAAACTCCCGAAGTGAATGACAAGACAAGGAGTGGACCAGGAACAATAACAGACGGGGATAACAGACGTGAACGAAACATGACTCGAAGAAAGATAAACAAAGTACAAAAACAACAGAACAGATACTCAGAATATAACAGTTTCTGCCACATGATTGGCTGATTAGATAATTGCATTAACAAGCAGGTGTACAGGTGTGCCTAATAAAGTGGCCACTGAGTGTAGATCCCAGTAGAAAGTTAAACACACCTTTCTTGTCGATTAATTTCAGTTTTATTTTCAGTTTTAAATATCTCCCTTCCTACCCTTTTTCTTAACTTTTTCTTTGTTTTGGTCAAGCAAATCGCTTCATTATTAGGTCAGGAATAACCATGCCCCTTTGAATACCTCTAAATCAGCTCCTGACCTCTAATATGATGCATACAAATATATCCATTGGTGTGATGACTCAGATCAGTGGGATTTAGTATTCAAAGCAGTCCCTTGGCCTTTTGATGAAAACCTTTAAGGGGAGATTAATGCAATTGCCAGGTGACACAGATAACCAGGGAAACGGTGACAGCAGACACTTCTCTTTCTCTCTCTCTCTCTCTGACAAATGAATTCTGATGAAACATTATCCTCATGAAAATTGATTCCCAAAGCCCCCCGCCGCCCGGTGCATAACTGTTCATCTATATTCTAAGCGAATGCTTTTTCCCCCAGATTATGGCCCTTCTGAAAAAGATAAATGAATAAATAAATGCCCACCGCTTCTGTAGACAGTGTGCTGGCAATGTTTTAACATTTCTCCAAGCAGAGGGGGTGACATTACGGGAAGGCACTTTGTGTTCTGCAATGACAAGTGTAACATCAGCTCTTCCAGCAGTATTAAAATGTTGAAGAGCGCCGCTCGCAAATATCTGTCATCCACTGAGGGTCTCATTTGCATCTCCTTGCACACAGTGCAGGTACATTAATATTCAGCATTCTTAGAATGATCAATCCAACAACAACTTTGCACTTGCGGGTACGAGTGTAAAGGTTTGTGGCTGGTTTGAGGTTAGGTGTTGGGTTGGGTTTGGGGTCAGGGTTAAGTGAATCTAAGTTAAGGTTTGGGGTCGGGGTTAGGGTTTAGTTTGGAGTTTAGGCTCATCGATTACAGCTTTTGGTGGCTGTAGCTGGAATTCCAAATGTGTGCCTCATTTACCAGAGCGGATCACGTTTATGAATTCAGGTCGTTGGGTGAAATCAAGGAAATCATTGATGAGTTTTCTACCAAAGGGGCATAAGTGGAGGTGACGGAGTGTAGCGCCCCCTGGAGACAACAGTACTTGATCCATGGTCACTGTCATATAACATGGAGCCATGGATGTTAATCAAATGACAAAGCAAATGGTCACCTCAGATTCAACCCACAGTGTCACAGTCCTACAAATCACCTCAAACTGGAGGTCAAAAAAACCCAAAAAAAAACACACTTCTCTGCATCAAATTACAAAAACCACCAGAAAGTGAACGTGAACTTCACTGCCATGAAAATGTGTTTTTTGCTTCCGTTCCTCTCCTAGTGGAAGAGCCCATTTTTTTACCTTTGGGAGAAAGCACCTTGGCTGCGTTTATGATGGTGCAGCAGGTACCACAAAATAAAACAGAAAGTGTATGTGTGGGAGAGGTGTGTGACACCAATCCTAACACCATCAGATCTCAAATAGTTTTTTTCCAATCATTTTTGACATTTTTTGGTGCTATCATGGATCACAGTCCACACATAGAGACTAAAATCATTCTTGAACTGAATACATGAGCTTGAGTGAATTTCTTACCACATTTGCTCTTTAAAAAAAGCAATGATTAACATGTCATGATGTTTTGGCCAAAGGCACTGAGAAATAACATATCAATATTTCATCTCATATAAAAAATAATTATATATAAGCTAATTCAGAAATGCACTTTTTGATGAAATAGTGCTGAAGTGATGGAAAAAAACAGAAATATAAAAAATTAAGACTCCATGAGCCCTGCTCTGCCCTGCTCTGATCAAACCGTGAATTGTTTCAAACTGTGACAGTTTAATTAAAATAAAAAGTAAAGGTTCAGGGATTCAATGTTCATGTGAAACTGAACAACGCAAAAAAAAAACCTCTGGATTTTTGTGCAGGTTTTCATCAGGAATGACATCCCCATTGACACAGGTGCCACAGCGCATTGTGTTTTAGTTGAACACATCAGTACAGAAGAGAGTGAGAAGAAAACTTCCCCCTAATATACATTTCAATGAACAAAAATAACAATTCAACTCTTATGCAATTGGCTGCCATGGCTAGATGCTGACTGAGTGACTGGCTGAGTGACTTTGAAAGAGGGGTGATTGTTGGGGCACATTTGTCAGTGACGTTTCACAAGGAACGGTAGCAAGAGCCCTGCAGCTGAAGCATGCAGAAGTCATAACAGAACACATCGCCTGTGGATAATGACTGATTATTCTCACAATTTAGGTCATCTACTGAGAGATTGAAAATGTAATTTCATAAAGAAGGGTCCAGGCAGATTTAGCTGCTTTTGATGAGGCCACTCAATGTCACTGTCTCCACAAAGCCTGAGACAATATTTGGACATGGAGAAGTAGTTCTTGAAAGCCAGCACACTGCCAGGGCTTGCCAGTGCTGCATTTGCAAATGCATCAGAGGTGTGTGGCAGCGATTAAATAGATTTTGGAAAGACAATTTTGTGGAAAGAAACAAAGCATATTGTTTCGACCACAGTTATCCCTAGTTAATTATAGCCATGGTAGCCAAAATAATGTGCAGCTGGGTCTGCCCAGCATTTGTATATGTGACCCTAAACATAATGGGATGTTAATTGCTTTATTAATCACACTGTGTGGAAGCAACTGCTTTCAATATATTTTGTGTCCCTCCTTTACTCAAGTGTTTCCTTTATTTTGGCAGCTACCTGTATTTGTATATACATATACAGTATATATACACTACCGGTCAACATTTTTAGAACACCCCCATTTTCCAGTTTTTACTGAAATTTAAGCAGTTCAAGTCCAGTGAATAACCTGAAAGGGGTACAAAAGTAAGCGGTAAACTGCCAGAGGTTAAAAAAAAAGTTTAGGTTACCAAAAACGGAAAAATAATGTCAATTTCAGAGTTATAAAAAAAAGGCCCTTTTCAGGAAACAAGTAATGAGTTCACGTGGGTTAACAGTCACTCTGTGTCCCTCTAGTCACCGACCATCACGCTTCCTCCTCCATGTTTGACAGTTGGTGTCACACACTGAGGAACCATCCTTTCGCCTACTCAACGGCCTACAAAAACCTTTCAAAATTTCAAGATTCAAATTTTGATTCATCGGTCCATAAGACCTTCTTCCAGTCTTCAGTGGTCCACTGGCGGTGCTTCATGGCCCAGGCAAGCCTCTTTTTATTATTTTGCCATCTTACCAATGGCTTTTTTACTGCCACTCGACCTGTCAAATCTGCAGCTCGAAGTCTTCTCTTCACAGTTGAAACTGAGACTTCCTTACTTCGACCAGTGTTAAGCTGTGCTTGAAGCTGTTGTCCTGTGAACCGCCTATCACGCAAGCTGTTGACTCTCAGAAACTTCTGATTTTGTTGTGGATTTGGGTCTGCCAGACCTCTTCCTGTCAGAGTTTCCTCCAGTTTCCAAGTGCCTTTTGATGGTGTAGGAAACTACTCACTGCCAAAAAATTTACATTATTTTTCAGTTTTTGGTAACCTAAACTTTTTTATTTTTTACCTCTGGCAGTTTACCGCTTACCTTTGTAACATTTCAGGTTATTCACTGGACTTGAACTGCTTAAATTTCAGTAAAAACTGGAAAATAGGGGTTGTGGAGGGCATTGGTCCCTCAATACTTCAATAAATCAATACTTGATGACTTAAAGAAGAAAAAGAAAACAAAAACCACCGGCAAATTCCAACCATCAAACATTAACCGCCTAACCGCTCTCTACACTCCACCCTACTCTACCACCTTATGTGACAGAAAATAGTCATCTTTATACAGTCCCAAATTGATATCAGCTGCCAGAAGTCCCAATTGCTTCACTGGATTCAGCTGGTGGCCAGGTGTGGGACTGCAGACTGCTGGGAGCTGTAGTCCTTCAGGCTCTTGTGGCTCCCAATAGTTAAAGGGGCAGGCAGGCATTTCTCCGTGCTGCCCCTTGGGATGCCACAATATGGTAAACATTCCTTTTAAACTGTCACATTAAAACTCACAGGCATGCATCAAGTTTACATCTTTTTAAAATGTGCAGACTCAAGGCATGATATTCTAGGCAGAGCTCCAAGTTTAAAACCCTCTGTTCACTGAGTCTATGAAGAATATCAAACTTGTCTCTGCTGTTTAAACCGCTCAAATTGAATTGCCAAAAAACTTTTTTCCATTAGTGTGTGTAGAACTTAATTAGAGTTATTTGCTTTGGCTCGCTGTTTGTTCCCTGAGAAAATAAATCCTTAATACACTTAATCTCAGACTATTGGGTGAGCTGTACAGACAACCAATCCATGCCCTTCATTCTGTTCCCCTCTTCTCTTGAAAACATAAAAAAACTATATATTATCTAAATACACACGTGTGTAAAATTAATAAACTAAATAGTCACCTCACAAAAACTAAACAGCCACTATTCCAAAGCAATGCTAAATGTTTTGTGCTTCTCTCCACATCTCAAGACGATGTGATCTTTCAAACATAACCTGTCTCGCAATATAACCTCCTGCATAATTTGGATTTATTTACAACCATATATTTTCCTCTGTTCCCAAAGTTCCGTTTATTTTCTGGAATCATACAGAAATGATATCTCTCATATGTATCTTAATCTGGCATAAACATTTTCCACATATTCCACTTTAGACGAG
The DNA here is from genome assembly GCA_029706075.1 of Aldrovandia affinis. Taxonomy (NCBI): domain Eukaryota; kingdom Metazoa; phylum Chordata; class Actinopteri; order Notacanthiformes; family Halosauridae; genus Aldrovandia; species Aldrovandia affinis. The sequence goes on from JAINUG010000010.1 coordinate 3,049,204, forward strand.
CATTAGTGCAAATGCACTGAATAGTGAGCAGTACAGGCAGTACCTGACGTGCACATCACAGAAGTGCTTCCTCTCCTCAATGCATGCACACAAGATTTCTTTCAAAGCTTGATTAAAAATGAACTTTTCCTTTTTTATTGCATGTCAAGGGCGTCTGAATTCATTTCAGTTCACGTTCATACTTATTTACCACCATATATTTTCTATCAATCCCACAATTGCTTCTATTTCTCATGTTCTATATCTCATCTACCTCTCATGTGAAGTAAATTATACATCTGCTTTTGGCGCTGAAATGTCAGACATCACCGGGAGGCCCTGGAACATCACAAGAAGTAAATATAATTACATTTCCCGTAGAATGAAAGCAAAAAAGATTAAACTCAGAGATTTTATCTGTCTTCGCGCCACTTATGAAATAGCGCTAAATCTCTGATTACATGTGAGGGACTACCCCATGCTCATGTTGGGGAAAAATGACTATATGTTCCCCTTAGTAGACTGCATTTCAGTGACTGCTATTCCTTTAGAGCGCATTTCAGGAGTGACTATTCATGTCCACTGAGGGTATTTCTGAACATTATTGCAATTAATGGTATTTTATCATTTCTCTAAATTGCTATGGTAAACCTTTCATTCGTGTATTGATTTATACAGTATTGATTAAAAAAAAAACACTCATTAAGCATGTGATGAATTATGGGAATCACATTGAACGTTTCATAAATAAGTGTACTACATATCAGTCTTTAACGCTTGTTTTTTTACCCCATGAAATTAAAGAATATGAAGAAACACTCTCTCTGAACTATCTGTTGGTGGAGAAAACACAATAAGCATGTCTTCATTTGCTCAGCCATGACTGTGCTTCAGATTCTACACATTTCCTCACACGTTTCTCGTCTGTAGGAGGAATGCAAGTCAAGTGGAACATATTGTTTTTACAATGAATTGTTTTGTGCCAACTGACGTCTTAGAAGTGGGCCTACAAAAATAGAATGTGCTTTCTTAGAATCTGTTTTCCTTTCCTTGATTAAACAGACAGTTTTGACAAATATGCTATGAAATATGTTACTTTCATTGCCAGCATTATTGAAGACTTGTAGATGACTTGTAAATAACAATCTGTACTTTTTCGACTTATACACTTCTGTATATAGCTTATCGCATTACATAGCCTTCATGCACATCATTAAAGAAACTTTTCAGCCCACGTGTAGCTACGGATTGGAACCCTTCAGCTTTGCGGCAAATCATTGCTGCTGTCAACAATGCTACGCTGGTTTGTATGCCTAGAGAAACTAAGAAGTAGTCTGTAGCTGAATGATTAAAATGAAGAATCACTGCACATGAAAGGGGTCTGGATGAGTGAATGAGTAGAAGACAACTATTGGGGAGACATTAGGGCTTTAAATGTGTTTTCTTAATTTTTCCCCCTTATACAAAGGCCAATATCAGATTGGATGAAGAGCACTTCTCAGCATACAGGAGCCATTTACAATAATATAAACATGTATTAATGTCTGTCTTACTGGCAGAAAAGCCTTTTAATATTAATGAACAGTTTTGACATTAGTTGCTCCACTGTCATTTCTGTTCAGACTGTTGAAATTCAAAATGTCATGCAATTCTGCTTTTCTACCACAAGGAAGTGTCTGGATCTGTCATAAACATTTAATCTTAGGTACGTGTACATTCTTATTGATCAATCCAATACTTTAAGCAACCATATCTGAATGTATGGTCAGTTCATAAATAAGGTTTAGTGTCTCTGTGGCCTTGATTCAATGAGTATTTTGTTGTTAATTTTGATTTACAAATACAATTACAGTTTGGTTAGGTCATTTTGGTGATTTCTGAACTCACCAAATTGGGTTTATGAAGAAAAAACACAAATTCTTTCATTTATTTGTGAGTGAAAGTTAAGGAAAAAATGTTGACTGAATCCAGGCCAGTGTACATAATGCATCACCTTATCAAATGATGGGAATGAAGAAACAAAAGGTGACCAACAACAACAAAACAACCAAGAAATGGAAAGACAGGAACTTGTAATTGAAATTTTAATAAGTAAAAGTGCGGCTCCAGGAAACAAATAGGATGCTCTAATGGAGAGAGAGATCAGGTTGGCGGTTGTGGGCCAGCTGAGTTATGAGCCTGTTATGTTTACCTTAGAGCGTTTTATTAGGGACTGTAGCTTGGGGCCACACTTTGTCTTATTGAAATTTCAGAACAAGTTAGGGGCCACTTTCTTTGCACTTTTTAAAATTACCTTCCAATTGAATCACTCGGCAGGAATGGGAATCTAAAGGACTGAAATGTGGCCACGTTTGGGCAGGCTGAGAAGCTATTTTAAAAGAGGAATATGGAAATCTAGAGAGAAACAAAGAAGAATCCAAGAATAAAAGAAACTGCACAAAATGATGAAATCATTTAGCGTCCCAGCTGCTCATGCTGAAGTCCTTTGACACGGTGCACAATCTGCTGTCGCGTAGGGAATGGCGAGAGAGAATTTAATTCATTTCACAAAACGCACTCTTTGTGAAAATGACTCCAGATCAAACACTGAACACACAATAAAGAAAATACATAGGCATTACTTCAGAGATATCTGCCTGTGGTCAGGTATAATTGTAATAAATACATGCCTATGCCCTCTTGGTTTCGACATCAAAGTGAAGGAAATGAAATGAAGCGTGTATATTTGTTGCTGCAAGGGGAAAGCTTCATTTAACATTGTAGTGCAATTTTATTTGCACAATATCGTGTATAAAGTTTGACCCTACTGCAAAGATTACATTGGAGCGTGGGTTTCAGTCTAAAGCTAGCAAAAGTAGCTGCCTGGAATTAAACCCAGTCCAAATTTGCATTCACATTTTCTTTTTGGTTCCCTTATCTGTTTTGGCTCAACATGCTGGTGTAGCAACACATCTCAGTATGAAGTTCAAGGACACTGGCAGATGTATGCCCTAAATAATAATTTTAAATAGGAAATATATTTTTAAAAATTAAAAACTACATTTTATCTCAATGTATGCTTGTAACACAATTTTTTTTCCAGGTAGCCTATCTCTAAGTAATATACATATTCAATACCTCTTGACATGAAAAAAAAAAAAAAAAAAAGTTTAACATTTTGGAGTATCTGCTAAAATCTCAATTTCGGCCATATTGCAAAATTTCGGCTTTGGTGGCTGTAGCTCGAATTCCGTACCCTCCACCCACGTGTGCCTCATTTACCACAGCGGGTCACGTATGGATCGCTTGTGACAGTGTATAATGTGATTAGAGTTAATTTCATACATTTGCACATAAAATATGTATTTAGTGAATTACAACATAATTATCAACCTATTTCCATGACAGTTTTTCCTCATTGGACCCACGTGATATTCATGCTTCTCCAGAGATTTGTAGATTCATGGGAAAGTATCATTTGATAGGAAATTTTATTTCTCTATGATATGGTCTCATGCACACAGACTCAAATGATGTGGGTACTTTATGAGCTAAGACACAGTCTTCACTCCTTCACCATAGACGTGCACCTATAAAAGAAAGCAACAGTCACCCACTCACTCACACGTGCAGCAAGTTTCCAGGTCCACTGGAAACCATGTGCATTAAAACCCTTTCACAGACCCAAGAGACCCAGTGCACAATGCATAGTCATAATCATATAATACAGATACAGACAGTCCTGGGTGTAAACAAAATAACAGAGACCTTTTTCCAGGAAGAGGTGGCTAAGTTGATTAAATCCGTTGCGTTCAATGTCAGGCAGCACTGCACGCGCCCCTGTTTTACCCCACTGTGACCACAGCTGTGGCATGAACATGCTATCTGTCTCTGCCACCTGTGGACTGCGGGAGGTGATGGAAGATGAATGGAACTGTGAATCATATTGATGTGCTCTGTGTAGAAAATGCTTATAAGTGCTGACCCAAGGACCCAGACATCAGTGGACTGAGTAGGTTTTGATAAACCATAATTTTCAAGGTGGTTATTACTTTTCCAGATAAATGGTTAGATATTTGCAGTTTTACTTTCACAGTATTAATTTTTTCATGCAAAAAACTCCACCAATTTAAAATAAACAAATGTTGATTTTCTCAAAATTGGTGAAAGTGGACTGAGTGAGTTTTGGAAAAACACTCTTGAATTGATCATGATAAACCAGACATTGAAACTGACCCTGAATCTGTACCCACTGATGGAGTGACGGTGAGCATCAGACGACCCAAGGCAATCCTACAAGACCCCTCCAAAGTATATTTGGCAATTACAGGCTACAGGCTCATCTCTGAGCTGAAGGCAGATCGCAGAAGCACAGATAAGCCACCTTTTTCTCCAATCACGAACAAACATTTTCTTTGAAGTGCCAGTTTCTGCAAGATGTCTCACACTCTCATTCCCTGCAACCCGGTTCTTCATCGCCTACCTGGAAGCCCCCGAGCACAAAAGGTGTGACACATTTCATTAGTGTTACTAAAGCTTCTCAAAGATCCTGAGGGGTCTTGAGGTTTAGAACACATTTCTCAAGTCTGAGTCTCCACCTCTGTAAGTGAATGTTTGACTGAGTGAGTGAGCGAGTAACTAAGTGCATGACCAAGCATGGGAGAGAAGTGTGTGAGTGAGTGTGTAAAAATAAATGGAAAGAACCTTTATTCATTGTTTTCATTTCCCCAATAGTGACTCTTCTGAGAACTGACCCAAATACCATTTGCCATTTTAACATTTGTCACAATGCCATGTCTTCATGAGACTGCATTCTATACTATCTTCTGCATTCATAAATGTGTGTTCCTTCATAAATCTCCCTCAGCACTCCAGAAAGCAGCATTACAGCTTGTATCAGGATCTTCAAAGTTCCAGCTCCCACAATGCCAATGTCATTTACTATGAGAGGAACCAGCGGCATTAGTCCCAGTAATACCCATGTAAACACGTTTCATCTTCTCTCTAAGTTCACAAGGTTGCGTCTGGCTCCTTGCCAGTAAAATTAAATGCAATACCTTACAGAGCACTGGCTTTCCATCTGTAATAGACAACTCATTAAACATATTACACACCTCGTAATGAGACAGCGGGGTGAAATGAGGGCAATGGCATACAGGTATCAATGTGTCATATTAGTGTTATTAACCTGGTACAGCATTATGATTCTGTCCTCTGTTTCCTTGTCAGTCAACCTTTTTTGCTGGAGTTAATAATTGTTGCAGAAGGAGGACATGTTTCAGACGCATACCTGAGCTCCTAACCTCCTTACACATGCAGAGGTACACAGACATACAGTGCCTTCCAGAATTATTAGCACCCTTGGTAAAGATGAGCAAAAAAGGCTATGAAAAAATGTATTTGTTGTTCATCAGTTTGAGGTTACACTCAAAATATGAGAGAACTCTAACCTTCAATTGAAGTAAAATTATTCAAAGGAAAAAAAATCCTTATCAAAAATTACATTTTTTTCTCAAAAACAGGTGTCAAACAAAATCTGAACAAAATTTAAATGAAGTATATAACCATAAAAAAAGAAATAAAATAAAAAATATATATATTTAAGGTCACCTGAGTCTTTCGGAACTCTTAAGTGGTCATCCATGACTTTCTGTTTCACTGGGGTATAAATATGAGGTGGCACACAGACCAAACTCCCTTAGTCATCCATCAACATGGGGAAGATCAGAGAAAACATAAATTACATAAGGCAAATCAGGCAATGGCTATAAAAAATAGCTACATGCCTGAAAATACCCATCTCCATTATTAGGGCGATAATTAAGAAGTTTAAAACAACTGGAGCTGTGATGAACCTGCCTGGAAGAGGATGCATGTGCATTTTGCCGCCACGCACAGTGGAGGATGGATGGAGGATGGTTCAGGAGGCAAAAACTTATCCAAGGATCACAGTTGGAGAATTGCAGAAGTTAGTTGCATCTTGGGGTCACCAAGTCTCCAAAACTACAATTAGATGCAAACTAGAAGCTATTTGGAAGGCTTGCCAGAAGAAAGCCTCTGCTGTCATCAAACCACAAATGTAAGTGCCTGGGGCTTGCTAAATGTCACTGGATCTTTGAGTGGAACCGGGTCCTATGGTCAGATGCAACAAACACCAGAGGTGAGTTTGGCATAAAAAGAGGGATGGTCATGCCCACTGTGAATTATGGTGGTGGATCTGTGATTCTACATGGCATCATGGACCTTTTTTCTTTTCTTTTAATAATTTTACTTCAATGAAAGGTTAGATTTCTTTCATATTTTGAGTTGATGAGCAACAGACATTTTTTCATAGCCTTTTTTGCTCATCTTCACCAAGGGTGCCAATAATTCTGGAGGGTACTGTAAGTTTACACACACACACACACGCACACACATTGGGAGATAATTTAATCTAGGGGTGTAATATTGACAATGGCCTACCCAAACAGTGACCAGTCATGCTGAGATGGAGTGACACCGGAAGTGGGTTACCCTGAGTATGTAGATGTGCTCTGTGCTTGTCTTTTTATTTTTCCTTCCCCCGATACCATTCTGTAATTTCACGGTTGAGGGTTCCAGAATAGCTTTAAGAATACAATTTTATGTGCCTATTGCAAGGCATCATGGATTAAACAATTATTGAACACATGACAGATTAACTGGGTGATGTCATTGTTTTATCTTCTCTGAAAACTTCAGTTAATTGTAGCAAACTGTCCAATTAACCAACTGTAAAAAAACGGCATCTTTTTTTATCAGTTCTGTCTCATGGGCTCTCATAAGCTTCAACATATTGTAAGAATAGTGATGCTTTTATGTGTGGATTCTCTATTTTAAGTCCAGTCTGATAAAATATCACATGACTGACATTCCCTTTGTCATTCACTTCCTGTACATAGCTACTATTACAATAGAAGTACACCTTCCAACTCATTGCACAAGAGTGACTGCTCTGGTCGATAGGGCACCTGCAGTCTGCTCGCACAAGCGTCATAAATTGGTGGACTGCAGAGTGGAAAAGGTGAGCCCCCGGTTAAAACCAAACTTTACCTGTAACGTTCCATACAGGTTTAATAAAAAATTGTGAAATATAAGAGTTTGGATTCAATAATTCAAGAATTCAATAATACAAAAATAATGAAATCAGTCTTTCACTTTGAATCTCAATTAATTAGTCTTAACTAAATAAAAAGTGTTAGTTTTAGTCAAACAGAATTAAGCAATTTTGCAGTCATCAAAATACTACTACTACTACTACTAATAATAATAATAATAAAAAGAAGAAGAAGATGAAGAAGAAGGAATTGGGTGAAGTGACACTTGCACGTATTTGTAAGTTATAGTTAAAAGGTTTATCTCAACAGTGATGTATGGAATAGGCTTCTTCAAGATCCTCTGAGGATGTGTTGAACTTTCTTAATGCCATTGAAGGGAACCCTCACCAGATGCGTTGATTTAAAACTGAAGCTTAAAGTGACTAAATTAATTATTAAAAATGCTTTCAGGCAAGGCTAATATGTTAATATGGGGCACCCCAATCCCTCAATGCTCTCTTCCCCTTCTCTCTGAATTAGCTCATCAATTAAACACTTTTAAATAAACCACTGAAGCGCTCTCTCTGATGCCTCTGATCCTATAAAACCCATCTGTCTCCCCACATTACCCAAACACATTTCCCAATTGCAATGGCCCATTCCTCTCCCTGTTTGAAAAGTTTAGTCCTTGACTGAGAGTGCACTGGGGTTTGTCAGTCATATGGTAACAGTAGTAATAACATCTCCTCAATTTTCCCGGAAGTCTGGAGATATTTAGCATGGATCTTGTTCTTGTGTTTTGGTAATCTTTCAGAAAGTTGAGAATTCCTAAAAGGCTATGTAATGCAGTGAGGAGGTTATAATTATTGGAATAAAAAAAAGAATATCATCCCTCCCAATTTCAGCCTCCACCGATATGAATAATGAATCACAGGAATGATATGTTGCATTAAGAAATTATTTTGTTTGGTTGAACTGGTATGTCAATGTTTCACTTTTGATGGCTCGATTGACCTCTCTTTTCATTCAAAATGAATCCAATAAAGATATTTAGCCAAGCCTTCATTGGGTATGGTAAGTGTGATGAGTGTGTGTTCGTGTTTGTGCGTGTGTGTGATGCGTATGGGGACTGATAGGGCGCAGTGTCGTCTCTGAGCTCATGATGTTTATTTACCAGATTATCTGAAACTACATGAGAGGAAACAGAGGGATATGCAGATGAACAGAGGGATATCTCAGACAGCCTGACACAGGTATCAACACACAGGGACAGCGTGCGATCTCTTGACTGTTGTTGAAAAGGTGTGCAAGTGGGTTGCAAAAAATATATATTCATGACAAATAAAATGTAAAAAAACTGGAAGCCTACCATTCTATACATTTGGAAATAATATTTGGCTTTAAAAGGAGGTGGAACTGAAGTTGTGGCGTTATTTAATATTTGATGTTATGGTCTTCAATATAAGGCCCTTTCATTTTGTTGTCAAGGTTCAATGTCAAGACACGTGTTCATTCAGGACAGTGGCGCATTAAGGCATGTGCAACTCCTTTCTGGTAATTTTGTGACAAGAGATGGCAGTGGTTGGTTTAAGAAGAATACATTACCTGTGGGTGTGTTGAGTATTTGGTTTCATTATGGACAATCAGATGTAATTTAATTTAATTTGATACCAGTGCATTAATGCCATAGCAAACTGGCATCGTGTCTGTTGAAGAGAACAAGCTGTTATGGAGTTATTAAAGGCTCTGCCAGGAGTGCTTGTCTCAGTAGGAAATGGACATACTTGTACAGGAGGTGCAGAGTGCTATAAGCACATTTATGGCAACTCAAGCAAGCTTCCTCGGGCAAATTATTTTGTTTGTGTGATTTTGAGACGATCCCTGGAGTGCAGTGCATGGCTGTCCTATTGAATCATGTAATTATTCAATCATTGAATTATTGGGTGCTAATGCGGGGCGCCTGCCACAGGTTGGGTAATTGGGGCCGGGCCATCTTATATAAACAGCTCATCTGGGGAGCGGGAGGAAGAAAACCCTGAATTTGTACTTTTGTGCAGTGTGCTTTTAATGAATTGTTCAAATAAAGACATTGTATTCCATCCTTTTACTTAGTGTGCTGTTTGGAGAGTGGTGGGTCACCTGTTAATAACATCACCAAATTAGCAAAAAAACTAAAAAACACCAGCATTTGAGTTAAGAGGTGGGTTGAGTAGATGAAAATGTAAACGAATTATCAGACGATTTTTTTTTATTACCACACCCCCTATTGCGCCTCCCATCCCATGTAGACCCAAAGCCTTTATTGCAGACCACAAAACTACCAAACTGGGTGGAGGCAAGATGGTCTGTTTACGACAGATACAATTAGCAATCCCACTACCACCCAGTTGTGTTTTCACTATTGTTCCCACCAAACTAGAGCCCTAAGTATTATTCCAGAAAAAGTGTATTTTCTTCAGACTGCTACACAGTGGCACATACTGTAGAATCCTTACAGAATTGAAATGTGTTATGAACAGAAAGAAAGGAAACTGCTTGTCTGCAGTATCTCTGTGAAATATATGTAGAACGATGATTTCTGCTTCCTGTGAGATGGAACTCACCCCTCACAGCAGACACTTATCTTCAGGTGTCCTAGGATGATGTAAAACAAAGCTCTTGAAAAGGTCAGAAACATGGTGATTTATTCCTTCACCCGCTCCTTTTACTCTTACCTCTGCCCCATGTGTTCCCTGTTTGCCACTTTGATGAGCTTGCTCCATGATACCGACATTCATTAGTTTCCATGGTGACAACATCAGCATCAGTGTGCATAAGGGACCTGCTCAACTGCCCTTGGCAGTGACAACGACGAACCCGCTGCCAGCGACAGCTGATTGACCAAGCATTCACAAAGCACTCATAATACAGAAGAGCTTTGAATGAAGATAACCACGTTTTAGTGTGAGGCGTACCCTAATTGACTGGCTGTTTGTCAATCAGAATAGGCATAGTTTTTTCAAGAATATCATTACCATGCCCATCCAGTAGGATCATGTACTTTTCCTGTATTTCCCAAGTGAAAATAGCAGTTTTTTAATGCTTATTGATGGATTTGATTGCCAAAAAGGCAGTAGTTTTATTGATACATAAATATTATTTACAAGAGAAATCATCTGAATTTATATCCTTGGGATATCCAGGGGGAACTTACATAGCTACAATTTGACACATCACCAACTGATATATGTGCCTGTTTAGCATTTACATATGATCTATTTGCAGCACTGTGTATTTCTGTATGTTTTATAGATTATCCAATTTATTTCAGTCTTCTGCTAATTAGTTCACTGCTGAGATCAGCTCCCTGGATTGCTTGTAATTGCAATTTAAATAAAGCAACACAGTATTTAAAGTAATTAAATCCATAATTGACAGATCTGGCTGTAAGCACCAGTTACTGTAGTTACTGTATCTAATCAGACTTAAATATTTTAAAGAAACATACACTGATGTGTCCAACAGCCAATATTTGCAACGTGGAACGTTGGATCCAGTTGGAATATTGGAACCCTGGAATGCTGCTAAAACAGTAGCTACATAAGTATTCACCCCCCTTGGCTTAATACTTGGTAGAAGCACATTTAGTTGCAATTACAGCTGTGAATCTATTTGAGTAAGTCTCTACCAGCGTTGCACATCTTGACACTGCAAAATAAATTGTTTCAGATTTTTTCCCATTTTTCTCCCAATTTAGTGGCCAATTATACCGTCTATTTATTTTGATTTGCCCTCCCCACACAAGTTCGCCACTCGTCTCTACAGTCTACAGGGCAGTTTTTGCTTTGTCATTATGGGGTATTGTGTGTAGATTGATGAGGGGGAAAATGTATTTAATCCATTTTCGAATAAGGCTGTAACATAACAAAATGTGGAAAAGTGAAGGGGTCTGAATACTTTCTGAATGCACTGTATATATATATATATATATATATATATATATATATATATACTATATATATACCAGGGCGTGGATGAATATCATGTATATGCACTGTAAATCCTTCTCACTTCTAAAACAAGTTCAATATTAATTCACCCAAAGACACATGCTGCGTAAACAAGGATCAACATTACTTCACCATCCAATTCTTCTCATTTGTATGATCAGGATTCTAATTCAAACTGACAACATGACAGCTCATCTGCAGATCTGTCAAGTTTCAGAAATGAATGTCCAAACCATCGATCAGAAAGCCTGCGCAGGAGTTTGTTAAAGCAACAGGACAACAGATCAAAAGATTGCAATAACTTTGCATTGTTTCTGGAACCCAGAAATATATACAGGCAGTCCCCGGGTTACGAACGAGATCCGTTCTTAAGTCTGTCTTTAAGTCGAATTTGTATGTATGTAAGTCGGAACAGGTACATACAGTTCTTATTAATCGTCACTTAGTCAAATGTTTGTCTTAGTATAGTATTTATTTTACCTTTCTGTGCATATGAAACACTTAAGAAAAACTTTCAAATAAAACATCTTAAACATAACATTCAGTACATAATAATACTGTAATAATAACAATACTGTAATATTAATCATAATAATACAAGTAACTATGTACATACAGTACTGTACTGTAAAAAAAAACATTAAAGAAAGGCTTCGAGCCTTGCACTAAAGAAAGGCTAATAGGCATATTACGCTGATTTTGATCTTCTATCCATTTGATCCTCCGATCTATTATTTAAATATAATAGGCCTTATGGCAGTCCGTTCGTAAGTACGAGTTGTCCGTAAGCCGGACGTTCGCAACACGGGGACTGCCTGTATTGCTACCAGCTTCAAAAACTTCTGCCTATTTCAATTAACTTGGCCACAGCAACTCCCACACCAACTTGGTTTGTGTGATATTTCTAATTGGAAACCATACCATAAGCGTAGAGGTAGAACAAGTTTGGAGTGCTAGCTAGCTAGCAAACTTTCATGAAACTTGTCTGTCACATACATATATTACATGGCTGCTAACTAAAAACATTTGCAAGAAACTAATGCCACCAGGGCAGTCACAGCTAGCTCGCCAGATGTTTTGTATACTAAGTTTATACCCAGACATGTTAGCAAGCTATGTAATACATACATGGCAAGTGCTAGAAGCTAAGTTAGCTTTCTAAAATAACATACTGTACTTACTGTGCTAAGTTAGTTTACAAGCTTGTTAAGCAAGTTAATGTATGTTAGCTAGCTAGCTAATGTTAGCACAGTTAACATGCATCTCTTTTATCTTCCCCTTCATTGCTACTTTGAGCTAAACTTTACTCAAGCTAAAAGGCTTTTTGCTATTATTATGTCCGCGTTCTTGACAACGAGGATGTGACTGGAATCAATGTCTGTTTCCAACAAAGTTTTACAAATATCTCTCATGTTTCATTTAGATTTCGGGCTGGTCTTTCTGGCTCGTCGCTGCCATCTACTGAGCAAGTAATGAATGCTTTCATCTCTTCCTGAACCTGGGCAAAGCAGGAACTATATTTGTTGGTGGATTTACACCAAGCCAAAATATTATCATTTTTACTTGACAGCAATTTGAATTTTTAATACTTTTGAATTTTTATATTTTTTGTGGTAAGTAGCTGTGGTATAAGTGGAATAAACCACTCCAAGCTGTATGTTCTCAGAATACACATGGCCAGACGTGTGTATATATCCTGGGAACACACTGATTGTCCTGGTTTATTCCTTACATACTGTACAGTGGAGTCCAGTACCAAGATCTGTTTGTTTTTATCGTTCATCGAAAATGAACACTCCGTGGAATTCCATCAATATGGCAATAAAATATGTAGTATGGTGTGTGGCAAATTGACACACTTTATTCACGTGCATTGCCTCAAAGTGAGCTCATGCATGTTTTATGCACGAGCATGTTCAAGTTCAATCTAGACTGAAATGCTCAACAGCGACCTCAAGCAACACATTACTGTGTAACACCAGGACTCTGTATCAAATTAATTAGTAGTTGGATCGGAAAACAAATATGTTAAAAATAAAACCTATATATCATTAATAACAATGAGAAATACAATTTGACCTAAAACTAGCAACATTTTCTCTGAGAATTGATCATGCACATTACATATTAAAAAAAAAATAGCCCCTGCTGTTGCTATTCAGCAAAATGATATCCGAATATACAAAGATAAAAGATCTGCATTTATTGAGTCTAAATCAATTTTTTGGGCTACTGTCTTCATCTGTTATGACATTGTTCTGTTGGCAGTCTTACACAGTATTGTTTCTGTTGAACTATAAATCATTGCCTTAGGTCCTGCAAGTTCATTAGAGATGAATTTCTAATCACTGCCTCTATTCCAGTAAGTCAGGGAACTCATTAAGATAACAGTGATAATTACGTAAAGCTGCTGAGTGATATGAACATGTTCATGTGCTGCCACACAGGTGTTTGGTGTTAAGTGATACATTTATCTTCTGTTTCCTGCCCTGTGGTCTAAAATACATCACATCCATTCAAAGGTTATGAATAATTTACATTACTCAAATTGGACAAATGATAGTTTGGGCTGTAGCCTGTGTTCTTACCATACAAACCCAAACCGATTTGTCTCAACCTGCGCTGAAACTCCTAAATAAAATATATGCTATTATATGTTAGTTATAATATATAAGTTGCGCTACCTTATATAAAATATATAAACTAAATCAGCATTTCAAGCATAGGCGTGACGGGTGGGGGGGGACGGGCGGACATTTTGATCCATGCCTAATAAAGAATAATTGAGAAATATTCATTCATGATGTCATCAGGGCAGACCATGCGACCTGCAGTTTGAGGTGAGTGATGTTGCTCGGCACCACAGATTCTCTGAATTAATCTAATGGCCAGGTCCATATGCTCAACATTGAAAAGTTTTCTCTCTACCGTTGAAGCAGAAACATTCAAGTTTCATACATTTTATGAATATTCGCCAAGGGACATGACCAGGGACAATGGATGTGCAATGGATGTTCTTGTTTCAGGGAATAATTCTTCATAAATGTTCTTAAACTGTAGACAAGAAGTAAAGATGTAGGGAGAGCGTGGTACACATGAGCTGACAGTCTGGGTACTACAGAGAATCTGTGATGCAGCACCAAGGTTTACAATCTAAAGCATGGGATTCATTCCAAGAAACATAGGAGCAAACAAAGTAATGCCTGTGATGGCAGCATCAGTAAGTGTGCCTTCTCCTCCACACAGGGAATAGAAAGTCAATTTATTTTTGTTAGGATTCCAGCTTGATAATTCTGATAATCATAAAGCAAGGTTAATCAATAAAAGCCATCTCCAAGCCTTTTTCTGAAACCATACCATTTAGCATTTAATCTGATTGTGCTTCATAATGTTGCTTCACGTTTTTGGAAAACAAATTGCTTACTAAAGGTAAACCATAATTCCATTAATCCAAATTCCACAAAGCAGGAAGTGTGTGCATCTATACAGGATGCATTAGCTAGGAATCCAATCAAAGTGTATTACAGCTTCGGCAGATGTGGACCACAAGTTGAATGAATCCATTAACACTGAGGGATTCATTCTACATGTGTGTAACAAATCTTCAGGAGGTTACGTGACAGTGGGTGCGTTAATCACCGAGCCACTCCGCTCTGCTCTAATCACTTAACGCTCTGCTCCAGGTGAGCGCTGAGCAACTGTCATTAAAATGGCGACAAGAAGGGCAGTATTGACCACGTTTTTAAATACATTGCGTTAGGAGACCGCCAAAGAAGATGATCTAATTGCTGCACAGCAAATTGACGATGAGGGTGATCTACTGCTTCATTAACTACTGCTTTTTTAAATGAAAATGGAGCAGCGCGCATTGGGCACTTTGTTGAAAAAGTTGTACCTGCCTATTTGTTTTAAGATGCATTTCCGAATGAAGAAAGAAACGTTTGAGGTAACGTTATTTTAACAAAAAATGTCTGTTAATAAACAGGGCTGCACAGGAATCAATGGAAAGACGATTCAATGGCAGCAGTTAGCTAGCTAGCTACAATGTTACGTTAGCTATACGTCATGATCCCTTTCCTTGAAAACCTTCTGAAATGTTTCATCACCTGAATCTGTTTCTACTTCCTTATTCTCACTCTGATCCACCTTCAAATCCAATCAGCAACGCTCTCCGCAGCTCTCGGTGAGCGAAAATGAGCGGAGCCTGAGCGGATCTGTTATTTAACGTACCTACTATATGCAGGAACCAGGAAATAATATAATAATATAATATAATATATGCCATTTAGCAGACGCTTTTATCCAAAGCGACTTACAGTAGCGAATGCATACATTTTTCAGTATATGTGGCCCCAGTGGGGATTGAACCCACAACTTAAGCGTTCCTAACGCCATGCTCTACCAACTGAGCCACAGAGACACAGAGAAATGAATTACAGTGCGATGAGATAAGACCTACATTGGGAGGAAAGGAACTAAAAACATAAAAAAATATCATTTGATTATTCCGTGATCAAGTGTGATTTTGCGTTAGTGAATGAAGGTTTGAGTGGGTCCACTCTTTCTTCATTAGCTGTGCCAAAAAATGAAAAACTAATTCCAGCTCGAGTTCCCCGACGCTCATCATTTTCGTCATGTTTATCCAGCATTAGGATGTCGTTGATAATCCTGTCACATTTATGACACTCGGGATCTATAATTGGGCTTGTTTTCTCACTTTGCTTTCTCACTTTTCACTTCATAAGTCATTTTCTGTTACACTAATTGACTTCACATGCCTGAATAGGGAAAAAAAAGAAAAAGTTAAAGACAGCTGACCTCTGCCCAATCGTAGGTCATGATTGCAAATTTCCAGCAAATTTCTTGCATTACATCCTGGTGATTTGGCGTGGTATGGGAGGGGTTGAAAACTGGAGGCCCTGCAGTCAGAACAATCAAAAACACACAGAGCAATCAAATACATTGTCTCTTCTGACCAATTGCAATTCTGTCAATGGGGGGGGGGGGGTGCTTACTGTTCCAGTTTGTGGATACACTCCAGTTTCGTATCACAAATAATGAGTCGTAATTATTGCCGACTGTGGCCAGCAGCCCTGACTCACATTGCAGTGGGGGTTCAGTTGGTGAGATGACCGTGTCTCATCACGGTCTCTGGTCAATCAGGGGCCTGCAGTAATGCAATGACAGTGTGAGTTTAACTGGTGAACTGCGGAGAGAAAAAAGTAGCTGCAGCATTTGTTTCGGAGGAGAGCACGTGCTCATCTGTGCTCTTTCGAACGCATGGAGGAGGTTACGGCAATGAGACGAACTTATGAGTGCAATTAGCCATTCCAAATTGGGAGAAAAGAGATAAATCAGGGTAAAGATCGATTGATAAAGAAGGATGATGCTTCTGCAAGTACGTGTTTGCCAGGTCACGTAATCAACATCCCACTCTCCTTTCTTATGCTGTTTCATGTTGGATGGGTTTTCTTTTTGCCTTCAATGTTTAGCTTTCCTCTCCATTCTGAAGGGAGCACCTGCCACTTCAATTAATCCTGAGTTTTGGTTTTCGGGTTTTTCCTGTGTCTCTAATTATCCCCCAAGAGGCAAACACAAATAGCCCAGAGCTTTCCTCTGGCCCAGGGCCATTTTCTTTCAGCCCTGTGAAGAGGGGCCTGTCACCATGGCACCTGCTTCTAGGCCACAATTTCAGAAGTTGCTGACGAGGATATACGGGCCAACAGGCTTCGTATATGAGATGGCAACTGCATGACCAGGGAAAAACGTGCAGGTGGAAGGCATATATACAGACTAGCTACGTTCATGTTCCCTTTCATCCCAGTTTCTTACAAAGGATGTTAGGTATGTGAATACCAAGCTCAGTGGTTTCACTCCTGATCACTGCAAGTCAGAACAGTGAAGTGCAATCCAAAGTGAGGAGCCAGAAATAAAGCTGTGCTCATGGTTCAGTTACAGGAGGCGCACTCATGTCAAGGCAAATATATCTTTAATGTATGAATCGCCAAGCTCCATCAAACCACTTGTACATATGAATAAGGAATGCGTGCCTTTTCTATACACACACACACACACACATATATACCTTTATATTTATTTATTTATTCCCTTTGATTTACACCACCAGTGTGTCTCTTACTGGAAAAGTTGAATGCACCTTTTGCGACCCTCTTGCTATGTTTTACGGTCAGCCCAGTGGTTGGGCTTCCAGCAGAATATCTGGTAAAAGTGCAGTCTAATTATCTCAATGCGGTCGCGAGCAGCCTGAACAGAGTAGAGATGGTATTACTGTAGGTCCCTGTGGAGGAACCATAAGAGCTGGTCCTGTAAAGTATAAAGAGCGAAACACTGCGACATTTCTGTATTTTCTCTGGCTTAATGTGCTGTAGCGCCACCGGGGGTAGGATGACGCACAAGGACCTTTCAGAGGGCATAGGCAACGGAAGAACTCCAGAGGAGGCAAGATTCCAAACAAAACAAGGATTTTAATAACTGATTTACAAAAACATCAAATGAAATCGTCATCAGTAATTGGCTGACTTAAAGACGTTTACTTAGCGATGTTACATCTGATACCGATGCTCCGATGCCTTCTTCAAAGCTCACAGTCAAAACTCTACACTATACGCACCACACATCAGTTAGTGCGATCATATATATTATATACACTCGGTAGTCGTCAGATTTGTTGTGCTACATTCATTTCACCTGCAGATGGCAATGTGCATTCTCTCATATGAAGCTCCGAGTACTGCAATGCTTCAGAAAGATTAATTTCGCCATCACTACTCTTACTCAAAATACCACTAAGCTCCAAACATCAGACCACCCTCTCCACCTCTCCAATGTGACACAAAACAGTCCTTTTTATACAGCTCCCAAATTGACATCAGCTGCCAGCCAGTAAGTAGTCCTCATTGCTTTACGTGCTTCAGCTGTGGGACTGCAGGCTGCTGGGAACTGTAGTCCTCTTGGCTCTAGTGGCTCCCAAGAGTTAAAGGGGCAGGCAGCCATTTCTCTTCTTTCACCCTTACCGTATTAAGTAAAGCCATTAGCCACCTTTGCTTATACAATTAGCCACTTTTAGGCAATTAGCCACTTTTGTACAATTATATAATTAGACACTTAACGGTGCCGAATGAGTGCCTACAGGGACACCTTGAGGATACTGATTGAGTTTCAATTTATTTCAGAAATGAAGTTTAAATCCCTGATGTTCACATGATGGTATCAAGCTGGTGGCCCTTGCCATGAGGCATAGGACAGACAGATTTGAGCCATATGAATCTCCTGTATGTGTCCTTATGGGCAACAATGGGAGGATGGTGCTCCATGAAACAAAACAATGGTTGGAGCCATCATATGCTATCAGCGATTCACTGATTTTAACCAATCATTTTCTTTGACAAGTTATTCATGGTTACCATATCGTCACCTTCTTCAAATAATGACCTAAGTCACAACGGCATGTTCGTAAATTGGCCTAACAGCATTATTTGTATGTCAATAGTCATATATTGTCATAACCGTTTTGTGTTAAATGATTAATAAATATCATATATTCTATATTTGGTTCAGTTTATTCCGTTTTTTGAAAGACTTGAAAATATGACTTAGGCCATTATTTTAAGAAGGTGACGATATGAAGGCATGTGGGGTGCTTAAAGTGCATACCTCCCATATAGTGGAATCTTGCTCAAGTGTTGCCATTCATTTGAAATAAGTTGGATGTTGAACTCTGTTGCTGTGAATACTGTGTGCTACATGCTTCACTGTGCTTTATGTCAAATAGCTGTTTACAGAATATATCACAATATTAATTTGCTTACCAGATGCTTATTCCACAGTAATTTGCATTGCTTACTGTTGATATACAGTTCATTAATCAATGACTTTGATTTAATCATGAATACAAAACCAACATCACTTTGCCACCAATACATGGTTTAAAATGTACATTTATATACAAGGTTTTTCACCACATCTTGTAGTTTCTCGAGGATATGGTGGTCTCTTATCAGATGTGCAGTGTTGTTCATGCTTTTGCTTTTTACTGTGTGTTTTGAAGGATCTGTTTTTGCTGTGATTTTACTCGCCACATGTATATTTCTCATGTATGACATTACATTTACCTAAAAATGCAGTAGGGGTGGTGATGGGAAGATGAAATGATTTCCATTTTAAATACTTTTTAAATATATACAGTGTGTTAGCACATACATTGCATCATCCTTTGCTGTTACAAAACTGTTAACTACCAGGAAACGATGCAATCCTATGTCTATACTCAATGGGGGGTACTTTAGATCCAGTATGCAGATTTTTCAATTGATAGCCTGTGTTTGCTTTAATCTTTTAGCATGTAATCCTCGGTTTCAAAGCAAAGTGCCCTCTGGCATAGTGTTAATTGTGGAAAATGTGTTATTAAAATGTGTTATTTCTATGGAATATTATGCTTTGCTGAGATAACTTGGAGATGCACTTTTGAGAAACCTTTTATTTTTAGTTCCATATTCAAGCCCAGGGGAGATTGCGGCAATGTGCACTACTTGAGAACCAACGACAACAAAAAATGAGAACAAAGAATTTCGCTCATCATGTCTCCCTGCACTTTTTTCCTTTGTTTTCCCACTGTACATCTTCTATGAGACAGAAAGGTCAAATGGCAAACATTTTCTATTTTCCGCTGCTTTTTTCTCATTTATTATTGGTTAAAGTCCACCCATTGGCTAAATTTTGTCTCTGATTTGGTAAGGCTGCACTTGTGGGCTCATATCCAAACGGGTAAAGGGGTTCTCATTTCAGCACATTTATTTATTTTGTTCATTTTCCACATTTTTCTTCACAGCTCGGAATGCCTAAAGGAAGTTGTAGGCCTTTCCTATTGCCACAACATACTATGTATTTTCCACATGGTCCACACTAGCACTCCCATCCCCCCCAAACATGGGAATATTTGATGGGCTAAAGCTCCACCTACAGGCTCATTTCTGATCTGGTAAAGTTGTTCTGGTTGTTTCTGATTGGGTAAAGCTCACATAGGGTGGACAAAAACAGCAGTCACATCCTTTTCCACAACCACGAATTAAACCTGAAAAATGACACTCATTTAATTTCCCACTGACCTGTAAAAAACTGCACAAAAATATTTATGGGCGAGACAGAGACCTCTCCCCTCAGGGCTATGTTACTGATGGGCGCTTGGCTCCCACAAGGGTGTAGATCATTTGTATTCAAAGACAGGAGGCAAATACAATAACCAGGAAATGTTGCAAGTGTCCTTGCATCTGAGTAAATCTTCACTGAGATTGGTAGCTAAACCTTGGGCACTAATGGTACAACATTTATAAAACTGTGTCCTTGGTAACCATAGTGTGCGAGCTGGGTTCATTTCTGAGGATGTGCATGTAGTATACATAGATAAGTATGTTCATTTGATCCCCAGGTATGAAACACATTGCAGAGAGGACATGCAGATCTACAAGTATTTTACTGACATTATAAACAAGTCTATATATAATAGCATATCACTGCATGCAGCAGTTACCCACAGGGAATGAAATTACTTTGTGCGTGGTTAAGTGTCTTGTCCAGGCAGTTAACCTGAAATAACATGTTGGAGGATCTGTACAAAGTTATGACAAGCCAAGTACCTTATTTTATGGCCAGGAATATGAACCTGTACATATAAGCTTAAGCACACCACAATTCATATTTATCTTAAGTTGCTGTTTGACATAAGTACTGAACTGTCTGTTGGCTTTTGAAAATTGAACCCAGCCATTGCTTTGAGTTTACTGTTTCTGTTCTTTCTAGGCAGCAGATGAGATTTCAGGTTGACACACCTGTCCACCTGCATTTCGGTTACAATTTCTGTCAAGTTTTCATGGACTCTTCCAGTCTTCAGAGTTTGTTATCTGCTCCAGACTCTGCTCAGTTTGACTGTAATTTTCATGTTAAATGTATTTTAAAGAGATTTCGTATAATCGAAATTGTTCATGCGACATGCACAAATGCATTTAAGCAAAATAAATCATCTCCTGGGCTCCTGAGTGGCTCAGTCAGTAAAGGCGTTCACCACAAGCTCAGGCTGGGCCCTACAGTCACAGGTTTGAACCTCAGATATTTTATCAGCTGACTATGAATTGAATTGAATCGCTTTACAATGAAACCCAAAGCACTTTACAATGATAGGGGCAACTCACCAGGGTGAACGCGACAGTAGCACATAGAACTCAGTAGAACTCAGTACACATCAGATACACAGTGGAGAGGCAAGGAGGGAATGAATGAATGCATTCCATGTATACATATACATATACATATATATATATACTGTATATATATATATACAATGGGGGAAATAAGTATTGAACACATCAACATTTTGTCCAGTAAATGTATTTCCAATGAGCCTATTCAAGTGAAATTTGCACCAGACTTTGGTATTAACTCCAAAAATCCAGACAAAAAATCTAAACATTAAAGTCCATATGCAAATAAAGTTATGTGTAATAAAGTGGAATGAAACAGGAAAAAAGTATTGAACACACTACGAAAAAGCAGTACACCACAGCAAGGAAAGGCAAGGAACCAGCTGAAAACCATAACTAATTAGGAGGCAACTCTACCTCCAATCTGTGCTAATTAATGTCAGCTGGGTTAGAATATATTGATTATAAAGGTTTTTTTTTGTTACCAAGGTGCCACACAAGAAACATCTAATGATGGGTAAAAGCAAAGAGCTCTCTCAAGACCTTCGCAACCAGATTGTTGCAAAACATGAACATGGAATTGGCTACAGACGTATTTCACAACTTCTTAATCTTCCAGTAAGCACCATTGGGGGCATTATCCGTAAGTGGAAGCAACATCACTCCACCATCAACCGCCACGCACAGGAGCTCCTCGCAAGATTTCTGATCAGGAGTCAGAAGGATACTTAGAAGAGTAGCCAAAGAGCCAAGGACCACTAGGAAAGAGCTCCAGAAAGACTTGGAGGCAGCAGGTACAACTGTGACAGAAAGGACAGTAGGCAATGCACTCCACCGCCATGGCCTCTGTGCACGCTCAGCCCGCAAGACTCCACTACTGAAAAAAAGACATGTTGAAGCTCGTTTAAAGTTTGCCAAACAACATTTGGACAAGCCAGTGAACTACTGGGAGCATGTACTCTGGTCAGATGAGACCAAAATTGAACTTTTTGGCTGTCACACAACACACCATGTTTGGAGGAGAAATGGCACTGCACATCACCCGAATAACACTATACCAACAGTGAAGTTTGGAGGTGGAAGTATCATGATGTGGGGCTGTTTCTCCTCTTGTGGTACTGGCAGACTTCATATCATTGAAGGAACAATGAATGGAGCCATGTACAGAGAGATTCTTGAGATTAACCTGCTGCCATCCACCAGGATGCTGAGGATGAGACGTGGGTGGACCTTCCAGCAGGACAACGATCCAAAGCATACAGCAAAGGAAACTCGCAAATGGTTTCAGAGAAAGAAAGTCAACTGGTTGGAATGGCCCAGTCAATCACCTGACTTAAACCCAATTGAACATTTGTGGAAGCATCTGAAGATCCAGATTCACAAGAGGGCCCCCCACAATCTTCAAGATTTAAAGACAATCTGTGTAGAGGAATGGGCCAAAATCACACCTGAATACTACGGGCGATTAGTTACTTACATACATACAGAAAGCGCCTTGAAGCTGTCATTACAAACAAAGGCTTCTCCACTAAGTATTGAATTAATTTCAGTTAGTGTGTTCAATACTTTTTTCCTATGTAATTCCACTTTATTACACATAACTTTATTTACATATGGACTTTAATGTTTCGATTTTTTGTCTGGATTTCTTGAGTTAATACCAAAGTCTGGTGCAAATTTTACTTGAATGGCCTCATTGGAAATAAATTTACTAGGAAAAATGTTGATGTGTTCAATACTTATTTCCCCATTGCATATATATATACACACACATTGTCTTGGTTGGGAATTTGGCTACTCTTTTTCGAAAAGCGCCATGGGATCTTTTATGACCACAGAAAGTCAGGACCTCAGTTTTTTTACCATCCCATCCGAACGACAGACATATAGTTCCGTGGGATTGAACCCACAACCTTGGCATTGCCAGTGCCATGCTCTAATAACTGAGCTGTATGCTATGCTCCTATGACTGGGAGTCTGCAGCTGCGAGTGGTAGGGTTCCTCAGGTGAGCGATACGCTAGCTGCTCCCAATGACCACGTGCCCACCGGCTACCAGTTGACATCATTAAGAGATACACAATTTCTATCAGTGAGCCCCATCTGATTGGTGCTTGCTCTCCCGTTGCACTCTGTGGCCCGTAGTGTTTATAATAATCACTGGAAAGGTGCATTGGAGGAGTGCACGTGCTTCACAATTCTGGCACAGCAGTGATTCCAGAGACACAACTGCTTATTAAAAACTGTGGAGAAACTCTGTCCCCAAAAAAAAGTTAATAAAAAAATGTTGAGGACCATTATCAGTAATTACTCCATTTGTAGGTCACCAGCCACCACAAATAGAAGATCTTGCAACATTGCATATCTTGCCTTGCATATAATAAATGCGAAGATTAAAATCACTTCTCCAGAATAACATTATCAGCAAAATGTATAATATTATATTACATAACTACGCAGGTGTATGTGTATGTATGTATGTATGTGTGCATGTGTGTAGTGAGTGTTGTGTGTGTGTGTGTGTGTATGTATTTGTGTGTGCAGAGGAGTGCTGGTGCAGAATCTAATCAACTGAACAGGGCAGCTTTGAGCCCATCCATCAAATTATCTACAGTATAATGAAAAGCCTGATTTCCATCTGGCTTCTTACACTGCATAAACATTTTATTAAAATGATTAATCAGTTATCTCATTCAGGAGACCTGAGATGACAAAGGACACAAGTCAGAAAATGTGAGATATTCGTGGTTGTATTTGGGGAGGGGCGGGGGAACACAATTTATTATGTTTAATATGAAACAATAAAAGCCTGTGTCGACACATTATTACCCTAAATATCAATTTTGATTGTGTTCCATATGGCATCTCACTGCGAGTCAGATGGGGTTCTCATGCGAATGCATTATGAATAAGATGGTCATTATTACAGTAGAACCTCTGACATACGAACACATGGGAAAAGGAGGATTTTTGGAACCCTGAAATTCTAGTAACTTGTGAAATCAAAATACACCAATTTTATTCCATTATTCATTGGAATCATTAAGTTGGCTGCCAAAGACCCTAATTTAAATTGTATGCCTGGAATGTTGGAAATAGAACATTCCTCCCATTTATAAAAAAAATAAAAAAAATACTTATAAACAATACTTCACACATAGCTCAACGTTATGCTTGAAAAGTACATTAACCAGGCCTGCCAAGCGGTTTTGTACATGATCCTGACAATTCTGGGATGTTAATTGCTTAATCGACTCATCATCATATGCACCTGTTTAGAATAGGGTTGGGCAATTTTCCAGATTTTCAAACTGTTACCATCCTTTTAAAATACCAGGGTATACAGTTTTACTGTGGTTGAGCAGGGGGGAGGAGGTCAAATAAACAATAAACATACTGTACTGTTGTACATGATTAGCAATGGCTCAGGTGTTATAGTATGGTATACATAGTACTTCTTTGTAAGCTAAATAGCCAACGTTAGCTGGTTAAATTATGCATTATGACATCAGCCAGTAGCAGCTTGGTCACCATTGCTATGCTGGTTAACAATAAGCTAACAAGCTAATTGTTAAAAAAATGTTGAATATTTCAGAAAGTATTGATCATATATGTATAAAAAGCATGACATGGGTACACAAGCATAACCTTAAGGTATGTGTGAAGTTTGAACACCATCGACTACTCAAAAAATTCCAAATCCCTTGCAAAGTGCCACTGTTCTCCATTGAAAGAATAGCTTGACAAAATTAGCATGGGAAATGCACAACAAAATTTAAAAAAGGTATTTAAGGTGTGCATTGTCTTCATTTTTATCAATAGCCAACATCCATATGATACCGCCATAATAGTCAAATTTTCAACATTATGTTTAGATTTTAAATAAATCAAGCTTTCGCCCTCGTAATGAATGGCTTTTCTATGCCCTAGAAAAAAATTGCTGGTGAGCTGGAAGAGGATAATTCAAACAGAAAGCACACCTGCCACCTGTGCCATCAAGAGCAAACTGATTGAATAAACAAATATGCTCATCAGGAATATTTACTGCAACCATGAGTGTTCCTCACACACCACCTTCCGCCACATGACAACAGACTCATCACTGTCATTTGAGTAGCAGCTGAACACTGCAAAACAGACCCACCAATTACAATCATGTCCACTGCGCCTTCTTCTCTGAAAAATAGATACATATGCCTATGCATTTGCCATGAAAATTAAAAATATAAACAAATCAAACCAAGCTTTCTTACCCCAAACCAGCCTTTCCACTGGGGGAATTTCAAGGCCTAAACTATGCATTCACTACTGTAAGTCGCTTTGGATAAAAGCGTCTGCTAAATGGCATACATTATATTATTATATTAAACTAATCAGCATCACCCTGATGTCTATCTTGTTTGGCTAGCGAAATCTGTCAAGATTACCTAAACAAACATGTAAACCTGTTTTAAACCAGGGTCTTTTTTGCTATGATTTACAGTGACTCTGCATCCACTCTCCATAGGT
The DNA here is from genome assembly GCA_029706075.1 of Aldrovandia affinis. Lineage (NCBI taxonomy): Eukaryota > Metazoa > Chordata > Actinopteri > Notacanthiformes > Halosauridae > Aldrovandia > Aldrovandia affinis. The sequence goes on from JAINUG010000010.1 coordinate 3,074,927, forward strand.
ATGCTAGTGCGCCGTGTGACACAGACCAGGATTGGAACAGAACAGCAGGATACAGGGAATGGCGTTGTTGGTCTTCGGACCGTTTTTTTATTCTTCCTCCCACAGGGAGTTGGAGAGCGAGAGAGAACACGCACGATTCAAATTAGCAAAAATAATCTTCGGCCATCGGCCTCACGGGTACCGGCTAAAAACAATACATCAAAATAACAAGCTAGAATAATAAGTGCCTTTCGGTCAAAGCACTGCACTGCACTGCACTGCACTTGGACAATCGAGACTTTTCAGTTTCGCTTTTCAAGCGCGGTCTCAGGGTTCTCTCTCTCTCACCAGCTTTCAGCTACTGTGTTCCAGCCACCTACTACGAGAGCAGAGCAATTTTAAGCACACAGGTACAATGAAATAATGCCGCACAGCTGTGTGCCCCAGCTGCCCTACCAGTAGGTGTGGCCGTTAATCACCCCGATTCCCCCCGCCTCGACCGACGCCTTCCACAGGGACAAACCAACATTTTTTGGATTCATATTTTTCAAACTGAGTGACTTGCCTACTAAAGACAAAGGGGAAAATCAACAGTGTTTGATATAAAGGGGCAGAACAAAATCAAACAGTTCTAATGAGATCATGACTTCTGCTGGTCTGATTATTGGTTCATTTAAATGCAGGTTTGTAGCTACAAAATGAGTAGCCTATTTAAAAGATAAGGATAGAGTAATGTAAGTAACAAATGGTTCAAATTTTTCAAATTGGTGTAATTGGACTTCACTTTCAAAGTTACAAATGAGCAGATTTCAGAGTTTCAGAATGACCTCCATTACCAATGTGTTTGTATCTCAGAGGTTCTAGTTTATAATTTGCAATAAGCATGCAAAGTTTTGCTGTTTTGCAAGAATCTCCTCCTTCTCTTCTTCTTCCAGGCTGTAAAATACTGCCCAACTCATATTTACTGCGTTATGGAAGGATGCAAGTTTGTTGTTGGTATAATTGGCCATATGTGCATCTTAAATGCAAGTTTGCAAAGTTTGTTGTTGTAAGATTGGCCATATATGCATCTTAATTTGAATAGTTGGAGGCATTCTGATTTTCATGTTCGTGTTACTCCTGAGATTACCTTGTGCATAGCGCCACAGAAAGAATGATAAATAAGGGCTCCTTGGTGGCTCATCCTGTCGAGGCACTGTTCCAGTGTGTGGATGGGCCCCACGGTGTGGCATCAAATACAAATCTGTGGCCAGCAGCCCCGCAGGGTGGCACACAATCAGCGACAGCGTCACCCAGGGAAGGAGGGATTCAGTCAGCCTGGTTGTCCGTGTCTTGATGCACACCAGTGACCCCTGCTGGTGAATCAAAACTGCGCACAAACTGTCTTCCTCTGACTCCTGTCTCTGCAAGCTTAAATTGTAGACTGCCCTGTGAAAAGTAACGGCGGCTGACATCCCATGTTTCGGAGGATAGCATGCCCTTGTCTACGCTCTCCCAAATTGAAAGCAGAGGTTGAATAGAATATGATTGGCCAGTCAAAATTGGGAGAAAAATTGGGAAAAGCATTCAGAAATACAAAAAAGTTAATGATAATGAATAATGATGCCTTGGCCACCAAAATCTATTAAATTCATAATTATTCAGATGCCATGCCTTGGCAGTTATCAGCAGCAGCTATACAACAACAGTTGAAAGTTATCAATACATTTCCTAAATTGATTGGCTAACGGTTCTGTGACTTTGACACACACCTGGATGCTAAGTGGTTTGACTCCATCTTGAATACTCTCACCGAAAATGATCGCAAACAGTTTTCTTGCCTAGCCTCCATTAATTAAGTGGTTCTTACTCTCTGCAAGATGATGGGTTCACTTGCATTAACATGCAAATTATCATGGACTGGATGCTGGAAAGTGTATGTAAGGCGATCACCCATGTTTAAATGAATCATTGGCTTGCTTCAGTCCTCCCCCCTGTGTAAGCTTCATCGGCAAAAAAGTTCACACACCCCAAACACGGTTATTACATCAATCATGCTCTGGGATCGGTATTCTTTTAGCTGGTTCACCAGAGTAAATGTTAAAATCCGGTGCAGTCTATGAGCTGTGTACTAATGCAGCCAAGCAAAATAAACTGGTGAATGGCAAACCTTTTTCCAATTGTGTTTCTCATCAGACAGACTGATTATAACTGCAAACAAATTAAGCGCTCATATTGTATGACTGTACGTTTGACTGGATGTGTTATTGTACTGTTCTCCATACAAACATGATTCACCCAATTATTAATATCCCTGTTTTTGATTATGCCATTATCATAATGCGTGTGCTCAGGCATAACAATACTTAACGGTTGGGCCAATATAGCTGAAACCAGGGTCCAGTATGTGAAGTCAGTGAATCTGTGAAGACAACGGTGCATTTGAATCGATGAATACAGAGTCAGGTGTGCCTTTATATGCCATGGTGTAAGTCAGTTTTCCATCAGCTGAGTTAATAGTGTTTGGTTGTCCTCCGGGCAATAAGGATGAGGGCAATTCCCTACGGACTGGCTTTGCATCCACCAGGCCCAATCATTCTCTATTACACAAAATTTCAATTTTCTTGACTTCCATTTACGGAGGAAAAACAAACAGTGAGAGACAGGGTTCTGCTGAGCCGTCTGCAGAGGAGGAACTGAATTAAGAATGCAGGGCTGGTTCTTATGCTTTTGTATTTCATTCTGTTTTATTAGAACTTTCTGCTGTTATCCTGGGAGGCAGAGAGAGACAGAGCACTACCACATCCATCCTCTCTCTCTCTCATTTCAACTTTCAAAAGCTGACAGAAGGCAGAAGGTCGGTTTTGATTTATTAACCTTTATTAGTCATGTTTAAAAACACACAGAGGGCCCTCGGGTGGCGTAACAGTAAAGGCACTCGCCCAGAGCACAAGTTGAGGGTTCGATCCCTGGCTTTGCCTCTGGCCAGGAGCCCCGTTCGGGGGCAGCAATTGGCTGTCCGTCGCAGCGGGAGAGGGGAAGGAAGCTGGCAGGAGCTTGCTGCATGCAAAGTGGCTCTGTGTGTATCGGAATTACAGTCCGCAGCTTGGCAAGTTCCGTCTCGGAGCCCGGTGCCTTTGTGACTGCCGGTCCCAGCAGCAAGCTCATAGTACGAGGGAAGGGATAGTTGAATTAGAAATAGAGTACAATTGGCTACCAATTTGGGAGAAAAATGGTGGAAAAAATCTGAAACAAAATAAAAAATAAAACACATGGAATTTTAGCTCTTGGTGCCCACAGAGTATTTGGTGTATGGTGAATTGATCATGGCGGCACGGTGGTGCAGTGGATAGCGCTGTCGCCTCACAGCAAGAAGGTCTCGGGTTCGAATCCAGGCTGGGGGCCTTTCTGTGCGGAGTTTGCATGTTCTCCCCGTGTCCGCGTGGGTTTCCTCCGGGTACTCCGGTTTCCTCCCACAGTCCAAAGACATGCACGTTAGGCTAATTGGAGAGTCTAAATTGCCCGTAGGTATGAGTGTGTGAGTGAATGGTGTGTGTGCCCTGCGATGGATTGGCGACCTGTCCAGGGTGTATTCCTGCCTCTCGCCCGGAACGCATGCTGGGATAGGCTCCAGCCCCCCCCCGCGACCCTGACCAGGAATAAGCGGCTTAGATAATGGATGGATGAATTGATCATTGATATATACTGTAGCGATCCTGAGAGAGTCGTTCCCCTGAAATGTGTGCGCGGGGCATTGTGGGGGAACGCTATTGTTCCTTTGTGCGTCTGCCCCGGGTTAATTATAAAAGTGTTCTGCTAATCTTCCACGTGTGTGTTAAATGACCCTGTTGTTGTGTTAGCTAGCTGGTCGTGGTGAGTAGGTACCAGTGAGACCAGTACGCCAAGTGTAAATAGTGCAGTCCCTCGTGTTCCAGGGCAACTGTGTTCATTCGACCAAGTGTGAAGTGGACTGTTACTTCCTGATTGTTACAACATCTACGGAAGGCGTTTAAATGGTCGAACGTGTCCTTCTAAGGACGCGTTTGTTCCAGCAATTGTTTTGGGGCATCATCCGTAGTTGTGCGGTGTAAGGAACACGGATGTTTGTCACCGATATTATCCATAGCTGTGCGGTGTATGGAGCATGGATAATTATCGTTTCTTTTAACCCCCTGAGGTCGACGGGAGCGGCGCCGCTCCCAGCAGCAATAAAAGTATATTACTATTTCTAACTTCGCGATATTTTATCATACACACGCGACAAAAACATTGACAGAAACCTTAGAATCGCGACTTTCCGATTTGAGCACTGGCAAATCAAATGGGATTTTTAAATTAGGTTAATTAGACCAAAAGTAAACCTTTTTTTACTCTGTTTTTTACCTTTTAGTACCGTCCCCCTTCTATTGACATGGTAACTAGGTGCGAGTTTCGGGGAGGGGCGTGGGGCCATGTGTGAAAACGCCGGCGTAAACAAACACAAACTGTCCCGACAATTTGAAGCAAGATTTTATACAGACATACAATTTTATTCAAGATGGAAAGATTTTCTGCGCTGCAGTGTTTGAGAGCATCGATGGAAAGCGGCGAAGACAATAACTGACGAAAGAGTAAGTAACTATATTTGATCTGCCATGTTATCAAATACTCGTATATATATTCAATATATGAATTCCGTGTGTTAAATTGCAGCGTAAACAATGTCCCGACATTATATCGGATCTTGTCTGTGTTTACGGTTGCGAGCTGCCAGCAACAGACGGTGTATGCTGATATTTATTTTATTTACCATATTTTCAAATACTCGTGAAAAGTATTCGACTGCTGCGAATAATTAACGGGAGGATATTTAACCAGCTGGCATTCTGTTTCGGCGCTTGGACATTATCTAGCTTAGCTTGATAATACCTATTGTGATTAATGTTTCTTGCCTCTCGAGAACTTGTTTGTTCGTGTGCTTGTTGTTGTTTAGATTCCCAGCGTTTAGTTTATACCACGTTTTTGGATACGTGGATTTACCTGTTTACTTTGATTTGTTTGTTCCTGTTCGTTGGTTTTGTTTTGTTTGTCTTTCCGTGTCTTCGCAGACACGGATTTTGCTTTCGTTTTCCGACAGACGTTTAACGATAAATATCTTAAACTTACTTTTGATCATGTGCCTGTGTCCACTGCCAAACACTCTGGATGTTGGCAAATTGGCTTCTGTTGGTTGCAATAAATGTGTACTCTGCAAGATGTCGGGAAACAGCGGTTTGTGGCGTTCCCTTGTGTCTACAGTTGACCAGAAACTGTTTTGAGAAGTGGCACCAAAGACTGTGAAAGAACAAATTGTCTCACCATGTTTTAATTTGGAATGTTTTGTATATAGTTTGTTTTCAATGAATCTTCCCAAATGAAAAAAAAAACTTTCTGCATGGCTCACTGACTATTGCTTACTCTGATGGCTTTTCTCTTTGTCTGGCGGCCTTTTGAGAGAGATGGCCCATCTGACAGATTTTACAGGTGTGGACAAGCCTCAGGTGTGGATCATGAATATTCTTGAAATTAGCATATAGCCCTCCCACAGCCTGAAATAAATGTGACCAGTTCTGATAAAAACAGGTTTTTAGCTATTTAGATCTCAGATGTGCTAAACTATTTTCACACCCTTACATAAACAAGACCTTGATGAACAAACGCATATTGGCAAAACAATTCGTCACTATAGTTTAGTGTGTGCTTTCACAACATTTGTGACGGCAGAAAAATTTACTCTTTATAACTTGTATGTTTGTAGATCTATTTACAAGCTGCATATGATACTGACCACACTATTGATGGCATATAAATGTAGCTGTGATTGTCCTTCAAATAAAAATATCAAACACTTTGGAGTAAGTGTGTGTTAAGTTGATGAAATTGAGATAAATATCAGACCATGCCAAAATCAAAAACCTCCTCTAAGCTTAGCACGGACCTCAGAGGGTTAATAAAGTGGCTACTCGCGTGGTCATTTTTGCATTACTACTGGACTCTCTCTTTCTTGATACATCACCTTGCGCATGCTCGCTACAATACTTTTATGAGTGTAGGGGAGACCTGGGGAGGATTCATTGACAAATGTAAGGAAAATGTGTAAACAATGTGATTAACTGCATGTTCGTACATTGACGTTAAAACTCCCAATTTTATGTTGTTAATCTCAAAACCTCCTTAAATTGTAAATGAGAGGGCCTTGTTAGCCAAAGGACAGTTATGGATTTTTATTTGTTTTGGTTACAAGCAGTGAGATGTATTTGATACACACTCCTGGAATAAATGTAATCTGTGCTGATAAACTAAATGTTTCAAACAAACAAACCTAAGTGTGATCAAATTAACGATTGACCAATCTGTCAGTAATCCAAACTGGGGCACAGAAAGAACATCAAACAATAAAATGTAGAAAGCATGCGGTGTTATCTTGGCAATAAAATATATAAAGAAGTGAATTAATAATTAAATAATGCATAGCAAAATGAAGAGGGTAGGACACACCGGTAATTGAGTTCTAACGAGAACAGGCACAGGGGTTCGTTTAACCTAATTATGGGCAGAAAACTAATTACTTTATACCGAGCTGTCCACACACTCTGAATGTATTAATACATTAGCGTAATAAGAAAATATGCACTAGGCACTGTACGCATCAAGTTGCTTAATTATCAGGTTGCTGGGATGTAGAGGCGACCGCAATAACAGGAAATCAAATAAGCTTGCGTTGCTAAGACGAACGTATCGAGCAGCTTATAATGCAATGCCTTCCACACCAGTGCGTGTGCATTCACTTTAATGAAATCTGAATATTGCACTGGCTTTAAGAGGTTCACTAGATGCTATATTGTAACCCTCTTTTCTTCCTCCATTCCAAAATTAAACTCCTCCATCTTTCAATTAGGAACATAATGACTAGTGACTCTTCATTTGGTACTAAATGTCTATATATACAGTATAATTCACACTGTTGGCAGAAAGAAATGTTATGTTCCCAGCAATGGACAGAGTTAAAATAGGACGTTGTCAAATAAATAGCCTGCTCCCAGCTTGACTTTAATCTGCCTGATTGGCAGATTTTCTCCTTAGTCTGCTCTTTGCTCATGTTAAGGACTGAATTTGAGAGAATGTGATCCTGTATTTAGCGTAGAACCTTGAATATGTCTTGTGGGTAAGATTATTTGCTTACATTTAATACAAGAATTAAATAATCATACTTGCTGTGGATTTTAAAAAAACCATCTAATAAAAAAAGTTTAATTTTCCTTGGATCTATAATTATGCTGGTCACTCCTTATACAAAATATGTATTCTTAAAGCCTTGGTGAAACACGTATTACTCCTTCATTAACACAGCATAACATCGCATTTATAAGCATGTGTTCGGGACTGCAAGTCAAGTGACATCGAGTGTTGCATCACATTAGAGAATAACCCTTTACATAACGTGTCATGTCATCCTTCTTATTAAAGCATAACATTTTCTTATGATTGATACCATTTCATTTACAACCAGAGCGACTTACAACGCAAAGTGCATTTGCAGTCAATAGGGTCATAAGAGCAGCAGTAACAACATAAAAGGATTGTTAACACTCTTAGAACAGTGAAAACAAGTACCACAATCAACAATACTATCAGCATAATCACTGCACTATCCTGACAAACATATTCAATTATCTTGCCAAGCATATAAAGTATTACATTAAGTGCAAAGATTTAGACAAATTACCCATCCCAGAGATTCAAAACCAATCAAGTGTGACATCCGCACTTCAAATTCAAACCAACCAACACTTTTGAATGTGGGATGTTTGTCCTGATTCCACATGAGCCAATCAGCACGGATCAGTATTGTATTGGGAGATTGTATTTTTCAGTTCTTGGTTCGTTGCATCACAGAACAGATTGCCTCCAGACGCCCTCGACAAGCCTGGCACAGCACCTGCTAGGAGATTTGTGATGTCTGATGATGTTCACCACAAGTGAACATAAGTCTTGCAGGCCTCAAGACTCTGCACCAACATACACTACCGTTCAAAAGTTTGGGGTCACCTTCCATCTGGACTATGGCTAACCGGGCACTCCTTCATTCTTCAGCAAGATAACGACCCGAAACACACCTTGAAGTTGTGCAAGAACTATCTGGTGAAGGAGGAATGTGAACAACAACTCAAACTAAAGACCTGGCCTGCCCAGTGTCCAGACCTCAATCCCATAGAACTTGTATGGGACAAACTGGAAAGGAAGAGTCAAAGCAAAGCAACCCACAAGTTTCTCTGGGAATTGCTGCAGGATAGCTGGGAAAACATGTCGGGTTTTTTCCTGCTAAAACTTATGAACCAAATGGCCACTGTTTGTGAGGCTATTCTCACGCCAAAGGGTGACTATTTTGAGGAATCCAAGATTCAATTTTCAATATAATTTTCTTGAACATTTCTTTGATGTTCATTTTGTTCATTGTTACATGTGTTTTTTGTCATTTTAAAGTATTTACAGAAATGTATACGGTGTAAAGCATTGTCAATTATGAGATAAAAATAGTTTCCAGCAGGTGACCCCAAACTTTTGAACGGTAGTGTATTTCCAACAAAAGGACTTTTAAATTGTTGAAGTGAACTGCTAAGTCATGGTGATCCCAAGATAACGGATTTGTTATTCAGTTAACCTCATGGTGGTACCTTAGAATAAGTTCAACACAACTTATTTCTTCAGTCAAACGTTTGTGATGGAAAATTCTGTTGTCTAGAAGTAGGTTTCAGTGAGAAATCGAAACAAACAGGACTATGGCCTGGATTCACCATTTGTCCTTAACCTTAACTTAGAAATAAATACAAATCTTACTTTTTTCCCCAACGTAAATCCCATTTTCTCCCAATTTAGTAGCAAATTAGACCCCCTATTTTTCATGGCAACCCCCCTCGTATTGTGAGCTTGCTGCCGTAGCCCTGAGACTGGCAGTGACAAAAGTATCGTCTTCTCCGAGACGGCACTCGCCAAGCTGTCGACCGTAACTCTGGTACTCCAGAGCCACTCCTATGCGCAGCAAACTCATGCCGGCTTCCCTCCCCCCTCCCTGGGGTGGACAGCTAATTGTCGCCCCTAGTGGCACTCCCAGCCAGAGCCGACTCTGGCGCGGCCGGTGGAATCGAACCCTGGTCGCAGGGTTAAATGATTGATCATTGATTGATTATTTATTCAAAGCTATTATATTTTACATTTACATTTTAGACATTTAGCAGACGCTCTTATACAGAGGGACTTTTTATTTTGTACATATTTACTTTGCCATCTGATAAGATCAGATATCATTGGAATTGCTCAATATCCACCTGCATTTCAAACTTTGCAAAGGGCAAAGAGCCTACACATCTGCATATCATCAACATCGACATCAACATCGACATCGACATCGACATCGACATCATCCTCCATGCCCCCAAAAGTCTCCCTCAGGTATGGCAGGCTGTGCTTTTATAAAGGCCTAACGAAGGCAATGGCTAACACCTGAGTTGATTGCTCATTAGCCTCAGGTGAGCCTGCCTGTAAGTGAGGCTGCTGCTGTGGGAGGGAACAGGAGCACCTGGCAGCAGCCAAAAGGGAGGCGCAGCCCTCTACACTCCTCCCTCCACCTCTCCCAGTGTCACATCTTCATCTGAATATCTGCAGTTTATATTTTTTCATATTTTCTTAGCAATATAGTGGCAGTGCTGCAGCAATAATGCGAGTAAAAGTTGCAAAGAGCCATATGTCTTTATATTCGGATAATTTTCTATTTACAGTGTATATGGTTGATTCAATGTGACTTTTGCAACAACAGTAACAGAAATTCGCGTAGGTTCATGCGCGAAGCATATGTTGCTATGTGACTAAATGCTAAACTATTCTGACTGGATAGAAACAGAAAGAGCTCAGCTTCATGTACCATACATCAACATATTACCACTATACACTACCTAAGCAAGGAAATGATCATTTTAAGGTCTTGTGGGACTAGTCATTATCTAGAGTTAGAATACACTTGACAGATAGTAAAGATAAGGCACGATGAGGTGAACATGTGATCCTGAGAGATCGTAATAGTCCCGCAAGGTTCACATGCAGACTAGTAATCTTGGCGGTTGAGAGACACTTCATTCAAATTCATCAGACGTGTTCTTTCAAGTAGGCTAGCTCAGTTTATCATCATCAAATATCACAACATCTTCTCCATGCAAATATCTCTCCCGCAGCATGTACAAAGATAGGAGCAGTGGAGGTTGGTACCCATTGAGAAAGTCCCCACGGTATAAATCGGACCGTAATAGAGAAGCATGCCTAAGGTTTCTTGGAACTTCATCCAGTCTCCAATTTAGCTCATTAGCTAAACACCGCTGAGAACGTTTCAGATAGCCTGCTTGATTATAACAAATATGTCTGCCGAGTTACTAAGGCAATTAGCTGAAGATTAGAATAATGCTGCCTCTGTTCGGCGTAAACAAACAGGATTACAATAGGATTATGGTGAGTTTTATGGAACAGACTCAGACATACCTAATTTTCACAGAGACAAGAATTCAGTATTTATTTTTATTTTTCTTAGATGCAAATTTCATTGGCTCCCTGGGAACAAAACTCCGGCTCAGGTTTGACATTGTGGTGGATATTATGGCTTTTATCGCACACTTAAAGTATATATATATATTATTTTGTTATTTTTTTATTCCATTCATGTTTCAATATGGTCTTTTACAGCTTAGGGAAAGAATTTGGCAGTGAGGAGGTGGGTGGGAAAAGACAGCGACATAAATTAAACAAAAACAGCAGTAAAGAGTTTCAATTTAATTGCAGACAGAGGTACACCCAGCTGCCCAGCACACCCAGTGCAGACACCCAATCAAAGCAGGCATTATTCAGGGGAACAAGCATCAGGGGAGGGTTCTGGGGAGGGGGGGAGAAAAATCCCCCTGTGACATGCTCTTTCTGCTCCTCTCTGCTCTGTCCTTTCATGTCCTGATTGGGGTCACACTCATTACCCTGTGTGCTTGGCCTTGCCTGCTCTCTGAATCTGAAGCTTCTGCTGGAAGATTTTCCCCATACGGAAGACCAAGAACAGAGTGCCCTGTGGCCCAGCACCATTGATGCACCTCTCACTCTACAGGGCCCCGTAAATGCGTAGATTAAAATTACATTTACATTTACATTTTAGCAGACAGTCTTATCCAGAGCGACTTACACAGTTTACATTTCTTCACATGCAATCCATTTATACAGCTGGATATTTTACTGAAGCAATTCAGGTTAAGTACCTTGCTCAAGGGTACAACAGCAGTGCTCCACCTGGGAATTGAACCAGCAATCTCTGAGTTACAAGTCCAGTTCCCTAACCATTACACTGCACTGTCACCTTAACTCACACCGTATCACTTTAGTCTCAAGTTGGAGATGAATGAGACATCGCAGCCTCGAGTCAGACAAACACTGTCCCTTAGAGAGGTGAACTGAATAACATACTCCTTTGTTTCCTGTAAGATCAACAGCGCTCTTCATCAGCCGAATAGGTATAAGTATAGGACAGCATGTGTAACCAATTAAATCACAGGGGAAATAAAAACACAATGGCAAGTGATGCTGACGTGGGGTATGTGATATTGCTCACACAATGGCACTGGTATTTCACAGATAACAGTAGTTATGTACTGATTTGTGTATTGATTTAGTTGATATGAGTGTGTTCGGATAAAATTTAGAGTAAGTTATTGTGGCGTTAGTTGATACATCAAAGCCTCTCCATTAGACAGGACCGATAATAACATTTTATACGGTTGAGAAATACAAAACAAAAGTGCAGTCTGTGTATCTAAAAAGAAAATAATGGTCTTTTAAACTATTGATCTTTTAGACCACTTTCCCACGGTTGCGTATGTAGTGGCTGCATTCACAGTCACTTATGTATTATTATGAAATACAATTATTTAACAGTATTGAGGCTATTCTTTCAGTATTGTGACAGGCAAGTCACTATTAACAGTCTGATTCAGCAGCGTAACCCTGGTGACGGGGGCGATAATAATCAATAACGATGTCAATAATGGCGAGTGTATAATGGTGTTTTCATTCGCTGCGTGGGCTATACCAAGACTCATTTTTGGGAATATGAATCTCAGACATGTATCATTATCATTTTATTATATAGTTTATTATACATTTTATTAATACTAGGGTGACTTCCAAAGCCTTAGTGGATATACGTGTTACATTCAGCAGAAATGCAATATGTGTGGCAGCTGCCACACTTCTTATTAGATTCCACACTTCCTCCTTTATAAGCCAGAATGGCCTGGCAATAGCATCAGCAATATCTGTGGCAATGTATTTATGCCTTGGGCAGTCTCTCTAACGCACACTAAGGCTGCATAGAATCAATCCATAATTTATTGCTCCTCTCTCGGTTTCACAGTGCATGTGAAAAGATTTAATGGAGACATTTTGCGACTATTGAGAGTGAGCATGCTTTTTTTCTCTCTTTTTCTTCTGCTGAAGCAGCGCATATTCTGACATTCTCGGAATGTGGACATACCTCCACGTCGTCCTGCTACTTCCTGACTGGGTCATTCCATCTCAAATCAGACAGTTCCCCTCAATTCCTTTGAACGATAGGGTTCCAATATGGGTCCAAAATGGTTTCAGTAATAATAATGATAAAAGTCTGCATATTTGTGTGGCACTAGCTAGACTAATAGTCGCACAAAATGTATTAATAGTTTCAAAACCCGACTGTGCCAGACCAGCCCTGGCCGGGAGCCCCGATCGGGGGCGGCATTTGGCTGTCCGCCCCAAGGGGAGGGGGTAGGGTGAGCCGGCACGAACTCACCGAGTTCTCATTTAATGACGGATAGAGACCGCCCTCTGGTATGGCAGTGGATATTGGCACAATCTTATGTGGAGAAAATTCACAATATGGGCATATTAGCACAATCATTCTAGGGCTGAAGATGAGCAGTTAATATGATAAAAATGAATCTTCCTAATGAAACTAATGAAGTGAAATTAATTATTCAACCACAATCCCTGTTTTAATGCATATTTAAATGAAATACACTCTTTGGATAGCAGGGGGTGCTGTCCTAATAGACTTACCTTAGAGATAGTCATGTGTGGAGTAATCTTGGGGAGAGCATAGTATGTTTGCCCTTTACTTGGGGTAGGCTATTGTTGCTAACCTAATGTCATTGGCCAACAGATACATGATGTCCTGTCACAGGAATGTACACCTGCTCTGTAATTGTGAAATGGCACATATATAATGGTTTAGTCTCTAGCATAGGCGCTTACTTGGAGGACTATTCTATTATAGGGGTGGAAATAGAAGTGATGCACAGCAATTTGAGGCATTACAGGTCTTTCTATGAGCTGGTTACTGTACCACAACAGGTAGCTTACACTGAGTATACTAACCTGCTTTTATTACAAACATTGAGGCGGCAATGCAATGTAATGGTTAGGGAACTGGACGTGTAACTCAGAGGTTGCTGGTTCGATTCTCAGGTGGTGGCACTGCCGTTGTGCCCTTGAGCAAGGTACTTAACCTGAATTGCTTCAGTAAAATATACAGCTGTATAAATGGGTTGTGAAATGTAGCTGTAGAAACGTAAACTGTGTAAGTCGCTCTGGATAAGAGTGTCTGCTAAATGCCTAAAATGTAAAATGTATTAAAACCTAAAAGATTAGGTTTGTTGTTTCCATTAAGTTATCTTTTAAATTTTTTAGTTTATTTCATGTTTTATTCTCATTAATGGCGATGATATTATTATTATTATTACTATTATTATCCTTTATTGTCATTGTACATGTACAACAAAATTGAGATGCAGTCCTTAACTGTGCAGAAAGAACAGATGCTACATTGGTCAGGTAAATATCAGTAGTGTTAAGTTCTTTATGAAGCAATGGCATCCTCTCCTAGCACACCGACTCAGGCCTGTCCCTTATGGCCTCATTCTGTGGAGAGTGAGCTCATGCCCCGGGGGCGGCCCCTCCTTAAAGCCCCCCCACTGCACACATCTCCTCCTGGGTCACAGCCGTGCGTACCCCTACAGCCCCAGCACTTATGCACTTCACCACGCACGTACGCAGCCTCCTGTCATTTCCCCCGCCACAGGTCCAGTCACCAGTCTGAAAGGCCGGAACAGCCTTCGCCTCTCTTTACTGCGGTTCCAGCAGAGTGCGTGACAAGTCGCGGTGACGGCTGACACGTTAGACCGGCACAAGATGGATAGAGAGGGATTCTAATCTAGCGTTTTATCAGAGGGAAGGGAAAAGCCCGTTTGGTCTCTTTAGCCCACTCCTCTCCTAGTGCCTGCTTGTTTTGTAATAGGTTTCCCTTCATCACTGTCAGCTCATATCGTCTCCTCACAAGTTTCCGCTCTTTCCTCAATGTTGATGAAGGGACTGCATCCCAGACAGTCCCTTTGAGGTGTTACAGGTATGCCCAATTACTGCTGTGACCACAGTGAAGGGCAGAAAATGGATGACAGTTCTGTAAGCACGCAGTATCGAGACGTGAAGAGTGAGGCCTAGTGCAGCTGGAGTCTCACCAAAGCTTGTGGTATCAGACTCTGAAGAACAAAGTCCAGACAGCAAAAGAAGCCTGGGGGGTGTCTTGACCAGACTGCTTCTGATGACTGCTGTTGAATTTGCAGACGCCCCTGAGAAAACCAAAAAAAATTCAACGTGAAAAAAGGAACGCAAAGAAACTTTGTGGGACACTGTACCATACTGTTGGAACAAAAGCACATGACTCAAATGTCATTCCGATTATTTAATTTACAGAAGTGAAAGTTTGCTAATGGAATTTCATACCTTGCAGGTATGCACATCAACACTGTCAGCTGGATCAATTGGTGGCAGTGTTGTATAATGGTTAGGGAACCGTGTGTGGTTGCAGGTTTGCGGGTTACAAACTTCTATGCAGTTTCTATGATTTAGATTTCAATTGTCCCTTGTTGGGAAACCTCGACCAGGTCCACTAGGGGGTAGTTTTGACATGGCAGCATTTGTGAGTGTGAAGTACAACCATGCACTAATTTGGTAGTTTATCATCAAAGCCATGGTATAATGACATCAGATGTCACTTCTTCACTTCCAAGACAGATGGTACATTTACGTGGCTCGGTGCGGTTTTCAACTTCCACAACTTCAGCCTGCCTTTAAGGGCACGTCACTTGCATGGAAGTTAGTCTGTTAGTCGTCACTGCAAGAATCATAATTTAGAGGCCGAAATGTGAACAGTTCTGATTTTGGACTGAGAGGATATTAAATGCACTTGTAATCAGTTTTGAGAAAGTTGTTCAAACTGTTCGTCTTTCCCTCAAGCACAATCCTGTTGCAAGGCTCACTATCTCCTTGAAACTAAACAATAAGGTTCCCCTTTCTTGTCCCTCTGTGTGACATGTACTGTATGAAAAATACATTTCGTGGCACAACCAGTTTTTATGATTATATATATATATATATATATATATATATATATATATATATATATATATATATATATTTGCAACATTAACAAAAAGTATTAAATTCTTCCTTACAATGCTAAAATGGCTTTACCCTCTAACACATTATGTATGACACGATTCATTTGCATTCATTACACAATGATTTTTTTCCATGAAATATTTATAACTGGCTGGATTAAAAAGTGGACGACTCTGAACTACAAAGGCATGGACTCAGGGGAAGAGTGTCACTTTATAAGGGTGAGGGGAGAGTTTTTATTGGTTCAGTAAAGTCTGACATTAAATAAATACCTTTGAGATTTTATATTATTATTTCTAGTTGGATATATTAAATCCTGATGTAAAATGCACGACGAATCCCCTGTGCCTGGATGCCAGTCATCTCAAAGCCAAGTTTGGAAGTTCCAAGGGGTATTCAGTGACTTTTCAATTGTTGTACCCATCTCCTGACCTTTGCTTTTCTACAACTTCACCCTGGGGTGGTTTTGGAGCTCCTTGGTCTTCATGGTTGCATTTTTGCTTGAAATCAACTACTTGGCTGAGAAACCATATAGAGACAAGTGTATTTAAATTCATCTATTTTTCTGAAACCATTCGAAACCATTATTATTATTACACAAAAATACAATTCAAATAATTGTATGACTTTGGTATTAAGTTCTGCACCTGAGCTTTATTCATAAATATTTTAATGTTTTTTTTTCCTTTGAAAGTGTGGAGTAGGTTGTTTAGATGATAAATATTAATTCTTATTTAAAAGTGTCATTTTCTCATGCTCTGAGGTAACAAAATGAGAAAACCTACCAAGGGGGTGAATACTTTATCCTCCCACTGTATTTGTCTAGATATGTATATATATAATAATATATATATTATATATATAAATATTTTTCTGCCAACTATATTGTCCTTTGAGGGTGCCAGCAGTCACAGGACATAAACAGAACAGTACACAAACACACACATCAAAATGCACCGGCTTGTAGGTACAGGATTGCAACATCAATACAGAATTGCACACAATCAGAAGGAGAAGCAAGCCTGTGAGGCCCACAAGGCCAGGCTGGCATGGGATGCAAAGGCCCGATTGTGCCATTGCCACAGTTGTCATGCCAACCAGATGCCTGGCTCTTTGAGCCCATTGGCTGGCCCCCAACCCCACAGCACTGAGAAACTTAATTTGGCTGAAGGGATATTTGGAGCACCTGTTTGAACTACAGAATGATTGGGAAATATGGATAGGTATTAGGGATGCAGTGGCTACAAGAGTTTCCCATTCAGACTGCTGGGTGGTTCATCCTGCTAAGTCACTTGGTTCCAGTGTGTGAATGTGCCCCACGGTCTGATGTCGAATCCTGGCTGTGGAAGTGCTCACTGCTGGCTGACTTCCAGTTTAGCATTAAGTACCAGCAAGGTCTAACTAACCCTAATGCTGTCTGCTGTGTGCTCGAGGCATAGGGTATGCATCAAGTTCAGATGCCTCACTGAAGTGGCAGACATCATCGTAACTATCTGAGCTATCTGTCTTGGGGAAGAGAATAATCTGGATGGCTAATGCACTCTTGGACTCCTTAATGTTCCTGAGTTCCAGCATTCTCCGCTCCTCAGATGAAATAACTTACTCTCTTGCTTCAGGCACCTAGCATATGCACTACTTTCCCTGACTTGGACTATTTGTGCTTTCCTGTAAGATGGCCCACCGCATAAAATATGCAGGAGTTGGTCAACAAATTCTCTCATGTCTTGTCTCCGTTGGGGACAAGGCTGCTGTGTCACCTTATAACAGATAATAGACAGAGGTTTGTTGTTGCTTAATGCAACCCTGCTGGGTGGTGCATAATTGGCTGTAGGACCATCTAAGTCGTCATCACATCCTTCACCGGTGACTCTCATGGACGATCGGAAGCCTGCAGTCTGCCAGCATCAGCTGCACATTCAGTGCATTCCTCTGATACAATGAATGTGCAGCTCATCTGGTCGATTACAAAGGGAAAAGAAGCAGAGGCTGTCAGCACATGCTTTGTAGGAGAATGCGTGTTGATCTGCTAAATCAGGGATTCTGCAGCAAGCCAAAAAATACTTTCAGGCAAGAAAAATATTGGGGTTAAAATTTGATTGACAGGGGCCTCCCGGGTGGTCAATCAATCAATCTTTATTTTTGTATAGCGCCATTTACAAACAGGTTGTCACACAGCGCTTCACAATTGGCATTTTCCAGAGGGAATCAAAAACCAGAAAAATATTGGAACCAATGTGGGAGACTGGAAAATTATTCCCTGACCCCTTAAAAAGCAGTCGAGATGAACTCCTGGAAAATTCTGGGTTACAGAGAAAAACAAAACAAATAGTCCTTGAGGCTCATGAGGCTTAACAGACCACCGGAAGGGCATTCTAAGTGTAGGGGTGGGGTGGACCTCATCCCTCCAGATACCAGGGCAGGGCGGGGGATGGAACCAGCAGCTAGGGTCCGGGCCAACGGCATCCGGCTAACACATGGCAGGGGTGGGGGGTTGACTCTGGGGCAGGTGAGCTCCGGGCAGGTGCCACGAAGCCGGGGAGAAAAGAGGAAAAGTGCTATGTGACTATGATAAATATCACACCGGATCAGGGGAAAGAGTAGAGTGATAACACTTTTTCACCAGCAGAAGTAATCTAGGGCAGCATAACTAATTAGGTGAGTGGCACAGGGAGCACGCAGCCATGAGGGCACTCAGAGACCATCCCACCACATCATCAGCAGTCCTGATAGGGGCGGATCATCACTTATGATTGGTGACAGTAAGGATAGCTCATTGCACCAGAAGGTGCTCATCTGCACCTAATGACTATAAGAGAGACTAAAGAGATGTGTTTTTAACCTAGTCTTGAAAATTGAGACCGTGTCTGACTCCTTCACAGAGATGGGTAGACTGTTCCACAGTAAAGGAGCTCTATAGGAGAAAGCTCTGCCACCTGCTGTATTTTTTGATATTCTAGGGACTACCAAGTTGCCTGCATCTTGTGAACGAAGTGAACGTGGGGGATTGTAGGGATGAAGTAGATCCGTCAAATAAGAGGGTGCAAGTCCATGCAACACCTTATAAGTTAAGAGAAGTACCTTATAGTCTACACGATAGTTTATAGGAAGCCAGTGAAGTGACGCTAACACAGGACTAATGTGCTCATACTTCTTTGTTCTAGTCAGGATCCTTGCAGCAGCATTCTATACGAGTCGTAGGCTCCTGAGTGAGGTATTGGAACAGCCAGACAGTAATACATTGCAATAATCTAATCTAGATGTAACAAAGGCATGTACCAATTTTTCTGCATCTATTAATGTCAGGAAGCCCCTAATTTTAGCAATATTCCTGAAAAAAGGCTACTCTGGAAATGTTTTTGATGTGACTGTCAAATGAGAGACCAGGATCTATAGTAACACCAAGGTCTTTTACCACCAAATTTGCAGCAACAGAGCAACCATCCAGATTAAGAGATAAATCAGATAACCCTCTTCTGAGGTTTTTGGGCCCCAAGACCAACATCTCTGTTTTATCAGTATTCAACAATAGAAAATTATCTGACATCCAGTCTTTTATGTCTTTAAAACAGGCCTCCAACTGTTCAAATTGTCCTTCGCCAGGTTTCATTGATAAGTATAATTGTGTGTCATCTGCGTAGCAGTGAAAATGTATGCCATGTTTACAAATGACATCACCAAGTGGCAACATGTAAAGGGAGAACAATAATGGCCCAAAACAGAACCTTGAGGGACACCATATTCCACCTTGATGAGAGCAGAGGGCTCATCATTTAACTGCACAAATTGATACCTATCTGATAGGTAGGATTTAAACCAGGAGAGTGCCTGTCCACGCAGTCCAACTAGGTTTTCAAGTCTGCTCAGAACTTGTCAAACGCAGCACTTAAGTCCAAAAGTAAAAGAATAGAGACACATCCACGGTCAGCTGATATCAGTAAGTCATTGACAACTTTAATAAGAGCAGTCTCAGTGCTATAGTGTTGCCTAAATCCTGACTGAAAAGTTAATAGATGTCATTTGATATCAGGAATGAAGTCAGTCTCTGAGCTACAGCTTTCTCTAGAATTTTTGAAAGAAAAGAAAGATTAGAAATTGGCCTGTAGTTACTGAGATTTTCTGGGTCAAGGTTTGGTTTCTTTAAAAGTGGCTTAATTACTGCCACTTTTTGAGAATTTGGCATATAGCCTGATGAAAGAGACAGATTAATAATGTCTAGCATGGATTGCCCCATAACAGGAAGAAGTTATTTAACAAGTTTTGTTGGGATTGGGTCTAATTGGCAAGTAGATGGTTTGGAGGACATAACCAATTTAGAAAATTCAGTCCACTCCAGAGCACTAAAAAACTCAAGAGTAGCCATAGTACCCCTGTCCTGGTAAGCCTGTGCTTTCTGATCAGTGTCCGCTACAGCAGAAGGTGCCATTTTAGTAATTTCATCTCTAATTTTCTCAATCTTCTCAGAGAAAAAGTTCATGAAATCATTACTATTATAGGCTGCTGGAGGCTTAGCATTAGTTTCAGTCTGGTTCTTTGTCAGTTTGGCCACTGTATCAAAAATAAATTTAGGATTATTCTTATTATGCTCAATCAGATCAGACAAATAGGTTGACCTTGCGGAGGAGAGAGCATATTTGTACTGTACCAGACTGTCTTTCCAGGCAGTGGTTACAATGTTCACCGCTGGCCACTGTGACCGGGGTTCGATTCCACCGGCCACGCCTGAGTCGGCTCTGGCTGGGAGTGCCACCTGGGGCGGCGATTGGCTGTCCGCCCCAGGTAGGGGGAGGGAAGCAAACAGGAAGTTCGCTGCGCACAGGAGTGGCTCTGTAGCACCGGAGTTAGCCTGGCAAGTGCCGTCTCGGAGGAGATGATACTTTGCCTTTGTCCCTGCCAGTCACAGGGCTACGGCAGCGAACTCACAATATGAGGGGGGGATTGATACGAAAAATAGAGGGTGTAATTAGATACTAAATTGGGAGAAAATCAGAAACAAATTCTTTCGAAAATTGGATTTGCAAACAGGACTGCTTTTAGGCCTGATGTCAGACTCACGTCTTTCCTGGAATATGATGGATGTTACCTGACATTGATTCTAAATCAATATGCCAGCTTTTCTCACCCTTCCTGCTAAATGAGTCTAGTGTCCCATAGAACAGTCGATTTTGCCCACATCGTGTTAAACTGTCAGTGAATTTACTGTCATTCGTGGAGAAGCCTATGCCAACACATTAATCAATTTTAAGGTACATATATAGAGGTTCCAAGGCCTTTGACAGATAAATAATTAACTAAATTGTGGCCCCTATTATTTCATAAGTTCACACTGATATAGAAAAAATAGACTCTCTACCTGACAGCCCTGATCGCCCCACTTGATTTTATTTCAGTTGCATCATTGCCTTACTGGGTTAGAAGTCCACTAGTACTTATGGACCATCTCACATACAATGCACATACAATTTGAAACTCATGGCTACCATAAAGCAATCTTTGGTTTGGGGGCATGTCAGTCTGATCAGTGAGCATTGCACTTCACTTTGAATGAGGAAATCCTTTCATCCCCAAGAGAAATCTGCACTCTATTGATTTGGGTCATTTAACCATCCAACACACCAAGCGGGTGCACCACTGCTTGTAATTATTTACCTAAGTCCATAAAAGACAATGGAATTGTTACTAATTATAAAGCCATGTTTTTAAGAAACTTTTAGAACATTATTAATTATTTATTGAACTCCAGTGGTAGAATCTTGAATTTTATCCTAAACTCTTCTGGAAGGCAGTGTAACTGAGCTAAAACTGGAGGTTTTAGACTTTGTCAAAAAATCCAAGCTGCTGTGTTCTGAGCATGTTGCAATATATTCAGAACAGACCTTGAAACTCCAGGAAATAAAACAGTAAAAGAGTGAATGCGTGACAAAGCAAAAACTGGAGGAAATATAGCCAATGCTGCGCAAGTAATGAACCTTAAGAAAGAGTTCAACCTTACGAATGTTTATGCGTTTGTCAAAGGTCAGATTTGAATAAATAACTGCATCTGTGGTGCAATAAAGTTACAATTAATCTTGTCATCGTATTACATGTGTGCATACTCATTTTGCAATATGTGTGAATAACTTCTAAATCACATTTTACATTTTAAGCATTTAGCAGACGGCTAAATGCTTACTTATCCAGAGCGGCCTACAAGATGTGCATTAATACAAGATGTGCATTTTTTGAGGAGTAAGCAAGGATACATATACAAAAAGTATTGAACAGGCAGTGGTGATGACAATTGGCTAGATGCACAGAATTCAGTGGTGGTGGAGTCTGAAAAGGTGGATTTTGAGTCTCTTGCAGAAGATTGCCAGTGATTCCGCGGACCGATTGCGGAAGGTCATTCCACCACTGAGGGGTCAGGACAGAGAAGAGACGAGACCACGAGGAGCGGCTGCCGGGTGCCCAGAGGGATGGGACAGTCAGTTTGCCAGAGGAGGCGGAGCGGAGGGGTCTGGCTGGGGTGTAGGGTGTGATGAGTGTCTGGAGGTAAGGGGGAGCAGTTCCTCTAGGCGCTTGATAAGCCAGCACCAGTGATTTGAATCTGATGCGTGCTACGATGGGGAGCCAGTGCAGAAAGGAGAGTAGAGGGGTGACAGGGGTGAACTTCGGTTGATTGAACAGCAGACGTGTGGCAGCATTCTGGAGCAGTTGCAGTGGCTTGATGGCACAGGCCGGCGGGCCTGCCAGCAAGGAATTGCAGTGGCCCAGACTATTCAGAATTCAGTCTACTATTTAATTTGGACTTAGTTTGATTACTTCAATTAACTTTAATGGGAAAACTATATACTTTTATTCTCATACAATTTAATTCACATTTTTGTGAAGTTGCCAAATATCATTGGAACTACGATTGGACCCAGGTGCTATGGTCAGATGAGAGTATAACCAAACATTGAACTTTTTGGCCATGTACACCATGGCATCAAACGAGAGATGCATACAAGGAAAAGCAGCTCATGCCTCCATCAAATATTATGATGGTTTATGGGTGCTTTGCTGCTGCCAGTGGTCCAGGGGCTCTTGTTAAGACCAATGGCATAATGAATTCCAGTAAGTATCAGGACATTTTAGCCAAAAACATGGTTGCTGCCCCTTTCCTTTACCACAATATTTACTAGGTTGAAAACAAAATCTATGTTTTGCAATGGCCATGTCAGTCTCTGGACTTAAACCCTATCGAAAGCATGTGGTCTAAATTGAAGGGAGCAGTCCATAAGCGCAAACCCAAGGATATCAAGGATCTTGAAAGGCAGAATGGAGGAATGGTTCAAGATTCCTCCAAATGTGTTCTCCATCCTTATTAAATATTATGGAAATAGGCTCTGTGCTGTTATCCTTGCCAGGGGAGGCTGCAACAATTATTGCGAAACCTATTTTTTTGGAAAGAAATGTATCATTTTAAAAAATGTGTTATTTTGGTTGATTGCATTTAATCATTTTCCACATGTTGGAAAATTACAATATATGTCAGTAATGGTATTATATTCTACCTACAGTCTTTTTTCTCATTTTCATCATGGGTGCTAATCATTTTGGACTGTATAAGGAGACATAATGCAATGTGCAGGGTAATCCGGTGAATCTTCACTCTCGAGGAGAAACGCAATGAGCCTGCTTCACATTTTGTTTTGTTTCCATAATAAAGTTAAACAATAAAGTCGGGGAAAAGGCCAAGTGCCGTATGCCTTAATGCTTCAATTTGGCAAGTACAAGACCATTCTAATCAGACTGCTCTGTGTAGTGATTAGCATTTGCGTTTGTTTAACCCACACATCACACATGCTCGAGTAGGTGATGAGACCGAATGTAGTAGAGAGTGTTTCCTATTACAACCCTTGTTTCAATATGACTTGTCCTGTTTAAATTATATACTTTTCTCGATAACTTTTTATCGTCCTTGCGATAGGCTTTCTCGTTATCCTGGAGAAACGCTTTATCGTTTACGGGCTTCGTGTTTATCAGCGCAGTGCAAATAATGACTTCCAGGGGTTTCCGGGGTACGTGAGCAGTCTGATTGTTAATGATTATTGTTCCACTGGCGAGAAAGCACATTTAGGCTTTCTTCTGAAATTCGTTGATAGCTATTTCGTGACCCAAGGCCATCAAATAAGATGAAATGCTGGAGAGTAGCCTCGTCTGAACTGCGCTTTCTCTTAGGCAAAAACTGGCCTATTTTTCCGGCAGACAATGTTATTTCAAACTGGAAAGGAAATACGGGAGGGGCAAGGACATTTACAAAGATATATGGCACAGATGTCACAAGCTCCTTCAATATATACAATAAGGCATGGATGCATGGCAACTTTAAATATGTCCGAGCCAATCGTTTGTATCTAGAAATGCAATTTTCCAGTTTTAACACCCGAATGCGTGTGTGTGTGTGTGTGTGTGTGTGTGCATGTCTCAGATAGGAGCAAGACCAAGAAAGATACTGATCTACTAAATTACCCTGCCACCATACAGTAGTGCAAATCAGTATGATTAATAAATGGTTAAACATGTCTTGCAACAGTAGAAGTATCTCCAAAGTTTGACTGTGTATGCGTGCTCTGTTCCAGAAAGTCAGGGGGTTGTGATGGATTTTTACAGGAGACTGTGTCTGTTTGGGACTTTGGCATGAAAAGTCTCGATGATCGAAGAGATTCCTGGAGAAGAATGCTAAATCTTTTGGGAATACTTGGCCGGCCTTCATTAATCTTATACATCACCCTCTCCTTCCTTTTAAATATTGATTCCATTTGCATGCTAATCAGAATACCAAAGTAATCTGCTGTCAAGGCTGGGCCAGGAACCAAAAAAAAAGGTTTTTACATTCTGCATTCTGAGCAGTGGAATATCAACAATATTCATATCATTGATATTAACCCCAAATGCACTTATCCAGCTTGATATAAGCATACAGGGAGAGGTTTTAGAGTGACATTTTAAGTATACTTATAATAAGTTTTATACCTATAAGTATAATTTTTAATATGTTCAGCATTATTTCAAATATCAATATACCAGGATATACCCAATGTAGTTGTACATACTCCACATGTAGTGGAGATCTTGTGACGGCCACAGCCTCTTACTTTCTCAACTCTAAACCTTTTGTCTGTCTCTCAGGGATTGGTTATAATGAAGGTACCAAGGCTAAGAAGGCAGAGCCACAACATTCAGGACCATGGAGAGCAACTGTGTCAGCCAGCCAATCATTCAGCACCATGGAGAGCTGAATGGATTTGAAAATAATATTTTTTTAAAGTAATACTTTTTAATATATCATTAAGCATAGTATTTATTGAAGTATGCTATTTCAGTTTTTTTCAGTTATTTCTCTGTATTTTCCATAATGTACAATAAATAAATAAAAATGATGGTTTCATGTGCTGTGTTTTATGTACACCATATTTTCTGGGGCTACTAATGAAGGTTAGCCTGTGGGCTACAATGAATACATAAAAGATAAGACACAAAGAGAGCTACTACAATGGCCAACTGCTCTGGCACACAACCCATTCAGTAGTGGAATGCAACAGTGGAATGCAACTGTACAGCCAAATTACCCTTTCAGCACCATGGACACAGATCACAGCACCTGGAGGGGTAAAACTCCAGATGTTAAATGCTGTTCACCCGTGTCAGAGTAGAAAATACCTTTATAACCAATATATCTCCTATATATCTCCACAGGCCTTGCCATTGTGTTTTTAATCATCGTATTATTCGATATATACACTAAAAAACATCTTCACACGACAGGGGTTACAATCATCAGTAAGTTCATATCGGCTGCATTTGTACCAATGAATCTCCTCACACTATGACTCCGTTGTCTTCGGCTTACTAGGAAAATGAACCCCACCCCATAACAGAGCCACCATAACCCTTCACACCAAAAGTGTTTCCTTTATTTTGGCACTTACATGTATATGAGTGTCTAGCTGGTGTCTCTATACAGACAGACATTATTGGAATCTTTGTAGAGAGGGATACCTCTATATAGAGCAAAACACTTTTTAATTGGTGTGTCTATATACAGTATAGAGAAAAACTGGTTTATTTAAATAGACCTGAATAGATTCCCTTTTTACTGAAAATCCATGTGACAGTAGTTTTAAAGATTCAGAAAAGTAGTGTCTGCAGGATAACTCAACCAATGAAACCGTGTATGTAAATAAGTTGCTGCATAGTTGCAGGTGGTTTGTAAGGTGGTTTTGAAGCATAGAATACAGCAATGTGAAGGGAGTCGCTTTCTCTCTCTCACACTGTCCCCCAAAGCTACCAGAATCCTTCATTTACTCAAGTGTTACCTGTAGTTTGCTAGTTGCCATGCTTGTTTACCTGATAGTGAGATATTTATCTAGCTAAAGTTAAAATATTAATATTTCTTACTTATACTGTACAGAAAGTCTGCCTAACAAAGCTTATAATGATATTTTAATTCTATTTACATATTGATACACCTGCTTATTGATACCATATTGATACAATCTGAGGATTACAGATACTATTTTACTATTGTATTGGTAAGATAAGATGTTTCATGCACATACATTTGGTATCAGCAATTTCCTAAAAATATAAATTGTGTCCTCGTGGCTGTCATAAGCCAATAATGCAATAATGCGATTTCTCTGTGCTCCTTGCTGACGAATGTCCAAGGTTAGATGAGGGAAAACAGAGACTGTGATCCACACCTGTTCTGTCAATGGAATCTAAATGAGTTTGGTGACCGTTGACTCTTTCACGGCTCAAAAACTGCAGGTCAAATGTCAGGCAGCCTGGCACACCGAGGACAGAGAGCTACAGGGAAATGGATTTCAAAAGTTTAACTTTAGAGGAATAAAAACTATGATGGATGTTTGTGTGTGTGTGTGTGTGTGTGTGTGTGTGTGTGTGTGTGTGTGTGATACAGGAGTCTGAAAGGGGATTACACACATATAAACAAAGGCAGAGAATTTGTTTCATCGTGCATTACAACCTGCATATAAAATGATAGGGATTGTTATTTTGATTGTTGGGGAGGTGACATTTTGGCCATGCCGTGCGGGCAAACAGAATATGGCCTAGCCTAACCTAAATGCTCATAAATAAGGATGGTGCCATCTTTGGCAGTTTTATTACTCTGTGAATGAAACCAGGGCACTAAGGTATGTAGCTTGGGCAGCCAGCGCAGTCCATTTTACATCAGCACACTGATAGTTTCAATGGATACCTTGAAAATATATCTGTGGTAGTAAGTGACCCAAAACAAAAATATAAAAAGGGGTCTGAACCTGGCTTGCCCAGGGCTTTCCCCCAAATCACAAATGAATCAGGCATGGGCTACAGGCATGAGAGAGGAACCCAACCCTGCCTCCCAGCCCCCCTCCTCCAAACACTTCAAGTGTGACCTGTTGATGGCTTGAGCTTGGGTTTTTTCTTAGTTTTAGAGGAGTCTAACAATTCAAGGGTGAGTCTACACTTTCCTGCTTTCTTGGGAGATCTGGTCCCAGCTCCCACCTCGGCTGCGTGTGTTTGCATTTGGAGATAGATGTCATTTTTATGTCTAGGATTTAGTATGTGTTAAGGTAGTTGAACCTGATTGGGCATTGAATATTGTGTCTGTGTCTAACTGTTGTAACTTAATAAACCAGCTGTTCATTTTAATTGAATTGTGAGTTGTATATTGTGATGAACGTTGATCCACCAGATTGCTCTGCCTATCAACAAATTTGGTGATTCAATTGATAATTGGTATCCTGTGTAGTAATTATTATATTAAATCAAATAAATATATTGTACATGTAGGATAGGTGAGGGGTTTTAATACATAATACCACTTGTGTTCAGTATTCAGAGCGCTGAACAAGGGCATTTGACTGTCAAGGCTACTGGATTCAGAGAATAGACAATTTTTTGATTCAAACTCCACTGTTCCGACATGACTATATGCATTATTAAAATGAATTATATTGACTCTTTTCACTTTTGAAGTTCTATAATCAAAGCATGTGTATAGCTGGGGTGCCTGAGCATTAAAACCTTTGTCCTTTAGAGGGCTAGCTGTGACTATAGTGTTTAGTTGTGAAACTGTGAAATTGTGAGAATGATAAGCAACTACATACAAAGAAAGCGATACACCAACTATGCTGATATTTCCAGTGATGTTGCATTGAAAAAAACAAAACGTTTTCAATATATTTTCAGCAGGGATACAGGATTTATTATGTTCAGAATGCATAGAAAGATCAAAGGAGGATGTATGTATGAATCATCCACCCCAGACTCAAGTATTAAAATGTTGAATATGAACCTAAGAAAAATTGAAAGCACAAAAAACAGTGCAATATCTATGCAAATGTGTGACTTTAAGCAGTATCAATTCCCTTCCTTGTTTCCTTTTATTCTACATTATTATAATGTGTTTGATTCTTACCCTGAATACTAATTTGCCAGCTGACACAGTAATCATGAGATTCTGAAGATCACTTGAATCCTAATGACAGACTTCTGTTTTACATATCACTTAGCAACTATTACAACATCAATAAAAAGACAGATGTCAATTATCTGTATTGTGTTTTACTACAACTACGACTATTGCAATTACTTCTACTAATAAGGCTACTACTACAACAGCTCCACTACTACCCCTAGTTCAAATTCAGATGGCAGGTGTGCCATCCGCCATGTTATGGGTTGGCGTGGCATACGCCATAGCTTTACAGCACAGAGAGTTTGGCACTTTTCAGGGTCTCCTTGAGTTTAGCTATGCGCAACTTGAAAAAATATTAACATACCTAGCTATTGATTTAATGTTATTTTTTTCACACGTTAACTTGAAATGTTAGCTATTCTAGCTAGCTAACTATAGCTTCGTTGCAGCTTCTCATACTTCTAACATAGCCAGCTAGCTGAAATGCTAATGTTACTACAGTAACATAACTATTTATCAGATTTAATGTTGACTACCTGACAAACTTTCTAGCTAGCGGTAGCTGCCTAGTTAACTCTAATTAGTTAACTCTACAGTTTTTTTAGGGACCGAAGGACCGAAGCTTACCTCGAGAATCAAAGTTTGATACCCCTACTGTAACTAATTCTCTTTTTTTGTATATAGGATTATGAATGTATTCAGCAATTGATTTATTAATTTGATGAAAGCTATGTGTAGCTTTGAATAGATCAAATAAATAGTCTTTACACTTATACATGCATACACATATTAATATTCTCATGTATACTACAGCTCGCTGTGTTCCCTTCCTATCAGTGGCAGAGCTTGGCTATCTCAGGATAGTAATATGATAGTATCCATAAATCATAAGGACTGTTATATATTAACACAAGTGTTCTCTATGGTTTATGTCAATTCCAAATATTGTGTGGGGCAAGTGAGAATTTAATAAAAATGTCTATTTCCTGAATTCAGTTGCCTTAACAATCACATGCCCTTGATTAAGGTTCAGCCCCCTGAATACTGAACACAAATGGTATTATGTGTTAAAATCCCTCACTTATCCTACGCACATCTACCTATAAGAAAAATTATACCAAGTTTGTCTCTCCCCAAATGCACCCGACACGGCAACACTGCGAGCGGCAGTGTAGTGTAATGGTTAGGGATCTGTAACTCAGAGGTTGCTGGTTCAATTCCCAGGTGGAGCACTGCTGTTGTACCCTTGAGCAAGGTACTTAACCTGAATTGCTTCAGTAAAAATATCCAGCTGTATAAGTGGGTTGTATTCTCGCATTCTCGATGAGTTGTAGCGGCTTGATGGCGCAGGCCAGAATGCCAAACAGCAAGGCATTGCAATAGTACAGGCATATGACGACCATAGCCTGGACAAGTAGTTGTGTGGCTTCCTTGGTGAGGAAGGGACTAATTCTCCTGATGCTGTGGAGGGAGAATCTGCAGGTCCGGGTGATCCCCACTATGTGCCCAGAGAAGCTCAGCTGGCCATCTAGTGACACGCCAAGGTTCCTGACCGGCTGAGATGGAGGAAGAGGAGCTCTGTCTCTCCCAGGTTGAGCTTCAGTTAATGGGTGACCATCCAGGTCGAGATGTTTGTCAGGCAAGCAGAAATACAGTACATGCCACAACATGGGCATTGGAGGGAGAAAAATAGTTGGGTGTCATCAGCATGAGAAGATATAACATTA
Source organism: Aldrovandia affinis (assembly GCA_029706075.1). NCBI lineage: Eukaryota > Metazoa > Chordata > Actinopteri > Notacanthiformes > Halosauridae > Aldrovandia > Aldrovandia affinis. The sequence continues at coordinate 3,104,588 of JAINUG010000010.1, forward strand.
CCGAGCGGTTTAGTAGAGTGATAAATAGAGAAAGGGAGAGGGTCAAGAACCAAGTCTTGAAGGACACTAATCAAGAGTGTGTTGGGAGAGCAAACAGATCCTCTCCATGCCAGTTGGTATGAGCGGTTGGTAACAAACCCTGAACGGGAACAGAACAGCCAGGAGACACGGAGTGGAGTTTGTCGGTCTACGGACCGGATTTTATTTATTCATTTTTATGTCTCTCCCCCCAGACATGGGAGAGACACAGTGGGAGTAGCAGGTTAACATATATCTGGTGGTGCCTGACCAATAATTCCCAGCATAGTGCGCATAGATATAATCAAAATTGCAGTGTGCAGTACAGTAGGGTATAATATTGAATGTGTGCTAAAGGGGATTTAAACCCCCCACCCCTCTGACAGCATACACACAGGGCACATACACATATAAATTAACCTAAAGGGCCATGAATAGCCCATCCCCCCGGCACTTTATTTTTAAAAGTCATGAAACATATTTCCCATTCTCAACAATGTGGAATTGCATACAAAGTTGCAATTCCCCATCGTCGCACAATAACGCAACATGCTACAGTTTGTCACAGACAAGGGTAACAACTGTTTTGCCTCTGTGTGTGGTTTTCAGTAATGATTGTCTCAATGCCTGTGCTGTGGTTCCACAATGAACCAAGTGAAGCGTGAACAAAGCCCCAGCACAACGAAGCCAAGAGCTGTATTCTCTGAAGAGCCCGGGAGTAAAACCTCATCGCAAATTCGCCGCTCGTCTCCCCTGACATCCAAGTGCCCTTCACGGCCTGCTTTCTGCCTTTTCAACATCTGTACCAAACCCTTGAGATATAGAGTTGCTTAACTAAATGCAGTTAATCCTCCTGTGATGGGTTTAGTACAAACAGAGCGCACACACACACACACACACACACACATACACACACACATACGCACACACACACACAAAACACACACACACACACACATACGCACACAACACACACACACACACACACACACACACACACACACACACACACACACACACACACACATACGCACACACACTGTGGCTTTACCAGAAGAAACAATCAGAGCGTTGCTTCCTCAGCTATTAAGTATAATTTCCTTTTGATATTTTGATTTGAGACAGTAGGGATGGTGGTGCCTGATGGATTGGAGATGTTCAAGCCCATTTGGCATGAGATGCAGTGACCTGCTCATAACCAGAGGCACTGGTTTACTTTAATGAAAGACTTGATGGTCTTCCATGATAGAGTTGTGTTCTCAGTCGTAGGAAAAGACCCTAAAGGTTCCTCTGGAACCAAACCGGTTCCTCGGTAACCCTACAGAGACTACTCTGCTTGGATAGAAACTGATTAAGATGATAGCCAAACAAATAAGAGGCCGCAGTTCCATTAAAATCACATTAAGACACATTAAGACACTTGAATTTTGATTTCAGAATGATTAACCTTCACACCAAAAATCCACTTCAGATCAGAAGGACATGCAATGTGGCCAGCATCCTAAGCAGAAAATGCACATTACATGGATGAATGATAAGATATAGCTCAACTTATATTAGTGCAACACTAATAGACTAATTGACATGGATGGGAGGCAGACACCTTGTTATGGCTTTTACATGAGAAATGAATGAGGAATAAGCTGTTGATTCATGGGGGGAGAATCTACAGACACATCTCTGGGTAGATACGAGATGTGTTGCTGATTTCCAGCCTGCTGCATTTTTATGGTAATGTTAAGCATTATATTGAATCTGGCCCCATTCCGGGACCGCAGTGCATGAAATATGGAATAAGCAGCACATCTGAGGAGAATTCAAATCGGATTACCATTCACTGCGAAAGCTGCCCACAGAACAGCAGGGAGCTCAGGTAAGACTCTCCCTCCCTGGACTCGGCTATAATTCAACACCCCCACTTTTCAACACTGCCATTTTACCTACAAATCAGAGGTGAGACATTTCCCTCCCAAAGTCCTTTGCCTTCTTTCTTTCCTGAAACCACCCAGTGCCTGACTATTTATGTCTGAAACCACCTAGGGCAATTACAGCAAGCTTGACTATTTATGCCTCAAACCACCTAGGGCAATTACAGCAAGCTTGACTATTTATGCCTGAAACCACCTAGGGCAATTACAGCAAGCTTGACTATTTATGCCTGAAACTACAGAGGGTAATTACAGCAAGCTTGACTGTATATGTCTGAAACTACACAGGGTCATTGCAGCAAGCTTGACTGTATACTGTATGTTTGAAATCACCCAAGGCAGCGACAGGGAGCTTGACTATTAATGCCTGAAAACCACCCAGGGCAGTTGCCGCGAACTTGACTATTAATGCCTAAGAAGGAGAGAAAGAATGACTGAAAGTATCCAGAATGGAGTTGTCATCAGGAGTTGAACCAGATCTGATGATGTGGGTGATCTATATGACTGTGTTGACATGTATGGACTGTTGAGGTCCATGGGGCTCTTTTAAGAAACTTCACTATCTCTCCCACGTGCACCAACTTTAGCTGCACATTTCTTAACTGCAGCAACTTTACCTGCATTAATCCCACCTACAGAGGCATTGCTACATCTCCCTCACCTGTAGCACAACAGCCATGGTTGAGACAGTTGAGACACCTGGGCCCTCATTTATAAAAAAAAGTTGCGTAGAAACCATCCTACATTTGATCTAAGATCATTTCTGAAATGTGCGACATGTGATTCAGAGAAAATGAACGTACGCACAAAGAAACGTGCGTACGCCACTCCCCTAGATGTGAAATCTCTAAATCACAAATGATCTTGAAATTGTGCGTAGCTGAATGGTTTTAGATCTCCGCCTTGTAAACGCCCCCTAATTAATATCATTAGCATATAAAGGAGCTCGAATCAAAACACAAATCCTCTACTTGATAATGGCGAGCTGCAAGAAAAATAATTTTAGCGAGGCCAAAATCGAGGTCCTGTTGGCGGAGGTGCAGATGCGTGCAGGGACGCTGTTTGGGAGCCTTTTCAGTGGGGGGGGGTCAGCAAAGGTCCCTGAAGGACGTAAAGAAAAAGTGGACTGATTTAAAAAACCTGAGGTCAAAATCTCTAATAACTCCCTTCTTATTGCGCGGTTGGCGATATCATCGAGAAGTGACAATGTTGCCATTCTTCCTCTTGCAAACCACTGCATTATTGGACATTTTATAGCCTATAGATTGACCAAAATGTTTTATTGTGGAACCATAATATGTATATTAAATAAATTTCCTTCAAGGATGTGTCAGTTATGCTAATATGGGTAGTTTTGGAAAACCAATGTGTGTTTTTGTTTTGTTTTCCACAAGTAGCCAAAATGTATGTTGTTTTAATTTATTAATAACTGTATTGTGCAAACCATTACGTATAACCTAAGCAATGTGTTCAATCTGGTACTACAACAGCATCTACTACTACTACTACTACTATTACTAATACTACTACTACTACTACTACTACTACTAATAATAATAATAATAATAATAATGAAGAAACAATTAGGCAGCAGACGACATTTTGGCGCTCTTAGATTTCCGAATACATTTTACATTACATTTACATTTTAAGCATTTAGCAGACGCTCTTATCCAGAGTGACTTACAAGATTAATTAATTAATACATGGTAGGAACATTCATAGTTCGCGCAAGAGATCAGTGCAGTAATACAGCGATATACATCATTGCAGGCAGCTGCGTACCATACCTGTAACACTGGGAAGGAAAAGGTTAGTAAATTATATATTTTTTAAATGGAGTAAGCAGGGGTATATAGTGTTGAGCAAGTAGGCAGTGGTGATGACAATTAACTAGATGTACAGAATTCAGTGGTCTGAAAAGGTGGGTTTTGAGGCTCTTTCGGAAGATAGCAAGTGATTCCGCGGTCCTGACCGATTGCGGAAGGTCATTCCACCAGCGAGGGGTCAGGACAGAGAAGAGACGAGACCGCGAATACCTGCAGTACCCCAACATTGCCACAAGGAAACGTGCGTACGCCAAGTTGGAACCTGACGTGGAGCTAAGTACTTTTCCACGTCAAAGACCGTTTTTATAAATCTGAACTTGAGCGTACGCACATTCTAAGATCAAATCTGTGCGTAAGCATGTTTTATAAATGAGGCCCCTGGCCTCTCAAGGAAAGGGACCTCAAACTGCTAGAGGTTTCGTTGATTACATATGGGACTCGGAGACCATGGTAAAGGGAAAAAAGATATATACATGTAAACCAGGTCATGTCATGATCCATGAGGCACAGACATATAACCAACGGAGAGCCATGGGTCACAGCCATATAAATAAATCAGAGCCAAGGGTCACAGCCATCTACAAAACGCAGAGCCAGGAGTCACATCTGTCTTCACTACAGAGAGCCAGAGTGGCAGTGCCTATGGGTCAGACTGTGAGTTCCATTCTATATAAAATATGGAGCCCTTTGGAGAAATAGCGGAATCTTCCTCCACAGGCAATTAAAGGTCAACTTCACCCCAAAAATATAAATGTTGTTGTGTCCATCTTATCACTCACTAGAGGGAAAAAATCACTAGACACAATTTTGAGTCAACCTAGATCTTTCACAAATTAGGTTTGGTAATTATGCCACAAATTATGTTATGTGTAAATGCTGATCAGTGGAGAGAGATACGAAAATGCGCGGATAGCTACATATGCATTCTATTTCACAGCTTTGTATTGAGTTACTTGCAATGTAAGGTCTCAAAGCACCAACAAACAGTTATTAAGTGTGCATTAAGCTATTACAGCTATTTATATTTCAATGACAAAAAATGGCAATATTTCATTAAATTTCAATGGAACAGAGAGTGATCTTTCATGCCAACAAAGATAGGGATTTGAATGGGTGTTCTACTTGTATCTTCTCTGCAGCTTTGCAAGTTCAGAGAGCCTGAGTGCAACGAGACTCATGGCATGTGTGTGCACAGTTGTACTGGACACACAAAACCCTACGTTGAATGACATTTATTTTATTTTATACAAAACAGACAGTGATACATTATTTTATTTTCCCCTCTGCGATGCATTGTAGTGGACACGAGACAATGGCATGCATTGTAATTTCAATAAGCTATACAGGGTGTTGCAAAGACATGCTTTTGCTTGTTTTAGCTCAATAGTTTTTATATGTACAGAAAATGACGTATACACCATTTAATTCACACTACAATAAGGACAAAGGAAAGAAAATATAATATGGGTAAAATTCTTGTTTAACATTCACATTTTTGAATAACAATGAATCTGCACAATTCATTTCATTCATTCAATTTAAACACACGCACAACCGCACACACACACACACACACACACCTGCACATACGAGGGCACAAAGACATGTTTCTTTAGCTGGTCAAGAGAAAGTACCATCTTGAGCCAGACTGTTATCAGTCAGGGAGTTTCACAGCTCTAAAAATCTGCTGATTTTATCATTCCATTGTTTCTCTGACTTCCTGTAGCTTATGTTCCTCAGCTGTGTTGAAGAGTAGCCATCAGCTAAATTATCCCTCAATCTCCAGAGCACATCTGCATCACGTCAGCTGCTCGTCCGGTGGCTCCAAGATGTTCTAATGATGGAATTAACTTCTACAGTGATGACTAAGAACGTGCTGAAAAGACTTGGACTGTCACTGTAATTGCTGCTAATGATTTCCTGAAGGAGGCATATTACTCTGAATATGCAGAAAATTCTATTGGCCATCACAGCTGCTTCATATTAAAGTCACTGGATTTTAAGAACACAGACAATACGCTGGTTTTGAAACTAGTTGGTTTGTACTTAATCATGCTGTTTGCATCACATCACCTGTTTCCTGAATATAAACTGGTTAAAAAGCGATCTTTAATAAATGTCATTACGACACGAATAGTGAGTCTGTTACACTAAGAGGAAAACAACTCATCAAAAAATTTTTTTTTAAAGATAGCTCATTGAGTCCTTGCATGGCTTTCAGCCACAGCCCCTCTTCTCATTTTTAAAAGCCATACACATTATTTAATTTCAGATGGTAAAATTCACAGTTCTGACAGCAGCCTGTGATAAATAATAATATCTTTACAGATGATCGGGGGACATCAGATGCTAAAATCAGATATTTTAGAATGGCCCTGTGACTTCACACAGACAGGAGGAGAACTAAGCTTTGTATGTGCATTAATACAACTCTGCTATAGAAAATGTAAAAGTATTAAACATATTGTATTACAGGTAACTTCCAAAATAAAGGAAACACTTGAGTAAGTTAAGGGTTCTGGTGGCTCTGTTATCCTGTGGGGTGCATTTTCCTGGCATGGTTTAGGTCTACTAACCCCTTAGAGGGCGACATAAATGGCAATAAATACAAAGCCATTCTGAGTGATCATCTTCATTCTATGGTGAAACATTTCTATCCTGATGGGACTGGTCTGGTCTCTTCCAGAATGACAATGCCCCCATTCACAGGGCCTGAGTGGTCACTGAATTGTTTGCTGAGCATAAAAATGATGTAAACCATATGCCGTGGCCATCTCAGTCACCAAATCTCATCCCAATTGAGCACTTATGGGAGATTCTTAAGCAGTGCTTGAGGCACGGTTTTCCACCACCATAAACAAAACACCAAATTATGGAATTTCTCATGGAAGAATGGTGTTGTATCCCTCCAATAGAGTTCCAGACACTTCTAGAATCTATGCCAAGGTGCATTGAAGCTGTTCTGGTGGCTCATGGTGGCCCAACGCCCTATTAAGACACTTTATGTTGGTGTTTATTTAGGCAGTTACCTGTGTCTCCACTCTAATCACAGTTTAAAGGCTTGGAGACATGGAAATCATTAATAGAAGTGATGCTGCCTTTCATTAAGGTTGCCCCCTCTTTTACAGATGAATATCAGTATCAGATTCAAAACACACTGTGATCAGGTAAGACCCATTTGTGCAATGATAAGAAAACATATTTAAAACAACCAAAGTATAAAACCATGTTATAACTATAATGAGATATTATAGAAAAATCTTTCACATAAAGTATGTGTGTCTATTTCACACATTTATTTGGTTTTTCATGTATTGAATATACTTTTTGGAACTTTCCATTAAGGCCACTATAATGTGGGTGACCATAAAACTCCTAAAGTTTCAACTCAGATTCAATCTTTCCTGTCTACTATTTATTATTGCCTATTTTTCTGCCTCAAAGTAGAGTTTGCTATATTATTCAAGGTGGTTTGGGGGAGTATAGTGTTTTGAATCATTCAGCTTTCAAACAGAGGATTATTTTGGATTTCAGTCCTTCATCCCTGTACTAAAATGAACAAAAGGTCTGAAAATTGAAAGCAGAGTGAACAAAACAAAAAGAAAAGAAAAAAACAGAAGAAAAACTGCTTTTGAGTGGCACTTGCTTCTGCTTGTCTGAAATGTATTTCCAAGGTCAGGGGCCACTTGAAACAAACTATCATTAAAATATATTCAATTCGGAGAGACACGCACCTTACATTTATTTTCAAGTTATTTCAATTTTGCCTGGAGATTTGGCACCAAATATTTGACAACCAAAGGTTTGATTTCTACGCTGTTAACAGCTTTTTATTTCATGGGTCTGTGAGTGCTGGCCAAGGCTGCACTCAGTTTAGATTGTTCAGTATCTGGGCAATCAGCAGTAAATTGCTTGCTCGGTCAGAGTGAATTGTGCCCCGTGCATATCTTCCTCAAACATCCCTGTGTGTCTCAGCTTCATAGACCTCTGAATTTTCCTCCAAAGTTTGCTTTTAAACAAGATACAATGCAATCACTCTTCTTACTGCTTTCCCGTCACTGTCTCTTTGTCTTGTATTTAAAAGTCACCACAGGTCTTTTAACCTTTTGCAGATAAACAAATAAACTGTTCGGTATCCTAATCTCACACAACAGCAGACACAATGAATCCAATTTTGACTCACCACTGCTCATTTAATGGGAACAATCAAGTTGTGTTGTATGCGTACAGAGCAGACTTGGAATTGAATAGTAAAATCTCTGGCCCCAATGTTTGTAATGTTAACACCAGAAACTGCAAATGGTAGAATTAATCACAGGATGATGTGGGAAGAAAAAAGAGTTTTGATATTTGATATTTCCTTTTTGAATGTGTTACCCATTAAACCTGCACCATCGAAGGGATGTTAATTCAATGACCCATTCAATCCTATTCCCCATCTCCATAATGAGGGGTTCTGCTGGAATCAGTACTTTGCACCAGATGCAGTGTTGATGGCGCTTTGGTTTTGTTTCTGAAAGATCGTCACCTCACCCCGGGCAAAACATAAGCTTCCGGGAGCATGCAGAGGAAACGGCTCTCAACACCAGATCGACAAAATGGGAAAATAATTGAATAAATCAATACAAACTGTGGGACCCGGAAGAAAAATTCCGATACGTTGTTTTATATAGGGTGATATCAGCTAAATTGGGCCACTTTTTGGTTAATCGCTTGGGAAACTAAGAAAAAAGCAATGTATGACATTGAATTGTGTTTTTATGGTTAATAAGGACTGTTTTTAATATTTTTGTGTTGAATTGATGTAATAAAAATATAATTGTTCAGGCCCTACAGCTTTTGAAAACATCAGCTGTCACATTTTTTTAGATGAGCAGTGTTCAGGTAAAATGGGCCAGCTGATCAGCTAAAATGAGCCACTCAAACTGTAAAGCGAAACAGAGTAATTTCTCATAAAATAATCGAATCATCTTTAATCTCAACACACTAAAACATTGCATTTAAATAACATTAAATGAACTCATGAAGAATAACATTAAAGCATTAAGAATTCATAAAGAATAACATTAAAATTAATTCATGAAGTACCAATTACTTTAGGAACTCATTTTGGAACATGAATGTGTCTGTGCATGTGTGTGTGTGTGTGCGTGTGCGTGTGTGTGTGTGGTGTGTGTGTGCCTAACTACGCAGGCTTACATATGCATATCTGGAATTAAAAATACTCTCGGAACAACTGTAAAGAAAGTCATATTAAAACGGGAGACAAGGCTACTCTTTTAGACTGATGCTTCAGTAAATCACTCATTCATCACAGTGTGTGTGTGTGTGTGTGTGTGTGTGTGTGTGTATGTGTGTGTGTGTGTGTGTGTGTGTGTGTGTGTGACAGAGCGCTAGATAGTGAGAGCTAGCTCACGATGCACCCTGGACCAGAGATAACACACACATACATAATTAGAAGGGAAAATGTGAAAAGAGGCATGTAATATATACAATAATATAATATAATAATCTATTAATAGCCTACTTTTAATAAGAGGAACCATCAAAATATCAGCTAAAACTCAATTCAGAAGGTGGCTCATTTTGGCTGAAATGCATGGCTCAATTTACCTTAACACATTAAGGTAAATTGAGCCACTAACAAAAAATGCTTTTTTATAAATAAATAAGTTTATTAACAAACTATCAGCATTATATCTGATGGAGGCCATCAGAGCATAATCATTTATAGATGTACATTTGTTTTTTATTGATTTATCAACCTTATTATTGACAAGTACATTTTCATATGTCAGGCCACTCACCTTGAAGTTCTCTCAGCAGTCTCGATGTGAGGCATTGCCCCGACCACCATAGCAACCATAGACCAATCAGGTGAATTGTTACATGTCAAGTACAGTTGTGGCAACAGTTTAATATCATTTGCAGTCATTGTCTGTTAAAATTTTAAGAGCTGAGACGCTCAAACCTTAAATGGCTCATTTTACCTGATGGCCCAATTTAGCTGATATCACCCTACTTGTTCTGCTCCAAACATTAAAAAAGGTATAATATGCTGAGGGGCTAAAAATGTGGCAAATCTGCAAAACGTTAATTCTGGGCGTGCTAAAATGACTCAATGGCAATGCCTTCAAACTCTTTATAATAGCATGCAGTCCGCCCTGTGCATGGAGATTCGGTTATTAGCCGTCAATGTGTGTACAGTTTAAGGCACGTAATCGGTGAATGTGAGGCATTATTCACTTGCCCATAAGCACTCCGTATGTCTGCCTTGTAGTTTGCTTTACAAATTGAGGCTCTGCATTCGTCCATCACAGGAAAGGAGATGGGACTAGCGTGACACTGGCCTCACACTCTCTATTATTCACCGATCGTTCCTCCCCCGTCTCCTCATTTCGACAATACGGTCTGTAATATTTCCTTCTCACATTGATCCTCGTCTGCTGTGTGTGATTGAGCGTTCTCCCAGGTAAAAAGCATTGCTGGCACTGAAAGCCGTTGGTCAGTGTTTCTATAGCGACACCGGTTAGTGTGCTGCGCGTACCCATATTGGCTGGGCATAATGTGGTGTTTAGACACCCATAGCAGTAAATCACTAGTGTCCTCAGCCCAATCAAGTGAGGTAGAGAGAGAGAGAGAGAGAGAGAGAGAGAGAGAGAGAGAGAGAGAGAGAGAGAGAGAGAGAGAGAGAGAGAGAGAGAGAGAGAGAGAGAGAGAGAGAGAGAGAGAGACAGAGAGAGAGAGAGAGAGAGAGAGAGAGAGAGAGAGAGAGAGAGAGGAGAGAGAGAGAGACCTGAATACATAAATCTATCCTGACCACATCCCATCTCATTGTCCAGGTCAGGCAGTCAGACTTTGTGAGAGAGAGCGACTCCCTTCACATTGCTGTATTCTATGCTTCAAAACCACCTTACAAACCACCTGCAACTGTGCGGCAACTTATTTACATACACGGTTTCATTGGTTGAGTTATCCTGCAGACACTACTTTCCTGAATCTTTAAAACTGCTGTCACGTGGATTTTCAGTATTAAGGGAATCCACAACTTTTTTAAATAAACCAGTTTTTCTCTATATATAGACACACCAATTAAATAGTGTATTGCTCTGTATAGCGGTATCCCTCTCTACAGAGATTCCAATAGTGTCTGTCTGTATAGAGACACCAGCTAGACACTCATATACAGGCAACTGCCAAAATAAAGGAAACACTTGAGTAAATGAAGAGTTCTGGTGGCTCTGTTATGGTGTGGGCTGAATCTCCCTAGCATGGTTCAGGTCCACTCAATACCTTAGATGGTAAGGTATACTGATGGGAGTGGTCTCTTCCAGGATGGCATTGCCTCCATCCACAGGGTAGGAGTGGCCACTGAATGGTTTGATGAGCATGACAACAATATAAACCATATATGCCTTAGTCATCTCAGTTACCAGATCTCAACCCAATTGAACACTTTTGAGAGATTCTGGAGCAACGCCTGTGACAGCGTTTTCCATCACCTTCAATAAAACACCAAATTATGGAATGTATCATGGAAGAATGGTGTTGCATCCCTCCAATAGATCTCCAGACACTTCTAGAATCTATGTCATGGTGTATTGAAGCTGTTCTGGTGGCTCATGGTGGCCCAGCACCCTATTAAGACACTTTATATTGGTGCTTTGTTTATTTTGGCAGTGACCTGCAGAATAATTTGTGTTTATAGGCATGGAAAGGTTCATTTATTTACAGATCATATGGTATTGAACTGAATTCAGCTTTAGAAATAAATATACTAAAGCAAATAACAAATGTAGCCTACATGAATTATTACCATTAAATATGCTTTTTTAGTGCTACATTGTTATGCACCTTGAGTTTGATGATAATATGCTATATAAATAAATGATGATGATGATTATTATTATTATCTACACCTAATGGTTTTCCTCCATAAAATATTACCAGTATTGTTATTCATTGATATGAATACAACATAAATAGGCATCCAATTGATTTGGTAGTTTTGAAAAAAAAGGGAAAAAATTTAAGCCAGAAATATAAATCAGAAAAAAAGATATGTGCATCTCTATTGTCTCTATCTCTATTATAGCTCTGGAGCCTGTAATAATCTCTAGGGAGAAAAACAATACCCCATTACCTTCTATCAATAACAATGACCATAATCGCCATCATTATCGCTGTCAGCAGTGAGCGCCCCAGCTAGCTATGATAGATTGCAAAAGGCAGAATATTAACACACTGGTGGCGGGCAGGTCTGGGTTTAGATGAGGTGAGATACACTGCTCTGTGAAGAGGCAAATGAAGAGTAAACCCTTCTTCTTTCTGCATTTTTCTGCTTCCCTCTCTTCCAAAGCAGAAATGAAGGGTGGTGTCTTTATACTACCCTGACACGTTCTTTTTATTTCCCCCCTCTCCTCTGCTCCACTTGCTCTCTCGCATTTTTCTCTCTTTCCCTGTTATAAATTCCCATTTGAGTAAAATGTCCCTTAGTGCGTATTACTCCTTGTGCTGGTTGCATAGGCCAAATTCAGAATGTTGATGGATACATTGTATTATAGATTTTTTGTAGCTTGACATTTACAAAAAGGAACATTGATCTTTTTTTAGTCAACAGTGGTAATAAAAGTATAAGTAAAGGTACTGTATACTTAAAAAAAAGTGGATTTCGGGGGCTGGTGGATAGCGTAGCAGTCTAACACACCCGTATTTGGCTGGTCCTGTACGAGTGTGAGATGCCTATCAAGGATGCGGTTTGAAACCTGTCTCTGCCAGACCGGAACTGGCCGTTAGCCCCGATCCGGGGTGGTATTTGGCTGTCCGCTCCTGAAGGAGGGGGGAGGGTGGTCGGCACGAACATGCTGTAAACCACATAAGGGTGTCTCCAGAAAGGGGACTGGTGGAGAGGGAGAAAAACAGGGAAAAATCTGAAACAAAATGATTTAAAACATATATTTTTTAAGTGTATTTCATTTTTGGAACTTTCGAAAACTTTCTTTATGGAAATACAGTTGTCTTGAGTTTTCTTGACTTTCTATGTGCATTGCACTCCCACGTAAAGAAAAAAAAGGCTCACTTAAAGTTTACATCGCTGAATACGGGTGGCTCATACTATTGAGGCACTGTTCAAGTGTGTGGGTGTGCCCCACGGCACGGTATCGAATCCTGACACCCACACGCTTGAGGGCGGTGCTGAATTGGTCATAGTGTCACCCATGGAGGGAGGGATCAGTCAACATCGTACGACAACGACTACTCTGGTCAAACCTGCGGTTTGCCTGATTTCGTTGCGATTGAAGTTAACTCAGCTGGTGGATTACAGAGTGGAAAAAAGGTGTGCTTGTCTGCACTCTCCTTGATGGAGGACATCGCAATGATGAGACGAGTCTGTGGATACAATTGGACATTCCATACATTCTGAGAAATAGGAAGAAAAAAAAAGAAAAAAAAGAATGCTTTGTTGTTGGGTTTTTTTTGCCGTCACATGCCTGCATGCAAGACGGAGCATTCCAAATGGAACACTATCCTCTTCCAGTCAATGACACAGCTGCACTATCACCCAGAGTTTTCCATTATTAGAGTGAATGGAGGTACAAAAATGCTTTTTCAAAAAGAGACATTCGAGACATTCAAAGACACCAAGAATCATCACGTATTAAAGCAGTATTAAAACACTTGTCAGCGTGTCAAGGCGTGCTTTATGCAGTGAATTCGCTGTTTGGAAATTGTGTAAAGTGAGAATTTCTCTCCACTGTTGAAAAAGCATTTGTCAGTTTCCTTCAGTCTTTAAACAATGAAACTGTCGCCGTGCACGCACTGCATACTAACACCGACACTTATGAGCATATTATATTAGCACCTGTGCAACTCAAGGAATGTCTTTCAACAATATGAGCTTCAAGCGACACTGTGATGGACACAAGCGGTAGTAAGCTTTTCATTTTCTCCTTGGATTATGACCTGGACCAGGGGTCGGCAACCTGCGGCTCCGGAGCCGCATGCGGCTCTTTCATCCTTATGCTGCGGCTCCGCGTGGCTTGGGAAAATAAATTATAAGTATCCAATTGAAGTGTATTTTATTTGTAGATCTAAATTTCCTCGCGCAATCCGAGGGGCGCAATAATTTTTTCGCGTAGCACCCCCCCCGTCGACAGAAAATCCAAGGGGCGCAAGTATTTCTCGCGTTGCACCCCCGTCGACAGAAAATGGGGCGCCGTTTACGTTGCTCGCACCGGGTGCGGCTCCCAGTGTTTTCTTTTCCGTGGAAACCGGGTCCAAATGGCTCTTTGAGTGTTGCCGGTTGCCGACCCCTGACCTGGACCAACAAAGGTCAGATGCAACAGCTTGTCTAACGTTCTACTATAGTTTTACACTGTCAACAACAGCTATATAGCACAATTGAACACTTAGAGCCAATCGAGAGCCTTAGAGATGAATACGGGAAATGATTTAGCACGCTGTAAGACACAACAGCTTTGTACAGACCCAATTCCATTATGCGCCAGATATTATGTCATCTGCCAATACGATGTGGGCTTCTTCATTAGACCGAAGCCGATTTTCTTCTCAAGTTGGCCAAATCCTGGACATATTCTCCCTTTGTCTCTGCTTCGCTCCTACAATATTGCATCTGCGGCTTCTAATGAACAGTTAGACAAGGACATGGTGGGGAGTTATGACTGCAGGGCGGTGCCGCAGACACTGTTAATGACTGAATCAGAACTGGGTCTTTACTTCAGCACTCTGGAGACATCCAGACTGCACGCTTCTGCGGGGAGCGGGTATGAGGCGTAGCAGGATCATGAAAAGATGAATAAATCACACGGCAACATTCACATCCCAAGAGAGATTCCTGGGGCTAATCCTAGCTATGACAACCTGGAAGAAATTCATTGACTTTTACTTACTTCATTTACAGAAATACATTTACTTCCTGCACTCTAATGACAGATTTCAATGACCTGCCTTGCAAGGGTGCCTGTATAGCAGTTCCATAATGGCAAAAATTGCAGGAAAGGATGGGTGATGCTTAAATCCTCAGATTATAGATTAGCTAAACTGTGGTTCTGTGTGGCTCAGTAGGTAGAGCATAGCGTTGGCAATGCTTAGATCGTGGGTTCAACTCCTGTTGGGACCACATACACTGAAAAATGTCTGCATTCACTACTGTAAGTTGCTTTGGATGAAAGTGTCTGCTAAATTACATATATTATATTAATTAACATAACTAAACGGTTCTAACGAGGGCCAAAAACACAGAATAACACAGTAGAACATTTACACCTCTCTAAAGAACACATTAAAGTTAGTTATACATGAAATTACACTGATGATTAGGAGGACACAATACATGCAGGGGGCTGGGATGGCAGAGTACTCTTTGGCCTGATTGAGATTTGCTATGCCTTCTCTCCCCTTGAAACAGCTGTCGGGGAGTTCTAAAATATTTTACCACCTGCCGTCTGTTCCATTAGGGTAGCTTAATACCTTGCTTCAAGGTGTTTAAGCTGTACAAGTGCCAATGCAAACTATTTAGGATTTGTCTTGCTTGCGGGGGAAACTTGTATCTTGACCCTGGCCAACGTCCAGAGATTTCAATTTCACATATGCTCTCTCTGCTTCAAAAAGTCACATTCATTGTGTGCCTGTACTTGTGTTTCTGCAACACAAGATCTTGAGTGTTTGGGATTAATGCCTCTCCATCAAGTGCTCTAGGACTGCTTTATAGTTACATCAGTACTGTACTAGACGGTTTTAACCATAAACCCCATTTTTTATTGTCCTTTTGTCTTTTGTGTCTGTGTCTGTTGAGCACCTGTCCTCTTGTCAGTGTCCCTTGTGTGCTGATGTGTGGAGGTAGCATTGACCTCTGATAGTGGACGGTTAATATCCTGTTCAGATTAATGATGCCTTTTTGTGCCCCTCCACCCCTACCCTCATTATACACTGTATCTGGAATGGCATAGGTTAAGAATGCATGTACAGTTTCCAGATTCAGTTATTGATGAAAGTGCAGCTTAATGAAGTCTACTCTTAGCTTTGAAAGAAAAAAACGATATTTACTCTAAAGCAGAAGCCCAGGTTTAACAACTAGCATCAATATGAGTTTAAAACCCACAGTTTTAAAACCCATCTGCACTGCTGCAATTCAGCTGCTCCTCCACCTTCCTGGATATAAGCTCCATAAACTCTTCAGATGAGGCTGCCAGGGGTGCGAGATGACAGGCACTAGAGGCCCATAAACCAAATCTGCTGTGCATTACTTGGAACCACCTGTATCAGCACATATGTATATTACCATCCGACACAACACTGTGTTTCTGGTAGTAACAAAGGAGAGGGCAGAACAAAAGTGATAATTTACGAGTATCACGCATTGAAACGCTCGGCACTCTATTCAACTGCACGCGCTCTCTCTTCCTTTCCCCTTGCTTAGCTGTGACTCCGCCTCCATAATTGGTCCCACCCACTTAAGCCCGAGTCAAACACAGATTGTGATCGAAGCGTCAGAGAAGCAGCCGAGTGATTCAGCTCAATAATAAATCTCTTTCAATTTGTCTGGAGCATCACTTCTAAACAAATGGAGCCATTCGGTTGAAATGTTCTGTTTGGGAGGAAAAGAGCACAAGTGCGATATCTTCATATCCTATCGATCCTCTCTAGACAAGCATAGCTGAGGCTGCAGGAGGAGTCACATGTCCACCGAACCACCCAGCAGAATGGGCTTATGCAAGACTTTATAAAGCTTCAGTGTAGACTGTCATAGTTATGAAATCTGCCATAGTTATAGCTTTAACTTCACACAAAGCAAAAGGGAGGAACAATATCAAAATCCATGATAATTATAATTGTATATAACTATGGCTTGTGTACGAGTGCTAGAAAAACATCTTTATAGAAAAGATGCTGAGACGGTTTTTGGGACATGGAGGAAGAGGTGCTGGTTTTTTGTTCTTACCCTCTATAATTTAACTTTGTTTTTCGTGTTGTGTTTTATTAGATTTGTTGACTGCCACAATAAGGATGAATAAACCAGCCACTAACCTACTGGAACACTGGCTTTGTTATTTTTTCCTTTCCACTCGTTATAGCTGTTATACTCAAACTCTAAATGGCACTGCATGCACTTTACTGCTTTAGAAACCAAGATGTGTTCCACTTGGACATAAACTGGTTTTTAAACCAAATTCTGATTATGAAACAGACTGCAGTCCTGCTTGCTGACTGGACCAGAATAGTTTCAACCATGTGTATATCCATGGTTCATCAGTGGTATAAAAAAAAAATCTGTGCATATGTGAACATTAGTACGCATCATAAGTTTATCAAATATAATTTGACTGGAATTTGTCGCAATTCTGAGAAAATATTAATACAGAGAGTTTTGCTATTGTAGCTGGCTAACCGTAGCCACCTTATATGTTTGGCCAATATCCACCGAGGATGAAAATGTATTAGCAAGCTAACAATCTTCCTGACTGTAAGGCAAAGGGTTTGCTGCAAAACTTCTGGCACTTTTTCAATCTGTCTCTACAAGGCCAGACACAGACACACACAGTGGAAACAGTCCTCAGGGGGTGTGGGTGGCACAGCCTGAGAGTAGCAGACTCAGATGTTCGCATTAAGCAAAAGCCAGTGAATGCATTATATTATACTGTACTGTCCTGCATTGGAAATGACGCACCACATTTTGGAAGAGATGCATGGTGCAGGGTCTGTGCACCCTTACCACTTGGGACTGCGCGAGATGAAGATCGACAGGTAAGTCATTGTCCTCCTAAGAGGATATTCTTTCCACAGCTGGTACAGGTGACCAACACGGATTCATATAACTTCAACAATGATTTACAATAAACGGCCTACTGACAAGCATACGTGTAGGGTTACAAAGTTACATTAATTTTTTAATTTAGTTTTTAAAAATTTAATTTCAATATTTTACAAACAAAATAGACAACCTAACTGTCAGTGCACATCGTTTGTATTACAATGCCTTTCACATTATTTGTTCAGGTACATTTGAAACCAGTAGACACTAACCTAAATAAACAAATATAGGACCTAAACAAGATTTGTAATTAAACTGACCGCAGTCAATATCAGTAATCTAACAGATTGGGGACAAACAGACTCACACAAACAAATAGACAAACACACAAACCAGAGAACAAACTAACACGCATACATGTCTATTCCTCCAACCAGATGTTTATTATGTATTTAATATTAATAGTACTTCTTTCCATGTGTACTGAAATGGGTGTTCTATATTTCTCTCTCCCTTCACAAATACAGAAAGGTTTGAGAAATAGATGTTGCCGTCCATAAGCAGGGTTCTATGGCACTGCTGTACATAACAATGGCTCTATTGCACAGGCACTCTCATACAATAGCATGGGGCTCCATTGTATCGACACAATTGTACATTACCATGGGCACTATTGTACAGGTGCTATCGCACATTAGCATTGGCTCTATTATAAAAATGCCATTGTACCTTATCATGGGCTCATTGTACAGATGCTATTGTACATTAGCATTGGCTCTATTATTGGGGTGGCAGGTATGCCGTCCGCCAAGTTACAGATTGGCAGGACATACCCCGTACGTATACAGCACAGAACGTTTGGTGCTTTTCAGGGTCTCCCACAGAAATAACTACAATAACCACAGACTCTCAGTCCTTACAAACATTAACTTCTGTACCCTCTTACCGCATATAAACACACAGAATTCAGATACAGCTTCATTCGGCCACCCAATAATGCAGCAAACTTGGATTATTTTGCATTTCTTCCTTATATTCTTCTCCTTCTTCTTCTGCTTCTTCATCTTCTGCTTCTCCTTCTGCAGATAAATAAAAAATCTCATGTTACCTCGCCAGTAACATATTCCATCATTAACCTTCCCTTGAAGTCTACATTACTGCCTTGTTAACTACCTAGCTAACTAGCTATACTTCAGGTGTTTCATTAACAACTGTCAGCAGCGCACTAGCTTTCCAGTCACGCAATATTTGCAGTTCGCTAGCTAGCCATCTACTGCTAGCTTGTTTCCCTCCCCACCCACAGAAGTCTGCTAGCTTGGGAAGGATAGCTTCCTACTACAGTTTAGAAGAACAATGCTCACTGTAAAACTGCATGTTTCTTTAAATTAACACTAAGGAATACAATGAAAAACAAATAGTAACGTGGATACTATTTCATTCAAGTTAAATTATCTGTGCTAATATTTCACTGTGTACCAACTCAGCATTCACAGCACACAACAAATGCTCTGTGCCCTCACTCCACACTGCCACACTGTGAACGCACGTTCACTATGATAAATTACCGGATCAATACATAGCACTATACACATTTGTTAATTTGCCAGCAATGTGATGTTGCCCTTACCTGCTGTACATTTTTCTGCCTGTTCACCATTTTATGTGACAATTTGGCATCAAACATGCTATTAATAACTCCTTGTTGCTGACTCACTGCTTTTAAGCAACCATATAGAATCATCATTTATTTGTCTGTGCTATTGTCTGCCGAGTTTTCGAATGACATCAAACCCTATGTTGAAAATCTTGTTGTTACAGGCAGTGATTTCCCCATGAATCACACCAGTACAGATGCATTCTTAGGTGTTCGTCTTAGGGGAGAGTAGTCTGTGTTGTAACGCTTTCTGTTCTACGCAGAGGTAACAGAGAACATACATCTGCAGACGGTGAAAATGAGATACGGGTTCCTGTAATTAGCGCAGGCTGATTAGCACTTGTGTGAAAGAAGGCAGTGTAGGCCTACAGCTCCCCTTTTGATGTTGTACAGTCAGGAATATCATTACCGGAGCTATTTCGGGTTGGAAAGAGCTGTGCTTCTAGAATGATCCATTCGGACAGGTGCAGAGCAACAGAAGCCAGGGAGAAGAGACATAAGGTGTTGGGAAGGATATAATGTTTTGGCTCCGGGTTGTCTTCAAACAAAGACAACAGAAAGACAAAGACAAAGCTGCACCTCGACCATCACCTTCCCCTGGGTACAACGGGCAGAATCCAATGAGAAAACGTCATCGAACAAATCTGGAGGAGGGAGAATTATCATTAATAAAGGCTGATCCATTAGCGAGGTTTGAGCATCTGAAATCGTACAGCAATTGTTCCTAAAACTGGGCTTTGCATGATACGCACTTTTGTTTGAAAAAAACTTTAACATTACCCTATATAATAGAATAGAATTAACTAGAAACATTATTTACTCAATGTTATCTTTGCAAACGTTGCAATAGTTTACTCAGCATGCATGATTGACAGAGACAACGAGAGTGTTGCTAGCCAGATCTGTTTCACTGTCGCTCATAAAACTCATGTGAATGCACTTATGTTCTCGTGTTGTAAGTTGCTCTGAAAGAGGGCATCTGCTAAATGACTGTAATGTAATGATTCTAAAAGCACACAACTATATGACAGCATGACTGATAATATATGATAGCGTTGTAGCTTCACACCTAATTTTGCACATGGATTACACAGTTACATCATTTATGTGAACATAAAAATCCAGGTTGAGTGAAGAGTGCGGTTGCGGTTAAATTAAGCGAATAGGATTATTCCCAAAATCTGTGGAAATGTATGAAGTCACAATTTGTACAAGCTGCAGTTATTCATTAGCATTAGCAACATTGTTGTGATTACTTTATTTGAAATATTTTACAGTATTTCATTTAACGTATTTGAACCAGGTCTGGTAATAGTGATATTAAATTGATGAAATCTCTAAGCAGACCAAGGCATTAAGATGATTTAAAAAAATATTAATAATTTACAGTTCGTGATGCATTTTCAGGATATATACTGTAGGTATACTGTTGTACTTATAGGCAAACCATTAGAGAAGCGAACTGATCTTCCTTGTCATGAAGAGCCCTGGCAGGTGCTTTTAAAAGACAACAGGAACAAACTTTCCCCAGCACATAAAGAGCAAGCACACAGAAATAGTAATTTTCAGGACCATGCAAACGAGAAAGACTGGCATTACAAAACAAACGTTTTTTTTCTTTTCAATACAGCTTTTTTTATTGATAATGACATATTAGTCACACACAAATACCATAAGTTAATTATGAAAAACATAATTTCTGCAATTTAGCATGTGTGAAAATATTGTTCACCTTGGATATGATTACCTGACCAGCAGGGCCTGTGGCTAAGGCCTACCCAGGGTTCTTCCCTCCTATTAGAAAACAGGACCTGACATCGAAGCACCAACTTATTGGCCCAGTTTGTAGCTTCAGCCGCTTCCTGCCCAAAGCTACCACCTTGCAAATGATGCCATTTAGACATCCTTTAAACAGGTGGGGTTTCCCTCAGCGGCATGACTTTGCCCATGGAATATCAAAACCCGTGAGTTTTTATTATTACGGACAAGTTTTATGACTGAAAAGTATTTTTATTGTACAATCAATCTATCTATCTATCAATCAATCAATAACTTAATTTGTTTTGCAGGCAAGTTAAAATACACGTATAACATTTAAGGCCATTTAATGTCTTGGCATAGAAAAAAACTATTTTATAACTGCCATCAGTTCACGCAACATTTTTGGTGCAACGATTAGCCACACATTATCACCGCGAGAGAAGAACGACCTTGTAAAATGGAGTGCTGCCTTTCTGCGGTGCTCATCCCTTCATATGTCATCAGCCCACGCTACAAAGGAAGCCCTTTCATTCAATCCAGTAACAGCGGCAACAATTAGATGGCACTCTGTCTCCTTGCACAATGGCACCGCATGAAACAATCTTTTATCTCTATATGTATTAATTTGAGCTCCATTGCTTTTGATTTATGGATTGTTATAAGTCACAATGTGGATGCTATCATTTTGCTGTGGGCTGTTTAAATCACATGTTGACAAGTTTATTACTGCACGCTGGCAGGGGAAGGGTCCAACAGGGAGGAGTTTATTTCTCGGGATCTGAGCAGTAAATACTGGCCTGCCTCTGCTCTGCCATTACATTTTTTACTGCCCCCTTCACTCCACCTAATTACCACTGTGCAGCTCGACTAGGCATCAAAACCCTGATCATGTGACACAGGTGTTGGCAGTTCTTCAACGGTGAGAGTGCGGACCTATGACAACTCAGGCCGTGACAGGACTTCAGCAAAAGCAACCTGTGGTAACAGTCAAAACATCAGCTAGAGAAATAATTATATAAATAATGGTGGTGACCATGGTGTAACCTAGATTACCATTTAAGAGGTCAGGGAATACATTTTCAGTTTTTCCCCTCAGTGGCTCAAAATGTTTTTCCCCCTCTGGAAAATATCCACTGTGAAGAACAACGATTGTACAATGACGATTGACTCAAGATGGAATTGATCATATATAGCAGGTTTTACAGAAGCTGTGGTTGCAAATGTATTGTGAGATATTTTCAGCACATCTGTGGTTATCTGAATAAACCTAGCCTTACCCACTATGTAGACATTCCATAAACATAATCCTACACCTCAAAGTAAAACTATATCCTGCATATTTATGTAACTTCACTTCAAGTTATATAACTAAGGGTACCCTCAAGGACTTAATCTTGCAGCTGAACAACACATTTAACCACATTGTAAATAAATACATGTATCACCTGCTTAGTACAGTGTGAAAAAACAACTGTCAAAGGCTATTTCTCCTATGATGCATCACAGGTTTTATATTTAGAATAATACTTTACTCGTCTAGCTACCTGTTAGAGATTATTGCTGTAACTGTCAAAGAACAAGAACACACTACAGACAGCCCCAACAAGCATTATTGGATATACATATTATTCATGGTTATGGATATTCAGGAAAATTTGTGCAGAAGGTGAGGAGCAGTTTTTGCATTGTTTTCAGAAAAAAAGCCTAGCTATTGGAACAGGTTTCAGCAGGTTTGATTCTTTGCATGTCAGAGGTGTGGTAGCATTTTAGATCAGGCTTACAAAATGATGTATAACCTTCGGTAGACTATTACAAATATGGTTGAGCAGTACAGTATCTCAGTGGTTGTGATATTGATATTATATATAAATAAATGGAATGAGGTAGCAGGTGAAACCTACTAGGTGGTGCTTAAGGTGAACAAACAATTACCATGGACCTTTTGAAATACAAACATTTCAGATGAACTATTTAAAATGATTCCTTCCACTACAAACAAACCTGTCACCCAAATAAGAAACGCGGCCTGTCGACATGCCTGCCAAAAAATCACAATTGTGAATTTTAGGTCTATTTAATATTTAGCTTTAAATAAAGTTTGCATGCCTCAAGTGCCTCAAGAGGTTCTAACCCCTCTGTTCACCACTACGGTCATTAGGTAGCACCCATCATTGTTTTTCGGGGTTTTTTGCTTGGCATTTAAAGCAGATGCATAAAATGCAGTGCATTATGCGCTTTCAGAAAACTGTGCTTTACTCATCGTTCGCAGGCATTCAGAGGCCTACTAAAGGAGCAATTTGGAGTTGCTCAGGTGGCCAGAGAAGAGAACATAAAATAAATAAAGTGGAGGATGCTGTTCCTCCGTGCTCGGTCCACAGCTTTCCCATCATGATCACAGTGAAGGGCATTTTACTTGGAGAGTCGGCCACCGTGGCGGTTTCAGGGGGGCTCAGTGTCGCTCTGAAAACCACCAGGCCGGGAAAGAGAAAGCACAGTTTGTCAGAGGATGGGTTCTGGATAATCTGATCCTGGATCAGTCTGAGATTTTTACATTTACATTTACATGTATTATTTTGTGTTGACGTGATGTCCAAATGCCAGAATGGCAAACAACGCAAAGTGCAAATAGCAAGGATAACTACAAGCAGCAGAAGAGAGTAGCCAGTAACACTACAGATATTTAATGCTAAGCTGATCGGACTCAGCCACTAAACAAGTGAAATGAAATGAGATATCAGATTCACAAATACTTGACACAATGCTCTTTGTACTAGTCTGTATTACAGTAAAAGAGAGGATGTTTAACTGTTAAACATTTTAAGGCTGTTGAAAAATGATAAGAAAAGGATGAGCCTTATATCCAGATTGCAAGTCATGTATATTTCACATAAACAATATTAAATGTTGTAACATCATAAATGTTGCAACACGTAGCGAAATGTTTTCATGCCTAGCACCGACTAATAATGAACAAACGGTATACTTGTTTCACCTAATATGTAAGGCATGCCTCTGTTAGGAACCTGCAGTTCCATACTCCAACACCAAGAGGTCGATGGAAGACTTTTTGACGCTACTTGTTAAGCAATCAACGCATTACGATGTCAAGTAATCATTCAATTACAACAAATGAGGTGCGGATTGCAGTGTAGTCAACACATAATCATACAGATATATATATATGTTTTGTGATTAACATCTTTATTGATTTTCATACATACATAACTACCATACACATACAACTAACCTATACAAACACACAAAACAAAAACACTACAGACATAGCATCACAGTCAACACTACGTAGTAACACCATAAGGTGATGTTGCATCAAAAAGCTCATGACAAGAACATTTTAATTTAAAAAGCATGATACCAGGTCGCTACATACAGAATCAGAAAAACAGCTATAAAATGGACCCAAAAGAAAGTTCTTGATTGTTAAAGAGATTCCTGCCCAGGCCTGCACCGTAGCGGGTTTAGCTTTGTTCAATCGTGCAGTAGTACATTCTAAATTCACGATGCATTGTAGCGTTAATATCCAATATTTCTTCAGTGCTATACCTGGGTTTATCCAGAGCTGCAGGATTGCTTTTTTCACTGCAGTAAAGCCCGCCAGGAGCAATCTCCGTTGAATCAATGTAAAATTATGAGATGAGTCGTCGTTCAGCAGGCATAAGCAAGCATCGGGCTTAAAACAAATTCCTGTTAATTGACCTAGCAACGAGCAGACATGACCTCAGAAGGAATGGATGAGCGGGCACTCCAAAGACATGTGCAAAACAGTGCCTATGGCATCGCCCCGACATATTGTACAATATGGACTTGCGATTAGTTTAATTTTGAACCGTCTATAAGGTGTGGTGTATGCCCGGTGGATTAATTTAAAATGAATAAACTGATGTGATAAATTCCTGGATGCTTCATTCAAATTTGACCAACTTGTATCCCTATCTGGAGTGCCCCACCACATGTGATACTGATTGATTTGTAAGCAATTTAAATTTTGAACATATGTTTGTTGACACATATACCCGTCCTGGAGCAAAGAAACATATGTTGAAATGAGTGGGAGGATATTTTTAAACTAACTTATAAAAACAATTGAAAGCAAAAGGAAAATGTTTCTTGCCAGCTTAAAGGCAAAATAAAAATGTAGAACAATAAAGAACAAAATAAGAACAAAATTGTTATTGATGGGATGCCTTGAATTGAATTTGAATTCAGTCAAGGGAGCACAATATTTTATATTTTGGTGTTGAATTTAATCATTGTCACATAATTTGTTGTTTCCTCTTTCATGAATTGTCGTAGAGGTGTTTATCACTGTATTACTGCACTGATCTCTTCTTGCATGAACTATGATTGTTCCTACCATGTATTAATGCACATCTTGTAAGTCGCTCTGGATAAGTGCATCTGCTAAGTGCTTAAAATGTTTTTGGGGTTTTTTTTATAGCCATTTTGCAGACGCTCTTATCCAGAGCGACTTACACAGTTTACATTTCTTTACATACAATCCATTTATACAGCTGGATATTTTACTGAAGCAATTCAGGTTAAGTACCTTGCTCAAGGGTACAACAGCAGTGCCCAACCTGGGAATTGAACCTGCAACCTTTGAGTTACAAGTCCAGTTCCCGAACCATTACACTATACTGCCGCTCGCAGTGTTGCTGTGTTGGGTGCATTTGGAGAGAGACAAACTTGGTTTGGTATACTTTTCTTATAGGTAGATGTGCGTAGGATAAGTGAGGGATTTAACACTTTTTTTTACACTACCCTGCCATGTAAATGTAAATGTATAAAAACTTGCCCAGAAGAGGAAACTCCCCTCTCTGAAACAACGTCAATGTGTAGACTTGCGCCCTTGCGCCAACACTCAGATTGTCAATTAATTGTATAATTGGTCATGTTCATTTGAGTAATTGCCACTAATTGCTGAAAATGGAGTGCCTACAGCGATGCCTTGAGGATCAGAAAGGAGCTGCAACTTCTTGAGAGAGGTGGTGAAAAACGCATGCCCTGACTAATGTGGTTTGCTTGCCTTTTTTGGTTTATATCTCTCTGCCACTTACAAAGCAACCTACGCCTCTAGAATTTTTATTGTACACAACATCATTAATGAGCTAGGGAATCTAGGTAAACTTACAACAGGAAGAGTCTACGAAGATTTCTGTTCTCTGGTGGCATGAATTCAAAAGAAAGTTAGTGAAGGAAAAACTGGGAAAGTTTTTGCCAGCAAAATGAGTGAAATAAGCATTTTCAAGGATCATTGTTCAGGGCTGAATTAAAACAACAGAATAGGTGTATCCAACAGACTGGCATTTAACAGATGTTTCACTGACAATGAAACATTTATTTTACAACAGGGCCGGTGGCATATTCATATCCATTACCACAAGAGGATGTCATTTTTTAAGAACTCCAATGATCTACTTCAACTTCAGTGATCAAGCATCATATTTTCAGCTTAAAAATGTGATTACACTCAGGGATAAAAACAGGTACAAGAAGGGCTCTGGGATAATAGAGACTAATTGTGTTCTTGGGGTCAAAACAAGCCCAATATCAATACTTATAGAACCAAACCACTGTACCAGTCCATCAGCACAAACCCATTCAGCACAACTGACCCACAAAGAACAACACAGGTAGGTAAGTTCTACATGACATTTCTCTCGATTTGGCTACACACACTGTTCATATGTATAGAACTCATGTGTAGATGGTTTTGTACCTCTTCCATCCTCAATACGTAAATAGAGACAATAAGGGTTCAAACAGGTTCCAAAGGTCACTTAAGTGGAACACTGGAAGAGGAGATCTGTCAGGGCAAATACTTGCCACCCTCCCACCCCAAAAGGCAGAGAGGCAGAGTTATGGGGTGTGTCTGAATCTCTAGCCTTGTACCAATAAGACTCTCTCTTCACAGGCTTTCCTACCAAGGAACCGATCTATTCCATTCGGACATCAGCAGCCTTAAGAGCCCATCTCCCTGTCCAATCCGGTTCCGTAACTCTTCTTCATTTGTGGCCCCTGATTCTGTGCCCCTTCTCAACTGCTGCCAATTACAATCAGCCTCATCAGCTATACGTTATGGGAGCGTACCATTGGTAGTTCCCGATCCGAGAAGATCCACGGGGGGCAACTCTACCTTTGCGTCATCCTGTCCAATCGACTCCCTCGACATTGACAAGAAAAATCGTCAAGAAAGGCCAATGAACCCCAGCCAATTGTTTGCCTCCTGAAATGTACTGCATTCACCCAAAAACAAAAGAGGGAGATAAAAACGAATCTGTAGTCGATATGAACAGCTGCTCCAGCCCCTGGAAATCAATGTCGCCCCCACCGAAAACAAGAAGCAAGGAATGACTTCTGAGTCGAGTTGTTTGCAGTTCTAGTTCTATTACAGCTGGTTTACAAAGCAATGGTTTATTTTATTTTATTTTACCATTTTTTATCTTTTTTTTAATCTTTCTTCTTTTTTACAGATATCTCAACTTTAATGATATATTAGCACAGTAATACAAATAATTGGTTACATTTCCTGTGTATTTAGCCAGTGAATGATCATTTTTAGTCTGTGAACTTCAGTGCATGTCTCCTCTTTGTGCTGCTGCAAAGCTTTCAAATTCACAGGCCCTCAAAATGTCAATGATAAACACAATTCCAAATGGAGAATTCAGTATATGATGTAAAGCACTGGCTAAGAACACCAGTACTCCTGTTTCAAAGTGAATGTGGTGGATTGGAGACATGGACCCCAATTAGAAGCCCTTACACCACTGTTACACCAGAGTTCAGATGAGGTCTGCTAAATGAATACTGCTGTGAGGTAATCTCTTCCTCACCATGCTCAATGATGTCCCCATACAGAACATTAGTGCCCCTGTAACCACAGCAGAACTCCAGTGTATAGAGCACATCTCCATGGTTTCCTCCCTAATGTCCCAGCACTGCATTTTAGTGTGGCTATAAACATAGAACAGCTTAGGTGTATAGGCAGTATTGCTTCTTAATGTACATTCCAAATGTCCCTGTCCTGCACTTCTCTGTGGTTTGGCATAGAACTCAGCAATGCATTCTAGACTCACTTTTAATCCAATACCTCTCCACTCCAAAAATTCAGATCATGGAGCAACACAATGCATCGTGGGAGGAAATAAATAAATGATTAGAGCCAGGGGGAATCAGTGTAGGGATACTGGGTTCAGAGAATGAATGTGCTGTCTGTACTTCAGTCAATGAATCTCCATGCACACGCCTGCAGGAGACAGAGGGGGCGTGTCTCAGCATGCACCCACCTGCAGGAGTCAGAGGGGGCATGTCCCAGCATACACACACCTGCAGGAGACAGAAGGGGCATGTTCAAGCATGCACACGCCTGCAGGAGACATAGGGGGGCGTGTTTCAGCATGCACACGCCTGCAGGAAACATAGGGGGCGTGTCCCAGCATGCACACGCCTGCAGGAGACAGAGGGGGCGTGTCCCAGCATGCACACGCCTGCAGGAGACAGAGGGGGCGTTTCCCAGCATGCACACGCCTGCAGGAGACAGAGGGGGCGTGTCCCAGCATGCACACGCCTGCAGGAGACAGAGGGGGCGTGTCCCAGAATACCGCTCCACCCAGGAAAAGGGAGTTAGTAGTAGTGTAGACAGTATAGTCTGTTTGTGAGAAAATAAGTCTCGAATGGCATGTAGCTTGCCTGGTGCCCAGGTTGGAGACCTCCTGGAACACGCGGACAAGCTCCTGATCCAGTTGGAGCCAATGATATAGGTAAGGGTAGGTTTGAGGTTCTGCAGGACAACTGTATATATTTATGATCAAAATTAAGGAGCAGAGGGGCTGGCGGATGGCCCAGCAGTCTAGTGCACCGCGCTTTGGAGCGGTGTGCGCTGCCCGTCAGAGACGCGGATCGAAACCCGCGTTTCTACCAGACCGGCCCTGGTCGTCAGCCCGATCGGAGGTGGCATTTGGCTGTCCGCCTCCGGGGAGGAGGGAGGAGAGCCGGCACGAGTCCGCCGAGGAGAAGGTTAATGGAGTCCGTGGAAGATCTCCGTCTCGAAAGAAGGCGGGGAAATAGGTCCAGGAATACGAATCTCGTTCCCGGAGGACGGGCGGCGGACTCGTGAGGGTGGGGAATTGAAAATAAAATAGAGGGTATAATTGGCTCCCAAAATTGGGAGAAAAACGGGGGAAAAATCAGAAATAAATGTATTTAAAAAAAAAAAATTAAGGAGCAGAACCTCCACGGTGGTCTTCTCTGGAATTCTGCCAGTACCACATGCTAATAAAGGGAAGCAGAATTTTATATGGAGATTTAACATGTGGTTACAAACCTGTTGTAGGAAAGAGGGGTACCCGTTTATGTGGCACTGGGGCTCCTTTTGGAACAGGGGTGACCTGTGCAAGAGGGACAGGCTACCCCTGAACTGAAGGGGTACAGCTGCATTGGTCCAGCGTATGCTTAGAGTAGCAGAGGATAGAATATTTAAACTAGGCACTGGGGGCAGGGAAGGAAATTAGTAGTAGTATTAAGGATAGGGAGGTACAGACTGCCCAGATGGAAGATACCAGGGCAGAGTATAATAATAAATGTGAGGATATCATTAATAAAGATTTTTTAGACCATAGAGGTGGTTCGGCTATGTGTGGAGGGGAAGAACAACATAAGTGTGAGTAAGGCTCTTAAATTCCTGTGTTTAAATGCTGGAAGCATAAAAACATCATTTTTTGAACTGGAGGCTATCGTGTTGAATGGGGGTTATGACATCGTTGGGATTACTGAAACATGGTAAGATGGGGATGAATATAATGTGGAGGGGTACAAATTGTTCCTAATAAAAGAGGAGGGGGAGTGGCCCTTTATGTGAAAGACAATCTTAATGCGCAGGAAATTCCAGGTATTAACTCCTCCTATATATTCCTTGTGATGACATCTGGATTAGATTACTGGGAGATCATGAGAAGGGCCTTAATATAGGAGTATGCTATAGACCTCCAGCTTCAGACAGTAACATAAATACAATCCTGTACAGAAGAAGAGACGTTAATAATGGGCAACCTCAATTACCCCTCTATCAATTGGGAAGTAGTGTCAGGTCAGGGTAAATGTCTTGAGGAGTTTTTAGATGTGGTTAGACTGCTTTTTGGCATATTCTGTTACTCAGTCTACAAGAGGGAAATCAATACTGGATCTACTTTTGTGTAATAATCCTGACATAATTAACTTGCATCTCATGTATACTGGAATGTATTATTACGGACAAGTTGGAATCATTCTTGAAAAATAATAGTATTTTAAGGGAGAGCCAACATGGTTTTCTCAAGTGGAGGTCATGCCTAACAAACCTCCTGGACTTTTCTGAAGAGGCTACAAAGTGTGTAGACCTGAATCAGGCTTGTGATATTATATATTTGGACTTTCAGAAAGCATTTGACAAGGTACCACGTGAAAGGCTCATTGTTAAAATTAATTCAGTCAGAATTTCAGAAGTTTCATCAGAGCGGGTTCATAATTGGCTGCAAGGGCGAGTACAAAGAGTAACAGTAGGTGGGGTCTTATCTGACCTAGGTTCTGTGGGCGACTAAAGTAATCCAAGATGGTTTAAACAAAATCCAAGAATGGGCAGAAACGTGGCAGATTACATTCAATATTGCTAAATGTAAAGTTATGCATGTTGGAAATAAAAACACGGGACATGAGTATTTTATGGGAGGAGAAAAACTAGTAGGTGTTCAATTTGAAAAAGACTTAGGAATTGTAGTTGTTCAAAGTCTATCTGCATCAAAGCAAAGTGTTACAGCAGTGAAAAAGGCCAACAGGATGCTGGGATACATAGCAAAAAGTATTGAGTATAAATCAAAGGAGGTTATATTAATGTTTACCTGGTATGAAAGGTAAAAGTTATGAGGATAGACACATAGATAGAATTCCGCACAGATATTTGGAAGTTTTTCTTTACACAGAGAGTTGTCAATGCCTGGAACAGCTTGCCAGGTCAGGTAGTAGAGGCAGAAACACTTGGGGTATTCAAGTCCAGGCTAGATACTCTTTAGATTAAGACATAGTGAGCCTAGATGGGCTGAACGGCCTGTCGTCATTATGTATTCTTATGTTCTTATGTTCTTAAAATCCCAATAATTACCTTGATACAATCACCTGAGCACTAGCTTTCCAGTAAATGAACACATCATGCTAATTACGCCCAACTATGTCACATGGAAACAAACTGTACTTTAAAGACTTGTGATTTATGTGATGATAAAGCAAATAAAATAAGTGAACAGCATTGTTTAGTAAGAAAATTTGTAATCGACCAATTTAACACAATTATAATATAAACAAGTATCCTCCTCACACAAATTAATTCATTTTTAAAGCGCAAGCAAATGTTGCATGTCCTTTTTTCTCACAACTGAGGGCTGCTCCTACACAGCCATAGCCAGTCATCATCAATTTCACACATCCAGGGACTTCATTGAACAATTTAACAATTATAGTAAGCAGAGTGCATGGATTATATGAAAAAAGACAGGTTCCTGGCTATCATTAAAACAATACAATAATTGTCTCTCTTTTTGTGACAGTTATCCTGAAATATCTGCATGTGCAAAAAACTATAGTTAGAGGAAGTAATTTATAATGTCATCCTTTTCCCTGTCGTCTTCATTGCTCAGTGAACTGGCAGCGATGAAATCATATAAAACAAAATCGCACTCAGGAAAGCAGAAAGAGGCTCGCTTCATTTGTGGAGGATGAAGACTAAAGAGATCTCGCAGGCAGAATGTTGCAGAATGTTTCCCACTGTTCAACAGCTAACGTCTCAGACATGACAAGGACATGCTGCGGTGAGGTCAAACACTATAGCCATCCTCACTGGACCAGTGTACAGACTAGCCACAAACTAGAGACACAGAGTCAGTCACGATAATCCCAAGCTTGTTCTAGATGGTTGTGCGCATTTAACAAGCACGTTACATTTAAATATGGATCCGTTACTACCTGCTTCCTTTTGTACCTGAACACACCTAATGCAGCTGCTTTGCCTTCGTGCACTCACTGCACAAACTCAGAATCATTATGGAGGGACTGTAACCTGCATATCGAAGTAAAGAGGAAGATTTGTGTCAAACTTCCGAGAAAATCTATTCAATATGTGATCTCTTGCCTTACTCTTTAAAAACCCTATGAAATATTTATCCAATTCCTTCCACAAGAATGTCAGACTCTAACATTTGTGAGTGACACTGACTTCCTCCCATGTGCGAGGGGCGACTGTACACTCCATTCCTAACCTGATTTAAATATGAGCATTCAAAGCCTGCGCACGTGGCTCTCCTGAGTGAGACCTACTTCACTTATTTTGAATGATTTCGTTGTAATTTCAATACAAAGATTGTGTTTGTGGCATGTATACAATAAAAGCTACAGTGTCTTATAGTGACCCTGCGTAGGGCCAGCATTTCATTAAATGCCAACTTTGATTGATTACTACTTAATAGTGCTTTCATATTTAAACGTCCCATTTATGTCAAATATTATTTCTCCATAGGACCTTTCTGTCCACTACATTTCAAGAAAATCCAAAACGTCATTAACATTTTTGTTCCATTTTCACACAGAATTACCCAAGAGTAAAATCAGGGGACAACAGTAACAATGGATCATTTAGCAGTACCTAAATCAAAATCAATCCTGTTTGAAAGCCTGAAAAAATAATGCAGCACAATTGCATGACTGCATTAACACAAGACATAAGATGCATTCAAACTCATTGGATTTTCACCATTCCTGTTTTGCATGACATAATTAATTGCAAGTAAACACATGGACACAGGATAGGCTACATTATTTTTATTATCTCTGAAACGGCTCCAGCAACTCGTTTTCAGTGGGGAAAAAACATGGTTCGTAAAAAATTCATCCCTTGTACTGCTTAAAAGCAAACTTTATGATTCAATCTTTTTATATCGTCTGTATTGCACGCCAATCATTGTTTCCCTTAAGGGGATTATATTTAAAAATACCCCTTGGTTGAGAGAGCATCTGAGCAGACACTTTTAAATAACTTCATGAGGTAAAATCATGTAGCATGTTGCTAGTTAGAGTGGCATCGCAGGCTGCTGTACTCATCAGTTTGATTATTTTACTTAGCAATAAGTTATGTAATTGCATATTACATTTTTTTGTATTATGTGGTCTTAGTATACTATGCTCATTTAGCTTTTTTCCCCCCAGAATTCCAGGTTATGTAACATGTTCAAATGCATAAGGTGTGGGATCAGAACAGAGATAAGCAGGCAGGTGCAGATGTGTGACATTCTTTGTCGGTTGAACATCCAGCTTAGAATTCAGCTCGGAACAAACGACGGATGATTAGAGACGACGGAGGAATGCTGAAACACTGCGAAGGCAGTCATCATCATTATCACTGCCTTCACCTTCACCAAGCATGCAGCGAAAAGCAGCAACCCTTCATTTGTTTAATCGGGTTTTGGACAAACAAAATTCCTGCTCTTTTCACTCAAGTTGTCATGTCGAGAGAAATGTAGGTTGAGTATATCTCTCCTTATTGCAAAGTGGAAGCAGGATAACACGTGAGGGTAGAGGGTGGCTTCATGAACCCCATGATTCGTAGAACTATCTTGTGCTATATATATATATATACATACATATTCCGTGAGATAGTGCTTCCAATGTAGTGCATAGAACTGTCTTGTCTCTTAGCAGACACAAATATGTAGATGCAAGTTGACTTAAATGAATAGTACGAATAGTTAAATGAATTATATTAATTACTGTATTTGAATTGCTATGGATATATGATGTATGAATGGTAATCATGTGAGCGATATGGTTTGATTATTGCTTTTTTTAAAGATACGAGAGAAAAAAAATTCCCCGCAAACTACCCACAGGAACCACAGGATTCAAAATTACAATGAAGACATGATTCATCACATTGGATTATCCCTTATCGATCCTCACTGATCCAAAATGGAGGGCCTAGATGGGCACAATGACCTTGTTCTCGTCTTCTTGTCTTCTTAACCTGTTATTGGTTAACGGCCTGAAGATTCAGGTCGGCACCTTGTGATTCAGATGGCCTCTGTTTGAAGGAATATCCCAGGCCTGCAGTTGAGCTGCTAAAGTTTAGTCTCGGACTGTAGAGCTGGGAGAGTGAAGAGGGATCAATGGCATTTGAAAGATGGGAAACTTCAAGGGTGGATGAGAGACCTGTGCTAACAGGGTAAGAGGGGGACCGTTAAAGTACTGGAGACAAAGATGTGCCCACTATTTTCAAAATGCAAAGGGGGAGGCATCATTTCATGTGAGTTTGTTATCAGGAAATCAGGGTGTTTTTTGCATTAGAGTATAAAAAAGGAAGATACTTATATTTTTTACATGAAGGAGGACTAGTGTCTACATTTTTGCATTTATTTTGTGCTAGGAATTGGACAAAACTTTAAAGGACATGGTGATGCTATCGAGATTATTGTTACTATCTTATTATTACTACAGTAGCTAACAGCAAACCTATTTTCAGTACAACATATGCTACCATTTTAGCCCTTTACTCTTTTGAAAATTGCAGTCTAATACGCTGCCTGTCCAAAAAAAAGTCACACACTCTAATATTTCGTTGGACCGCCTTTAGCTTTGATTACGGCACGCATTCGCTGTGGCATCGTTTCGATAAGCTTCTGCAATGTCACAACATTTATTTCCGTCCGGAGTTGCATTAATTTTTCACCAAGATCTTGTATTGATGATGGGAGAGTCGGACCGCTGCGCAAAGTCTTCTCCAGCACATCCCAAAGATTCGCAATGGGGTTAAGGTCTGGACTGGACTGGACTGAAAATGATGTCTCATGCTCCTTGAACCACTCTTTCACAATTTGAGCCTGATGAATTGTGGCATTGTCATCTTGGAATATGCCTGTGCCATCAGGGGAAAAAAAATCTGTTGATGGAAAAACCTGGTCATTCAGTATATTCAGGTAGTCAGCTGACCTCATTCTTTGGGCACATAACGTTGCTGAACCTAGACCTGACCAACTGCAGCAACCCCAGATCATAACACTGCCCCCACAGGCTTGTACGGTAGGCACTAGGCATGATGGGTGCATCACTTCATCCGCCTCTCTTCTTACCCTGATGCGCCCATCACTCTGGAACAGGGTAAATCTGGACTCATCAGACCACATGACCTTCTTCCATTGCTCCAGAGTCCAATCTTTATGCTCCCTAGCAAATTGAAGGCTTTTTTTCCGACTAGCCTAACTGACAAGTGGTTTTCTTAAGGCTACACAGCTGTTTTGTCCCAATCCCTTGAGTTCCCTTTGCATTGTGCGTGTGGAAATGCTCTTACTTTCACTATTAAACATAGCCGTGAGTTCTATTGTTGATTTTTTACGATATGATATCACGAAACGTTTAAGTGATTGCCGATCATGATCATTCAAGATTTTTTTCCGATCACATTTCTTCCACGAAGATGATGGTTCACCACTATCCTTCCAGGTTTTAATAATGCGTTGGACAGTTCTTAACCCAATTTTAGTAGTTTCAGCAATCTCCTTAGTTGTTTTCTTTGCTTGATGCAGGCCAATAATTTGACCCTTCTGAAACAGATTAACGTCTTTTCCACGACCACAGGATATGTCTTCCGACATGGTTGTTTAACAAATGAGAAGCTACTCACTGCATCAGTTAGGGTTAAATAACTTGTTGCCAGCTAAAACATATTAATCACTGCAGTAATTATCCAATGGAATTACCTATTTGCTTAGTTAAATCCAGGTGGTGACTTTGTTTTTGGCCAGGCAGTGTATAAACATTGGATACAAACAAGTTCAAACTATTCCATTGTCTGACATTGTGTTGTACTCAACACTGCCTTTCCTGAGTCACTGATATTCTACAGAAGAAATGTACACTCTCATCAAATCAAATCAAATTTATTTGTATAGCGCTTTTCACAATTGAATTGTCACAAAACGCTTAACAGAGGGGGAACCCAGGCCTAGACCCCCCAAAAAGCAATAGACTAAAAGAGGGGGAGCCCATCCTCTTCTGGCCGGCACAGGGTATGTCCAAAAAAGACCATGTCATGGTCAGTCCAAGGTGGCTCAGGGCTGAAAGACTTTGCCCCTCCTGAGTTAGATAGTCAGCGGGGGGGCTAAACCACACGGAGAGAGTCCAGATCCAGGAACTGGGGTTGGCGTGGGGGTGAGGGTTGATGGGGGCACCTCACACTTCTCGCACCTCACACTTCTCGCAGGATCTAGGGCTCGGGGGCAGGTGCCGAGGCAGAGAAGAGAACATGCAGTCAGAAAAAAAGCAGTGCTATAGCCAGTAGCATTATGTAAGAGCAGGGGAGCACAAGCATAGGAAATATACAGATAGCCCCGACAGGTGTAAGCTATGGCAGCATACCTATTAGGAGAGGGACAGAGAAAACACGCAGCCATGAGAGAGTTCCAAACCATCCACACCTGATCAAGGATAACCAGCATAACAGTGGTGGTAACACATTGAGGTGACAGTATGGAAGGTTTCTCACTCCATAAGACACTAGGGCATGGCCTTCTCCATCTCTCCACCTAGACTATGTTTGGCAGTAGGCTAGGCTGAAAATATATGTTTTTAATCTACACTTAAAGATTAAATCCGAATCCCTAACATGCCTTGGTAAACCGTTCCACAACAGAGGAGCTCAAAAAGAGAAGGCTCTACCACCAGCTGTGCTTTTTAAAATTCTAGGGAGTAATAGATGGCCGGCTTCTTGTGAACGAACCAGTCGTGTCGGCTTATAGGGGGCAATCATTTCGGTCAGATATAAAGGTGCAAGTCCGTTCACTGCTTTAAAAGTTAGCAACAGTACTTTATAATCAGCCCGATATTTAATAGGAAGCCAATGTAGTGATGCTAACACTGGAGTAATGTGCTCATACTTCTTGGATCTAGTCAAAATACGTGCCGCTGTATTCTGTACTAGTTGAAGACTCTCTAGAGAGCTACTAGAGGAGCCGGATAATAAGGCATTACAATAGTCTAGCCTCGATGCGACAAAAGTATGCATCAAGGTTTTTGCATCCTCTAATGACAGAATGTGCCGAATTTTGTTAGGTGAAAGAAAGCTACTCTGGCAGTGTTTTTAATATGAGTGTCAAATGTAAGGTCCTGATCAATAATAAAACCAAGGTTCTTAACCATTAGACTTGATGTAACTATGCAATCACCTGCATTTAACTGCAGATCCAACTTGTTCCTTAATTTTTTGGGGCCCAAAACCATCATCTCTGTTTTATCTGAATTTAAAAGAAGGAAATTTACTGTCATCCAATTCTTTATATCAGAGATACAAGCCTCTAATTGTACAGCTGTGTATCATCTGCATAGCAATGGAAATTCACACCATGTTTACGAATAACATTACCCAGTGGTAGCAAGTATAATGAGAACATATTAGCTCAATCAAGTTCATTTTGTCTTCTTCTTACAATCTATTATGTCATTGTCTGAACAAAAGAAACTAAAACATTTATAATGAGAACAGTAATGGTCCCAGCACTGAGCCTTGTGGAATACCATATTTAACCTGAGAGTAGTCAGAGAACTCTTGATCTAATTGCACAAATTGAAACCTGTCTGATAAGTATGATTTAAACCATGAGAGTGCCCGTCCACGCAAACCAACCAGGTTTTCTAGCCTATGAAGGAGAATCTGGTGGTCAATAGTGTCAAAAGCAGCACTTATGTCAATGTCATCCATTTTGGCTCTGCATATATAGGAAATGAATGCTCATGTCCATTTTGGCTCTGATTGCAAACTGTTAGTGGGAAATATACATAACACTTCATCATACTCACAGACACCCATTAGTCTGGCTAATACTCTTTAAAAACATCTTCATGATTTATGATCAGCTCTGAAATTTAATTCCAGCTTTCAGATAGCGTTGTATATATTCATTTAGCATTGATGAACTGACTGATACACAGACAAAAATATCCAACATACTCTAAAGTGAGCAGTGAGCGATGTTGGCCTGTCTCTTTTTAAAGGGAAAACGGATACCGTTTATTATTTTAGAAAAGGCAGCTATTCCTGCCCATACAAAAAAGGCATGTGGGAAAATATGGAGTCCAGAATAACTTGAACACTGATATTTGATAAAAACCTGCTGAACATGCCAGTTATTTAAGTTATTTCCCATTTCATATTTAAAATATAACATGTTGTAGAGCGCTAAACAACATGGAACTGTGGAATATTTCCATTGATCAAAAATGACAACACATCTGTTTACAGACATGCATTTAGTAGTGTGCCCTTTATATTGGTTATTTCATTAAAAAATATATCTTTCAAAGGCATTAGTATTATTGTGTAACACCATGCACCATACAAGGTGTTTCACATTCACATCTGACGAGTAGGGAATGAGAACGTGTTGATAAAACACAGATGACATTATAAAATGCTACTGTAACTTTGCTAATGTCTAATCTGCTTTCATTCGCATGATTTAATGTATAAATGTAACTGTATTTGAAGTAGGGCATATATGTGTTGATTATGCACATGCTCTTCAGGGTAGACTTTGTATTTGTTCGCTGAGCACCCTTAGAATCCCATGCCTTTGAATAGAGCAGTGTTGCTATTTTGAGAAGAACAGATTTTGGAAGGTATCATTTTCTCTTCCAAGGCTAGGGGAAGAGATGACAGGAAGATGGGAAAGGATAAAAGTAGCGCAAGAGAGGAATACAGAGGAGAGGCGGACAGGCAGAGGAGAAAAACAATGAGAGGATAAGAAATAGAAAGGAGGAGAAAACAGGAAAAGACAGGGATATGAGGAGAAGAGGAAGAGAAGAGAGTGGTCACTCTTTTAACTGTACTAATTCTTCAGTCTACCCACTCCTAATCATGTGCATATCTTTACAAACCCTGTTCCCTCGCTCTGAAAATAGCTCGCCTCTACTCCTGCTGCAGCTGGGCTATAATGCAAGGCAGGGAGCCTTTAAAGAGGGAGAGACAAATACTGGCAGGGGGTGCAGGGCAGGGGCTGTGGGTGGATCTGCAGCTGAAATCCTGCTGGAGACACAGGGATGGGGGGGGGGGGCAACTAGTGCACATTGAGATCACAGGGATCACAAAGTGTAGGGATCACAGATTCTAGGGCTTACAGGGTGTAGGGTTTAGGACCCACAGTGTCAAGGGATAACAGAGTGCATGCACCACAGAATACAAGACTTGGGGCTCACGGAGCAAAGGGCTTGCAGAGTGCACAGTTCAAAGCTCACCGAGCACAGGGTTCACATTGTTGGTTTTAGGGCTCATAGAGTGTAGGAATCAAAAAGTGTAGGAATTGGGACTCACAGAGTATAGCTATCATATAATGTAGGGCGTAGGACTTTCTGTGTAGGGATCACAGAATGTTGGATCACAAAGTGAAGGGGGTAGGGTCCACAGAGTGTAGGGGTAACAAAGAGGGTTGCTGTCCTGCCCTCTGCTGTATCCATAGTCAGCAGTCGGCTTTGTACCCACAGAGACATTGAGAAAGTAACGTCTGATTAATAGCCAGAATCAATGGGAAAGTGGGCCCTGCTTTAGTCTGTGCACTGACACGTCTCATCAATTACTCAAAAACAGGGTTTCATCGTTCCCTGCTTATGAAGTTTAAAAACATGGAAAACCATTCAGCACGGTTAATAACAGATAGTAATCATCGTCAGATTAATGAAGCTTCGGTAACACTGTGTGAATGTGTTATGGAGCATTTTTTGAGGCCTAATATAATATATGACCTAGCTTTCTTTACACAGAAAATGCATACACATTTTTCACAAGGTTTTCACAAGTGCGAAATTCATCACAGTAATCAGTTCTTTTGAAAATTGGGGGGGGTTCAAACATTTTTTATGGGTAAATTACAAATCTTGCACAACAATAGCAAATAATAAAATTGGTCTGCTGTTTGAATGGCTGGTGAATGGTAGTGTTTCCTTGGAGGCCTGGTGCTTTATAGCTGGATCTATGAAGGAAACACAAGCCAGTGGCCCTCCAACAAAATTATGCTTTATTTTCTTGCAAAACCACCATGGATATTTTTTTTGCAGACTTGTGTGACTGGTTCAAACTGTACACCGCCAGTAGAAACCTTGAAAATTAAGAACATTACTACTCCAAACAGAGCTAGGACTAGAGGAGGCTGAAATCTTACCTTTAAACTGACTATTACTCTCAACCTATTTTCATTTATTTTGCTTAATTAGCATGCCAATTAATTGAATATTCATATGCTGACTAATCACAGAGCTGCTTCTTAGTTGTATATATATATACAGTATATATTTTAATAGGAAGTTTTAAACAAGTATACATATACAAATTCCACGGTCCTGACTGAGTGCGGAAGATCGTTCCACCACCGAGGGGTCAGGACAGAGAAGAGGCAAAACCGCGAGGAGCAGCTGCCGGGTGCCCGGAGGGATGGGACAGTCAGTTTGCCAGAGGAGGCGGAGCAGAGGGGTCTGGCTGGGGTGTAGGGTGTGTTGAGTGTCTGAAGATAAGAAGGAGCAGTTCCTCTGGCCACTTGATAAGCTAGCACCAGGGATTTGAATTTAATACGTTCTGCGATGGTGAGCCAGTGCAGAGAGGAGAGTAGAGGGGTGACGTGAGTGAACTTGGGTTGATTGAACACCAGACGAACGGCAGCATTCTGGACCAGTTGCAGTGGCTTGATGGCACAGGCCGGGTGAGGAACGGTGGGATCCTCCGGATGTTACGGAGGGAGAATCGGCAGGTCTGGGTGATTGCTGTGATGTGGCCCGAGAAGCACAGCTGGTCATCCAGGGTCACTCCAAGACTCCTGGAAGTATAATGGAAGTATAAAGTACAATTGAGCAGCAATCAACTGAATCGTTTCACAGAATAGGCTACACATTTAACTTAAACACCTCCATTAACCGTATACCGCACTAGCTTTGAGAAACACACAATAAATCCTAGAAAACAAACCATGAAAACCTTTGTGCTTTTTGTGAGCAAAGAATTGCCTGAAAAGCACAGATCAGATTAACAATATTTGCAAAGTCAATATTGGATTCGG
Organism: Aldrovandia affinis; assembly: GCA_029706075.1. Lineage (NCBI taxonomy): Eukaryota > Metazoa > Chordata > Actinopteri > Notacanthiformes > Halosauridae > Aldrovandia > Aldrovandia affinis. The sequence goes on from JAINUG010000010.1 coordinate 3,145,675, forward strand.
GAACAGAGAACAAAGGGTACATTCATCTACGAGCTCAGATAATTTCTAGATGTAAGAAAATGCGATCCAAATTTGTCATGTAAAAAAAAATGCTTTCACAAAATAAAATTGGGAAGGTATACCTATTGGTATTAATTATTCAGCAAATTAAATGCTGTATTGATGCCGTACAGAAACAGGTTCAAAGCAATCAGTGGTTTAAATGTATGGGTTAACTACCTGAGAGAAAGGAAAACCAGGGCCAAATTTGGATTTGTGGGCCAGATTTGAGGAACCCTGCCATACAGTATGCATCAAATCTGGCCCACGAATCCAAATACGGTCCTGGGTTTCCTTTCGCTCAGGTAGTTAAGTGCACAATTAATGCAATGCAATGCAATTAATGTAATTGATTGAGTGTCTTCACAACTGACACCCAGGTAAAGGAAGTGTGGAAAAACAGCAGTGCTCGGCCCACGATGACCGTGATTTGAGGAACCCTGCAGTATGCCATAATGTGGAGTACTTGTAGTGTTGTCTGTTATGTGGGCTGTGGGCATTTTTATAAACAGGCAAACATTTTTCTCTGCAGACAAGCTTCTTTCCAGAATGCAAATGCATGTTCTTGACCCTTTGGCTTTTCACCTCTAAAACATACAGAGGAGGATAGTGGAGGTATGAGGCAGTTTGAGCCGTTGCTAATCTTCTTCTGGCTATAACATATTAACTGATGAATTTCCCAGCAGCCATTGGGGGTCTGTCAGGATGCCAAGCTCTCCAAGGAAAAAAAGAGATGTCTTGCTGTTAGTGTATGGTATGTTTGCTGTCGGGTCTGATACCTGTTTACTGTCTCTCTGTAAGGACCTGCTGAAAAGTGTTGAATTTGAGAAATTGGTCATTATCTTCACTAATGATAATGTAAAATAATTTACATTGCATGCATGTAAAAATAAGTGTGATGAGTTTGTATTATTGTGTTCTAATGGTACAGTGGTGGGGACTAGGACAGACTTAAATTATTAAGATTATTAGTGTTCATAATCTTCACCCTCATTCATAACCAATATTAACAATAATAACGAGAAGAAGATATGACGACGTTCTTATTACCAAAGACGCAGAAGAACAGGTCTTTACAGTTGAAGGATGGTGGGAAAGTTTTGCTTTTAGGGGAGTGCTGCAGGCAATCTGGTAAATCCAAACGCAAGGCTGTCACAGCTGGCAAGAGGAGGAGAAATGCTGAATGCATTTAGATAAACCTGCAGACCCTGGCTTGCAGATCAGCACACTTTTGTGGACTAACAGCCTGCTGAAATGCACTGTCAGCAAAATATAATGAAAAAAGCAGAGGTTTCACAAATCACGTTTAAAATGAAGACAATTCATTTATGGGGGCGTCATAATCGGAGTTTATGAATGTGTGTGTGAAAAATATGTTTTACCCTTATGTTGAAACTTCTCATCTCAATTAATGAACAAAGTTCCTGTCACGGTAGATTAGCATGGGGAAGTTAAACACTTGTAAGCTTTTATCATTTAAAAGGAGGATCTTCTCTATAATGGAGAAATCCATTGAGGCACAAATCCTTAAGAAGCGTAAAGGAAGATACGGGTAACTTAATGAGGCTTGAAGCGCAATATTCGCATTGAATATTTGCTCTCACAGAGACTGGTTATATCTCTCATGAAGCATATCTAAATGATCTGAATTGTTGCCGTGATCAATTGCTATACAGAGATTTTCACTGGAGCGGAGTGGAACGGGATTAAGGTACAGAGGAATCTGTCCCTGAACTGTGTAATACACTAATGTCTGGAATGTGCAGACAGGATGTCAATGTTTGTAGATGTGTACAGGGGATGCTAATTGAGAGGACACGCACAGAGGATGTTGATGTCGGTATGCACATTGGACGCCTGTTATACAGCACACATCGGCCTTATCATTTACATTTAAATCCACACTGATTTAGGAGGTGTTATATGATCATTGGTTCCACTGTTAAAAGGGAAACTTGGCGTTTCAGCTCTTACTCTTGAAGTATAAATAGCCATATGTTAAGGGAGGTCAAATTTTGTGATCTGTATGCTATTGCGCGATGACGAATATGAAAAGTTTAGGACCGACACAAGACAATACTGCATCACACCGAAACTCTAGTGCTGTGACTGCAGTGCTTGTTCACTGAAGCCCTTTATGTGAGTCATGCTGCCTCTTATGTGACAAAAGCACCCAAACTTAGCATGAATGGACTATATATATATATGTGTATACATATGAAGCACTCTCCCTTTAATTAGCAGCCCCCACTCAAACCCTCCTGTAGCACCCTTTGATTCATCTTCGCTGGCTCTGATGTGATAATTAGGGGGAACAATCAGGGATACGCAAAGGTCACTCTGCTAACAGCTGTTCTGTAACAGGATGTGCATTAATGACAGGTATGAGAGAGATAGAGACAGAAATAAATAGAGAGAGACAGAGGCAGAGGCAGAAATAAATTCAATTTCAACCCACATGTATTGGGTCATTATAGAAACCCATACAAATTCAGGTGAAAAACAACACTTTCACAACAGCTAATACCAGCTTATATGACCTCCAGTAGCCCTTAGGGGAAATGTCTGGACAAAAAAATAAAAATCAGTCCACCTCAATAACTTCATCCCTGCCAGCAAGTGTGAATGTGACATCTTCACACAGGTGAAATACGCCACTTGCTTCCCAAATGCCATGAACTATCCTACAGGTAACTGCCAAAATAAAGGAAACGCTTGAGTGAACGGTTCTGGCAGCTCTGTTTGGTGCGGGGTGCATTTTCCTGGCATGGTTTAGGTCCAATCAACCCCTTAGAGGGCGAGTGTCACATGCCATGTGACAATCCATGGACGGGAACAATCGGAGACGAAGTGGATTTTTTTTGGTCCACGGACCGGGTTTTAATTTTATTTAATTCAGTTCTCTTTTCCCAGGCACGGGCAGAGAATGAGACCGGGAGGGTAAACTAAAACAGAGGTAATTCGTCCGTTGCCCTCACGGGTTCAGGACACAAACAATAAACTGGAAATAACAAACCAAATTATAACAAGCTCGCACGGAAACTTTTCAGTTCTCGTTTCACTTTTACTTTTCTTTCTTTCTTTCTCTTTGCCTCTCTCTCCTCGGTCTCTCACGCCTCCTCCTTCCTGGTTCCTGCCACCTACTGAAGAGAGCAGAGCAGTTTTAAGCACACAGGTGTAATTGTCAAATCCTGGACTGGTGTGTGCGCTGGCTGCTCTGCCAGTAGGCGTGGCCGCTAATCGCCCTGATTAGCTGCCGAGACCGACGCCTTCCACAGCGAGGTAAACACCAATAAAGACAAAGCCATTCTGAGTGATCACCCTCATTCTATGGTGAAGCATTTCTATCCTGATGGGAGTGGTCTCTTCCAGGATGACATTGCCCCCGTCCACAGGGCACGAGTAGGGGCGCACCAATATATCAGTGGACTATCTGTCATATTAACATAAACATATAAACACAACTTTATTTGACATTCAATGCTTGCATGTGCGATAAGTTTTCAAGCATAATTTCAAGTATGAAGTTTGCATTTTGTGTGAACAAATACAAAAATGTATATACAGTATATGGCTTTTTTGTGTCTGCATATGATTTTTTTTTTGCTTGCCTCTGCCTCTGTTTTTTTTTGCCATACATTTTTCATATTCTTTTTTGTGATAACTTCTCAAATGATGTAACAGATTAAACATATTCCTGTCTGCTGCCAGGACCGCTTTGTTAACAGCACTTTCAGAACACGTTTCCTTTCCTTGTCAGCTCGTTTGTAACCAAAGTAACCCCACACAACTGATGTGCAGTCTTTCTTAGGGACTAAACTCGGTTTGTCTTCAATCTCGTTGTCACGTTTAGTCTGGGCCTACCCTAGTTAGTGGGTTTACTGACTGAACAAATTCACTCCATGATTCTCTAGCTCCAAGTTTGGTGTTTTGATGATTCTTCCCTCTTGCTACAGTGAAGTTGCGCTTCATATCAAGACTGGCTGTGATTGGCTGTATTGCTGTGTTGTGTGTTGCGGATGGAAGAAATGCAAAACGAATGCAGGAATTATTCTCATCCATGCAACAATGTTATAGCCTAACCACAATCATCAACATTTGTAAATTTTCTGCGATAATTGAATTGAAATTACAATAACGGTGTAAAATTCGGTTATTGCCCAGCTCTAATGCATGCAGTTCTCGTTGCTTTAAGATGTGCTGTTTTTGGTGACACTGTCAAGCGAAGAAAATGTTGTCTGTGTGGACGCATTACAAGGTGTCCAAGAACCGATTTGCTATTTATAACAAATGCTCCAGTGAGATTTCAAGAGGAGGCAACTGAAAAGTATAATGAAGGGCGAAGTTATTGTATTTTTTTATCCGTATCGATACTGGCTGATTGTGTTATTTGAATTATTGGTATCGGTCCAGAATTTTCATATCGGTGCATCCCTAGGCGCAAGTGATTACCGAATGGTTTGATGACCATGAAAATGATGAAAAACCATATTCCATGGCCATCTCAATCACCAGATCTCAACAAGTTGAACACTTATGCGAGATTCTGGAGCGGGGATTGTCACATGGCATGTGACACAGTGGTTTTCATCACCATCAATAAAACACCAAATGATGGAATTTTTCATGGAAGAATGGTGTTGCATCCCTCCAATAGAGTCTCAGACACTTGTAGAATCTATGCCAAGGTGCATTGAAGCTGTTCTGGCTGCTCGTGGTAGCCCAACGACCTATTAAGATACCATATGTTGGTGTTTCCTTTATTTTGCCAGTTACCTGTAGTTCTGTGGTCTTGAAAGACAGCATTGGCCCCTTGCCTTCCCTCCACTCCTCCACAGCCGAAGAAACAGTTATGGAAGGGAAACAGTATCCATAGCCTTCATCCCATTAGTCAGAGAGAACCCTGTCCTCCACAAACGCTCTATAAAGAGCTGGCGGGGACCCCCATACCTCTGCAACTACTTGATGCAGCAAATGAGATGACCGAATTCCAGTCCTCTCCCCAGCTCAGCTCGGGTTTTAGTGGCCCGTGTCAGATGACCCAGAGAGAGAGATGGAGAGTGAGAGATCTATTTGCAGAGAGCCTGGGGGACTCTGTGCTGTGCTGGCTACCTGACTGACATGGGAACAACTCCATTTGCAGGCTTATCATCCACAACAAGCCAGTGTTTTGTGAAATTTGATTGGGATATGCTCACTCTTGCTCACTCTTGCTGCCTGACAATCGGCTAACCTGGTGTGTCGTTCTGCGGGCATTTGTGTCGGCTCTCAGCATGGGGTCTCCAGCCAATACACAGGGAGAAAGAAGAGTCATCGGGTGTTTGTCTGTTTATTAATAATGTTTATATTGGGAGAGAGTTGGCTCATAGTGGGTAATTGGCCATTATTTTAAGGGGTGGGCTTTAGGGGGACATGTTTACTGTAAATCATAAATGGTGTGCATAGGTCTACGACGCCACATTATTATTATTATTATTATTATTATTATTATATATTAGGTTTGATATGTTGTCAGACAACTAAATGTATAATGCATTAGTGACAGTCTGAAGTCCACCCCCCCTTGAGTTTATTATAGCAGTGCAGCCCAAGCTGCTGCAGCCCACGGCAACTTCAAATTAAAAATGTAAATACTGGCTTAACCATGCAATTAGGTTGCAATAAATACTGCAAAAGTGATAGAGAAATCACCTGATTTGGCCATCTGATTGTCTTGAAGCTGGAATTCCTGATGTTCTTTGCAGACAAGCCCTCTCTTACAAAATTCACATCACATTAGCAGAATCTGTGTAATGTCGTTCGGAGATGAGGCCTCCGATCCACACTCCCTGTTTAGAATGCACAGTGTTGAGAACTCAGAGCATTTGAATCAATGCAGCAGGATTTATCCATATTATTAAACATTACAATGATGTTACTGTTTCTATGCAAATTAATCTGCACGGCAATTTCCCCTGGAACAAAAATGTCCATGGGCACAAACAAGAAAAATCAAACAAGGAAAAACTTACAAATTAAATACAGAATATTGGTCTTGTTCCTGCTCTGACATATATTTGAATGCCTTTGCATTCCCCTCTATGTCCCTCCACAGCAGGCATCCAAATGAGCAGGACGTTCTCTGCATGTATCATCATTTTCAATCACATTGGACAATTTGATCCTTTAATGGCACAGTTTAACTGCAGCATTCCCCTACAAGGAGTGTGGCTTTTGAAAACCGAAAACAGTGCCTTTCCATGATTTCAATGAACAGATTTAGACTTAATCAGAGAGCGTGTGGTGGAGAACCAAAGGAAAGTGGATGACGAATCAAAAGGAAACGCTGAGGGGAAATAACTTTTAAAGCACCGCTCCAAAGCACGGAGAAACCATGGGGAAGTACCACGGGAGACCCCAACACAGCTGGACTCAATCACCTGTGAGAGACCCCTGTCCCAAGCTCACAATGGCAGCAAAATGTATCATTATAATTGCTGAACCAAAAGAGTACTTGCACTGCCTCTTGCTGTTGGCCTGCTGATCAATTAACATTTAACATTTATGAAGCGGACACTTTTTTTACTACTAATTTCGCAGAAAAGACTGTAAACCATGTTGGACCACAGGCAGGGCTGGACTGGCTATATAGTCTACCGGGCAGATTCCCGGTGGGCCGGTCTAGTTTTGGGCCGGTAGGGCCGGTAGGGCCGGTAGAATTATTTTATATATATATATTTTTAATAAAAAAATATATAAATATATATTATACCACGGACCGGGTGTTCCGAGGGGCGCAATTATTTTTTCGCGTAGCACCCCGTCGACAGAAAATGGGGGCGCCGTTTACGTGGCTCGCACCGGGTGCTGGCAACCTACGCTACGCCACTGGATGGGCCGGTCTGAGCCAAATGGCAGGGCCTATTTTTTGTCCCAGTCCAGCCCTGACCACAGGACATCCACTTTGGCATGAAGAAGTCATTTCGCTGCCAAATCATCACCGTGTATCATGTGAACTTAACAAAACAGGCAGACAGACTGTCGCTCAGGTTGTATCCTGAGGTGACGGGCAAAATGAGTTTGGTCATCAGTCCAATTTAATATGACCATCGTCCTAAGCGAACATAAGAATGCATGATGATGAGAACAGGCTATTCAGTCCAGCTAGGCTTGTCATTTTGCCTACTGTCTAGAGAGAATCCAGCCTGGCCTTAAACACCCCAAGGGTCTTCTTCTACTACATGACCCGGAAAGCTGTTTTATTGGAAAGGCTTTCACTGGCAATTGTCTGTGTAATTCAATACCGAGCTAGCAAGCATACAGTGGTCCACTAGTGCACAGTCATAGTGAGGTCCACCCGTGTCTGGCAAATCAGCGCTACAATTGTGGTAAGCAGACTGCTGTAGTGCTGGCAGCTGACTGTGGTTCAATAGGTGCTTGCTTGCTTGCAATTGAGTTTGCTCAATTCAGAGCAAAATGTACCTTTAAATAATTTTCATCCATGTCCCTTTGTTCTGCTGACAGAACTAACTCTGAAATATCTATTGTAGAAAAATGTAAAAACCTCAATCTATTCCCCCTTAGCCTCCTCTTGCTCAACTTGAGCTGGGCCCCTTCCTGATCTGTTTATACCAGTAGCTTCTAGAGTCTTACTAGAGTCTTTGGCTACAAAGGAAGCAGAAACCCATGACTTTAAACCAAAGATTACTCTCAACCTGTTTCCAGTTATGATCCAGGATCAAGCTATTCATTTTCTGAACAATCAATACCAATACGCATTCCCAAATTTATTTTGTGATAACATTTTTCTTTACATCACAAAGGTGTAGCATTCTTGTACTGTATCTACAGATGATTTGATCTTGTGAATAAATGTACTCTTCTGTGCCCGAATTCAAAGCTGACTGTGTAAATATCTGTTAATCTGATCTTTGCAGATCAGGAAGTTTAATGCCCATGAAAAAGCAGCAAAGTTTTCACTGACTTGAAGTTTGCTTGCTAGGCTTTATTGTGCATTTCTCAAAGCTAGTGCACTATACAGTTAACGGAAGGATTTAAATTAGAAGTGTAGCCTACGCTTTGAAAAGATTAAGTTGAGTTTTATTTAATTAAACCTCTTTACATCCTTTGCATGTCCTTTACATCCTCTAATGCAGTGGTATTCACTCTTTTCCTTGGAGGGCCACAGAGTGTTCAAGTTTTCATTGTTACTCAGTGCTCAATTGATAAATTACAACAGTTGATGACACAGATAAGTCACTTCACCTGGTTTCTTGGGTCTCAACTGGTTGCTGATTTTAAGGTGAAAACAAAAACCAGCCACACTGCGGCTCTCAGAGTGAATACCAATGCCAACATAGTCAACTCTCGGTCCTACGGGCCACAGTGGCAGTAGGTATTTGCTCTAAATAATCAACTCAACAATCAATGACATTGATATAATTACCTTGATATCTATTAAACCAAGGGTGGGTATTAAACTTTAGGACTTCAGACTTGAGTGCCTATGAATTAATGCATTGGTATTCAGGCTTACCCTTGGAAAGGCGCAGGGTGTCAGATCGAAGAAACCAGGTGAGGTAAGTTAACTCTGTAATCAACTGCTTTAATTGATCAATTAAACACTAAGTAACAATGAAAACCTCCCCCCCCCCCCGTGGCCCTCCTAGGGACACGGTGAATACCACTACTTTAACGTGACGCGAAGAAACAGAACACTACAACGTGCGTCACAATTAAGAGCAAGCTTTTGATTCCTTTACAACAGATTATTACATTAATTGGCATGCTTAATTTGCTTAATTGGCAAAATAAAATAAAAACTTCCAACATTATTCCTTGTTATTACAGATCTTATGAGATCTATGGGCCTGTCAGCTGTGGATTGCAGCAAAATAATTGTTCTGGACTGGCCAGTGTCATTAGTGTTGAATAACTTAGACACTTTTAACTTTTATTTCAGATATAAAGTGAGGAAGAAAGAGGCCTGCCCCAGATCTTCGAACTTAAAATTCAGCGTGCGTGAGCGTGGGGTGAGGTGATTAATATCATGGCTAGCCAACGCGGCCAGATTTGTGTACACAATAATAGCGGTCATGATGAAACTGGCTGTTCATCTGTTGAATGAGTAATTACAGAGGAGAGGCAGCAGAAGGAGATGGCTATACGTAACGAAAAGATGCTCCAGCTGGATCCATCTGGAAGAAGAGGCAGGCAGGAAACACAGCAGCTCGTAAAAGACTTAGCTGCCAGCTTTTTTGTGAGTTTTAAACAGTCTCTTGTGGAACGTGGGTTAAAACCCAAAGGGCGGGGGCTTATCCTGCTAAAGTAGAGTTCTGCCTGGCCAGCGGCCCCACAGTGTTGTCCAAGGAGGTGCTGCCCCTGATGTCTCATTGCAACCAGGTGACTGAGAATTTAAGGCTCAAAGTTTTTTTAAATGCAGCGTGATGAGTATAACCGTCAATTTCAACTCCTTTTGTCATATTAAGCAATAAACTTTACCTACATGGTCATGTCCTCACGTTTTGAGACCGGAGCCTTGGTATTACGTTCTTGTAATGCTGTTGGCAGTGTTACACCAGCAACACCCTTGTTTTTCACCCTAATGACCGGGATCAATGTCGTGTTCAGTTTCTCTGTTCAGTCTTTCTCAGTCATAGAATCATACACTGCATTGTCACACGCCACGTGACAATCCCTGGACTGGAGCAGAACAGCCGATGGTAAGAACTGACAGAGGAGTGGGGTTTGCTGGTCTACGGACCGGATCTTTATTTTTCACACTCTCCCCAGACGCGGGAGAGCAAAACAGTGGGAGAGCAGGTTAAATAAAACAAACACAAAGTCTTGTCGCGAAGCTTTCGGGCCAAAACAATTAAATGAAATAACAAACTAAAATAAACAACAATAATTGAAAGCCCGCCTCCTTCGAGGGGGGAATCCCCTTTCGGGGAAAACACAACAAACAGACAGTCAGCGGCTTTCCACACTGCTTCCATGCATCCACATTTAACACTTAACGAGACAGGGTAGAACTCTACGCACTGTCCCGAAACACACATCAGCAGTACACCGCGCCTCTTCAGTTCCGGAGTTCCACTAGAACCTCCCCAGGCAGACACATATCCAGTGACTTTTCAAGTGCTTCCCAAACCCATGCATACAGAGACACTCAAACTTTTCAGTCCGAGTTTTCTTTTGACCCAAACACACAGAGACCCTCGCCACTCCTCACAGTGAGAGTTCTCTGTCAACCAGCCCCGAGACACTCAGTGAGAGTTCTCAGGTCGTTGTCCCGAAACGCTCTCTACTGCACGAGTGCGAGTTCTCTTCCAATCACACCGAGAGAGAGAGGCGGACACTATTTCAGTGCGCCCTCTCGCTCTCTTTCCCAGACACACAGGAAGCACTCTATCCAGACACTCTAGACAAATGCACATAGAACTCCACAGACTCCACGTCCTCCGACATGGAAACTCCCTTGCAGGGGACACACACGAAGACAACACTACGTCATACAAGACTAACAACTCAATACACACTTGTAAATAACAAGACTAACTGATCCCCCACTCGCCCCACCTGCTCTTAAATAGGCTTACTTTCTGCTTGGCTCAGGTGGGACTCGTGAGGCAATCATCTGTTTCACATCCACTCACATTCTCACACACATTCTTAATTAAATAATAATTAAATCAATTATGGCCTTTGGAGTAACCTTCCGGGCAACAGTGAGAGTGAGAGTGCCAAACCTGCCCCCGGAAAGTCTCACTGCAAAGACCTCCACAGCATGGGAAAACAAAGGCAACCCTGCCACTCCCATGTTGCCGAGACCGACACCCTCCACATTTTTATTTTTGGCCCCCAAATTCACATTCCAAATCGCTGGCCAATCCCATCGCTGCAATATCCTCCATAGGTTCAGGAGGGCACACACTAGCATGCATGTCCTCAGAAAAAGTCCTCATTTTCATTTTGTGGTTCACCATTTCAGCTGCGTGGCCAATGAACTGTGGGCATGAGCAGCTTATGCGGCTGGAGCAGGCAGATTGGAGGGCCCTGATCAATCAGAGGAGTTGCCTTTGAGGGGTGAAGCAGGGAATACCCTGGTCAATGCTGTGCTCAGCATGGCTACCAGCTACAGTCTGCACTGGGGCATATCACCATGCTAAGAACACTCAGCAGAATTAGACATGCCATGTGCACACACTTTGTGATGGCCCAGACCACCTCAGGACAGAATCCTGAATTATGCGGAATATTCCAGTGTTACTGTACTGCAGAAGGCCCATCTGTTGGGATACCTGATGGTACAGTCATCCTTCACCAAGTCACATGTCAACGTTGACTGTCCTCTGCCATTTTGTCAAGTGAATGTGTCCCAGAGATACATCACTATGACACGTGAGGTAATAACCAGAGATACCTCACACTACAACAAGGGAGGTAATCTCCAGAGATACCTAACTAAATATGGCAGGACAGAGGCTTGGAGGAGAGGAATGGGGAACACTGCGTTTCTCTTCTCCAAACTTGGATTTCAAACTTACTTCAAACCAACTTCAACCCAACTTACTTCTTCCTCAAACTTTTCTGGACTTTTAATTTCATAATTGGTATGCAGACTTTTGTAACTTGGGGTAATGACATAGTTTTCCTTAACAAAATTACCTTTTATATAGTACTTGGCTGCGCAGCTGAGCAGCCGATATTGAGAATTGTATTATCCCTCAAGCACAAAATTGGTGGAACATCACAGGCTGTTGCAGGCCAGTAATGCTGTCTGTCCTTTCCAGGAGATCCAGCTGTCAGAGAATAGCTTTGGTTCTTCTGTACTAATGAGCTGTCTGTGTATGTTTGGCTCGGAGTCTTATTGTACAGGCTACTTCTGTACAATTACATGCAGAACGCTTTTGTGTTTCACAATATTGGGTTGCACAATGTTTGGGAAAGTGTGTGACTGATTGACAAGCCTCATAAATCAGATTATGGAATCTAATCTCCTGGGGACGTGAAGTACATCTGCAAATGGAAATAAGGGTCGGGGAGGGGAGGCGCAATGGGGGGAGTGGTGAAGCTGGTGAAAACAAAATCACTGCAAATTCAATTTCATCCAGAAGCTGTATGAATAAGTGCTCTGAAATGGCTTTGTCTAATTAAAGAGACCTGATTAAAGAACCAAAGGGAGCTGATGAGGAAGACAACAGAGAGCTTCATGTAGGACAACGCTGTGGTGGTGGTGTCTGGTTCCAGCATAATGACAATGTAGTTGATTTTTATAGTGCCTTTCATCCCTTATTAGAAACCTCAAAATGCCTTATAATGGGTTGGGGTAGAGAGTAATGGCAGAGGGCTATTGTACCTTAACCACCACTAATGTATATTCCCCAGTGATGTATACAAGTCAGCCATTTTGTACCAGAGTGCTCACATTGCATATCAGCTGAGGTGGAGAGGGAGGGATTTATTTTGCCAATTAAACTGAAGATGACTTGATGGCCCGATTGGTGGGTTTAATTGGATCTTTAATGACCACAGTGATTCAGGTCCTCGGTTCTAGGCCTCATGTGAAAGACTGATAATATTCTGTCTTTCTAGTCCAGAACGCTGCCGCTCATCTGGTGTTCAACCAGCCGAAGTTCACCCACGTCACCCCTCTACTCTCCTCTCTGCACTGGCTCCCCATCGCAGCACGCATCAGATTCAAGTCACTGGTGCTTGCTTTTCAAGCGGCCAGAGGTACTGCTCCCCCATACCTCCAGTCACTCATCACTCCCTACACACCTCCCAGACCCCTCCGCTCCGCTTCCTCTGGTAAACTGACTGTCCCTTCCCTCCGGGCGCCTGGCAGCCGCTCCTCGCGGTCTCTTCAGACTCCACTACCACTGAACTCTGTCCATCTAGCTAAATTGTCTTCACCACTGCTTTACACCACTGTTCAACACTATACTCCCCCAAAAATAACAAAAATAAAAATTCACTAACCTTTTCCTTCCCGGTGTTACAGGTATGGTACGCAGATGCCTGCAATGATGTCTATTGCTGTATTCCTGCACTGATCTCGTGCGCTAACTATGATTGTTCCTACCATGTATTAATGTACATCTTGTAAGTCGCTCTGGATAAGAGCGTCTGCTAAATGTTTAAAATGTAATGTAAAAATGAGTACTTTCCTACAAAAGAACAGCATTACTCAAATTCACTGATTGCAGAGATTATTTTTAGTGCAAATAAAAGCCAAATTATATATATTAATATATATCAATATAATTTACCTGGTGCAAACAGATTAGTTCAAGATTAGTTCATACTGTAATATGCAAATATGACCCTTCTTACGACCAAATTAACAAATACATATTTACAACACCCAAAACACAGCAAAACAAACAAAACCCAAAACAAAGTCAGCCCCTCATTCATATGAGATGTACATTTTACTATGTAAAAATACTATACGATGCTGTCCAAATGTTCTCAGGATTTTCAGAATTTCAGCAATGCAGTTGTTGTCCAGACAGTGACAAACACGATTGGCTAATCTGACAGCTTCATCATAAAGTCCCTCTCACAGTGACAGATCATTGGCTAACCTCAGCAAAGACTGTGGAGGAATACAGCAAAAGGCTATGGAAATCATTCATAATTCCCTCTATCAATATCTTATGAGGCGAAAGGCCATTTGATCTGATAATACTTTTTTGTAGCTTTTCCCCCCTCTTTTGGAATCGCCGATTGTACGTTTGGCTCGTCTCGCCGCGGCAACCTCCGCTCTCACGCGCGAGCACTGAAGCGAGATGAATGCAATCTTCCAATACGCTCGCACGGAGCTAATGGCTATTTTTCATACTACACGTCCAACAGTGCACCATAGTGAGGTGGGCGCTCACTGGAGGACGGGCGCTACCCCACTGATGTCATCCGAGGAACTCATCAGCACATGCCTGATGAATTGCAAGGTGCCTGAGAGCGGGAGACAAGGAATCCCTGACCGAACTACCCACCCCTATCCCTGGCGGGACAAAACCAATTTGTTCCGCCACTGCGCTCCCAGTCATTGTGGGCACATCATTGGGCCCGGATTCGAACCCAGGTCACAAGGCTCAGATTGCACACAAAAGCGAGTGCCTTGCCGACTGAGCCAAAGGGAAGCTAATTTGATAATACTTACACAAGTCTTTCTTTTCCTCATTCCGCTGTAGAGAATAGCAGGGATTAAACTAGCAGGGTGTTGCTTGGCAGAGAGGTGGGAGTTATTCGAGGGAGTTCAGTAGAGAGTCGATCAAGGTCTGCAGCGCTGCACATTCTTTAGTTTGGAATAGTGCCCTTCGTAATGGGAATATCACAGAACAGAGTTCCCAAATAAAAGATGCATTAAAAGAATAAAAATGCTGAATATGAGTCAAACGTTTGCTTCTCAATAAAATTGTCAGCATCGACAGAACAGAGATGCTTGAACCGTCTGTATAGAAAAGTCAGCAACAATTTATCTCATTCAAAAGATGGAAACATCGAACAGACATTTTTTGGCTTGAGCCAACATAGAATACTCTCCCACGTACCAAAGGACATGGGCCTCAATTGTATATGACAATGCCTTGGCTTCATAGTCTATATTTAAAACTTGCCTAAATAAACCAGTAAAAGTTGTGTTTTACCATTTTTTCATATCTATTTTAACCTACGTTGATGAAACAGCTATAATTGAGTCCAAAAAAGTTTGGATTCACAGTTAAAATATTAGTCAAGCAACATGGTATGAAAGTAATATTTATTTATTGATACTATTTTTGGTCAAGCAGTGAACTGTTTCACCATTTACTGTTTCACGCATTATCAACACAATATTTTTTACTTCACTTTGCCCTACCATAGCTTTTGCCTAAATGAGTTTATGATACTTATACCTGTAGAGGGCTAGCGCTGTACCATAAATTCAGCTCATAGCCTGTCTCACCAAAGAAGCCTTTCTGTTGTGATCTTGCCTGCTGTCCATAAAGCTTTTTGTCTGCGTGATACAGCTGTTCACTGTCTCACAAGGCCGGACGAAGTGTAGATCTCAATAAGGCACTAAAAATACTGCCAGGAGTGAAGGCACGACCTGCAATAGCATTATGGAGGGGGAATCATTTTGATTTAGACAGAAGAACAGTGTCTCATGGGGGCAGCTCTTCAGCCTCCACGAGATAAAAGCATTTCACTGAATCCTGGCCTGACGGCTGTAACATTTCCCGCTGTGCGGAGTCTCTGAGTGACTCGCTGTGCAAATGGGGCCAAATTGCAGCACCGAGACTCCTCAATTGGCCAGCCCTGAAAGGGAAGTAAAATAATATCTTTACTCCTGTCAGAGGGCGAGAGCAAAGCATCAAGAGTTTCTCAGTCTTCTGTCATTGGGAAGAATATATGTGCTATAATCGTCCTCATGAAGGTCCTCTGTTAGATACTATTAGTTACTGAGAGAGCTGGTTCTCCCTCTACATTTTATTGCATATCAATATTAATGGTGATCATGTGTGTAGTTTACTACTGGTAGGGACGTGTAGCATGATAGAATAGTGTAGCGATCTCGCTAACAATATACTCAGTGGACCCGATGCCTTCTTATTTGCTTTTATTACTGGGCTACTGTTTGGACGTAGGCCACGCTGTGTAGCTGTGACGACCGCGGTAAGGACCCAGACGCAGATCAGGGATTAGGCAAAAGAGTAGTTTATTCACAGGCAGGGGTCAAAACCAAGAATCAGGGAATCAGAGGTACAAAATCGCGAGGCAGAGAGAAGTAGTAATAGGGCAGTCAAAAGGTAGATACTCAGGAATCAGAAGGGCAAAAGGACAAAATCGCTGGGCAGGCTCGGGGTAGTAATCAAAGGGTAGTCTCGGGAAATGCTAATAACTCTGGCTTCGGAAAGGTAGGCTCAGGGAAATAGAATCATACTGACCAGGGAAAGAACAGGAACACCGAAACAGATATACAAGGAACGAACATGAACACTGAACTAATATACAGGCAGGGAAGGAAAACACAATAGGACTCAGGTGTGACTGGGAGGAGAGAGGGGAGGAACACAGGTGAAAACAATGGGAATCGTTAATCTAATAACGAGGGGATTCGCTAATAGAATAACGAGGGGAAACGAAAGACACGGACTGGGAATGACAGACACATAGACAATAAACGACCTGGAAGAACAGGCAGACACGTGCATAGTTAGAAGGGGAGGAATGCATAGAGAGAATCTGCGTGCGAATGAAAGGGAAAGTGAAAAGCTAACAGAGATAGGATAATGAGCGAGAAAGACAGCGATAGTCAGAAGCGTGAGATAATTAGTGATTAGTAGTGTTAGTAACCTAATCTAAATCCCTAATGTTAGTAGATTAGTTGGTTAGTACTGTACACATCTAACTAATATATACAAAGTGCAATCTAGAAAGTAAGAAGGAAGAAAACGAGATAATAAGCAAAGACGGAGGAAACCCGAAATGTATAAACTCCCGAAGTGCAAAAGACAAAGACAAGGAGTGGATAAGGAACAGGAACAATAACAGACGGGGAACAGAACGTGAAAGAAACATGACTCGAATAAAGATAAATAAACAAAGTACAAAAACAAACAGAACAGACACTCAGAACATAACAGTACTCGAAGAATGATAAATAAACAAAGTACCAAAACAAACAGAACAGACACTCAGAACGTAACAGTAGCGTAATGGTTAGGGAACTGGGCTTGTAACGCAAAGGTTGCTGATTCAATTCCCAGGTGGGGGCACTGCCGTTATACCCTTGAGCAAGGTACTTAACCTGAATTGCTTCAGTAAAATATCCAGCTGTATAAATTGATTGTATGTAAAATAAATGTAAACTGGGTAAGTCAGTCTGGATAAGAGCGTCTGCTAAATGCCTAAAAATGTAAATGTAAAATGCATACACACTTATTATCCTGACTTCTATGTACCACCAGCATCCGAAGCCACATCCCTTATTTCCTCGAACATCAAAACCAGCCATTGTATTTAGCTTCATCAGTAATGCTTTTTTCCTGGTTAAAAACACATTTGCTTCCTCCTTCATCAAATTTAGTTAGAGTAAATATACCTACCATTAATAAAACAACTTTCGCTGAGAGGCAAAATGTAACCACCAGAAAGTGTGTAACATCCGACGTTGTTGACTGCATTCAGCCAGAGCGGTTTCTACAGAAGTCTATAGGTCTTTCAGCTGGCTAGATGTTAAAATAAAAGTGTTATGTTATTGTCAGCTTGGCTAATGCATTTCATTCCTACATAAATAAGTCTTGTTTTATATGTGTGTAGGGGTGTTTTATGTCAAACTTTTTTTTTTTAAAGTATGCTGATGTCAGTGTTTAATGTATACCATTGTGGTTCTGCGTGGCTCAGTAGGTAGAGCATGGCGCTGACAACACTTAGGTTGTGGGTTCACATTGGGGTCACATATACTGAAATATGTATGCATTCATTACTGTAAAATTTAATTTAGTATCAAAAAAATTATTTTCAGGCCCAACAGACCCTGTCAGGAAACAGCATCAACATTACTAACATCTAAGTTCAAACAAGCCACGACAAGTCTTT
Source organism: Aldrovandia affinis (assembly GCA_029706075.1). Taxonomy (NCBI): domain Eukaryota; kingdom Metazoa; phylum Chordata; class Actinopteri; order Notacanthiformes; family Halosauridae; genus Aldrovandia; species Aldrovandia affinis. The sequence continues at coordinate 3,163,285 of JAINUG010000010.1, forward strand.
GATAGTGAGAAAGATAATGCTCTTTGCCATGTGATTTTTGTTTGAGAACACACTGAGCTGATGAGTTAATTTCCTGGCCCTACTGGTGGGGAAAAAAGTTTTCTCTCATTTTATTCACGCACTACACCTGTAGACGCTGTGGTGCTCTCTCTCTCTAATATTGTTTTTCTTTGTTTTGTCTATCACTAAATGTTAAAAGATTCTGCTGTTCTTCTAATTACCCACTTTTCCAATTATCCACTTCTAAGTTGTCCTATTTGGTTTTAACCTGACATGTTTTCTTTTCTTTTTTGTGATTTAGTTCATGGGATGTAATATTGAACTCTTGTTTGTTTGACAGTGCATTGCGGCTGTTATAATTAAAATGATGAATGCATCTCACCACCAGGTCTGTGTGGAGAGTGACAGGAGATCCCTGAATGCTGGTTATAGATTTTGCTCTGGCGTAATGGGGTACTTGCTGGGCATTGACTTGTATCTCTGGCTTAAACAAATATAGTGTTGACTCTCCAGATGCAGCATAATTACAGTTCCTGGAGAGTAAACACTGCATTAATCATGCAGATGGCTCCCCTCCTCCCCTCCTTACCTCTCCTCCACTCTTCTCTCCTCTTCCCCTTCCCTCTCCTCTCCTCTCCTCTCCTCCTCCCCCTTTTCTCCTCTCCACTCTTCTCTTCCCCTCCCCTCCCCACCCCCTCTCTGATGAAGGCTACCACCACTGTTTTCTGCTCAGCCTGCCACAATAAAGACTATTCCACTGGAGTGCCTGGAGTTTAGGATCTTTGCCATAAGTTGACTTAGTTTTTTTACATTCATCCTGGACCATTTTGAACCTTATATTCCATGAGCACCCTTTGGAACTTTTTGTACAGGAGACACATTCCTGTTGAATTTTATTTGACCAATTATTGAATTCATTTTTTAAAGTTTTACCATTCTTACAAATGTTACATTTGGAAAAAAAGGTTATATAATTTTGCACTGTTACGATGGGAAAAAATGAAACTATACAACTATAGTTACTTTTCAGGGTCATTACAATTCACTAACAGAGTTGGGGTAAATTAGACTCAATCGAGTCCAATTCAAAATGTATAAATTGCATATAAATTCCAATTACATTGCTTACAGATTAATGTTATTCCAGTTCATGATCAATTCCCCGCTTAATGAGATTTGAACTGTCCCATGAATTTCAATTTCAATCGGAAATTACCCAAACCCTGTTAACCAACGTTGTCCAACTGTCCAACTGCATGTGTGCATGATTGTGATTTTACGCATACAGCTGGCTTTTTTTACCCACAATGCAAAATCTCAAGCTAATCATAAATATATGAAGTTGGAAATCTTCTTTTGGTTCAGTTTGGAAACAGGCAAATCTGGAAGAATGTCTTACAACAGTCGCAGGTCTGCTTCGCGCTTCTGAATCGTAAAAACAAACAAACTAAAGACATTGTCCTTGTTTTCAAACAGCTCATTTTCAATACCCACAGACCATCTGTGAGGTAGTCTGCGCCCCAGGAGAAGCGCATTAATGTGGGCGGCTGTTACATCTCATTGCAACGAGCTGCAGTTGGTGGGTAATTATGAGCGCTCATCTGGCTGCCAGAACATAACAGGTGAGATCCCGACGCTGCCAGTGAAGGGTTCCGACACCTGTAAACACATGGAGGTGCTCGGATCACACGGGGGCTCCTCCGCCCCTCAAACTTGGCTGTGGAGAGGGAGGGCTTGTGATCCGCACGCCATTTGACAAATGGAGGAGGTGAGTGACGGATGGCGTAACACTTTGTCAAACGCAGGGCTGAATGATTGAATCACACTTGGACTGAGCTGCAGTGCGCATCCATCACTGGGCTGAGATGTGTCTTTTCATTTCAGCTGTTCTGACTCAGTCTGGTTTGAGCTCTGCAGTGTCTCGAAGTAGAACATCCCTCAAAGTAGAAACATCTGCCCTGCGCAAACTAATAACTGCATGGACATTGTACATTTTTCTGATTCTTCATTTACATTCAGTGTCTGATATGAGTAGTTGTCAGCAACCAGGAAACAGCTTAACAGTGTACTTCAATAGACCATACATTACAAGAACACTTATAAAAACACTTTAGAAACTGAAATCTGTTGGGTGCTTCCAAAATATTGTAACTATTTCGAAGTAGCCTAAATATTCCTAAATTCAGGGAGAAAGGGGTATGGGAAAGAGAGGGAGAAAGCAATGAAGCTGCTGTATCTCCAATGGTCACCCTCTACTCAGGCTGTACTTTATACGTCCATGCAGACTGCACTTTAGTATTAAAGAGTCCCTCCATTCAGACTGCACTGTACAAGCACTATATTATATTATTATCTGAACCTCTTTTCAACGTGCTTTGTAATATTACAGAGAACCTCTATTCAGACTGCACTGTAGTATTTGGGCATTTGTAAACTATGATTGGTGAATTTTTACAAAAGGCCCAGATTCAATCAAAATTCAAAATTAAAACAGCCAAACAACTTAATATACAATTTAATATACAATTAACTGCAAGGGTTTGGCAGCGATAGCTCAATAATCACCAACATTAACTTGACCAAATATGTTTGCGATGACAAAAGCAAACACTTGCATTTATTTGTAAGTCAAAGTTTTTTACTGAACCTAGACTAGAGCCTGCCAGATTCATGTGCGGTAGAAACTTAAATGTGTCTGAGTAGCTTCTTTCTGCGCACACAAAAAAAGGAATGGCTAGGCGGGTATGTATTCAGACTGGGTGTTGAAAAACAGTTGAGACAGAGACATTTGCACACAAATTAGGGCTTACAAGGCCCCTGATCTGACCACTCAGATTGTGTGGATTCAAAAACCATCATCTGCAGTCCCCAAAAAGCACTGTCCCTTGGGCAGGAATTTAATGACGCATGCTGGATGGATGTGTGAGATGTCTCAAGTTATCTCAGTCATTACCGGGGCTCTCATTAATGCCAGGCTCCTTGGCAGGGCCTAATTAGAATTCTCTGGCATCAGCCTGTCTGCATCGCCACGCCGGGAGTGATGTGTTTACATCTGTCTGCTGAAGAGCTGGCCATCAGTCTACCACTGTACCCTGCACACGGAACCACAGTACGAGAGAGAGTGCGTGAGTGTGTGTGTGTGTGAGAGAGAGAGTGTGTGTGTGTGTGAGAGAGAGGGTGCGTGTGCGTGTGTGTCTATGTGTGAGAAAGAGTGAGAGTGTGTGCGCGAGAGAGTGTGTGTGTCTTTGTGTGTGTGTGTGTGTGTGTGAGAGAGAGAGAGAGTGCATGAGTGTGTCAAACTGCCAACTTCCACTATTTCGGCTGAAGCCGGGAGACAGCTTATACGACAGAGGAGTTTTCACAGAAAAAATGAGTCTTTGAAGAGTAATTTATCATGCATCATAACCCTGGGGATGAGCTTACCTGTAAGGACACACTGCGTCGTTACTCAGTGAGAGAAATGACTCGTATGTGTTATTGAGACCGGAGGTCACTTTCATTACAATCTCACATTAATTAGTGTCATTACCTGCAGGGTGGCTTTCCCATATAGATTCATATAATCTATAGTACACATGCTCTGTCTATCTGACTGTCAGAATTCATACTGCACCCATGGCTGTCATTGGCAATGGGCTATGAAACAGGTACTGGAACCACATGACCTGCACTGTCTGTGATTTATTCCCTTTACTTACTTTACTTACACCGGATGTAATTATACAACACCTTAAAATCTCCACATTACAACCTATGGTAAGGGAGACGATAGGGTTAGGGGTCGGGGTTCAAAACCATTTAACCTCTTTTCACACTGGGGGAGGAATCTGTGTGTCTGTAGCATTATGGGAACCAGACGCAATGGTAGGGGTGAGCTTTTTATTCTTCTCCTCTTTTCCTCTGATTTTATTCCCACTTCAATGACCTCCCCGGACCGCTCTGTCTGCAAAATCCTACACCCAATCCACTTAGCATCGCCACCGAACCAGTAAGAAGATTAAATTCACACCGTAACCACAAGAAAGATTAAATTGACACAGCAAACAGCAGGATTAAATTCATACCACAACGGAGGCAGGATTAAATTTGCACAGCCGCTGCTAGAAGCTTCTATCCACACTATAGTTCACAAAATCCAAAATGCAACACTGAGCTAATTTGTGCCATTAAAGATATGGGGGTGAGATGGAACAATAGGCATCCATGGTTACTGGAAGCCTCCGGTCACCATGGAAACCTGTCCCTGCATCATATCAATTGATCTCCAATCAATCTTAGTCGACCAGGACTGGACGTGCGTCAGCTTTGCCTGTTCACATGGAGTGTTTAACCCAAATGGCCATTAAACTGCATACAGGAGACAGACATATCAGATGTGGTATATGGATTTGTGTGAATGACTCATTCGACCGCATGTGTGGGTGAGACATGTCTAAGACTGGGAGAGACATGCAAGAGTGGGAGTGACCCATATAAGAGTGGAAGACATGAGATGCTGCCACTGCAATTGAATAAGTGGCAGTCTCATTCTCCATTCATAATAATAATAATAATAATACATGTTATTTGTACAGCACCTTTCATACAGCTCATTGCAACACAAAGTGCTTCACAGAGAACATTAAACAATAATAATAATAATAATAATAATAATAATAATAAAATACAAGCATGATATAGTAAAACAATTCTCAAGACAAACAGAGTAAAATATAATGTCAAAATTAAATTAAAAATACTGAAAGGATCAGGAAAAATAATAAATAAATAAACACAAGCAAGATCAAGAACAAATACAAATAAGATAAACTAAGAATAAAAGCAATAAAAGAAAAAGCAACCCAGATCAACAAAGAGCCAGCTCAAAAAGATGTGTTTTCAACTAACTTTTAACATTTTAACATCTAGAATATCTACAATTTGTGATATCCACAGTCTGCAAGCATAAAAGTAAAAGGAAGCTTCTTTTGTAGTTAACATTCATACCTGTTCTGCAAGATTTTAGTCCGATTAGGGGATAACTGCTTTCTTGTCCACATCTGCAGTCTCCCTATCAAATGGGGCAGCAAAAAGAAAGCAATTTTCCAACCTTCACTTTCATGGAAATTACTCAAGCCCTCGGTCCCCAAGATAAATCCCCACCCTCATTAAGGCTTATTGACTACTGTGGCGACAGATGAGACCTGTTGCCAAGGGACGGGAGGGCAAGGCTGCCCCGTCTCCACCCCAGAGTGCTAGTGTAATTATGGCAGTTTACACCAAATTTGGCATACGGTGAAATCACACAGCGGGCCCCATTTAACATGAAATGCGACGATAGACCATTCGGTCTGATCCTGGCTGTCTGTGAACGTAATTCTCCCACCACCCAAATACCTCACATTATGGCTGTGAGATTACAGACTGCCAATGTAAATGTAAATGTGAGACTGTATGCATAGCATAGATGATAATGCTCAGCCAATCTCCCTGGATGGGCAAGGCTGTCTGCTTAGGGAAATAAAAAATGGAATCTCTAAAGGAACATCATTTCTTCTAGCTTCATCATTATTCAACACAATATGTACTGGGATTGTCCTCTGACATGGAGAAAACAAACTGGGTAAAACACTCCTGTTATGCATTTATATTTCACGCCAGTAGGGTATGTATTCATACAATTGCCTAATGACAGTCTGCGACCGCCTCCGCTCTGCCACAGCCAATGAGTGATAAGAATCTTTCTCATTTCACATCTGAAGCTTTCCGTGTTGCACCCACGGCACCCTCTACCTGTCTGAATGAAAGCACAGCAGGAGCATGCAGCACACATTAGAATGCACGGCACACACAGGAGCATGCAGTGCGCACAAGAATTAACAGGAATGGGGCTCTCGGGTGGTGTATGCAGCGAAAACACTTGTTTTCAATGTAGTGATGCGCCCAACGATTTATAATCAAATCCTGATTGTTCCAGTGCTGACTGCGGCTAGGAGTCCCGGTAGGGCGATACATAATTGGTCGTAGCATCGCCTAGGGAGGGAGGGTATTCCCCACGGTCACGCAATACCACCGCTTCGAGTCAATCAGACGTAGGCATGTGGTCTGCTTGCACCAGCTGTGTAAGATGTGCAGTCCTCCAGCGCAATGGCTGTGGAGCTCATCCAGTGGACTGCAGAGTGAACAGAAGATAAATGTGTTTGCTTGTCTGGAACGCCTTCCCGGATCGTCGGAGGATGTCGCAGAGATAGGATTGACTTACGGTTCCAGTTGGGCATTCTGAATTGTGGAATAAAGGAAGATGTTGATCAAAATCAGTTAAAAAACATACAGGAACAGGCAGCACACACAGAATCATCGTGGACGCATTGCACAGCTTGCGTGTATGGTGGTACAGTTAAAACCAGTGTGGGTACACAAGTAAAGATGCATGAAAATATACAGCCAACAGAGTCTCTCCCAAAGATGGGTGAAAACAGAATGTCTTATAAAAGCAAAAGTACGACAACTTCTTACTCTTGTAGCATTACGATTACACTCATTTAAAGACAAATTTGCGCATCTGTTTCATACTGCACAGTGTGATGGGAGCGCCACTGACTCAAAGGGACAGGCAACATTCAAAAGGAGAGGCTGGTAAACAGCTGTCATTCACATGAGACATCCCTCTGGCTCCTTGTGACCGACACGCAAGAGAGGACAACGTTTTTATTCCAACAAATGAGAGGCGAGTCCAATCAATTCCCACAGACGGAGGCCTTCACCTCAGGGGCACGCTGTCTTCAGCGATCGGCAGCTTGAGCCGGCGCCAGCAGCTGTGACAAAGCAAAGCGCTTAGGACCTATAGCGCCGAGGTCTTCACGTAATGAGAAAAGACTGAACCGTCATATCATTGTTCACATCCATTTGGAAGAGGCCCCATACAGGAGGGCAGGAGGATGCCTTTCCCTTTAGCTAATGGGTAAGAATTAGGCACAATGTCTGCACTCCTATTCACAAGGCTTTTGCCACACCGGTCTACTTCCAGAAGAATAAAACCGTTGAATGTCCCTCTGGGCGTAATTAGGGGAGAAAGCAAAATCCAGGGAAAGTGTGTTGTTGGACAGTCTTTTGTTGTGAGTCACTTTCATTTGCCTAACATGCAGTCAACATGCACCCTTTATAAAGATGAGCAAAAAAGGCTGCATACACTAAACAATACATGTAATAACCTATGCTAAAAAAAATTGAGAAATTATATTACTTTATAATTTTATATACAATTGCTCAGAGAAAGGTATAAATAAGTAATATTTTTTTCCCAAAAAAGATGTGTCATAATTATTCACACCCCTGTTTACAGTACTTTGTGTACCCTCTCCTCGCAAGGATGACATGACTGATTTGTCTTCTAGTGTTTTATGAGGTTGGTGAACATATTGGGGAGGATGTTTGACCATTCCTCCATACACTCAACTCAGCAACTATTTCTCACTAAATAAAGTGTGTATAAGACGTATTCACACCCTTTGGCATTTTTCACATTTTATTTTCTTACTTCAGGGAATCATAATGGATTTAATTTGGATTTCTTGCCACTGATCAACACAAAATACTGACTGTATATCTCAGGATTACAGTTTGCAGGGTAATGAGGCTGAGGACAGAATGTTGCACTAAAGAATTGGTATAAATACATATATTTTGTTCACCTCTGCATCGGGACTGTGCACTCCAGTGTCTGATGAGTGATCCATCACATTGCCTTGGTCGGGATAGCAAACAGATTCTGGCTGGCTGACTGTTCATTTACAGAAAAAGCGTGTTTGCTCGGGCGGGGCAATTCCACCGAGTGAGCGTTATGACCTATATGCCATCGGGTCAGTTAAGATAACACTATACCAAGGGCAGAGGCACTCTGACTTACAAAGTGACAGAACTTGCCCAATTATAGATCCCTCTGCATCACCAATCTGGGGCTTTGATGAGACTAATCCTAAGTGAGCAGGACAGGTGCTGTGATTGGCGGGGTTTGCATCCGCATTGGCTCCATTAGGAACGTGTGGGAATCTGTGTAAACAGCTATAAGGCCTGAGTCTTTTTTCTCTATTCCAGACAAGCCTGCTGTACTGACGCCAATTAAACTGATATTGACTGACAGCCACCTGATCAAATTGTCAAGGAGCAGAGCTTCCAGAATCCTCCATGCCCTTTCCCACCTCGATGGGAGGGCTTGTTAGACAGTCGAAGATGGCATTGATCTTTTCTCCCTTTACCTCAAAAAATGGTCTTTCCTTGTCATGTCCTCTGCTGTCTGGTCTTGTCTTGTCCTTTTTATTACTTTTCTTTTGAACAACCAAATAAACTCACACTGTGCAAATAAGCCCACACACGGTGTAAATAACTCTGCACTGTGTACATAATCTCACACTGTGTAAATAATCTCACACTGTGTAAATAACCCTGCACTGTGTACATAAGATCACACTGTGAAAATAACCCTGCACTGTGTAAATAATCTCACACTATGTAAATAAGCTCACACTGTCTGAATAAACCTGTGCTGTGTGAATAAACTCACACTGTGTAAATAAGCTCACCCTGCATAAATAAACTTGCACTGTGTAAATAAACTCACACTGCATAAATAAATCCACATTTTGTAAATAAGTCTGCAATGTGTAAATAATCTCACACTGTGTAAATAAACCCACACTGTGTCAAAAAGCTCACACTGTGTAAATAAACCCTCACTGTTTACATAATCTCACACTGTGTAAATAATCTCACACTGTGTAAATAAACCTGCACTGTGTAAATAATCTCACACTGTGTAAATAAGATCACACTATCTGAATAAACCTGTGCTGTGTAAATAAACTCACACTGTGTAAATAAACCCACACTGTGTCAAAAAGCTCACACTGTGTAAATAAACCCTCACTGTGTAAATAATCTCACACTGTGTAAATAAGATCACACTGTGTAAATAAACCTGCACTGTGTAAATAATCTCACACTGTGTAAATAAGCTCACACTATCTGAATAAACCTGTGGTGTGTAAATAAACTCACACTGTGTAAATAAGCCCGCACTGTGTAAATAAACTCACACTTTGTAAATAAGCCTGCAATGTGTAAATATTCTCACACTGTGTAAATATGTCCACACTGTGTAAACAAAGCTCACACTGTGTAAACAAAGCTCACACTGTGTCAAAAGCTCACACTGTGTAAATAAACCCAAACTGTGTAAATAAATTGACACTGTGTAAATAAATTCACACTATGTAAATAAGCCCAAACTGTGTAAATAAGCTTGCACTGTGTGTAAATAAGGTCACACTGTGTAACTAAACCTGTACTGTGTAAACAAGCCCATACTGTGTAAATAAAATCCGCCACCAGTGTCTGTACTGTGATTGATCATCAGTCATCTCATACCACAGGTCACCTGGTCTATCCCAATCACATTGTAGACTCTCCACTTCAATCTGTTCCTTGAAGTGGTCCACAGATCTTTTAAATAAACTATTCGGAATCGTACCCAAGCAGAAAATTGGGTTTGTAAAAATGCCTATAAGGGTATTACTTAAAGTGCAGCAGTTAGAGTTACTGCCATCACAAAAACAATATTTATGGTGCCCCTACTTTATGAAAATAGTACTTCATAATATTTTCAATAGTGAAGAGCAATACTAATGGAGGATGGGAGTGTTCTGTGATAACTCGTGTGAGATGTTACTATATTGTACATCCAAGGATCAGATCCAGCTTTACTCTCACAATTAAAAGCTTCGATAATTCTGATTCCATAAAATGTATGTCATCTTTTCATTGATCACAGAACTGAAGGGAGATGGAGATGAATACAGATTTGGAAATATATAAAACCCATTCCACGTCCCACAGAAAAATAGGTGCCTTAATTTCCCATGCTATAATGTGAACGCAGTTGGTCGGCTCTTTCATTTTTCTTAATAAGATTTCAGTGTCAGTATTAAACAGGAATATCGATGGCAAAAAACATTTTGGGAAGGATTAAAATAGCTGTTATTTGTTATATATTCATCTAGCTATTTATTCAGTAAATCTCTACTAGTGGCTACTCCCTGTAGGATATTTCAAATACTTTTATTTTTATATTAAACAGATATTTTGGGCAAAATTCTATTTTGAAAACATGAACTAAAAATATTAAGTATCAAATGTATTAACTTACTTAATGTGTCTAACTGTGAACCAAGTATTGCAATGCTGTTTGAATAACATGTTTTTTGGAAACACATGAGAGGACAACAAAAAGTGTGATAAGGGGCATGTGTAAACAGTATATCACTTCAGTCTTCTACTCAGTGAAAACCAGACTGTTAAAACAATAAATGTACAAAATGGCAATTCTTAACATTTTGATATGTACAATATGTATGATTTCTTTATTATCTTGTTAGATCTTATTATAAACACACTGCAGATTGAGAGCATGCTCTCTCTGAATTATGTGTCATTTACAAAATCCAGCTCCAGTTATGTACAAAACATTTTAAATGTTACATAAAGCACAGTAAATGAGTAAAAACTAAAAGAAACAAAATAAAACATTGCATATGAAGTGTGTGGTTTACAAAACATAAAAATTAGGAAACATTAAAGGGCATCACATATTAAAAATCAAAACTCAGAGACAGCATATTTATTTTGTATCTTATCATATACAGTACCCTGCAAAATGATGTATACCCTCAATAAAATATAGGAAATAAACAATACATTGTAAATTTGTTAAACAATTAATATATTTTCCCCCTAAAAGATATGTCTCAATTACTCACATCTCTAATAATTCTTCAAAAAAACAAATCCCCCCAAAATAAATCTGCATTAACATGCTGCCTTCTTAAATTAATCTCAATGTTAGGGAACTGTATTATAGCTTCCCATGGCTTCTTGTTTCACTGGGGTATGAAAATGAGGCAACACACATGTCAATTCCATTTGTCATCCATCACCATGGGGAAAGGCAAAGAACTCCCAGAATAAAAAAGGCAAAGGGTTGTTGACCTTCAAATGTCAGGAGATAGTTATAAACAAATGAATAAAAAAACGAAATATACCACTTTACACTATTAAGATAATAATTAATACATTTAAAACCTGCCGGTGGTAAATCTGCCTTGTAAAGGATGCATGTGAATCTTGTTCCTGCATAGTGAGGTAGATGGTTTTGGAGGCAAAGAAATTTGGAGATCTACAAAACTTTGTTGCATCTTAGGGACACAAAGTCTCCAAATCTACCATCAGACACCAATTTCATGCCAAAAGGCTTTTTGGAAGGGTTGCCTGAAAAAAACTGTATTGAGTGCAATCAACAATAAGCATCTGAAGTTTGCTAAATGGCATTGGAACTCTGATTGGAGCCAGGTGCTATGGTCAGATGAGACCAAATGTGATATTTTTGGCTATGTATACCGTCGTTGGGTCTGGTGTCGGAAGTAGGATGCTTATGTTGAAAAGAACGTCATACCGACAGTGAAACATGGTGGTGGATCTTTGATGTTATGTTTTGCATCTACTGTTCCTGGGGCTCTTGTTAAGGTCAATGAAATCATGACCTCCAGCAAGTACCAAGACATTGTAGCCAAAAACCTGGTTCCCTCTGACAGGAAGCTGAAGCAGTAATGGATATTTCAGCAAGACAATGATCCCAGGCATACCTGAACAACAACCAAAAAATGGTTAACTGACCACAAAATGACTGTTTTGCAATGGTCACCTCAGTCTCTAGACTTGAATCTGATCAAAATGAGTGGTTTGAATTGAAGAGGGTAGTCCACAAGTGCAGATCTGAACAATCTGGAAAGATTCTGTATGGAAGAATGTTCAAAGTGTTCCCCCAATATGTTCACCAATCTCATAAAACACTAGAAGACTCAGTAGTGTTATCCTTGCGATGGGGAAGGTGTGCAGGGTACTTAAAATGGGGATGTGAATAATTTGCTAAGATAAAAAAATAATGTTTCTTAAGTACACTTTTTTTTTTTTTAATGCACTGCAATATGACAAACTTAAAATTAAGGTAATTTTATTTCTTATTTCTCCCAAACCGCCACAGAAACTCGAACACTATAAATAATCCAAGCCACAGTTTGGATATCTGACTCACTCTAAGACTCAGGTTGTCAGTTTTAGATGGAGATTATCTTTGATAAAATTATTAAATTTTTTAGTCCAATCCAAAAAAGTCCAATCTATATTTAATTCCCTTTGGTGTTCCGCCTCACTTCTTTATATCGATTATTAACGCAGAAAGAGGTGTCCCCTATGGGCAGACTGGGCAGTTTTCAGTGGAATTCGTTTACCTGCTCTGGAGGGGTGTGTGTGTCTGCTCAGAACGCACGCGCGAACAGGATTATGGATGAGATAGTAACATACTAGGGTATCATGCACGCGCACATGACTGATTTCAGGGTATTCATTTAGCCACGTAGTGAAATAGACTACACATAAATTGATTAGCAGAAACTGACCAAAGCATTTAAAAGGTTTGCAGCTGTAGTATTGTATCTGGATATGTTGCGCAAAGGTCGTGGGCTTGTGACCTGTTCCATATACAAAATTGGTTGCACAAGAAAATCGGGGGAAATGGGTTGATTTGACTCCAGTACATTCATTCAGAGCGGCTCCTGGCAGCAAAGACGCAAACCCGCTCGATAAAAGGATGCATTGCGTTCAAGAGAGACGAGGGAGCAACGCGCTGCGCCTATCGCATGCTGTCTGGCTCAAAAAAACAGAAAAAATAAAATCTGCCAACTCCGTGCTGTCGAAACCGCTGTAAAGGAGGGACCCGCTAAAGTGCTGAAACTCCCTTTGTCTGTGGTTCTGAAGCTGCCTCTATCCGTGGTGCTAAACAAGTCAGAATGCGCTCACAGCACAGAGCCGGTCTGTTCAGATGAACCGCGCTTCTGTTCTATGCCCGACTTGCTCTGGTCAGACTGAGTAAGGACTCCCCGCCCCCCTACAGCAATTTACTTAGCATCGGCGCTATAGGACAGTGAGGTTTCATTGCTCTCCTCTGTGTCTGTAAACGTATTAGTCCGCAGTTATAGCGTGTTCTGCCAAGGCTCTAACTTTGCTGGGTTGCGCTAGGAATGTTTCTATTTTCTGTCAGTCATTGCTCCGGTGAAAGTAGTTTATTCATGTATAATGTTCTACTTATGGTACTACAATAGTGGCTGGATGTACTCTTGCTGGAAACACCTACAGAATCTGGAAGTTCTTTGAAATAGTTACAGTGGATTGTTGAGAAAAGTGTTAATGCGAAGGAATACAAATTGCATATACTGCTTTTAGTGTCTGTTCGTTTTCACAGAGCTGAAACGCTGGAAAGAAAGGGGCAGTCATGGTTCCGACCAAGTTACAGTTGGAAGTTACAGATGGAAACAGAACCTGTCATACCTTGGTTACAGGACGTTGGCGTACATGGCGCCCGTGACACTTTTGAACTATATTAACTGAAAAGGGATTCGTTTTTCTCCCTCTGAACTTTGGCGACATTTTACCAAATGGTTCTACTGGAACTTACGATCTGTTTTCAACCAGCCCGACAGGGGAAGGGGCTCGCTTAATTCTAACTCAAACAATGTGGAAGCAGATGTTGCTACGCGGTGAGTAAAACTTCATGTCATCCCATTGTCTTTTATCTTTAAGTGCTCTGCAATAGTTTGTAATACAATTTTAATGCGATATACACTGTGTGATGTGTTTCGTTAGTAGGCTATTGTTATTGTTTTTTAAATTATATTGTATGATCAAATCGAATAAACTATGATTGTGATTATCAACATGTTGAAACAGTTAACTTGGTTGTCTTTTCTTTTCTTTTTCGACTGTACGTCGGTAGCCTATTTTACAAGACTTAACATATGCAGTTTCTAAATCACTGTGTGAGTGGTGCTTCCTCCTTCGTAAAAAAACGGCAGCTCAGACTGATGGATAATTGGATTCCAGTCATGCGCTGTTTGATAGCTCATTTCTTTTTTCCTTGCAAGGGGAAAGCATTTGGGGAGAAATACCCAATACACGAGCGCGATTATTAATTAAACAGAGATGTGGTATTTTCTCGAGACTGCCGGAATGAACAAAACTGAATTCACAGAGCTAATCGTATCGCAGTCATGTACCCATTGACTGAATAAATATTTAAACCTCCCAAGGATTTGGCTACCTGTTCTTTGTATTATGTATCAAGCGCCTAAATCACGTTGCATTATTTACCTAGAATTTCAGTATTACAAATAAAATAAATAGACTGTACTTCTTATTTTATTTCAAGCTGTATATAATACTACTACTACTACTACTACTACTAGTAGTAGTACTAACAACAGCAACAAGAACATGTATATAACATTGCAATACCATCTGTTGGTAGATGAATTGCCTCTCAGTCGCTAATATATTAGATCTCAAAATAGTTTAGAAAATTAGCACAGTTGGTCATTTGATTGTTGTTTTTGTGTGTCCATTTAATGAAGAAAACACCTTTTTTCCTTATCTCTATCCCGGTGGATTTCAGGGAGATCAGCTTTTACTTAGACGTTAATACTACTGTTATTCTCACGTGAGCTTCTTACCTGTAGCTAAATTACATTTGTGTCACAAATCAGCGACTGCAACGAGCGCATCTTTTTGCTGTTGGAGTGTATGTCACAAGATAGTTAATATGTCCTTAATTTGGAGATGGCTATAGGCTGGCACATCCCTTTGCCATGTACTTGGATCGGCATGATCCATTTTCTGAATTGTATTGTTCGTAATTAACGCATGACTTCATTTTAAAAACATGTCTTCTATGCATTTACTGAATACATTTCACAATCAAACAATTCCATTGTCAACATATCACAGAGAAAACATGCCTTCTTTGTGTGGTGTCAATGACAGTGAAGTGATTTGACATGTTTCGAATTCGAATGTTTTCAGATCACGTGTCACAGACTGGGGGAGATTATGCACAAAGACAACTGAGACCATCTCCCTAAACACTCAGAGACAACTGACACCATCTCTCTAAACACGCAAAGACAACTGACACCATCTCCCTAAATGCACAAAGACAACTGACACCATCTCCCTCAATGTGCAAGGACAACTGACACATCTCCCTGCATGCACAAAGACAACTGAGACCCTCTCCCTCAATGTGCAAGGACAACTGACACATCTCCCCGAATGCACAAAGACAACTGAGACCCTCTCCCTCAATGTGCAAGGACAACTGACACATCTCCCTGAATGCACAAAGACAACTGAGACCCTCTCCTCCTCCCAGCGGGGCAGGATGGGCCCTCTCCTTCCAGCAACCTGCGTACTCCTCCTCGCCCTGAAAGCAGCCGTCACTCCGGCATCCATCGGCCCTGAGGATTACCCTGCGGACGAAGCCGAGAGGACGGCCAGCAATGACAACGTCATTTTCGACGACTACCGGGGGAAGGGATGCGTGGATGAGAGCGGTTTCGTGTACGCGCTCGGGGAGCGTTTCTTTCCCGGACACTCTAACTGTCCCTGCGTGTGCACTGAGGACGGTCCGGTGTGCGATCAACCGGATTGCCCCAAAATACACCCCAAGTGTACCAAAGTGGAACATAACGGCTGCTGTCCCCAGTGCAAGGAGATCAGAAACTTCTGTGAATACGGGGGGAAAACGTACAAAATCTTGGAGGAATTTAAGGTAGGGCCAAATTATTATTATCATTTTTGTTACCAATGGAACGCCATTCGGAGAGAGTACAGGACAAGCGTTCGAGACCAGGCATATGCTGCTGTTCATAACACATGGGTCCATACATTACAAAATATTTATTAGGATATCCGTCTTTTTCCCCAGTGGTTATAATGGTTGGTGTAGAATTCACTGTTGAAAGGTCTCGAAATGTGAAAAACTGGGGGAATGGGGAAATGGCCGTTATTGATTATCACATTTGTTTGTTGTTACAGATGTCTGTTCATGGTTCCGTTGGGTTTAGGAATAGCAGTAGGCTACTATTGGCTACAAATGTATGATGCACAGTAAATCTGTATTTTGACTAAGAAGCCCCGAGGCAGAGAGTGCACTGAATAATACGACACAAGCGCTTGCACAATTAACAATATAAACTGAAATTGGAAACGTATTGATCGGATTAAACGTGGCTTTATTTCACACAAGTAAGTTCCTATTACTTTAATAACCTACCCAAGTATTTCAAGAGCAGCGTCTGGGCAGCCGTGGTGTAAACGGCCGGGATACATAGATCTCACCAATGGATACTCCCATTCCAACTGGCACACGACGAGATCCGGTTTGAATTGATGACAGTAAATCGCCTTCTCAATCTGTGTAGCTACAACTCTCAGATAATTGTTGGGGTTACATCAAAAATTGCCCTATGCGCCCTGTTTCTTGTATGGTCTTTCCCCGAAGTCATGATGGTGCTCTATCAATCAGTGGTTATTTGATATTGACAGATATATAAACATAGTTGAACTGAAGTTTTTGTTTATTTACTTCAGATTGAGGTGCATCCTGTGTGACAACAAATTTGGACAGCATCTCCCAAATTATCTGCAACGTAGCTTTTTTTTGTTGCATTTATTCTTTTAATAAATGTAGTTTTTTCAGTAAAGACATTCAAATAAGCCATTTCAAAGATGCTGTCCAGTGGTGTCTCCAGGCGCAAAAACAGTATAAAAAAACTTTCATTTAAAGTATTTAAACTCTGGTGAAATATGAGATTATGTCCATTGTACGTGCTCGGTCATTTCCAGCTGAGATGCTTGGACTTTCAATGAGGTAGGCACAAGCAGTCTGACGAGACGGAATTGACAGTAGCTCAACAATTGGATTTCACGGATGGCTAGGCATCCTGCCTATTATTCCATGCCGCTGTGGTATTTACCATAAGTCCCAAATAAAAGCCTAAATATTAGGGTTATCTTAATGTCATGAAATTATTTCAGACCCTGTGACAACCTACAAAGACCAAACGAGTTTACCAAGTGATAATTTACGCCATAGGTGCTCAACTATTGAACTTGAGTGCCACAGTGGCTACAAGAACCGACTACACCTGATGTCAGTGATTAATATACCTTCTTTGTTTAAGAGGTGAGCTAATTGATATCAGGTGGTTCAGTCGATTGGTTTGTGCAAATACCTTCAGCCACTGCAGCCCGTAGGCCTGACTATATTGGATTTACATTATAGCAGTGATCAGCAACCCTGGTCCTGGAGAGCCACAGGGTCTGCTTGTTTTTGTTTTCACCTGAAAGGCAGCCAATTTAGGCCCAAGAAACCAGGTGAGGTGAGTTAACGGTGTAATCAACTGCTTTAATTGATCGTTTAATTGCTGAGCAACAACAAAAACCAGCACACTCTGCAGCTCTCCAGGACCAGGGTTGCTGATCCCTGCACTATAGTAAAGCACAGATAAAGGGGTTTTATGTGTCACTTCTATTCACTGATGCCTCTCAGCAATATGATTCAGCTCTTGGTACTTCATAGTGTGGTGAGCGCTTTTGTGTCACTGGGTTGTGCTATCATTCATAATTATGAAGGTAACCATGAGTGAGTTGCACAGTGAAGTTCATCATCCAGTTTTGGCCCTGAAATGTCACATTCAAGTATGTTTAATGAACAATATTTATAGGTGTGAAAAATGTTTGCAACAGGTGAAATGTTCGTGTTTTCAAAGATATTGGGGATATATATGCTTGGTGGGCATAGCCTTGGCTGTAGCTAATCAAGCACATCCTTGGAAAGTGTTTAACCCGATCTTTGTTGATCACACACAGCTAGCTCCAGCACAGCCATGGCAAGCAGCCTCCCCTACAGCGGATACAATTCCTCAGCTTTCAGACCTGCTTCTCCTGTAGTGTGGAAGAGTATGGAAGAGTACATCTACATATATACTGTACATACATAAGCCATTTAGCAGATGCATTTCTCCAAAGCGACTTAGCAGTAGTGAATGCATACATTTTACAGTATATGTGGTCCCAATGGGAATTGAACCCACAACCTAAGTGTTGTCAACGCCACGCTCTACATACTGAGCCACACAGAACCACATCTATGGCTGACATTGCCCTACAGTAACAAATCAGGGAAGGGCAGCCTATGCTAAGGTCTACACCCCAAGTATAGGTGGCCTCTACACTGCCTGATTGTGAGTGCATGTATTAGGGCCTCTGTATGATTGTCCACTGATTTGTCTGAACAGAGGTGGGGTGATGGGGAATTTTGTTTTCCATCAGCATTCCAATCTAGTCACAGGAATAGGTGCCTGTAATTAAAAAGGCATAGTTCAGCAGTGGTTTTGTGACATTTACCTCAAACATTTTAACCAGTAAATGTTACTAAGTCGTAATCCTGCGTCTGATAACAGGATGTTTGTTGCAAAGGAAGTCATTTGTGTGTATTTATTGAGGTTATGTGAATCTGTATAGGTCACCTGTATGAGCTATTCAGTTTATTCTGGTAAAAATGAATATAAAATTATAAAGCAATACAAGTCAAGGATAAGGCAAGTCATATAATTATGTGCAGTGAAGATATTACAATACAAATCACATTCACAGTGCTGCAGAACCAACTGGATAACAACCTCTGGCTGTAAATCGTTCCTGCTTATAAAAGTGATGTAATTTATTCACAAACTGTATTATTTCCCTTGTTAAGCTTACAATGATGATAAACAGACTCAACCCTACCCCTCATTCATTCTGTGGATTATACGAAACAATGAAATGCCCCTTCATTTACTAATAACACAAGTAGGAGTTTTCCAAAGGCCTCTGTATTAAAAAGCCACATCAAAGTTTTATGCTTTCTGGGTCTGAATGATAATTACACAAGGGCATTTCTGCAGGAGTAATTGGTTTAGATCTGGCTTGAGGTATGTTGTAGCCCACACATACAATATGGCTGCCATAAACTCTCTGTCAGTTTTTAAAAAACACTCAATGTTCCATGCATAAGTCATAGGGGTGTGTCAGGTCCCAAAACCCCTGGTAGCTGCCAGTGAAATTAGCGGGTGCACCTTCAGTCCTGTGCCAATCCTGTGGCATTGTGATGACAATGTTGAGTCTTTGTCAGAAACCCAAGCAGACTTTCAATCAATAGAAATATCCCAGGCTGCCGAAAACCCTAGCCAAATAGACCACCATCGTATGGCAGCAATAATCTGGAAGTTATTTGGTTAACTAACTAAACATTGATCAGGTTAGGAAGATGCTTATGGAGAGATTCTATCATCCTGCAAAGCAGTTTGATATCAACAGTAGTAGAGGTATCAGCAGTAGCAGTAGTAATACTAATATCGGTAATAGTAGTAGTAGAAGTAGTAGTAGAGACACTGTATCAGTAGTAGTATAAATAATAGTAGTAGTAGGAATAGTAGCAGTAGTAGTAATAATAGCATTATTATTAGTAGTAGTAGTAGTAGTAGTAGTAGTACCAGTAGTCATGGTAATGGGAGTGGTAGTAGTAATAGTAGTAGTAGCAGGGGTAGGGGATTGGGCGGGGCCTTGCTACTGTTTTGTTGCGCTGCCTCTCACAAAGACATGCTCAGTAGGTATTTTACCTACAGGGATTCCCATTGGCCAAGGAAGGAACCCATTGGCCTGGCAGCCCTGCACCCTCTATCATTGAGCAGCTACAATCAAGAATCTGAAGCTATAGGGCGAGTTCACATCCCAAGCAGACTGTCTACAGCTGGGATGTGAACTCAGGTCAGCCTGGTCCCCATTGGGGACAATAGAAGGAGAGCCTTCTGAGGGGGTTAGGAAGCCCACTGAGAATCAGGACCACAAGCTGACTTAAGCCCAATTCATTAATCAACCAATCAAAAAGGACTTGTCCTCATGGGCAATTCAGTTTGCTGAGTAGAAATGAATTGCAGAAAGAGCGCAGAATATGTGAGAAAATGCGGCATGACACTAAACATGACGTTCACATAAAAACCGGACCATCCCTGGGGCAGTAATACAGGATGGGGTATTTCATTTAATAGAAAATATTTGTGCTGTAAAACAGCAGTCTGATTAACACCCTTGTCTTTATGCAATTCCCTTGTCTGTATGCCACCTTTAAATAGCGATTAGTGTCTAAAAAAATACAAGTTTGGCAAATCCTGCAAGAGTGTCTGGACTTTAAGTGTTTTGAATTTTATGAGGAAACAGAGTCCTTCAGTGCAAATCACTCGAATGGCAGCTACTCTCCACAATGGTCTTTCAGCATCAGAGCCGATCAGGCTCTCCAGAGACAGACTCCACAGAGAGTTAACTTCCCAGGTGGCAGCCCAGCTTACTCTCCAGAATTCACTCAGCACTCAGTGGAAACCAGATGAATGCATGCAGTATGGCTCCAAAATCCGCTCATTTTAGAAATAATATACACAACTAATGTATCACTATCAAAGAAAAGTTTGTTTATGTGGTGCTATGTACTTGCACACACGCAGGCACGCAGACACACGTCTGTACACACATGCCTATGCATAAGCGCACACTCCGCTTGTTATTCCTTCAGTTGTATTTGTGATAAAAAAACATCCCAAATTCATTTTTCCTCTATGTAATTTACCCTTCCAAATAAAATTGGGTGAAAGATCTGACTCTAAAAGCAGTTTTAGCTTTTTTTTTGCCTTGGACTCGTCACCCTTATTCGAAACCAGGCACACTATAATATAATAATAATATATGCCATTTAGCAGACACTTTTATCCAAAGCGACTTACAGTAGTGAATGCATACATTTTTCAGTATATGTGGTCCCAGTGGGGATTGAACCCACAACCTAAGCATTGCCAACGCCACGCTCTACCCAAGAAGAGCCACACAGAACCACTATCATAGATAACCCCCTTCAGCAACACCCCCTGCCTTAACAGTGTGAGACAGGTTACCTGTAGTGTGAAATTCTGGCTCCCCCTTGATACACCCTGGGTATAATCACTGAGGTGCCAACAATAGCAAAAACATGGCCAGTTCTACCTTTATCTTGTGCCATTCCTTGGTCATTTACTTTATGAGAGATATAGACAGGAAGCACCTGCACACTGAAATACATTGGTGGTTGTAGTGCAGTGTATTAAAAATGAATGAAGTACAGTGTACATTTTTTATTGGCTAGGCAATCGCATTGGAGCTCTGTAGGTTACTCAAAACTGCCAGTCTGAAAGCACTTGATAGGAGAGCATAACATGAACTCTGACAGATGCAGTACAATCCCTCATAGATGCATGAAGGATATACAGTAACCTCCAAAATGATTCACACCCTTGGTAAAGATGAGCAAAGAAGGCTGTACAAAATAAACAATACAGCTAATGAGCTATAGGCTCAAAAAACTGGAAATGTCCTGTTTATTTTATACTAAGAGAAGATTTTGTCATATTTCTTTCCCAAAAAAGATATCACAATTATTCACACCCATATTTTCAGTACTTTGTGCACTCTCGTATCACAAGAATAACACTTCAGTTTATTTCTATAGTGTTTTATGAGATTGGTGAACATATTGGGAGGAATCATGGACCATTCCTTCACACAGAATCTTTCAAGTTCATCATATCCTTTGGTCTGTGCTTGTGGACTGCCCTCTTCAAGTCAAACCACATTTTTTTGTTTGGGTTCAAGTCTGGAAATAGCCATTGCAAAACAGTTATTTTTTGGTCAGTTAACCATTTCTTCTTGGCCCTATTGGTATGATCCTATCCTTGGTTGAGTTATATTTGGAGTGATCTTTGAGCAAAATGTCATAATTCCATCGATCTTAACAAGAGCCCCTTCCAAAAAACCTATTAGCACTTGTGTCCTCTAACAGGTAGGTTAACCACTGCTCCAATAGTTTTAAACTGAATTATTGACCTAGTATTATAAAGTGGTAACTTGTGTTTGTTTATTTATTGTTTGTAACCATCTCCTGACTGTCAACAACACTTTGTGTTGTTTCTTCTGAGAGTTATTTGCCTGGTGATAGATGACAAATAGAATTTATATGTGTGTTACCTCATTGTTATACCCCAGTGAAACAGGAAGCCTTTGGAGGCCACAATACAGTATCCTAAGATTGAGATGAAGTTAAGCAATGTGGCGTGTTAATACTGTGGCAGACGGCCGGGGGGAGGTGCAGGGAATCATTATAGAGGGGAAATACTTGCCATCACGCTGTCTCCACCCCCATCCTTATATGGAGCTCCGGAGGAAATATGATGCACCGGGAAACCCTTAACAAGCCGAAGGCTTGGAAATAAAAGACGCATCTTTTCTCCAAGCCAATCGCAGAGTATCAGAAGGGAAAAGCGTGGTGGGAGTGAGTAAGAGTAGAGCATTGTTTTGGATTGTTTGTTTGGATTGACCTGGATTGTTTTGAGACCCCCCTTTGTACCGAACATTGATTGTATGAGAACCTGGCTTGGACTAACGACAACATTTTACGAACAACGACTACGGATACGGATTGCGATATTGGACTGTTTGATTTATTTCTCCCCTCTCCCAAATTGTGAGTTTACTCCTAATAAACCTATAGTAGTTCTATTTCATTGACCGTCTTGTCTGTTATTTTGTTATCCAACTTGGTTGCGTGGAAACCCCACACTCCTATTCCCACTACACATGGTGGAGGATGCGGGCAACGTATTGCGTTTAAAAAACATAGCTGGATAACCCAACAGGTACGGGAGACAATGGAAGCAATAATAAAACAACTGGTAGAAGCGAATCTGCATCAATGCATCGGGAGCTGATGGATGAACAGCGTTAGCAGACCGCACTGATGCGAGCTGAGCTTAGTCAGCTGGCCGCGGCCAACGCCGCCAGAACCCCAGCCTCCCATCCCAAACCCAGCCTCTTTCTGCTGAAGCTGACTGAGGCAGATTACATTGAGGCGTATCTACAGACCTTCGAAAGAATAGCGGTCCGGGAGAATTGGCCACAGGACCAGTGGGCCAGCCTGATTGCCCCATTTCCGGCCGGGACAGCACAAAGAGCATATCAGGATCTGACCTCAGGCTATCCATTATGAGGTACAATTTGTTTTAATTCTGAGACAATATGGATACTCGTTAATCCACCGGGCACAACAATTCCATGACTGACAATGTCCAATTTGTTTTGAGTAGCTAAAAGCTGACTAACTCATAAATTGATAATTTTTTATGCTCCCTCTCTTCGAGGCTAAAATATTAGCTAGCTAAGCTAACCCACAAAGTGTGGACCAGCTGATTGAACTAGTTGAAGGACACCAGGCTGCACTCAAAGTCCTGTGCAGTGGATGACCACTGAAGGCAGAACCCGCCACCCACCCAAAGGATACAAAGAAGACAGATGAGGCAACCTGGAACCCGGCCAGAGATCGCGGAACCCAGCGATCTATTTCACCCAGAAGATGACCCTTCCTCAATTTCGAGAACCGGAAATGTTTTGACTGTGGCGAACAAGGCCACATTTCCTGGAGCTGCCCTAACCATGATTTCTCCATGCCTTCAGCATCAGCCAGTGAACCTGCCACTGGACAGCCCTGCGGTCTACTAACATCATGTCGGGCTCATGAAAATAGCCCCTCCCCTGTCACCCCCATAAAAGCTAATGGGAAAGATACCACAGCTCTTTTAGACTCGGGCAGCATGGTGACGTTAATCAGACTAGACTTCGCTCGGGACCAGAATACCACTGACACCATATCCCCATGTCTGGGGAAACGGAGACACAAGAGAATAGAAG
This sequence comes from Aldrovandia affinis, assembly GCA_029706075.1. NCBI lineage: Eukaryota > Metazoa > Chordata > Actinopteri > Notacanthiformes > Halosauridae > Aldrovandia > Aldrovandia affinis. The sequence continues at coordinate 3,187,009 of JAINUG010000010.1, forward strand.
GGGGAAGGGAGCCACACGACAGACGAGGGCCACCAGTGAAGGAAATGCCCAGATGTGTGGGTATAAGGAGGTGGATCCCAATGCATCCACCAAGCCACTGCCAGAAGGTGAACGGGTTGACTCACCACACGACAATGCAGAACTAAATTTGTCCGACCTGTTTCCAAAGGAAATTAGTCCTCCAATTAGCGCATGCACATCTTCTGGGGGCTCATATAGGAATTGAGAAAACCTTGATGCGATTCCACTGGCCCGAGGTGAAGAAAGCCATGCAGGAGTTTTTCCGCAATTTCCCCGAGTGCGAGAAGGTGGCACCCAAACCTAATTTTCGGAATCCTTTAATTCCCCTCCCTATAATCTCAGTTCCGTTCAATAGGATCGCAATGGACCTGGTTGGACCCCTCCCCAAGACCAGTAGGGGCTATCAATACATTCTGGTTCTTGTGGACTACATCACCAGGTACCCAGAAGCAATTCTGCTATGCACCATAGCCTCCAAAGGGATCACATGTGAGTTGTTGTTATTATTCTCTCAAGTAAGCATACCAGAACAGATATTTACTGATCAAGGAACTCCATTCATGTCCTGAATTATGAGAGATATGTGTAAAGTGCTAAACATAACCCAGCTGAGCTGCACACTTCCCTTTATCACCTCCAGACAGTTGGACTGGTGGAAAGGTTCAATCGAACATTAAAACAAATGCTGAAGAGGGTAATGGAAGCGGACGGAAGAAAACTGGGACTAACTGCTACCATATTTAATGTTTGCGATCCGGGAAGTACCCCAGGCTTCCACTGGATTTCCCCCTTTGAACTGTTGTATGGGAGCTGACCCCAAGGGCTGCTGGATGTGGCTAAAGAAGCATGGGAACAGCAACCGTCACCTCATCACAACCTGGTGGAACACGTTGGGGAAATGAAAGAGAGAATAGCCACCTTATGGCCCATTGTAAGGGAACACATGCAGGAAGCACAGAATGCATAAGCCTGGGTCTATAACAGAAAAGTGCAGCCAAGGGAGTTCAGCCAGGGGACATGGTGTTGGTGCTAATCCCCACATCGGAGTGTACGTTTTTTGGGAAATGGCACAGTCCCTATGAAGTTATTTAAAAGGCAGGGGGAGTGAATTATCGAGTCTGACAGCCTGGATGTAGAAATACGTATAACCCAGATTGATCACATTAACCTCTTAAAAATGTGGAACTCCCGTGAGGTACTGTATACTGTGTATCCTCAGAAAACTGTTTCAGAGACCACGCCTACAGAAGTGCAACTGGGGGAGCAATTAAGCTCGGCTCAACGACAGGACATGCGGGAGCTTGTGGATGGTCACCAGGACGTGTCAGTATCACATACCGGAAGCCAGAAGGGAAGCCATCAGGACAGAGGTACAAATAATGCTAGCTGCAGGAATTATAGAAGAATCACATAGTGAATGGTGTAGCCCGATCGTATTCGTGCCGAAACCAGACGGCACGCTCCGATTCTGTAATGATAATGATTTTAGAAAATTTGATGAAATATAGAAATTTGATGCATATCCAATGCCGTGGATTGACAAAAACTAATGAACAGACTCGGAACAGCCAGATTTATTAGCACATTAGACCTTACCAAAGGGAAAAAATTGCTTTTGTCACCCCAGACGGCTTATTTCAATATAGAAAATTACCTTTCGGTTTACATGGAGCCCCGTCCACGTTTCAACGGTTGATGGACCAGATCCTCCATCCCCATAGAAAATATGCAGCGGTATTCCTAGATGACATCATCATACATGGGAACGAGCGGCAGTCCCACCTCGACCAGGTTCAGGCCTTGTTGCAGACATTACCGGGAACCTGTACTGGTAACCCCCAATTTCACAAAACCTCTACTGGTGCAGACGGACACATCAGAAACAGGGTGGGGGCCGTACTATAACAAGTACAAGAGGGAGAAGAACACCCAGTTATGTACATCAGTCGGAAGCTGTTACCAAGAGAACAAAAATATTCTACAGTGGAGAAAGAGTGCCTAGCAATAAAACGGGCACTCGAAACACTGAAATACTATCTATTGGGAAGGCATTTCAGACTGGTAACGGACCATGCGCCATTAGTATGGATGACCAGGAACCGAGATAGTACCTGTGTTACTAGGTGTTTTTTGTCAATACAACCATTTATGTTCTCTGTCTCACACAGATCTGGTGCAACCCACGGGAATGCCGGTGTCCTATCCTGAAGAGACACACTATGGTGTCAAGCCGCCCCTCCCTCCCGGTCAGAGCTGAGGAAGAGGGTGTGTGGCAGACGGCCGGGGGAAGTGCGGGGAATCATTATAGAGGGGAAATACCTGCTGTCATGCTGGCTCCACCCCAAACTGTATATGGAGGAGGAAATATGATGCACCGGGAAACCCTTAACAAGCCGAAGTCTTGGAAATAAAAGACGCACCTTTTCCCCAAGCTAATCGCAGAGGGAAAAGTGTGGCGGGAGTGAGTAAGAGTAGAGCATTGTTTTGGATTGTTTGTTTGGATTGAACTGGATTGTTTTGAGACCCCCGTTTGTACCAAACATTGATTGTATGAGAGCCTGGCTTGGACTAACGGCAACGGATTACGAACAACAACTACAAATACGGATTGCAATATTGGACTGTTTGACATATTTCTCCCCTCTCCCAAATTGTGAGTTTACCCCTAATAAACCCAGTTCTATTTCATTGACTGTCTTGTGTGTTGTTGCGTTATCCAACTTGGTTGTGTAGAAACCCCACACTCCCTGTTCCCGCAACAATACATATTTATTTTTGTTGGATTTTATTTCATTTAAGTTTTCAGGGTGTGAATAATTGTGACTTCTTTTAGGGAAAAAATGTTACATAAAAGTATTTTGAGCATACAATGTAGCTCATTACCCATACCTATATATGGCCATCTTTGCTCATCCTTATGAAGGGTATGAATAATTTGAGGGAACTGTATCTTTGTCAGTTACCAAAAGCATGCATGCCCTGCATGGAATTCAGTCCAAAAGCGTGCACTGAATATAATTGCAAATATAAAAAAATTACATAGAGAATTAGAGATATTCCTGTGCAGCAAGCAAGGATATTCATGCTATAGCCTCAGAAGAGCAACTCCGAGGCAAGAAAGAAACTTCTCCATTTCAGGAAAGTGTTGCGATAAATGTTAGGGAATTTATTGAGGTAGTGAGTAAGCCCATCACTTTTTAACTCCAGTCAAAGTTACCACAAAAAAAAACACACACACACAGCTGTTTAATGGGACCACTCAATCTCCATAAATTGAAATGACTGCACTGTTTCAAATAACCCAGGCTTTCAAAGGGACAGTTTTCAAAGGGAAAATGACAGCAGGGACTGGCAATTGCTCCTGGGAAAACACAACAGGATATTGTGTCCTCTCTACATTGTGTTATAGGGAGGGGCAGCCCAGGGGAATGTGTATTTTTATTTGTTTATTTGTCAGGGACAAATCATTGTTACAATGTTAAAAAAACAAGCATCAGATGCATTGCATTAAGTGTTATATTACAACAACATGACAGAACGATGAGCAATGCTATAATAATGAAATTGTTATTATTATGATAATTACTATTATACAGAAACAAATTCGGACACAATGTGGAGTTTAATTATTGTTTTTAAAAATATTTTGAACATATAATGAAATTATGCTATTGCCTTGCATCTCGAACCAATGCCTGGCCATCAAGACTGAGGAGTATGGTTATTTCACCCACAATTGCCCATAGTTGATGTCTTTCCCTCAGACTTCCATGCCAGCATCACCTTAACCACAGGTCCTCATGAAACATCAACAAGTTGAGCAGTCTTCGCCACTGAAGCTCCTGCTATGCGTTCCCCAACAGTCACCCCTCTTTCAAAGTCACTGAGATCTCTTTTTCTAGCCATGTTAGCCTATGGGCAATAATAAGCAATAGGGCCTTCTCAGGAAGCATGGGTATACATGATCCTAAGCATGATGTGATGTTAATTGCTTAATTAACACTCAAGAGCTTTTAATACATCCATTACTTAAGTGTTTCCATTATTTGGGCAGTTACAAAATAGTGACTTTTGTAAGATCCAGAGTGACACAACTGAATAAATGAACATTATAATCTTAAGGTTGAAATAACTTACACATTTCTATTACAAACAAGTTTCTGGTGTGCATGTCCTTTCGTGCATTCATAATTGAGGCCTCTTTATATTGTATTTCCTGCACTTTAGCACCATGTATGCTATATGAATGACTATGGCTATAGCAGGTCTCCAAGAAGGGTGTTAATGCAGCTAGCAAGAATGCTAGTTAACTATAATGTAATGAATGTGGGCAGTTAACCTTGACTGTCACCAAACATAAATGAGCTAATGTGGGATGGTGGCGACGAACCGCCTCCTTCGAGACGGACCTAGCCGTGTGAATGTAATTCACACCCACAGGGAAGCTTTCTGTACATGCGGCAAACTCGTGCCGGCTTTCCTCCCCCCTTCCCCTGGGGCGGGCAGCTATATCGCCACCCACGAGCGGGACTCTCGGACTGGCGCAGCCAGGGATCAAACCCCAGCCGCAGTGATCGACCTGCACTCCGGGCAAGTGCCTTTACCAGTTGAGCCACCTGGGGGGTTTGAATGCTGAAATGTTATGCACCCATAGCTGACAAAGGAGACACTTCATTACATATTCTCCATTGGCTCCAAAAATGTGAACATTTGTTGAAGTTTTGGCCATGGATGGTCGGTCAGTGACAGAGTAGCTGAACTGTCATCACGGCAGAACCAGACTCTGCCATCTTCTTCGGCACATGTTGTTACCTGTCTGAGGGGCTGATTTGCTTGATTGTGCATGTTTTTGTTGGTGATTCATTGTGCTATTTATTCTTATTCTATTCTAGGTGGAACAAATATTCTTATTAGCTCTATGTTGCGATGTATTATGGGGCCTGCGATATGTCTTGCTATTGTACAAGACATGCCAACATGTAATGAGCTATTTTCAGTCTCGTTGCGGTCATCTCTCCCAGCTTTCCACTCCTGGTTCCAGCCACCTACTAAGAGAGCAGAGCAGTTTTAAGCACACAAGTATGATTAGAAAATGTTACACAGGTGTGTGCGCTGGCTGCCCTGCTAGTAGGCGTGGCCGTTCATTGTCCTGATTCCCCTGTCCACACTGACGCCTTCCACACATAATAAGAGGCAACAATTTGCGTGCCTTAATTGATCTATTTCAATTTCTCAATTAGGAAAAACTGCAAATTAAGGTTGTTATATCATTCTTTATCATTCTTGTAACCTACAGGCTACCCATACAAAATGAGGAGTTAGTGTATGAACACGTTCGAAGATGTTTAATGAATCAAAACAGCCAGAAAGGTCTAAATAAAAAGGATAATTCGAGTGCCAAAGACATGAAACTGCCATTCCATGCACAAAAACAAAGCTCAAGCTCTGTTGTTCCCAAAAAGAAAAACAAAATTCTTTCATTTTTCAGAATCTGCAAAGATACTGCCAAAAGTGGCACTGCTGCGTCTCCTAGGACACCTTGGTTGACCTGGGGAGAGTTCCCCAGTATAGAGAGTCCAAATAAAATGGACAGCGAACAGCTCAGTAGAGGGTGGTTGTCCTTTAGATTCTCACAACAGGATCAGATAAGTTTAAAAAGGCAGATTGTGCGGGTATACCTCTGCACCCTAGCTGCTGCCTATGGTACACTTACAAGCACTCTGTTAAGATGCAGTGTACTGTCGATTAGTGATCGATACGGTGTGGGAGGGCTTGCGGTTGCAAATGCTTCCCTCCAGGGCGCCTGCAAGCTTAACGGTTGAGGAGTTACATCTCTTCCATATTGTGCTGATTGAGGAGCAAGCTTATGACCATGTGATCTGTGGCTGACAAATCAGCCGAATCCCCACAACAGAAACTCAAGAACCATCCATCCATCCATCCATCCATTGTCTAAGCCGCTTATTCCTGGTCAGGGTCGCGGGGGCTGGAGCCTATCCCAGCATGCGTTCCGGGCGAGAGGCAGGAATACACCCTGGACAGGTCGCCAATCCATCGCAGGGCACACACACCATTCACTCACACACTCATACCTACGGGCAATTTAGACTCTCCAATTAGCCTAACGTGCATGTCTTTGGACTGTGGGAGGAAACCGGAGTACCCGGAGGAAACCCACGCGGACACGGGGAGAACATGCAAACTCCGCACAGAAAGGCCCCCGGCCTGGATTCGAACCCGAGACCTTCTTGCTGTGAGGCGACAGTGCTATCCACTGCACCACCGTGCCGCCTACTCAAGAACCACATGAAATAAATATAAATAGAAGTAGAAATGAGTGTAAATTGATACTTTAGTCATGAAACATTTTCAGCATATGTAGACTTGGACTCAACTTCCCGAGCCAGCGAATAAGATCATTAACTGGAACCCTCAGTGCGATTTATGGGCGCGCTTTTCACTAATGGGCGAAGGCTGGGTGGATATCTAATTTAGCTAACTAGCTACATGATTGACTGATTGATTGAGTGATTTGTTTTTATTACACGACACTAATTAGCATATACAGTTTACAGCTACACATACTAGCCATGTTTGTGTACACATGACTTTGCATACTCCACAGAACATAGGGTAATAGTTATATTTCTTTTTATTAATATTGATGGTAGTGAACCAGTTCAGTTCATCAACTGTTCAAAACCCCAAAACAAAATCGAAATGAATTCTTAATTTAAGCCGTGATCATGAAGGCTGTTCCAGCTGCTTTCATATGAAGTCACAGTCGCTCTCCCTTCAGCTGTCTTCACCATCTCTGCTCAAATCGCATGGGCTCACCCGTGAAAATTACGCGTGAAAATTAGAGGCAGGGGCTCTAGCGCCTGGCTCTCCATTCAGTCAAACACAGGCTGCAGGGGCCCTGGTGCCATATGTGTCTGGCTCTCCATTCAGTCAAACACAGGCTGCAGGGGCCCAGAGCGCCGTATGAGTCAGGCTGTCCATTCAATAACAGACAGGCTGCAGGGGCCTGAGTACCACATGAGTCAGGCTCTCCATTTGGAATAATTGGCAGTTTAGCATCAGCGGCCCCAGAGAGCTGTGTTTACTGTGAAAGCAGCTTTGATAATTATTGTGGTTGCAGCTCCCTGGGTCTAAGAGCTCTGGATGAAACAACAAAATCCTGTATTGAACTCTATGAATAATGGAGAACTGTTGAAGTCTGCATAGACATACATTTGCTTTCCAAGCGGTGTTATTGCAGTATAAAGGATAATGGTCTTCCATTTATTGTCTTTAAGTCTTAGGGCTCTAGTTTGGGAAGGACGGTAGTGAAAACACACCTGGACGGTAGTGTAATTGCTCGTTTCGGCCCTCGCAAACATAACATTTCTTACCATCTCCCAGTTTGGTAGTTTTGGCAATAAAGGCGTTTGCGTCAAAACGGGTTCGGTTGCGCAATGGGGGGGTGGGGTGGGTCAATGAAAATGTTTGCCGTTGTGCAGGTTTTGTATGTGATAATTCATGCATTTTCATGGTTTTGTGATGTTATTAATTGCCCTGCATTTGGACTATTTGAATCTGGTCACCCTATAGATAAGCCAAGTCACACAAGACTGTTTTGTGCATGTTCTGAATTTCATCTCACCGTGAGGAAAATCGTTAAATGAATGACTAGGTTTTTTAAAGGCAATCCGTACTCAGCTAATCAGTTAAAAGTATTTGATCGTTGTAAGGTGTCAGGTGTGGTTCAATGCACCTGAATGAGGGAGAGACTGTATCTGCACCCTTCAAATGGAATATTTTATAGCATGTTTTTTAAACATGGGGGGGTGGGGTTATATTCGTATTTTATATCCATAAAAATGTTGTACTGTGTTTAAAATGCGGTAATAAATAAAATAAAGAAGCGAAATAAATCTGAAACAACTTTTGTTGAAAAATTAAAATGTGGGACACCTGGTCACCCTAGTTAGTTTAGTTCAGTATTATATGCCGTTCAATTATGTACTCAATTTTATTTTAGTGGAAGAAAGTCTCAAGCCTTGGTGCTTGCTCTTCAGACATGACAAAATTGACAGTTTGTCAGGGCAAAGGTATTAAAGCTGATGATATGATTGGCTGTACTGAACAAAACCACAGGTAATTTATTGTTTCTAAACCAATTTCTTTTACAACTGCATTGCAAGTGCACTACCGTCTCATGTCACGAAACTACCGGAATGGACAAGGACATGCCTTAAGGCGCTACCATTCTGGATTAGCATTACTGTCGGTGCATTGCACTAGAGCCCCTAATCTTTGTCGGTGTTTTTTTTTATCACAATATATTTCTCAGGTAAGCTTTAAGGGAGATTCCACACTACAGATTACATGCCCAGGGGAATAAAGTTTTGTGTTCATAGGGAGAATGGCTCCATGTAACAGCCTAATTAGCTGTCACATTAGATGGTGTATTCTGAACATTTTTTTGAGCATGTGCAGTACACATACACGGGGAATAGCCTACGTATCTGCATACATGATATTGCATGTAACCGAAAGCAAACTTGCCTTTTAGATGGGTCTGCGCTGCAGTATCCAGCTATTAATACTCATATTACATTCCCGGCAGAACAAAGCCATAAACCAGGCATAAATATTCATATGAGAAAAAATAAAATCCAGGAAACTGAGGACACCACAGCCTAGGGGAAGCCGGGGGAACGTCTGCTTAATTTGCTGCCATGCGTGGCATCGGCAACAATAGCTGGAGGACTGTGCCCCATAAAAATAAAACAAAACAAAAACTCCTTGTTGAGCCTCCTTGAGCCTTACTAAATGGCAGGCCGGATGCCGTTTGGACCGAATGCTCTGTTCTGCGTTTTCAGTTTCCCAGAGAATGAACTGTGGTGACCTGTGCTTTATACCAGGCGATACATGGTAGTTTCACACCAAGTGCCTAATTGATTATGGGGCCATTTGTGTCAGGCTGAAGGTTTCTTTTTTTGCTTACATTTGAGAACAGAAACATATTTACGCCAATGTTATTGTGCGGTGGCTAGGGACACTAGAAAATCCACAATGGTTTCTGGCTGTGGGATGTAAAATCTCTCCATCGGTCCCCTTCCCTCTCTCTCTCTCTCTCTCTCTCTCCCCTCCAGCCCTCCCGCTGTGAATGGTGTCGTTGTGAGCCCAGTAAAGAGGTGCACTGCGTGGTGGCAGACTGCGCTGCTCCGGAGTGCGTAAACCCAGTCTATGAGCCCGAGCAGTGCTGCCCCATCTGCAAAAACGGTAAGGCAACTCCCTGCCCCACTACACTTCCTGTTCCAATTGAATGTTAAGACGGGGGGTCCCAAAGTCATAACAAGATACTGCCTAAATATCCAAAGCGAGGCCGAGAGCACAGTGGACTAAACACAAAATGAAAAAGTGAAGTGAAGCAAATAGTCAAATAGAGTCACATAATCAGATAGAAATCACTATTACAAGTGGGCCAGTAAGAAATAATCAGTTAACTCATAGGACAAAAAAGTGGATAAATACAGTAAGTAGCATTTGAGCGATAAGAACGAGAACTGCTGTGTTCATTTCAGGTTACCCATAACCCCTGAATCTAAAGACTAAATATCTACTGTCTTAGAGTATACTGTTAGTTGCCAGCGATGTTGTGGAGCAGTTCCCTCAGACCCACAGAAGATTTATAAAATTCTTGTATCACCTTGGGCTTGACTTTAAGAATGACCTTGCATTTGAAGAATCTTCAGATTTAGAGTACTTAGAAGGGTTTTTTTGGTATGGACTCCGAGCCTCATATCAGAGCGGTTTGGATTCTAAAGCAATCCCCGAAATTCCATAAGAGCATCATGTAGAGCTGAAGAAATTCAGGATCATGAATGATGCATGAGCCTGCGATTCAGAGAGCAGTAATGCACAGCAAATATGCTCAAGGCTTTCAGGGAGGTAAGGGCTGGGGCTATAAAAAAAAATACACACACACATATATATATATACAGTATACATATATACACTTTATAATATGACAGTTATGAGAATATATATGAGAACCCTACTTTATACATATATACAGTACTGTGCAAAAGTCTTAGGCCATTTATCTGAGCAGTGTAAGTGTTTATTTGGTCGAAAAAACACAATATAACATTGATGAAAAGTAACAAAAACGAATTGTGTTTTTAAAACAAGGCCTCCCTTAGAATGCATAACTGAAGCAATTCGCTTTGGTAGACTGTTGTGTAATTTTTGTTAAATAGACCTGTGGTAAATTCTTCCAAGCTTCTTACAGGATTTGCCATAACTCTTCTTTTGACTTTTGGCTGCTTTTTGTTCTTTTCCCTGTCCAAGTAATCCCATACAGCTTCAATTATGTTGAGGTCGGGGCTCTGAGGTGGCCAATTTAATACTGTGTTCCTCAAGGAGGATATCACAAGATCTCAATAACGTTTTGGAAAATGCAATAAAATCATATTTTTTATTGTATTCAATGTTTATTTGTATTTATTCTAATGTTATATAGTGTTTTTCCAAGCATATAAACACTGCCCAGATAAATAGCTTTAAACATAGCTTCAAACATTTTCTTGGGTGGCCTAAGACTTTTGCACAGTACTGTGTATATATATATATACAGTATATATATATACAGTGCCCCTTTAAAGTCTACACCCCCTCTCAAAACTTCACCTTTTTTTGCCTTACAGCCTGAAATGAAAGCATATTGAATCTGACTTTTTCCACTTTTATTTACACATTTTACCCTACAACTTCCAAGTGAAAAAAATGTTTCTCAATGTTTTACTTTTTTTTTTAAAGTCCACAGCATAGTGTATTTCAGAGTAAAGAAGCCACCATGAGCAATAAGGAGCCTCAAAAGAACTCCGGGATAAAGAAAGGCGCATATTTCAAAAGGCATGAAATATCTCTTGGAGCATGGTCAAGACCATAATTAAGAAGTGGAATGCTGGATGACTGAGCAAGAATGAGACTGATCAGAGAGGCCACCAAGAGGCCAATGGCAACTGTGAAGGAGCTACAGGACTTTATGGCAAAGAGTGGTCAATGTGTGCATGTGTCAACAATGCAGAAAGCTCTCCACAATTCTGGTCTGTATGGCAGGGTGGCAAGAAGGAAGCCACTACTCAAAAAAGTTCACATTCAGTCCCATTTGAGATATGCAAAAATCACTCTGAAGATTCTAGCTAGTGTTAGTGATGCTAGGTATTTCACTAGCCATCTAAGCAGGCGATCCATATATTATATTCATAGCTAGCCAGCTAGCTAGTTGTACAGCTGAGCAAGCAATGCTTATTCGTAGCTAGCCACCTAGCTGTAATGTAATGACTTCCATATATTATATTCGTAGCTAGCCAGCTAACTTAACTGTACAGCTGAACAGACAATGCATATTATTATCTTCATAGCTAGCTGGCTATATCATTCATATATTATGTTTGTAGCTAGCAGGCTAGCTAGTTGTACAGCTGAGCAAGCAATGCTTATCGTAGCTAGCCACCTAGCTGTAATGTAATGACGTTTAATTATTTAAGAATTATTTAACGTTTAAGAATTCCAATGACATCACCCGGACACATTCTTCACAACCGGACACATTTTTCTTCCGGGTTTTATCACTCAGGAATGCGAGCTCGTCATGTTGGCATAGCAACTACAGTCCAAAATTCAGATTACGTCACCCGGACACATTCCTGAGCAGCCCGACACATTTTGGCGTGACAGCGGCAGCATTCTGTTATGGGGGTGTTTCTCGTCAGCAGGGACTGGGGCACTTGTCAGCAGAGAAGATAAAAGGGATGGAGCAAAATACAGAAAAAATATTGAGGAAAACCTGCTGCCTGAAAGAAAGGTGAAATTGGGAAGGAGGTTCACCTTTTAACATGACTACAACCCAAAGCACACAGCTAAAGCAACAGTGGAGTGGTCAAAAAAAAGTCCTTGTGTGGTCTAGTCAGAGCCCTGACCTAAATCATATTGAAAACCTGTGGAATGACTTAAAGAGTGCAGTCCATCAAGTGGACTGGTCTGGACTGATATCAACTCTGCATGGTCTCCACGCAATCTGACTGAGCTTGAACAGTTCTGTAAGGAAGAATGGGCAAACTTTGCCCAATCTAGGTGTGCAAAGCTGGTAGAGACATATCCAAACAGACTCATGGCTGTAATTCAAGCAAAGGGTGCTTCTACCAAGTACTAACTCAGCAGGGTGTAGACTTATCAATCCACGTTATTCTAGTTTTTATTTATTTTTATTAATGTTAAAATTAAATTAATGTAAATGGTGGAAATAAAGGTGGGGAAATATGATTTAATATGTTCTACTTTCAGGCTGTACAGCAACAAAAGGTAACATTTTTTAGATGGGGTGTAGACTTTAAAGGGGCACTGTATGAGAACACTACTTTACCTAGAGAGGAAGACGTGCAGGGAAAATGTGAAACTGAACAATATTAGTGTGTGCCTTTGTGTGTTCTGACTGATGTATACATTCCTGGTAAGGTCAACCCATTGTACGGTAAGGTTATTCCCATCAAAGAGCCAATATAGGTGTCTTTAATATCTATGTGAACTAAAGCAGGAGCGTAACACTTCTACAGGTGCTGACACTAACGCAGGCGTGTTACACTTCTTCAGGAGCTGATGTTTTCGAAATTCAGAGAGGGCTAGACTTGGTTACAATTCCTGTGTATATCCCTGTGGCGGGTGACTTGTCCTGCTAACATATTAGGTTTCTGTGTAGTGCCGTGCCCTGCGGTCTGGTTCTGAATCCTGACCTCGCCAGTGCCGACTCTGGCTGGCAGCACCACGGTGCGGTGCATATTTGGCTCTATCGTCGACCAGGAAGGGAGGGCCCTGTGTCATCACTCATCAGTGATTCCTCTGATCGATCGTGCGCATGAAGTGTACTCCCCTGACTGCCCAGCTCAGCATGTAGATTGCAGAGTGAACAGAGAGGCTGGCCAGAGGCTTTTGGAGGAGAGTGCGTGTTTGTCTGTGCTCTCCCGAACTGATGGAGAACGTAGCAGCAATGAGACAGGCCTATAAGTATGACTGGGCATTTCAGATTAGGAGAAAGTAATAGATGGGGGATAAAGCCTGGTTTAAAAAACGCTCATCGTCCTATAAAAAGGTGCGGTGCGCCAGGTTGAAAGGTGATGCGAATCTGCATTACAGCGCAAAGGGTAAAAGACGCTTACATCAGCCAGAAGTCTTCAGTGACAGGTGCTGTCAGGACAAAAATAAAGCAAGGCAAACTGTTCTGCAGCAGGCAGCTGACTCCGGTTTTTATTACATTACTGTATTTATTTGATTATTTCGATCATCATCCCGGGTTCCACTTACATCATTTACATTGGAAATCGCTTTACAAAGCTGAATGGTTTGTCAAGAAATTAAAATGTAGCACCTTCACAAGGGAACAATAGCAATGCCCCACCTGGGAATTGAGCCTGAAACCTTTGATATTGTGTTTATGCTGAGTCTATGCAAGCTCATCGCTGCAGGGGAGGGAACCTCGCTCAAGGTTTGTCAAGAGTAGAAAACATCAAAAGATCCAAACCATCACTTATTAGCCGCAACGTGGCTTCGTCCTTTAATATTTATAGCCGTCAGACTCCTTCCTCCGAAGGTTTAAACATACATTTGGCAGCAGTTAAGACAATCGTCAACTTCAAAATGTAAATTAGGTTAGTCTTTTGAAAAACAAGGTTACATTTCAAAGTACTAAGACATCTTTAAAAGAATGATGTTCCCTACTGATGCACACATGCATGTTCATAGTGTGGTGTCAATATTTTTTTCAACAAGCAGCACCCCAAAAATTAGACACAGAAAGCATTTTTTTTTCCTCCAGCCAGAGTGTTATGAATGACAGGCTGTAACTGAAATTTTGACAGTCCGCTGGTTCATAAACACCTGTGTTGAGGGAAGGTTAATGCCTGCTGGTGGAATTCTAGGCAGCTCTAGGCAGTCTCCCCTGGGGGTCTGGTCAGTATTTATTCATTTTCTTTACAGCCACCTAGCAGCCTACAATATTGATGTTGTTCTTTGGTTGGTTTGTCAGGGGTACAAGAACAAGGGCTGGAAGGGGTGGGGAGGGGTGGAAGGGGCGCACCTTGTTGGCATTCGTCTGACTGTGTGGTCTGCACATCACTGCTTTTCCACCCTGGCGGGCTCCTGGAGGGCTGAGAGTCTGATCCAAACAAACCACCCCGCCCCTGCCCTGGACTGTCTAAATCAGGAGCTTATTTGTGCTCTTTTATAATATGCTCACCCTGTCCTCCATGTATGCACCATTAGGAGCGCACATACCCTACCATTTGCATTTGAACGCACTGACCGAAGCGTTTCTGCCTGAGAAAAATGCTCTGCTTGCCTTACCTGGGTGTTGGCATGCGGGGATGTTCTAGACAGCGGGCCGGGGGTGGGGGTCACTGGGTTATTATTGTAAGGTTTGCAGGCAGAACATGACCAGACCGTTTCACTGGACTTCGGTAAACACTAACATTTCCTTCCCATCTTCCCCAGGTGAAATCCCTGTCATGCGATGCATCATTCCCTATGATGCGGTGTTTGTCTTGGTAGAGGGAGGGGGAGCAAAATCACTGTAGCATTGCAAAAACATGCAACCAGTGTGTGCCAGTGGGAATGTCTGTGTGTCTTGCGTCTGTTCTTATTTCAAGCTCCAAAGCATTTCAGCGCATCCAGCCCCGCCCCCTTTGAGAGAGCCTCATGTCACAGTCTTTCACTCCTTTTTTACCTTCTCCCTCTCTCTCTATCTTACTCTCTCTATCTCTCAATTTCAACTGCTTTCTTTAAATGGCCAACAGCAGTTGTATTGCCAAAGCAAGGCTGTCTTGAATTGAGCATTTCAGGATTAACTTTGACATATTCAGGATTTTGATATTTCGATGGCATTAAGAGGTTTTTTTTTGTTTGCTTTTTGACATTATAGAGTATTTTTGGTTGATCAGTGGCAAGAAATGCAAATTGATTCCATGTTTTAACAAAAGAAAATGTGGAAAGAGGGGATGAATACTTTTCATACCCACTGTATATATATATATATATATATATATCATCTCATCTCATCTTCAGCCGCTTATTCCTAGTTAGGGTCGCGGGGCTGGAGCCTATCCCAGCATGCATTGGGGCAAGAGGCAGGAATACACCCTGGACAGGTCGCCAATCCATCGCAGGGCACTACATACACCATTCACTCACACACACACTCATACCTACGGGCAATTTAGACTCTCCAATTAGCCTAATGTGCATGTCTTTGGACTGTGGGAAGAAACCGGAGTACCCGGAGGAAACCCACGCGGACACGGGAGAACATGCAAACTCCACACAGAAAGGCCCCCGGCCTGGATTCGAACCCGAGACCTTCTTGCTGTGAGGCGACAGTGCTATCCACTGCACCACTGCCTTATATATATATAATTTTAAAAAAAATTTTTTTACATATCTTTATATATATATGAATAGATTTTTTCTTTATTTTGTGTTTTTCTCTTCTCCCTTGCACTTCCTCTCTTCCTGTTCTTTTTATTCACCTTTTTTGCTTTTTCCCTAATCTCATTTTTCCCTTTTTTTCCACTTTTTTTTCCACTCTGCAGGACAGGAACCAGACTATTATTTGTCCTTTTTAAACATTGCTCTTATCCCTATATGAACAAATGAAATAATAATGAATTTTTTCTTTTTCATTTTAACAGTCTTGATGATGACGTAAACTCTGTATTATCTAATCATTTTCAGAATTCTTTCTGCTCTCACTCCCCTCTCCTCTTTCTCTCTTGCCTCTTTCTCCCTCCCTCCTTTCTCTCTCTCCCCCCCCCTCCCTCTCCCACCTTCTCCCAGGCCCAAACTGCTTTGCCGGTACGACCATCATCCCAGCGGGTATTGAGGTGAAGGTGGATGGCTGCACCATCTGCCGATGCCACATGGGGGACTGGTGGAAACCAGCGCAGTGCCTGCGCCGGGAGTGCCTCAATGGACACACGTCACCATAGCAAACGCCTAGCTGGATGGGGCGGAGCTACTGTGTGATGTGGGCCAGGGACTACAGGGACTGGGTGTGGGTGTGGCTGGAGCACAATCCGTTGGAGAGCTGACACTGTTATGAGCTGGGATTGGCTGAAATGATCCACAAAATGCAACGACTTCAGGCCACAGCACAGCATGGTTTTATTTTCTTCTATTATTATTATTGTTGTTATTATTATTATTATTATTACTTGCTTATACTGCTTACAGAGACATATTGTCTTGTACAAATGCGTTTCATTATGAAGCACTGGCACTATTTCAGAAAAACGAAGACCATCTTTGGCCATCTGCCTAGACTGTGACCGATGAAACAAAGAGTGATGAAAGAACAGAGAAAATGTACAAAGCAGAAAGGCAGGGCAAGACAAGGCAATGCCAATTGATTTGCATGTAAATTTAACTTACTCACAGTCCAATGTGCAGGGGTGGGCACTTGTGCCTCTCCGGAGATAGAGCCTTTGCCCGAAAATTCAGATTCACTTGCAAAGAGAGTTTGTTAATCAACCTCTCAGTCACAGAGACTGACACAGTCACTTAATTCTGTGTTTTCCGGCAAATAAGCAAGAATCCATCTTTCACACACTGCGAAACCAGTGCAAGCATTTGAAATCTCCACAGCATCTCCACTGCTGTCAAATTGGTACTAGTGGGGGACACCCCCACGAGCAGGGCTAATTCTCATACTGTGCACTGAGAGACAGTGCACCCTGTATCGCACTGTGGCAGGGCTGTAGAGCTCAATCCATCCACTAGAGGGTGGTGTACAATGGTAGGAGCAAGGCAAGACCAACGAAACAAACCCCAAGCAGGCTGAAGCAATGTGTCTCAAAAGCTTTTGCTCTCAAACTGAAATGAATAAAAAGGAGAGAGGGATGGGTGGGATGGGTGAGAGTGTAAGGAATGGAAGTAGGCATAAGAGAATAAAGGGAAATTTAAATTAAGGCCCACCGCCTTCACGGAAGGAAGGAACTGGAAACAGAAGGAAAAGAAAGCAGAGGAGTCAAAGGAAGTTACGAAGAAAAGCGCCAGGCTAATTACACGGGGAGAGAACATGGGGGATTGACCATTGAAGGTTAAGGTGTGATAATTAAGGGGCTTTATGGGTTCCAGGTTGTGGGCACCCTCAGCCTGAGAACATCTCGTCTCTACAGTATTGTGTGAGAGGAGCTGGGTTGGACATTGAAATCATGCCAGACTGCATCCGAAGTGCAATCTCTTGAAGTCATACAACCCCCCCAAAACCCCACACCTGGCAATACGCTGAAGGTTCCCATGTGTTTCAACTAGGGGTGTGACGGTATACCACGATATTAAAATATGAAATAGTACTATCATAAACTTAACGTAATACTGTGATAGTAAATTACGTGGCAAAATATATTTTCATGCGGGGGAAAAATATTTCAACCATTACCCTACTAAAATGTCTAAATAACCCACATTAAATAATATAATACTAAACCTGTGGTGTCTGGTAATGTAATTTAATCCCACCCAATCCCTCTTTGGTTGTCCTTGCATTTTGTTTTGTTTACAACGCGATTGCGCACGTGCAGACAGCTCCCTCGCATTTCCCAAACCTGGTAGGTAGCGTAGTTATTAGCTAGCTAGCTACACGGCAAATCTGTTTGCAGTCCCTTATAAAAGTTGTGATGTCCGACGCTGATTCCGATGACGAGGCGGTCTGCAATTACGAATTATATCCCCCCAAAAAACTAACTCATTAATCCGTGTGGACTCACTTTCGATTCAGAAAAAAAGGTGTTGTTGAGAACGGATCTCCCATCTGTAGAGAATGTGGGAAACATGTAATGGCCAGAGGAAGTTGCTTAATTCGCAAAGTGAATGATTTAAATTGATTTAAATCTACAATTACGAGGAGTGAACTATATAGTTGCATTTTTTGCTTTATTTTTCAATTAAAATGGTATATAAAACTGAAAAGCGTCATACAATAAACAGATTGAGTTGTAAACTTTGTGTGATACTTTTTTTATCTTAAAAATTGATACCGTGATATACCGAAAACCGTGATATTGAGTAGTACGATTATCATACCATGAAAATTTCATACCGTCACAGCCCTAGTTTCAACTGCTTGTTTTTCCCCCCAAGCCCCAAAACATTTTTCAATAAGCCAGTAGCTTGAACCTGTTATCTTAGCAATTAGAAAGCCGAGTTCATCCTGTGTTCATTTCCCTTAATCGGGCAACTTTTTCTGATAAATTAGTTTTCCCAGCTCACGGCAGTTTAGCCCCTGAGACACATTACGCCAGAGCAAGTTATTTGAAACAAAGAGGGACAGTGTGTAGAGCCAGGATCTGTGTGTCACATGGGTCTTAATAAGTGCTTCCCTTTATCATCAGACATTAGTGGGTTACCCTGCTTGTACCACCCACCACAGCATTTATGCGATAAGCAAAAAAAAGCCTACACATCAATTCTCTGTGCACCAGTAAGCCATTAAACCAATAAAACACTTAGAGCATAACGTTATACAACTTATTTTAAGTTCACTAGCTTTGTCAGTTTCTGCATGGCTTTATCTGTTGGGAAAGACTTTGCCAGTTACTATGGAAATGCTACAAATAGATTTAGGTATTTGAATCAAGAAGGTAGATATATAAAAAACCATCTCCCCTAAACCCAGGTTTAGAATGATACATACCAGCAATTAAGTCAGGACTGAAACCCAATGATTCCTGGTGGTTAGTCACTGGTAGTTTTATCCCAGGAAAGATCCTTAATGGTTAACCTTTTTAGATCCTATTCTCAGCTGGTGATGGATTGAGTATTTAACTATGAAGGAAGGGGTGAGACAATTTCCATAATCCCCTCCTCTCTCTACCCCTCCCTGCAGTTGCCTGAATGCTCACTCCCTTCCTGCAGTTACCTGCAGGCTCACTCACATTTACATTCACATTTAGGTTATCCAGAGCAACTTACAAAAAATGCTCGTCAGTGGGTGAAAAGCAGAGAAAAAGCTGATTATCATCAGCATAGCAGTGGAGGGAGAAGCCATGTGAGGACATTATTGAGCCAAGAGATTTTGTATACAAGGAGAAAAAGGAGGGGACCATGGACGGATCCCTGCGGGACTCCTGTGGTAAGGCTGTGGGATTGGACAAAAAGATCCACATCAGGTCACCTGGTACGAGTGGTCAGAGAGGTAGGATGGAAACCATTTATGGGCGTTGCTAGATATGCCCATTGATATTTCAACTGTATCGAAGCCAAACTCAGTCCTGGGGACCCACTGTGAATGCAGATTTTTGTAGCATCCAATCTCTTAATCAATTAAGGTTGTTTAAAACATGTTTTACGTTCTACCATAATTTTCCCTTCACCTTATTTTAACACAATGCAGGTTTTGGTTCATTGCCATTTGCTGTCATTGAACTTCTCCTTTTCCACAAATTTGGCACTAAGCATTTGGGAGTGCACTGATGTCACCTGCCAGTCTATGATTGAATCAATTAAAAAATATAACCTTTCTAAATTAATTGTTTGTCACATTACACATTACAGGAAATGAGAGCATTAGTTGATCTTACTGATTAAATTGTCTGGGATGTGAATATGGGACAGTTAGTCTTCATGGTATGCATTGCTATTTCTGATATAATATGGCCATAAGAGTGTAAATCAGCCTTGAATAGTCATTAAAAGTGTCAAATTAAGGTACAATTAAAAGGTTGCAATTATGCCTGGAACGAAAACTAGTATAAACAGGAGTCTGAGTTTGGGAACCCCTGAAATACGATTAAGGACAGAGTACAAAGAAGATGTTTTAGCAGAATTGAGCACCTCAGTCACAGAGAGAAGAGACATTTTGTTTGCTTGAAGCCAGACTGATTAGGATCAAGTAGATTATGTTGGGTCAGGTAGTGTATCAGCTATTTTGATAGAACAGAGGAAGGAGGGATGCTGGTCAGTAGTTTTGGACTATAGGTCCATGCTTGTTTTTTAAGAAAGGGACTCGAGCCTCCTTAAATTCATTCAGGAGTTGACCAGGGAGGAGACTGATGGAATTACTGCTGGTGTGGAGGCTTGCAAGAGGAGTGAGGGGATAGAGTCAAGTGGGCACGTAGTCGCTGTTCGGAGCTGCAGGTCACTCCTCCCTGCAGTTATCTGAGGGTCTTTCTGATCTAGATGCATCATTTCCATGTCATTGAATTTAGTCCACCTTGGAATATTTCACTTTCCCACCATTTTACTCTCTACTCAGTAAAATCAATTCCCATAAGAAACGTGAGACATGTCTCTCAGTTGTGTCCAACTAAATACAAAGCAATGGGTTAATTTTTTGGAATATCTATTACACTTGAGGTCTGTGAGGATGCTTGCTTTAACTTAAACACAGGTTGAACATGTGCTTTAAAACAAAGCAGTCGCCACATTTTAGTCCTCTTCACGGCAAAAATGGCATACAGTGCCTGTGAGGATAACTCCTTAGTCTCGCACCTGTTAATTTGTTTTGGCTTCGCACCTGCAGTCATGTGACTGGAGTCAGGAGTGAGCAGATCTGCCTCCCTCCCTGCATCAATCATGAATCCCCCACGATAATTCCTTTCACTGTCCTGTACTCCCCCAAGTGATGTCACATGATGATCTCATTGATATAATGTATTTATAATTTATATGTTGCATGAGGATGAGTCTTTCTCTCTGCCCTTTCCTTTTAATTCTATTTTTGTGAAACAGGTGTATGTATTCAGTCTCCAGTGTCTGTCACCTGAACTCATCATTCTCTCTCTCTCGCCCTCTCTTGCTCTCCCCCTTTCTCTCGCTACCCTGCCCACACACTAGCACTCCAATCTCTCCATTCATTGTTGTTTTGTAAATTTCAATTACCATTGAGTTCAACTGACACTGACTGGAAGGTATGAATGACTGATCTCTTTCTTATAAAACGTATTAAAAAAGTGTGCCTGAAAACCAACTGAGAACACTATCAAATGCGCGGAGAGAATAATATTGTTAAACAATCAACTTTTATTATTTAAGGGTGGCAGGGGTCGTTTCTGGAACAATAAATATCAATATAATTTTGCTTTTATATAAAGACGTGTTTTGTGTTCATCTGAAAAAGTTGTGAAGTCTAAACACGGGCAAAGAGTTTCATTAGATCTAACAAGCATCCAGTGGATGTTCTGACTGAGAAATGTCAGACTGACTGAAATATTACCATTGTATATATTCTTCCAGAGACCCAAGTCACCCTTTAAAGAGAATCTATGTGTACAGCTTGTAAATATTCACAAATGTATGTGTATTTCCAAAAGGTGGAAAAAAATTGTGTATTATTTATTAAGACAAAAACTATTTTGTTAAATAGACTGGAGAAAAAAAGGTGTTGTTCAGCAAAAATGTGTGTCTTATTTTTCATTTGCATCTTTTGTAAATGAGGCTGAAAGCAGTATGCAGTATAATGATTCTGTTTGCAAGCATACTGATCTTAGTCGGTAGAGAGCACACACCATTCATCAAATCAGACTCTTCTCCTGTGCATTAGTAGCTACTGTTACAATAGAAAAAATGTATCTCCCTCACAGCTTTAGGAACAAAGAAGCCAAGGAAACAGATCCCTGCGCAAATTACATCATCAAATGACAACCCAAGAGCCAATATATATATATATATATATATATATATATATATATATATACACTATATAGTATATTGTCCTTCTTTTTTTAGCAAGGCAGATTTTTTTTACCCAAACTTGCCTTGTCAAAAATAGAAACTGTCTGACAGACCACTTGAGGCATAAAATAATGGATGTTGTTTGAACAGGGAACAAGGGGAGAAAGTGTGAGGCAGAAAGAGGGCAAGAGAAACAGAAATTGGGCCTTATTTCTCTTCTACACACACAGTTCCATTTACCCGCCAATTAATCACGAATCCTATTCACATCATTAATTGACACCCCCCCCTTCCCGGAGAGTGAATGCAAATTAATGCAGCGCATACCAATCAATAGCAATTAGGAGCATCCGTGACTAAGCCCATTGAGTAGCAATGACCAGCACCCTGGAATGTGGCCAAAGAGGACCTCCAGGTCCCAGAGCTTAACTTTTTGGGATTACATTGTGTTTCTTAAAAGAGACTGCACTAACTTGCCGCCCGGAGGATTAATTACTTTTCTGTTTTCTGTCCTTTCTGTAATCTATTTTATCGAACCCAGAGCCCAGGATGTTTTTCTGCTGGGGTTGCTGATTACTGTTATCATTTGTTCCTGGCCCAGATGGGGGTTCACTTAGATTTTATTCAAGTTTTGTTTAAAAATTCGATAAAGTGCGTTTATTTAGTACAAGCTATTCTAAAGGGTGAAAACATTAATTTGAGTATTTTGAAACCACTTTGCAAGTGCTGCCACAAGGCCGTGCTTTGATTGGTCAATACTGCAGATCCATGCTCTGACTACAGATTCCATAAGGTGTATCGTAAACATACAAAATTATCGGTATTACAGAAACATGGTAAACTCTCGGAGCCAGATTTACTTAAGGATTGTGACTGCTTCTCGAATGCAAAAACAGTCGCTACAAGGTCGCAATATCTACGTCGGCTTTATTAAGCAAACGATTCTAATTAAAAATTGCTATTAGGATGCTATTTGCGGTGGTTACTGAAGTCAATTTGGAACTTTCCTTTAGATGAATAGTTAAATCTGTTCATGCATATGTATAGACGGGATAAATGCGCTAAAACAGGATGGAGATTTTGTAAATTAGGTTAAGTATTCTGCCTGATTTACTAAAGCATGCCTTAATTGCGGCTCTCCTCTTTGCATGAGAAATTTAAGAACTCTTGAAGCCAGGCAGTATATCACACGTATCACAATCCCCGTTTTGTTCTGTGCTTTCCGAGAGGCTAGTCGCTGTCCCAGCAATGCAAAACAAATAATCACAAATGCTGTTGCAAAGTACCCCGATTCATGTCACTACAGCTTTAGTTTCAGGAATGCCTGTATCTACAGACAACTAAGTCAGAAATATACAGTATAGTCTATACAGCATACATATTATTTACTAGAACTTGAAATAAAAATTATATGAAAGGACACAGGATTTCTATTGACCAATTTGTCATCAGCTAGCAGTCAGTAAAAGACGCAGTTTTGAATTTGAACAATTATCTTATTGTGCATATGCGGTCAGGAGGGTATAGAATGAATAGTGGATACAGTTTTACTTTCAGATGCTCTGTAGTCTTCTCCCATCACAAGTTTATCCATTTCTATTCTTTAGTCTTCTTCTAATATTCTATCCTCGGTTGGACCACCGCTGGTGTCTTTTTCCCGCATTATGTTCTAGGAAGGTATTTGTGCCTGGTTGCGGCGTATACATTTCTTGGCATGATCTGGACATGTGTGCATGCCATGTTGTTTCGGATCCTTTTTATGGGTGTATCCTACCGCAAATTGTGAATGAGGGCGTTTCATTTCTTTGACAGCGTAAATAGAGTCTTAGTCTTAGTAAATTGTGATTGTCATTAATGTGTTGCTATTCACAAAATAACCGCAATGAAATAGCAACCATCTTTGCGCTGCGACTATCTTAGTAAATCTGGCCCTCAGTGACAACTGTGTTCAAACCGCCTAAAGCTTTTTCAGAAATGATCTGATGTACTCAGGGGAATTGCCTTAAATTGTGGCATCCACCATGCTATTTCTTTATCAGTCATTTCATAGAAGAACCAGCAGGTGAGCAGGGGACATTGGCGCTATAAAACATTTTACAATTTCTTCTGCAGTGTGATACACACTGAGCTGTCACTTCTACATGTATTATCTCTCAGAGATAAACTGAAAAACATAAAGGCATCAAAACTAGACAAGAATTAAATGCTTAATTTGCAGTGTTTAAAACAGTCATTATTTTAGAACAGGAAGTGCCAAAAAATGATCCTTTAGAGAAACATTGTAATAGCGTGAGAGGCTTTTTCTGGCAAGTGTGGTTGCGAAAAGGTCACAAAAACAAGTTTTCCAAAAACTATTTTAATCTTTGTCTCCAATGAGAAAGTCATCAAGAGTTTTACCAAAATGAAGAGACCGACACGTCAATAAACTGAGAGTCCATAGACCAATCGCCGGGCCCCATGTGACGCCACGATATGAACATCATACATCATCAGACCCTAAAAATGTTTATTTCTAAATCCAGCAGCCTTAAGGCCTGAATACACTTCACGTTAAATACGCGTACGAGTGCGTAAAATGTCTGCCATGCGTATCCTGCGGTGTTTTGGTGCGGACCTTGTGTACATCCTCAAGAATTAACGTAACGCATACGCGAGGTGCAATACCGACGTAAATCGTGGGGGCAGTGTACCACGTGTGATGTCGAGTCTGTGACTGACTGAAGAAGAACAGGAAGAAGGCGAAGAAGAAAACAAGAGGTTGACAGAGCTGTTGGCAGAGAAGTTGCCCACTGTGGCCGGGGTTCGATTCCCCGACTGCGCCAGTCTGGCTCTGGATGGGAGTCCCGTTCGGCGGCAGAGATTGGCTGTCCACCCCAGGGCAGCGTGGAACTGGCAGGAAGCTTGCCGCATATAAGAGTGACTCTGTGTGTTACAGTCGACCTCTTGGAGGAGGCGGTTCAATTGCCTTTGTCACTGCCGGTCCCAGACCGTAGTGAGTCTGCTCATAGTGCGAGGGGGGATAGTTGAAGTATAAAAAGGTTTTTAAACAAAAAGTTCTGCAACAAAGGTTCAGAAGTTTATGTGTTCTACATAAAAATTTATCTTTTTAATTTATTCCCTTTGCCCCTTTGCTCCTTAAGTATGGAATCCAGTCTATTGGATCCATTGGTCACTATTCAATTAAATTAATCCAATGAGCAAATGTTTCCTGCAATGCTTCCCTGCAATGTTTGTGCCAACATGTTGTTGCATAATTGCAGTAATGTTGTGAGAATGTTACAGACTAGCTGATAAAAATATGGATAATGTATAAAGTATGTGTTACTGCTGAAAAGTAATTTAAAATGTGCCATTCGTTTAGTTATACATTTAGTCTATCGTTGTGCACATCTATTGTGTTCCTTTTAATAAATGGGCACTTTCTACAGTTATAGAATTTGTAGTTCATTGTTTTAATTTGATTTTCTAGCCTTTGGGGATACAAGTACCTTTATTACTGAGCCAAAATGATCTGCCAGAACAAGTAATAAATACCAAGATGGCACAGGAAACAGAGTAGGATATGAACTAAAATATTATAGAGAGCGTTGATCGCACATTAGCGGCAAGAGGAGCATTAGCTGCATTTAGGTTTTATTGCTATGGTGATTGTGGCAGCATTCTGAGTCTAGCAAGCCTGCGGGGATGGTGGCATTGTGTGGGAGAGTGCTGAGGGCAAACTGACCTCAGTTCAGCCGGTTTAAACTTGTGCTGCTTGAACTTTGCCCGGCTCACTGCCTCTAGGCACACCTTCACCGCTGTGAGGGAGCGCAATGAGAGGCAATACTGCTGCTGCTGAAGCATTAGTAAAACTCTTCTGTAGACAGATATAGATGAGGAAATAACTTGTGTAACAAACAATGATGATAACCTGACCGGCGAAACATCTCGGCTCTATTGCCCATTTCTTGCTGTATTAAATAGAAAGCTACATGATTTTTTGAGGATCTATATCTCTATCTATCTATATTTAAACAAAATCCAAGAAAGGGTAGAAGCATGGCAGATGGCATTCAATGTTGCTAAATGTAAAGTTATGCATGTGGAAAATAAAAATATAAGACAATATAAGTATTTTATGGGAAGAGAAAAATCAGTAGGTGTTCACATTTGAAAAATACTTTCACGGTAGCAGTGCGCTACAGCAGTGGAAAAAGGCCAACAGGATGCTGAGATACCTAGTAAAAAGTATTGAGCATAAATCAAAGGAGGTTATATTATGTCATACAATGCATTTGTCAGACCTCACTTAGAGTACTGTGTGCAGTTTTGGGCACCATACTACAAGGAAGATATAGAAGCTCTTGAAAAAGTTCAAAGAGGGCAACTAAATTGGTAAATCTATTCAACCTTGGCAAACGGAGACTTAGAGGGGATTTGATTGAGGTTTTTCAATTCTTTAAAGGGATGAACAAAGTGAACTACCAAAGATTTTTTAAGATAAGTTCAGTTAGCAGAACAATAGAATGCAATCAAACAATGGTGCCAATGCACACACTGCATTTCTGTAAATCCATTACCATCCCCAAAACTGCAACTCCATCTTGCGAGACTACTGTAGCCATGAAATTCATTAGTGAAGGTGTAGGTAGATTGAGTGGTTGACAGACGCTGCCGCTCGCCTGGTGTTCAACCAGCCGAAGTTCACCCACGTCACCCCTCTACTCTCCTCTCTGCACTGGCTCCCCATCGCAGCACGCATCAGATTCAAGTCACTGGTGCTTGCTTTTCAAGCGGCCAGAGGTACTGCTCCCCCATACCTCCAGTCACTCATCACTCCCTACACCCCGCCCAGACCCCTCCGCTCCGCCTCCTCTGGCAAACTGACTGCCCCATCCTCCGGGCACCTGGCAGCCGCTCTCCTCGCGGTCTCGCCTCTTCTCTGTCCTGGTCCCTTGCTGGTGGAACGACCTCCCAATCGGTCAGGACTGCGGAATCACTTCCAATCTTCCGCAAGAGACTCAAAACCCACCTCTTCAGACTCCACTACCACTGAACACTGTCCACCTAGTCAACCTGTCGTCACCACTGTTTACTTGTTCTACACTATCTAAATTTTTTTTTTTTAAACCCACTAACCTTTTCTTTCCCAGTGTTACAGGTATGATACGCAGACGCCTGCAATGATGTCTATCGCTGTATTACTGCACTGATCTTGTGCGCAAACTATGATTGTTCTTACCTTGTATTAATGCACATCTTGTAAGTCGCTCTGGATAAGAGCGTCTGCTAAATGCTTAAAATGTAAATGTAAAATGTGATGATTTCGAGGAGTGCTCCTCCCTCAGCCCTCGTCCCCTCAGGCCCTGGTTTGATCGCTGAGCGATATGAGGCCACGTCGCGTCACAAAGTGAGAGCCCAAATTGAGGTCAGTCTGGAACGCGGCCAATGCAATGCTTCTCGGAAGGCCCCCCTCGCCCGTTCCGCTGACCTATAGAAAAACCACCCGTCTAATAGCCTCACTACCACAACACCATTATCTAGATCTCAGCTCCAGATCCATCACCACCAAGCTTCACTGCATCGCAACGGAGTCATTAACCATAATTGCTTTACCGCTTCCTCCTTAATTACATCTTTTGGTTTGACTGGGGCCTAGCAGGAGAAAAAGACGCCCAGCTACTCCAGCTCCCATTCCCGCAATAGGGCCATATCTCAATACCAATTACCATATGTAAAGGTTAAATGCACAGAGGCAAAGCTCTGAGAGGGGTGCCGTGGAGCGGAACAGCCAAGCGAGAACGATATAAACACACTCCAGTCCCGATGCACACTCGCAAGTGACGTGCTGTCATCTGCCCGCGTATTGACCAGAGACAACCTGCCAGACCCCTGCTCGAAAGGGCAGCCTGATATCTGTCTCGCAGCCGACAACCGTGTCCTGCCGATGATAGATGCGCTCCGTTTTCAGGAAATCGGTGGGCTTCGAATTTTTGCATTTCGTCTCATTGATTTTCTCGCCGAGAAAGACAAACGGTGACTTCTGCCATACCAGAAGGTGATCTGAGATCTGTGTTGATTGTAAAAGGCAGCGACGCTGGCGCACCTGTTGTTAGTGATTTGCGAGTTAAAAGTGAATATGTTTTCATGGTATGTTGGCACACCCTCTCAAATATTTGATGCGATGTTCACTTACAGAACTTCCCCCGCGGCTTACGCCAGGTTCCTGGCAAACAGTAAAGGTCTGCGCACCACCACAGAGGCAAGGCACTTGTTACAAGGCTGGCAGTGTAGTGTAATGGTTAGGGAGCTGGGCTTGTAACTCAGAGGTTGCAGGTTCAATTCCCAGGTGGGACACTGCTGTTGTACCCTTGAGCAAGGTGCTTGACCTGAATTGCTTCAGTAAAATATCCAGCTGTATAAATGGATTGTATGTGAAGAAATGTAAACTGTGTAAGTCGCTCTGGATAAGAGCGTCTGCTAAATGCCTAAAAAATGTAATGTAAATGTAATTACCTTTGAGGCAGTTCATAGCTAAGAGAATGAAAGAGGAAGAAAGATTAGGACTCACAGAAAATGTGTTATTATTATTATTAATATTATTATTATTATTATTATTATTATTATTACTTCTAATACTACCACTATTACTATGTCACATCTTAGCTGAGAAGCAGTAGAAACGAAAGCCTTTGAAGCCTTTGAGTCCAGTTCACAAATTCCTAAAATGTAAATGTAAATGTACATGTGTGCATACAGTTGTCTGTTTCACAATGCTTTCATACGTTTCTTACACAAGAGCAAACGGAAAGGTCAGAGCAAAAAACAAACCTGGGTGGGAGGATCAAATGATCAATATTTAGTTGCAGTTTGAGGTCTGATCTGGGATCTGCGATGATCAGAAAGGGCAGTGACCCTGCTGCAGCAGTTGCTAGCAGCTAACAGTGAATATGTTTTCATTTAGGACCTAGGATTTATGTTTTCAGTAGGATTTGTAGCTTGTCACAGACTAAATTAATATCCAGATAGTGATAAAAAGAAAAACTGAAACACTTTGGGGGGTCGGGATAGCGCTGTCACTGCACAGCAAGACCACATGTCAGTATTTTGACCGCATGGCCTAATGGATAAGGTGTCTGACTTCGGATCAGAAGATAAAGGGTTTGAGTCCCTTCATGGTTGTTGGTATTTCGTAGTATTAATTGTCAGTCCCTTCACTTATAAAAAAAACAAAAACTATTGAGTGTTCAAAACGACAATAGAGAATTTGTCATCATGGTGGAAAGCCATTATACTTAACTCTTTCAGACTCCACTACCACTGAATTCTGTACATCTACCCAATTGTCATCACCACTGCCAACTTGCGCAATACTTATTGTATATGTGTCCCTGCTTACTACTCATTTAAAAAATAATAATAATACAATTACTAACCTTTTCTTTCCCAGTGTTACAGGTATGGTATTCAGCTGCCTACAACGATGTCTATCGCTCTATTACTGCACTGATCTCTTGCGCGAACTATGATTGTTCCTATCATGTATTAATGCACATCTTGTAAGTCGCTCTGGATAAGAGCGTCTGCTAAATGCTTAAAATGTAAATGTAAATGTACAGCAAGAAGGTGCCAGGTTCGAATCCCAGCCGGGGCCTTTCTGTGTGGGTTTCCTCCGGGTACTCCGGTTTCCTTCCACAGTCCAAAGACATGCACATTAGGCTAATTGATGAGTCTAAATTGCCTGTAGGTATAAGTGTGTGAGTGAATGGTGTATGTGCCCTGCGATGGATTGGCGATCTGTCCAGGATGTATTCCTGCCTCTCATCCAATCCAGCCCCCCCGCAACCCTGACCAGGAATAAGCGGGTTAGATAATGAATGAATGATGAATGAATGAAACGGTGAAATTCGAGAAAAAATGGAAATGCCTGAGCAAATGCAGGTAGATGGGCTACAAGCGGAGACATCAGTGACTTTGTTTGGCGGAAACGTCAGCACAGCTTGCTGATGTTTCACAGGCAACAGTAAGGTGATGTCAGCATTGAACTCGTCAGCAAAGGGCAGCAGCGGGTGGAAGCACATACTCTAGGATTGTGATGTCTGCATAAATTCAAAGTGCAAGGCAAAATCAGTGATCAACCACAGATCAGTAGGCCACACATTTCGAACCTGGGGCAAGATCAGCCTATTTTTGGTGTTATCATTTTGTGACCTGAAATTATTCAAAAAAGGGACGCACTTTCAATATAAGTTTTAATGGATAATGTGTTCAAATTCCACCGTTATGATGACTGGATTCTTTTTCATCTTAGCTCCTGAGCTGCTGAAGAGAAATTACTTCAGTTACATCCAATTTCTCTCATCTCAGCCTTGATAACCAGACGGCTAAGAGGCAGCACGCAGTGTCAGGCTGATGTCATTAGGATTTTATCGGTACTTCAGAGCCATCTGAAAGGTACATTAGTTCTGCTAAGCATTGTAATGCTCATCCTTGAAGAACATCTTGGTAATAATCTTTACATTTCTACAGATTGGAGAATACTGAAGAACATGAAAGCATATTTATGAGCAATGAGGAATTTGAAAGGTGTTCAAAAAAAGAAAAGACCTTTCCAGAAAATGACTATAGTCCTGTAATGTGTATGTGAGTGTGTGTGTGTGCGTGTGTGTGTGTGTGTATGCATATGTGACCTGCGTTCATGTATATGCTTTGATCCCAATCATATCCCACATAAAATGACGATTGGTCACTTGGAAGATTGCCATGGGTAAGCTGTTTATGGATAAGTAGCTGAGTAGACCCCCTATACTGTTATGTTTTGCATTATCTGTTCGGTTTGTTTTTGTACTTTGTTTATATTCATTCATCATTCATCATTTACGTTTCATTCACGTTCTGTTCCCCGTCTGTCATTGTTCCTTGTTGTTCGAGATCCACTCCTTGTTTTTGTCATGCACTTCGGGAAATTCAACTTTACAGTTTTTCTGTCTTAGTTTCTTATCTCGTTTTACTTCCTTCTTTCTTTCTAAACACTTTGTTTATATTAGTTAGATGTATATAGTACTAATCTACTAACATTAGGGATTTAGATTAACTTACTAACATTACTAATTACTAATTATCTCACGCTTCTATCTATCGCTATCATTCTCTCTCTTGTTGTCCTATCCCTGTACGCTTCTCACGTTTCGCTTTATCTGCACGCAGATTCTCTCTATGCGTTCCTCCCCTTCGAACTGTGCACGTGTCTGCCTGCTCTTCCAGGTCGTATATTGTCAATGTGTCTATGTGATTCCCAGTCCGTGTCTTTCGTTTCCCTCATTATTGTATTAGTGAATCCTATCGTCCTCACCTGTGTTCCTGCCCTTCTCTCCTCCCAGTCACACCTGATTCCTATTGTGTTTCCCTTCCTTGCTTGTATTTAAGTTCCGTGTTTATGTTCACTCCTTGTCAGAACGTTGTGCCGATTATTTGTAAGCCAGAGTCTGTTGCATTTTCCCGAGACACCCCTTCCGTTTTCACTTCGAGTTTGCCTGCCGATTCTGTTTTGTTTGCCTATTCTGATTCCTTGGTTTTGACTTTTTTGATTGTTTATTGACTACTCTCTGGATTTCGATTTTGTGTCTTCGCTATTCTGTCTACTGGTATTGACCCCTGCCTGAATTAAACATTCCTTTTTGCCTGATCCTGGTCTGCGTCTGGGTCCTTATCCCGTACCTCACATATACATGAAAATACAAACACACACACACACACACACACACATACAAACACACAACCACACACACTTGAAAATCATAGTTATAAAATTGTGAATAGAAATGTCTACACTAATTGGTTGTATTTTTGGCTTACTCTAAAATAACTCTATTTAATATAGCTCTTCCAGGTGGGTACAAATAAAAAAAATGAAAATGATCATAATATTATGGGGAAAATATTGCATGTCATTACTATCAATTATCCAAACTCATTCAACTGTGACAGTTTCACAGTAATTCCCAAGTTCTCTCCCTGCAAAAAGTGGCCCTATCCCTCCTGCACTGGAGCGGGCTGTGTACTGAAACTGCACTAAACCCTCTACACTGGCAGTATACTTAGTGCACTGAGAGAACCCCCTGCTGGCTATGTGCTTAAATTGTACTAGGCCTGTATGGCATATACTCACACCTGGGAGACAATTAAGAGGTCAAGTGGACCATGAAATGTTTAATCTTTGATTCATGAAGTTCGATGGGCACCATCTCCCACACCCTCCCTAGTATCAGAACAGAGTAAATGTGAAAAGTTTTTAGATGTGGGTAATGGACATGGTGTAACGGGATGGCTGGTGGTTTGGTGAACTCAAGCGCAGAGATGAGGCAGAGACAGAGATGCAATGAGAAATGAAAATCTGTACTGAAATACTCAAGTTCTGGGCAGAACAAACATGACAGAAGGTAACACAAAGACTAATCAGTTAACAAACCAAAAGTGGAACAAACACGGTTCCCAAAACATATAGCTCGAAAACAATAAACCAAAATAACACAAAGCCAAAAGGGTAAACACAAAATAGTCCTGGTAAGCATAAAACCGCTGGCAGTAACTCTGGGCAAGAGAAGAAGAAGTGGAAGAGTGGAAGAAGCAGAAGAAGAAGATAAGGAAGAAAGGCCAAATAACCCATGTTCGGGGCTTTATTGTGTGACTGTGTGAAGTTGTACCTGAATTATGTGTGTTTACATGCGGTCATATTGTAGAGAAGTTAAATGTTTATAAGGACTGAGAGTCTGTGGCCATTGTAGTTATTTCTGTGGGAGATCCTGAAAAATACTACACTCTTGATGCTGTAAAGGTATAGTTTATGCCAGCCCGTAACTTGGCAGACGGCATACCCGTCATCCCAGTCAATGGAAGGAATTATATGCATTTTAGCACATTACAGAAAAGTAGAGCTTTCATTGATATTGCTGATTTAAAGGATGAGGCATTTATTGTTCATGACATACTTAGCTATTTCTGACATCTAATGGAGATCAAGGAGAGAGTAAAGAACATAAGAGAGTAAATCATGCTTTAGTAGAAATTATTTTAATAGAAATGTAAAGTGTCTAATTAAGAAGAATTAACAGCTAGTTACAATTCAGGGGTTGGAACGAAAATCAGCATACACAGTAGGACCAGGACCAAGTTTCGGAACCACTGTGCTACATTTCACGTTCTAAAGTCCAGTGTATTTAATGTCACATGCTTAGCTCGACAGTATTGAATATCACAAGTCCAGTGTCCTTCAGAAAGAAAGTTCTTTATCCACCAGATGTAATTAATGATGACCCAGCATGCATCAGCACCCTTGCATTGACTGAGTATCCTGAGGTCAGTCCACACAATCTGTCACCGTTGAGAGCATAAGCAATGGATCTGCACCGCACATGCTTAGACCTGCAGCCACATTTGACATTACAGGCCATTAAGGAACTCACAGGCTGGCAAGACAATACAAGTCACAGCAGCCATATTTTATGATCATCAGAGAGGAGAAATTGTGGGCACTTAACCATTTATACTTGCACATCACAAGGAGGAAATTCACAGGTAGCAGTAACACTCCAGAAGGGGGCAGTGAATCACTTTTTACTCCTAACTTCTGTCCACACTATTCCTGGCTGTCCTTCGATGTGTATTATCTTTTATCTACCGTTCTAAGGTGCATATAGATATGTATTATCTACCCTTCGAAGAGTCGAAGAGCATGGGGGCCCCCACACTTTTGGAATGTCACAAACTGTGCATCCTGACCCTTGGATTCTGAGATCGCAAACATGAAGCCCTTACTATTCCAATGCATCACCGTCTATTATGAGACTCATGGTATATTTTGAACATATATAGTTCCTTACGAGTAGACCAAATAATTATAGCCATCAAGTAAATGTAGGCTTATTACATTGTGGCTTTGAGATGTAGGCTACAAACTTTATGTGTCTATAATTAGCTATGAATGTATTTCAGAAACATACTTAAATGAACGATGAATCTTACAAGCAATTTTAAGATGAATTTAACATAAAGATGATCTATACATTAAGGAAAACTCTGACATCAACAGTAATCGTTTTGAATGCGTTGATCTACTTAGCGGTTTTGCACCTCCTTGTTCCCTCCCCTTGAAATTCATTCCAGTGCTGTTGGTCAGTGCGAGTGTAATTCGGTGGATTTTCTGTCTGCAAGCACAACAATATTATGCCAAGGAAGTGGTGTACTGTTTTAATGGGAATCCATTGTTTTTTTTCTAACCTTGTCACCAGTGAGATACTGCTCAGACTAAATTATTCATATTTTTGAATAATCTATAAGTAATGTCTAGGTAGTCATAAAAATATGATTAAAATGCTAAGTACATTTTTTGAAAAAATATTTTTTATGACACCAGCGTCATTCTACACCATACTTCCTCATGCATGTAGGTTTGACATTTGCTTGTGAAGTTGCCCTGCCTGATTTTACAACTTAATGAATTAGATCATACTGTAACACTTCCTTACACAACAAAAAATGTACACATTTTAAGCTAGATCTGAAGATCTTTGCTTTGCATAGTGTCTGCATGCTTCTTGAATATTCAAGTAAATATTCATATATTACGATTGTTTGGTCTCAACACATATGCAACAAGTTCCCCAACGGACTACAATCTGACTACAACTTGATGGACATATTGTATTATGTTATTATATTATGATATTATATTGATATATATTTGATGGACATCATTCTCCACTGATTGCAAGCTAACATTTCCATCTTGTTATGTACTCTACCATCTTTGGTGCATATTATTAACTGGC
The DNA here is from genome assembly GCA_029706075.1 of Aldrovandia affinis. Taxonomy (NCBI): domain Eukaryota; kingdom Metazoa; phylum Chordata; class Actinopteri; order Notacanthiformes; family Halosauridae; genus Aldrovandia; species Aldrovandia affinis. The sequence goes on from JAINUG010000010.1 coordinate 3,221,547, forward strand.
TACAGCTTTACAGTCTTTAAATTGAGTGACTTTGAAGCTCCTGAAACTGTTGCATGCACTGCGCAAGCGCAGACAGTCTGCCTCTGGTGGCTGGCGGCAGTAAGAGTTCCACCCCTTTGGAACCCATTACAAATGGTCTAGTTTTGATTAGAAAATAATTTTGATCACATTTTGGGCCTTTTTTAAAATCATTTTTGCAATCAATGTATGCAATCCATGTGGTCAATTATTTTTAAAGCCATTTCAAATAATGTTTGTCCCCTCTATATAATCCGCTTACAAAAACAGATCTGAGGTCAGCTCTTTGGGCCATTGTTCCCAGAGTTCCTTTGCAGAGGCTCGGACATTAAAGTGCCTTAATAAAACGGTTTGTCAGCACTAAGAAATTCCAAACCTAAAACCAGAATCATTGTCAGCTATAGATTGTTTTCCATATGGATTATGACTCATTACTCAATCAAAAAATACTTTATCAAGTGTTTTAGCAATGCTGTTACTGCTACTGTGTGTGCGTGGAGGAAAAACATATGACTAATAAGTAATTAGCAGGAATAGTCTATTCAAATGACAATTATAGTGGTGCATAATGTTAAGAGGAGACTAATATTTGATTGTTCGTGTACTGAATTGTTCATTGAAACGACTCTGAGAAAGATCAGCCAGACAGATGGATTTCCCACGTGGCTCAGTGTGAAAGTACGGACAGATGCAGCCCTGTGTCTCGGGCGGAACAACCGCCGTATGCCGCTGTCAGGGAGAGTGACCGCATGTGTCAGCCTCGTGACCTTGCCTCATCCAGTGGTGTTTCAGTCCATAAGCCCTGGTGTACAGAGCTGTCTGTCAGTGGATATCTGACACAAATGGTGTGTAAGAAAAAAATGGTTTCTATGAAGCAAACACATATAATGCCTTATAGCTGTATTTATAGTGCCCTATGATGCACTTATAATGCACTATAAACACTGCTATAAGCACTCATAACAACTCATGGGTAATTATAACGGCCTTTATAATGTTATATAAATCATTGCTATGACAAACTATAAGACCAAAGGGTATAACATATTATGCCCTTGCTTGCTAGCAAACTGTATGCTACAGGTGATATATTGTATTACAACATACATCTGCTCATAAGGCTCTGTCACAACAGGCTATAGTGCATCATAAAAGCAACGTGAAAATGGTGGTATAGTCAATTATAACATCACATACAACATACATTCCTACAGGATATAATTAATTATAAAGCTTTATTAAGCACTATAAGTTGTATTTGCTTGAAGTAAAGTGATCTTGATGGACATAGCATATCATCAGCTACTTATAAAACACTATAATTGGTCAAATAAAGTAATCTTTCTTTAATGTCAAAAGGTTTGAAAAAAATGCACTTTCTGCATGGACAAGTGCACATGATAAACAAACTTATCATCAGTTTTCAACGGAAAAAAACTAACAGTTACATACAGAACATGTTTTTATGTCATGGAGGAGGCGACCTAAGATATGTGAATTATAGTTCCTTACAAAATCCTTACATGTAGAGTAAGGCACGCTACTTTCAAAGTGTAACAAAACTAGTAAACAAATTACCAAAAATCCAGAATGTTTTTAAACCCCCTTTTGGGTAAACAGTGGACATTGATAATGCATGTACATGCAAATGAGAGTTACCCCTTTCCTGCCCGAGCTGAATGTTCCATTTCTTATCGTAATGTGACCAGTCTATGCATTAATGATCATAGTTTACTGGTGTCAAACCAAATATTTAAATATGATACCTTCAGAAAGCTGTTTCCAATTATATGGCATACAATAGCACAATATTAATAAACCTTTAACAAGGCAAGGAAAAACACCCCCAAAAATGTTTATCTTCTAAGAAATTCTAAGTTTCTTTTCCCCAAACAACTGCCATTTTGACTACTTTCCAATAAAAATAGAGAACATATATTGTATATATTATATGGTATATTGAGTCCTTCCTATTTTGTAAGCATTTAAAATCAGAAATACCTTTTACAGTGTAAGAGTTACAGGCTTTTTAGTGACTGATGGTGTTGTTCAAAAAATCTACATATGGAATGTTCCATGGTCAGACACTTTCTTATCTGGATAGTAGAATAAACATGTCTGCACCATGGTATATTACAAATAACATTTAGTCTTACTTAAGATAATAAAATACACAAACAATATAAGATTTAAGATGTGCAATTTTCAAATTTTATTGTAAAAAATACAAGGGTAGGAGGTTACATTGTCTCATTAAATCCTGAAAACAAAGTGCAGGTTACACCGCCATCTTTAACTAAGGTCATAAAAAACACAAATTCAAGAAATATTGGAAAAAAATTAAACCGCATTGTTTGAATTAGAATTGCAATATAGGGTAACAATATGACCTACAATATCAATTTATGTATAAATTAAGTTATAAAGTTCATGCCCCCATGGTCCTCCTCATCCTGAAAGCCAGCAATGAGCCGAAGCTCATCTGGCATCAAAGTCCTCCTCCTCTTGCTCAAGGACTGCATCAGATGCTCTAACTGGGTCCCCACAATCCATTTAAAACTTAAAAATGTATTAATTTTAAAAATTAAAACTTGCTCCAGCAAATAAGGGAATAATCAATAAAAGGAGAATAGTCAGTAAGAAGGAATAGCCTATATATAACTACCTTTCAATGTGCTTGCAAGGTGAAGATACATTTTATTACCGAAAGACATGTTATAACTTGCATTTTAGAAAATATGTACATCATTTAATTTCTGATAATACATAGCTAACTAAAATATTATGGTAATGTACGACTACTGTAGTCCCAAATTTGAACTAGCTAGCTGGACCAATGTGTCATTTAGCAACCAAAATTCACCAGCCTAGTATCAGATGGATTTTTCATTCATCTCATACAATCAGAAGGCTTACCATTTCTAGAAAACATAATATATAAACAGGCGCCCCCAGCAGCAGCATTTTACGCAGCGGCACGGTAGCATCCGACGAGGGGGCAGATCCCGAGATGATGACCAGCATCGTCAGGGCAATGAGGGCGCTAGAGGATCACAACGTTCTTGACTAAAGAAGGACGGGCCACAGCCTGACGTGTTTGGCCCCGGCATCGGCAGCTTCACCCAGGCCCACAGGGAAAACTGGGACGAGCGAGTGATGTCCTCTTGGGGTTTGTCTACAATGCTCAAGGGATGCAAGCTCCAATTCCGATGCCGGGCCCCATCATTCAGGGGTATCCGAGTCACCACCATAGGCGAACCCCTGAAAAAGCAGGTTCTCCATCTGGAGATCTCCTCGCTCTTGGAAAAGAATGTGATCAGGGAAGTAGAGACCTCAGAACGTCTATGTGGGTTCTACTCCACTTATGTCATGATTCCCAAGAAGGGAGGGGGGTACTTTATGAGCATCACGCATAGACTCAACCATTTTAGAGGGAGGGGTGACCTAAGTTTTCAATCAGTATAAACGATCGACACACACACAAGGCTCACCAATAAATAAATAAATAAATAAATATTAAATAAAAAAGTTACCTTGACTGAAAATTTCAGATCCCCCCTTCAAGTGATTTTTCATCCCTTCAAAAATTATTTTCTCTATCACCCTCTCCCAACTTCTTCTTAGTATGCCTGAGTAAACATGAGATTGGTAGATCTAAAGTTATTTTGAGGAGGACAGCGACAGCATGATGAGTGACTCTCTAAAGAGAAGCAGTATTTGGACACTGTAGCAGGGTGGCAGGGGTGGCCACCACGCCAGGTGGTGAGTGGATGGAAGACCAAACAAAAGCTTCGTTCCAATAGGTCAACGGCCAATTTATTACCTTTTTTCAAGCAATTAAACAAAACACAAAGATAAAGCATTTAACTTAAAAACTATCCAATAGAGGGAAACAGCAACAAACAAAAACAGCACTTCTGCCTCCATGTCCCAAAACTCTCCCCTCAGGCATTTCAGGCTGTGCTTTTATAATGGCCTAACGAAGGCAATGGCTCACATCTGAGTTGATTGCTCATTAGCCTCAGGTGAGCCTGCCTGTAAGTGAGGCCGCTGCTGTCCAAGGTCCTGTAGTCCTCTCCAGGCTGTGGGAGGGAACAGGAACACCTGACAGCAGCCAAAAGGGAGGCGCAGCCCTCTCTACTCCTCCCTCCACCTCTCCCAGTGTCACAGACACATCTTAATCAGGTGTCCACAACAACAGCATTGTGTTCTATTTGCAAGGGTCAAATCTCCATCAAAGGGGGGTCCACTGCAAATCTTCACAGGCACTTAAAAAGAAAGCATCCTACTGTGCAGCTGACACAGGTCAGAGAAGAGCCTGTACCTGCTGAAGAATCTAGCAGCACCAGCACTACTTCCGTTAGTGTTGCCACACTGGGAACAGGTAGGGCCAGGAGAATAACCGCCCAGAGCACTTTGACTCATTTAGTCTCAAGGCCCATTTTCCCACTGAGGCAAAATGCAGTGGATGGGGAGCTGGCAAAAATGATTGCCCTTGATTTTCAGCCTTTTTCAATTGTTGAACACAAGGGGTTTAGAGGCTACACAAAGGCATTAAACCCCTCCTACGCACTTCCAAGCCGGAAAACGCTCTCCAGGACAATTATTCCTGAAATGTTTCAGAAGAAGTGTGAGCAAATTAAAGAGAAAGTTAAAAGAGCTTTAAGTGTTACCACAGACTGTTGGACATCCAAGGCCACAACCGGCTTCATGTCTGTGACATGCCATTACATTGAGGATTTTAAGATGACCTCGTGCCTGCTGGACTGTGTTGAGATCAGTGAAAGGCATACTGCAGAAAATCTGGCAGACCAACTTCTGAGGATTGCCCAGGAGTGGAAAATGACTGGTAAAGTTGCTGCCTGTGTCACTGACAATGCAGCCAATATAACACTGGCCATCAGGAAAACAGGCTGGAAACACCTACCTTGCTTTGCTCACACCCTGAATCTGATTGTAAGGGAGGCCCTTGAGGTCATTAAACCTACGGTGGACAAAGTCAAAGGTATAGTTGAATACCTGCACAGGAGCACAGTTGCCTCTGAGAAGCTGAGGAGTACTCAGAGAACTGCGTCTCAAGCAAGACTGTCCAACCAGTTGGAATTCAACATATCACATGTTACATTTACATTTACATTTGAAAAGGATTTAAAAAAATAAAGGTCCCGTCATCACCACCCTGGCCTTAGTCAATCCCCGCCTGCCTACCCTATCCCCAGATGAGTGGGAAGAAATAAGAGAGGCCTGGGATGTGCTGAAGCCCTTTGAAGAGGTCACTGTTGAAATTAGCGGTGAAAGGTAAGTGAAACCTCATGATGGTGAGAATGTTTAAGAAATATTATCATACTTTACATTCATATTATTTGTTAAATGCTCTGATTCTGAAGGCTTGTTTTTCACTTGCACATCAAAGCAAAGTCGTAAACCTGTTTATGATGGAATTGCCTTTCTAAACCTGCAATTGCTCCCTTGACCTAGGTTGTTACTATGGGAACTGGACTCAGGAGAAGCTTCAAAGACTTTAGTTTCTACTGCTTCTCAGCTAAGATGTGACATAGTAATAGTGGTAGTAGTAGAAGTAATAATAATAATAATATTAATAATAATAATAACACATTATCTGTGAGTCCTAATCTTTCTTCCTCTTTCATCCTCTTAGCTATGTGACTGCCTCAAAGGTAATTACATTTACATTAAATGTTTTAGGCATTTAGCAGACGCTCTTTTCCAGAGCGACTTACACAGTTTACATTTCTTTACATACAATCCATTCATACATTTGGATATTTTTACTGAAGCAATTCAGGTTAACTACCTTGCTCAAGGGTATAGCAGCAGTGCCCCACCTGGGAATTGAACCTGCAACCTCTGAGGTACAAGCCCAGCTCCCTAACCGTTACACTACACTGCCAGCCCTTGCGAGGAGTCTTCAAAGGGTCACAGCAAACCATCAAAAAGCTGGTGGAAACCTCAGAAGGCCTGTGAGGGATATGGTGGAAGCCCTGACCAAAAACATGGCAAACAGATTCCACAAAATAGAGTACCATTTACTGCTCTCAGAGCAGCAGATGAGGCCTATCAGCAAATGCTATCAGATTTTCTTCATTTTCAAGCTGGTTTTGTGGATTTTTAGCTAATTATGGTTAAACGTTGTGCCTGGGGCACTTGTAACAGTGACACTCGTTACCCAGAGAGGTTGGAAGGAGATATACGTTTTTTTTCCTTTACAAAACCAAAATCAAATCCTGAAAAGTGTTAACCAGCTAAGCTAACGTGGCTACGGTCTGGATATACAGCTTCGGGTTGCAACGTTGGTAAAGTTAGACTAAATGTTAGCTTTGTTATTCGTGATCCAGCCAGCTTGCTAACGTTAAGATGTTACAGTCAAGCTCTAAAAAAACCTGTGGGTAACGTTACCTTGATGTCAAAATGTAATACTATTTTTTCATTACTATTTCAGCACTTTGTCAATGGGAAGCCCAGTCCCGAGTACCCAAATCTTGTGAAGGACTGGGCTGACACACTGCTGATATTTTTTGCTTTACAGAGGTCCAGGGTATGGAGCTACCTGTGGAGCTAACCAGAGTAATGTCGTTACAGCACACTATAGGCTACTAATGTTACGTTAGTTAGCTAATGCTAGCTAACTTACTACTGAATGTAACGTTATATAGGCCTACTGCTTTTGCTTTTTAATGATTGTAATAGTGAATAGAGACCTACCCAGCTTTACAGGAACAGTGTTGCTCCTTAATGTCGTTGTCCCCTGTCTCAATCGCCAGGTGATGCGGTGGTTCACTTTTACTCTGATCTGTAGGCTTTAGCTTCTATCTTAATTTTTTTTACGTCATTTTGTTGCTGAGTCAGTGTGATATCTTGAATATAACCTTCAAATGCATATTGTAGACCCTTCTGTCTGCTTCTATCTGAAATCGCTTTTTCTATTTTCCAAAAATTGGACAATATTTCTCCAGGGAGTGCAGTTCACGACAGTGGGAGCGCCATGCTGGCTCCGAAAGCTTGACGGACTTAGCAACAGTAACTAAGGGGGGCGTTGTTTAGCGAAGGGTCAATTAAGTTACTTATTTCTGAGCAGTTTTTCACTGAACCAGTGGGGTTCTCTCTTCAGCCACCTGGAGTTTTCAGTCACTGCTTGACTCTCATTCTCATTCGCAAGGAACTGGAGTCAGTGAACCAGACCAAGAACTGGAGTCTGAAGTTGGACAGACGGAGTCGGACCCAGTCACTGCATAACTCTCGTTCTCATTCGCTGGAATAACTGGTGAACGAATCCGTGAACGACTCCTTTTAGGGAACTGAGTCAAAGGATCCGTGTCCCTGAAAGGAACCGTAATGTCCACCACTAGCTACGATAGCTAGCTAGCTACTGGCTACGATAGCACCGAACACTCTCTGATAGCACTCAAAGAAAACGCTGAATTGATCATGACTCAATCAACGCCAAGCGTTACGAGGGCTGTGTTTTTGCTGCCTGACCACAGTAGGACCTGGAGATCAAGAAGATAATCAGACCCAATCAAGAGACAAAGGGTGGACCATCTTACATATGGACTTATATCATGCTAACTTTATCTAGTTGCTGATGAGTAGTGTTCAGTACAAGTGTCTTTCACTCCAACACCCCACTCTCTCCCACACCCCCACCCCACTATAAAGCACAAGACATATGTACACAGATTAGAGATTCAAACGGCTGTTTTCTCAGATCATGTTCCAGTTAATTGATTAAAATAGAGAGAGAGAGAAATGACCAGATGTAGTACAGGCATGTAAAAATGCAAGGCTTCAGCTAGGCTCAACATTACAACAGCGATGAATGGACCACTCAGACTGTTGTTTCATGGCCTTGAAATGAATGATCTCTTCAATCCCAAAGAAAAACGCTGGAAATGTGATATATCCTTCATTTTGTTCTGTTATTCCTACCAGAGAGGACATTGGGGGGGCAGCTAAATATAAACTTGTCTCTACATGTGGACCGATGTTGTTATCCCTGTTGTTACCACTGATATTATTCAAATTTTAATCACGGCTGTAACAATAACAACATTGGCCATTACCACCGATGAGAGAGGGAGAGAAAAAGAGAAACGCAAAAGTAATCACCTGATGATGATACAAATATGTGGTTTGTTGGTTGGATACAGAGATGAGAAAGTGGTAGAGAGGGAGAGGGAAAGGGAGAGAGAGAGAGAGAGAGAGAGACAGAGCGGGAAGAATACAGTGGTACAGCGAGAGGCCTAGGATGGGGTATGAGCAGATTACATTAAACAGGTTCAGGTGAGTATTGTGTATTATGCAGTTATTTATGGCAGAGGGAGTTAGACAATGAGGTTATGAATGGTGCAGCGCTGAGCCTGGCTACAGTGCTGCTCTGTGGAGGAAGGGCTTCAGTGCAGAGACCGCGATTACAGCTGCAGGAAACGCAGCCACTGCAGATACGTCCTATAACTGCACACTCAGCATCTCACCTACACTGATGAACAAGCTTAGATGTTATACCAGAGATACATACAGCAGCCCCCTGACAAAAATATAAGTTATGTGCAATAATTAGCCCAGGACTCAACCCTGGTCCTGGAGGGCTACAGTGCCAGCAGGGCTACTCAACCCTGGTCCTGGAGGGCTACAGTGCCAGCAGGGCTACTCAACCCTGGTCCTGGAGGGCCGCATTGTCTGCAGGCTTTTGTTCCATCTGATTTTCCAGAGCTAGAATAGCTGTCTTGGTTTAAAGTCAGAGCTTCCCAGCTGGGACAAATTGACTAAGGAGCATCACAAAAATCCCATCAAAAGCCAAATATCTTTCACGTGAAGTTGAAACAGAGACACAGTACGCACAGCATAGATCAAACTGCACTTTTATCCACAGCATCCTCTTTCCTCCTTCGATTTCACATCCACACTCATCCTCCGGCCTCATGTAAGAGAGCCGAGTGATTAATTTTGCTCCTCCTAATCTCTGCCAAGACCTAACATGCCGACTCTCAAACGCACTTTACGCTGGGAGGTGTAGGCCCTCTGTGAGCACACACTTCTCCTGCTGGTGATCGGCTGGATCAAGACCACCAGGCTGTGAGCCAAGCAGATGTAAAGGGAAAGAGGCTCTGCTGTGGATATTACGGAGTTTCTAAACCACTGCCTTCTCCTGACTACACTGTATTTAAATAGCAGGGGCTTGGACAGGGACATCCAAATCAATTAACCCGTGAATCACCTTGAGAATAAACACACATCATATCTAGCTCCTAATCAATAATGCAAGCTGAAGAAAATCCATAAATAAAATGAAAAATTTGTGAATAATGCACAGCCTTTCTACTCGAGACTGGGGCTTTCTCTCCTAGTGCAACTGCAGTTGGAATGGACCGTTTTAACTCTCAAATGACTGTGTTGAAAATGTCAAAATAGGTTACAAATGTCAAAATAGGTTACAAATATTAATCTTAAATGTAAAGAGGTTGGTCTGCTGTTCGGCAGGGGATATATAAACTATATTATATATATATATATATATTAACTAAACACTATATAAATATACTATACTGGCTGAATGGTAAAATTGAATGCAGCTGAACCACAAAATCCCAGTTGCATTACATCACAGTGATCATACAGCTGCATAAAGGAGAAAAAGCCCAATCTCTCTCTTTCTCTCCTTCTCCCTCTCTCTCTCTCTCTCTATCTATCTATCTATCTCTCTCTCTCTCTCTCTCTCTCTCTCTCTCTCTCTCTCGCCACAGAACCTCCTGACAGTAACCCAGGGAATGCCACAGAGTAGGATTACCCTGCAAGGCACAGGAACCCTGAGGAAGGTTGTGCCAGCCCTTGGACAAAGTGCTAAGGGGTGAGATGCGACCATTAATCATTACTCTGGATCTGAGGTAGCCATCTGTCTCATGTCCCAGTCTCTGTCTGTGATGAATGTCTTCTTCTCATTAAAATAGCTAGTGAAGAAGAAATGCAGTACTGCACTAACTAGTGGTTACCACCACCAGCATGATCACCACTCAACTGACCAAGCTAGTAACAAGTTACCCAGCTAGCTGCAATCTTACAGCTAGATGATAGCCACAAGCTAAATGAAACTGAAACAAATATCAAGACAAAGTAAATGAATAATGTTCAAAACCAACTCATTTTTAAGTAACTTTAAGAAAGATACGTTTCCTCCAACCTCCAACAAAATGTTACTAAATCACGCCAATTCAGTATGCACAAGCTCACTTGAGAAATAATTCATTTTGATACAGGTATTAATAAGGATTTCCGAAAATCTGATACTCTTTGCAGCCTCATTTGGGGAACATTTATTTTTGTCCAATCCAAAAAAATGAATTTTGTATTCTGCCAGTGAAAATGCATATACAGTACCCTCCAAAATGATTCACACCCTTGATAAAGATGACCAAAGAAGGCTGTATAGAATAAACAATACAGGTAATGAGATATATCATATGATCAAATGTGAAAATTATATAATTGTTTTACTAATACAATTGCTCACAGAATTTTTATTTTTTTGGTAATTAATTTTTCCAAAAAATATCATGCATTGAGTTGCAAAAGGACAACGAAACTTTGAAGAGTTCTGCGAGGAGGCGGGCAAACACATTTGTCCAGGATGGCCTATAGCTCATTTCTCTCACTGGATGAAACAGAGATTATAATAAAATCGATCATTTCTCTTTCACAAACAGAGATCCACCTAAACTACCAGAAGGCTTTTCGGGACTGTATGATGATGACGTTCTGGTGCCACCTAGTGTCGATTTTATGTCAATTTCATTTCACAATAATTCTATTTTGATATCTACTGTATCTTGTTATATGAAAATTAAATCATTAAATAGCTTTTTCTTACGTTAGCGAGGTTGTTTGCTTTTCTTTCTTTTTTTTTTTGGGGGGGGCAGTGATGTAGGGAGGTTTGGGACGGTGGTATAGGGTATAGAGGAGGTTAAAGACCATGACGTTTTGCATTTCTTTTGCTCTGACATACCAGTACAACTCTGCAATAAATCAAAAGACAATTTTAATTCGATATAAACATACAACATGATACATTGTTTCAGACATTTTCTTGTTGTGAGCGCAAATGTGACTATACTAAAATGAAAACGTGTTATTCAGTATGACAATGCTGTCTTTGACTTCTGATTACTTCGCTGCCATAACTCAAAAAAGAAAATGTTAACTGGATAAATGCAATGCTCTCTTCATATTAGCCATTTCATTTCCCATTACTGTCAGCTATCTTATTTTATTGCTATATTGATGTAGTTGCAAGGTGTCTTGCAGACTATAGCCTATGTGTGGTTATTGCTCAACAATACGTAAACAAAACCATAAAAATAACCACCTTCCATCTCTTACTTCTTTGGTCTTCATTATTCCGAATGAGACACATTCTTACGTTAGCGAGCTTGGTAGCCTAATAATAAATGCAATGCTCGAATGCTGTCTTTTAACCGCCACTTCTGTATCAGTCAGAGCAGTCTTTTTTATGATTAGGCTACTTTAAGCGAGGGCAGCTGCACAAACGGTTTTTGAACCATCATTTATTTCGTTTCACCACTGAAAGGTTTGGCAGTGTGTGTATTCACAGTGTATTGAAGGGGGTTTAATTTGAAGCTGTCTGCTCAATTAATCTACCACTGTCAATCACCGAGTGTGGGAAAAGTCTAATTGTGACGTCGCCAAAACTGTTCAGCTCTCGCTGGACCGCCAGTTGTGACGTTTTTGTGGCTGCTCCTGTGACGGCAGCAAATTGGAATTCTGCACTTAAGAGAAGGTGTGCACATATAACAGGTCACGACTCTTTTTCGTTACAAGAAAAAAAACACAAACAAACGAGCTTGGACACGGCTGTTTACACAACCTAGATTAATATGGATAGCCCGAAGATGAATATGGATAGCCCAAAGATTAATATGGATAGCCCAAAGATTAATATGGATAGCACAAATGTTATTATGGATAGCGTAAAGTCAGCTGCTCTTCTTGCCCTGGAAGAATACCCACCGACTCTGCTTAAGTACGATGACCCAGTGTTGGCGGGCAAGAAAACATTGGTAAATGTACTCTTACACGGCACATTGAAGCGTGTAGCTGTGTGGCGTTAATGTGTTGTCCGTGTTAAGTCGAATTTATGCTTTGAGCGACGTGTGGCGCGAGGTTTCAGCATTTATACTTTCTGCGACTGGGCGACAGCTCGTTTATTTACGTCAACAAAAACGCTCCTCTGCGACACATTTCTGTAGTTTTGACAGGGCCGGCTCTACACATTTTGGTGCACTAGGCGAGATTGGCATTTGGGTGCATTTGGGTCCCTCCCCCCCCAACAAACATCAATCAGATATCACCATGGATTCAAGACAAAAATGATTTTTTACATTTTCACTTCTCAAACAAATCACGTACCAAAGTCTCATTTAAACAGAGAGGATAAGAGAAAATGGTAAGAAAACTCACCAGCCACCAGCGATTTGTTTTTGTTTTTGTGAGGGCGACCTGGCGCCCCTAGGCAACATGGCGCCCCAGGCAGCTGCCTGTATGGCCTGTGCCTTGAGCCGGCCCTGAGTTTTGACATCACTTTTGTCGGGCGACGGGTCATGCGACACTTGTTGATGCATCCACAACAATTATTATATAGGCCTATATATTTTTTAAATAAGATTCAATTAGAAAATGAGCTAAAATGCATATTTTTCACGTACCATTCAGCACCAACCCTACTAACTACGATTATGCTGATCTAGCTATCTAACCAGCTACGGTTATGTAATAAGCATCAAATGTGAATTGAACAAAAATAATGATCATAGAATGCGTTATCGAGTGTTGTTTGACATTAGAAGCTAATTAGCAACTTATTTATTAAGTGTGATTATTATTAGTGTGATTAGTGTGTTTTTATAAGATGAAGTGGCTAACTTCACAATTATAGCTAGCCAGTGTAACATTCATCGTTAATGATACAGTCGTTAACATTAACTTTGTATCATTCAGTTTTCAATAACCAGCTAGCTAACTAAGTTAGCTTGCAAGGTAGGTAACATTAGGACAGGCTACATTACAAAACATGATAGATCGTGTTACTTGTTCAAAATTGGGCTATCCAGTGTGACTGGTTTAACGTTTAGATATCCTTTTCTCGTTTACGATTAGCAAACCGTCCTTTAGCTGAGCCAAACAACAGGAGTTACAGTCAGTCTGTGTGATCTTGGGGTGTAGATTGTCTTTGTAAGTTATTTGAAATGTACACATGGCTCACAGGGAAATGGACATAAATGCAAAAGTATCAATAGTGCCATGTGGATGGGTCAACAGTGCAGTAACACATAGTAAATGCAGTAGTACATCATGAAATTATGGATGCTCCTTTAAATCTCCCTGTGTTCAGTATAAGTTCCACCACGCCGAAAGTAGTAATGTTATTTCCTCCCTGATCAGTCTGCTCCTGTGAAGCCGTCACCTTCAACATTCGTGATCGGCCCTCGACCCAAACCAATATGTCCTATAGAGGAAGCGCAAAAAGCGAAAGTCGATCACGTCCTTGATATCATCTTTCCACCGAGGTAACGTCCTGCCCTAAGTGACCCGTACCTTTTGCACACATTTCCTCTGTTCAGTGAGATTGCAGTTGACACCCACTGTGCCCTTACTACAGAGAGTGGTCGGACGGTACCTACAGGTGGGTGCAGAAAGTGTCGCGTGCGCCCACCCCGCGCTTGGAGATAACTGAACTGCAGAACAAGCTGACTGCGAAGCTGCTCAAAAGCCAAGCTCGGGAGCATGGCATCTGCAATGTCCGGGAAGCCCTCTTCCTTCAGTGCTTCGGTAAAGAGCTGTGCAAAGCTGTGCAAAAAATACTCTCAGGGGAAGTGCTTAAACATATAATAAAATATAATGATAGTACTAATAATAAGACCAAAAGTTTTTTTTTTAAAGGAAAAAGGGGGTAGGTCAAATTGGAGTCCATTAAATGCAATTTTGTAGAGGTGTGTATTAAGGCCAGATTGAAAAGCATTAACCGTGTTTGTGCAGTCCTGAGGTGATCAGGGATGGCATTCCATACCTGTGGAGCAAGGACACAAAAGGATTGGTCACCCATTGTTCAGAGCCAGGTCTTTAGCACCTGGATGCGTTTCCCTTGGCTGGAGTGGAGAGTGTGGTGTTAGTTATAGGAGCAAAGTAGGCCAGACGAGTAGATTGGACCAGAATCATTGAAAGTAGCTTTTCTTAAACTGTGGGTCGCGACCCACATGTTTGTGATGGGTCACCACATGATTGGGAAAATCTACAGTGAGGTCCAAAAGTCTGAGTCCACTACCAGGATCTGTTCATCGTTCATCGAAAACTAACACAACATTTTTTTAAATTTTTTTTATTGAATTGGGTCTAACTTAGGGATGTTAATGATTAATTGATGGAGATAAATCCGCAGCCCGCGCTCATTCAGTGACAGTAACGTGTCTCACGTAGATGACACAACCAGATAATGGATCCTGAGTTGGGTCATTGACATGTCGAAATATAACAAGAAAATATAAAATAATTTATTTTGGTTGGTTTTATTAAAACTCGCAGAAACGGTGAGGAGCGCCCGCAATGTGGTTTATGTGGGGGCGTTTTAAGCAATGAACGTCTGAAGTTAAACAAAGTCAAACACCCCCAGCATGAGGGTAAACCCTGGGCAGGTTTTTCCAGTGAAAGGCAGAAAGCTTCAAAAGACAGTGTTTCGACAGTGTAAGAGTAAGTCAGCTGATGTTTTGCCAGACATTGTAGACATACTTTAAGACAGGTGAATAACAGGTTAGAATCTCTCTCTTCAGCTAACTTGGTAACATAATGTTAGCTAATTAGCTAGCATTAGCTACCTGGCAACATGTATTGAAATATAATGTAATATATTTATCATTATAATTTCAATGTATTGAATGTAGAGTTACGACGAGAACCATTTTAGAACTGTCCCGGAGATGGCACTGTGCCCCTTAAGACGCGGTAGTAGATTGTATGGGACCCAGCATCAACGCCCATCATCAAGTCATTGATGACCTTGATCAAGGCTGTTTCAGTGCTGTGCATGGGTCTGAAGCCAGACAGAAAAACCACATGCAGTGCTGACGTTCTCCAATACTTTGGAAATGAAGGGAAGGTTAGAGATAGGCCTGTTGTTAGAGAAGAGTAGGTTTTTTAAGATTTGGTTTCTTGAGAAAAGGTTTGGTTTCTTGAGCAAAGGGTGATGGCAGCGGGCTTGAAAAGGGTTAGGCACCTCTCCAGTGTGGAGAGACTTGATTAGGTCGGTAATGAGCTGAACCGGAGCAAATGAACACTTGAACGGGATTGTAGCAGTGATGTGGAAATAGCATCAAGAGGTCCACTGGTTGTTGCCATCTTTGAGATAAGCACCTCTACCCCTATTCTCCTACCACAGAAGAGATGGTCAGACAGGAAACCATCAACTGCCCAGAAAGGGGGCTGCTGCTGATGCAGATTCTGGATGAGTTCAGCACGTGCATGGCTGTCTTCCAGACACTGGATGAGAGCGGTTCGAACTTTTCCATCAGAAAAATGGTGGAGTGCGCGGTGGGCAAAACCGAAAGGGAGAAAGAGGTACAGCGGGGGAGCACAGTCACTGACTGTCACTCATCTGTGGCAGAAGACTGGCCTCTACCCATCCTCAAAACAATTAAAGAACAGAGGGCTGGCCCCTCCCCCTTCCTCAGACCAATAGGAGAACAGAGAAGGTTCTCCTGTTGGTAACAGAAACAAAGCCCCCAAACATCTTTGACTAATAGGTTAACAGTCATGTTGGGGGCAAAAAACGTTGTTTAGCATGTTGGAAGCGTTTACTACTAATTGCTGTGATGTCAGTGATGCACATCAATAACTAAGATCTTCATCTGAGGTTATCCTCTCTGTGCAATATGCACACACTGAAAAACAATACATGGTTTATGGATTACTGAATAACAATAGCAATAACCACAAGCTCCCATACCCTCCCTGTGTAGTTAGCGGTCAAAGAGAGTGAAAAGCGGGCCCTGGAGTTGCAGTTGAAGGAGAAGCAAGCCGAGTGTGCGGCCATTGAGTTGAAGGAGATGGAGCGACAGGATTTGGATAAGAAGAAACGCACAGAGGAGATCGAGTTCCTGAAGCGTACCAACCAGCAGCTCAAGGTGCGGCTTTCCCACAACAGACTCAGACTACACAAGTGCTTGTGCATTGTCTCTGACACACTGCCTAAATGTATCCAGGATCATTTATGTAGGTCTTTAGCTCTCAGCAAACATCTAGACTTACAGAATTGATTACAGACACATTCCAAATCACTGTGATATTGGTGCATCTCTGAGTCGCGGTGTGCGCTTTTCTCTTTTCCAGTTCCAGCTGATGGGCTCTGCACCGAAGTGCTGATGGGCTCCAGCACCACATGCATCATGGGACACCACTCTATGAAGAGCTTTTCCGTTCAGGCTTTAAAACGTCTTAAGACACCGCTAATCTCTACAAATCTAAAATGAATAAATAACTATGTTAGCACAGTATGAGCACTAGAAGGTTTGATTTGTTATTGGGTAAAATCAAGAGTCTACTTCTTTTTTTAATTTGATTGTTTTGTACCCTGTTAAAGAAAGTACAAGTTGTGATTGTAATAAAGAAAGACTGCTCTCCTTCACCTGTGATCTATGTTTACCAGACATTTGAAGTGAAGTTTGAATAGAAATGGTATATTCCCTGAATCCAGTAGCCTTAACAGTCAAATGCCCTTGTTTAAAGTTCAGCACTCTGGATACTGAACACAAGTGGTATTATGTATTAAAACCACTCAATTACCCTACATGTAAAATATATTTATTTGATTTAATATAATAATTACTACACACCAATTATCAATTAAATCACTGAATTCGTTGATAGGCAGAGCAATCTGGTGGATCAACCTTCACCACATCACCATCAATCACAATTCAATTAAAATTAACAGCTGGTTTATTATCAGCTCGGACAGAGATGGGTAAGAAATCCTTTATGATCTCTGCATCTACTGCATGGAATAGCTGCAGAAAGATTCTAGGATTTAGTTCCTCTTAATAAGTTCAAAGTTTTAATTAGTAATATGGAAGATGATTCCTTTGGGAGTTGTCATTGCTATGATTGAGTTGTTTAAGCTGTTTGCTCTCTTTTATGATCACTTCGTACTGGTGCGGAGTCTGCTCTTACTTTGTGTGATATACTGTAACATACTGTCTTGGTTGTATTGTCTGTAATTTAATATGCTGCTATCTTCTTGGCCAGGTCTCCCTTGCAAAAGAGATCTTCTGATCTCGTTGGGACTAACCTGGTTAAATAAAGGTTAAATAAAGAAATGAAGATACAACAGTAAGACAAAGACAAAAATAGTCAACGTCCAATCTACAGATGTAGGTTCAACTACCTGAACAAATACTAAATCCTGGACATACAATTGACATGTTACAATCACAAAAGAGATGAAATGGAAGACATTGATACCAAACCAAGTTTGTCTCTCCAAATGTAAACACTTGCAGCCGAGGTGTGAGCTGGGACCAGATCTCCCAAGAAAGCAGTAATAAGAACATAAGAATACATAATGACGAGAACGGGCTGTTCAGCCCATCTAGGCTCGTCATGTCCTAATCTAAAGAGTATCTAGTACTGCATCTAGCCTAGACTTGAATAGCCCAAGTGTTTCTGCCTCTACTACCCGACCTGGCAAGCTGTTCCAAGCATTAACAGCTCTCTGTGTAAATAAAAACGTCCTAATATCCATGAGGAATTTGCCAACTAATTTCCACCTGTGGCCTCTTGTTCTGCTGACCCCACTTATCTTTAAAAATCTTTGGTAGTTCACTTTGTTAATCCCTTTTAGGAATTTAGAAACCTCAATGAAATACCCCCTAAGTCTCCATTTGCTAAGCTTAAATAGATTGAGTGCCTTAAGTCTATCCTCATAACTTGTACCTTTCATACCAGGTATCAATTTAGTTACCCTCCTTTGAACTTTTTCAAGAGCTTCTATATCTTTCTTGTAGTGCGGTGTCCAGAACTGCACACAATACTCTAAGTGAGGTCTGACAAAGGGATTACACAACATTAATATAACCTTTGATTTATACTCAATACGTTTTGCTATGTATCCCAGCATCCTGTTGGTCTTTTTTACTGCTGTTGGCCTTTTTTACTGCTTTCTACTGCTTTGATGCAGATAGACTTTGATCAACTAGAATTCCGACATTTTTTCCAAATTGAACACCTACTAATTGTTCTCCTCCCATAAAAGACTCCTGTCTTATGTTTTTATTTCCCACATGCATAAGTTTACATTTAGCAATATTGAATGCCATCTGCCACGTTTCTGCCCATTCTTGGATCATCTTGGATTACTTTAGTTGATTCCAAACTGTTTGCCAAACCCCCAAGTTTAGTATCATCTGCAAATTTAACTATTTTGCTACTCACGTCCCTATCAAGATCATTTATGTAAATAAGGAAGAGCAGAGGTCCCAGCACCAATCCCTGCGGGACTCCACTGCCCACAGCACCTAGGTCAGATACAGCCCCACCTACTGTTACTCTTTGTATTTGCCCTTGCAGCCAATTGAACCCACTCTGAAACAACTCCTGAAATTCCTACTGAATTAATTTGAATAATGAGCCTCTCATGTGGTACCTTGTCAAATGCTTTTTGAAATTCCAAATATACAGTATAATATCATAAGCCTGGTACAGGTCAACACACTTTGTAGCCTCTTCCATTTGAGAAAACCATGTTGGCTCTCCCTTAAAATACTATTATTTTTTGAGAATGATTCCAACTTGTCCCTAATATTACATTCCAGTATTTTACGTGCAATGCAAGTTAAACTGACAGGCCTATAGTTCCCTGGGTCAGTATGGTCCCCCTTCTTATATATTGGAATTATACTACCCTGCTTCCAGTCATCTGGTATTTCTCCAGTGTTTATGGATTGCATAAAAGTATCTGTCAATGGTTTATATATATTTTCCCCAAGTTCTTTAAGTCCTCTGGGATATATGCCACCAGGGCCTGCTGCCTTATTTGTCTTAAGTTTTTGTAGTACTTCTACATCCCTTATCTCAAAGTCCTCCAAAACATTCTGTACATTGGCAATACATTTAGACATATTTATATCCTCTTCTCTAGTAAAGCTCTCAACAAAGTAACTGAAAAATAATGGTGTGCAAACAAAATATTTATAGATATTTCGATTTTATACCATCCTTTCTCAAACAAACTTGAATGTTTTATGACATTCTTGAATAACAAATACCACATGAGTAAAAATGTTGTGTTAGTTCTCCATGAACGATGAAAACAAATAGATCATGGTAGTAGACTCAGACTTTTGGACCCCACTGTATCTGCATTATTTTACAATAAAAATCAACAATTATTTCTATATAAGTAGACTAAATACAACATTGCTGATAAATTAAGAAAAATATTTAATCCAATTGCCGGTTTAAAATACTGACGTTTTTAGGTGAAAATGGGAAGTGGTTGGACTTAAATTGTGGTTAAAAGTGATTTAATCCAATTTGTTCCTTTTAAAATTCCACCCCTCAATTTTTTTATTGGAGTTCGCCTTTTTTCCATGATTTATTCATTTCTCATGTGGATTGGTTATTGTAGGCATCAATCATTCTTCGAACAGGGATTCCGGGCAGAACCAAAATGACTGGGAGGCGATGCTTGCACTCGGATATCTTTAGTTCTTGTCAAAATCAGGACGCCAGTCATTTCGTTTGGGGTCTTGTAATTAGTGAAGCAGACAAAGAGGTTAACCTCGTTGGAGAGGGATGGAGCGGGTGGTTCACTGCCTCCGAAGGCTAATTTTTGCCCACACACTCTTTGAACCTGTGTGCCCGGACTAGAATGTGGACGAGTGATAATTAGTGTTCTGAGATATTTGCTAAAACGAGAGATGTGTACACCGTGTATGTATGCATGTGTCCTTAACCCGTGCGAAAATAAATGAATAAAACAACAACAAAAGCCAGTGCACGAGATAAAGTTGGCTACAATTTCGATTTGGGAGAGCAGACAAGAGCTCCGAGACAAGTCTTGCAACCTAATTTAAACTGAAGCAAAGTTCGGATGATTGTTCAGAGCAGCCAGTTCGAAGACAGACGCGCAGCAGTTATGAAATGCAAGCCTTGACTGGTTAACTGACATTGCGATGATATCTACACGGCACTTCAAAACGCTAGATCAATGCAAACATATGCGATTTTAACTCTAAGAAACCCTTGAAGAAAAAACTTTTACGACTTTTTTTTCGTCTCGCACTAGTTGCGATGTCCGAACGGGAGTGCCATGGCGACGGAGCCCAGGAGTATCGGCCTGGGAGAGCATCCAGGGTAGGCAGGCGCAGTGGAGTCATCCTTCCCTCCGCGAGATGCTCCAGTCCCGGCGGTCAGGACTCGGAGACAGGCCTTATGGACGCAGTTAAGGCGGCTCCGCGCCGGAGCAGCATCATTAAGGTATGAGTCTGTGCTTTCGCTTTTGAACAAGTGCTGGATAAATTTGATACGGATATAGGGGGGTATTTCTGTACCGACTAAACCCAATGACAGAGCGTGCTGTGGCGTCTCATGTCATCTTTATCATAGCTGATAATAACACTGTTATAAATACAGTGACCTGTCTGTGGAGTCTGGAGATCCATAATCCAGCTAGGTTACTGAAGTTTTAAGACAGGGGTGTCAAGGGTGGAGTATATGCTGGTTTTCTGCAACCAATGTAAAGAGGGGAACTCATTGAAATCGCCTGGTGCAGCTCATTGGTTGCAACAAAAACCTGCATACACTCGACCCTTGATTAAATGAGTTTGACACCCCTGGTTTAAGAGATGACTTCTAACCATTCTGGACCAATAGGTGTTTCAGGTTCTTATCAAAATCAGTGACTCCAATCAAGCAATTAAAAACCTAGGTGGAACGAAGAGGAGAAACCCTGTGGTTCTCTTGCATATGCTTCCGATGTAGCTCGCGACATGTTATTTCAAAGACATAGGTCAGTAATCAGATGCAGACTTTATACATCGGGAGAATATATCAACGCATTGTGAAATGAAATAACGACGAATTACTTTACGTTTACATGATTATAGTGTTTGAATGAAAACATAGAGAGTATATACCAAACACACTTAGAACGAGAAGCAAACGCGAACTAATTATGACAAATGATGATTCACAGAAGAGAGCGCATATAATTGTCCGCAATCTTCAGGAGTCAAGAGAACAACCAGCGTTTATGGCTCATAACTTTTCTAGCGATAATTTAAAAACACAACTCTGTTATAGTAATGTAAGGAAATTAAAAGGCATAAATATAATAAGAGAACAGCACTACACAAAATTCACCAAAAACTGCCAAGAGTTCCAAAACTACAAACGACAAAAACCTACTCCCTTACCTACTGGGGGAACCGAAACAATGTGTGGAAATAGCAGCAAACTATATTGCCGCTTACCATAAGCAGAGTGACCCTACAAAGGGAAAGATACATACACGTGTACAGATTTGTATATGTGTCTATATACTGTATGTTTTTATTTCCGTACCTGTGTTCTGTATTTTATATTCCTGTTCTTTTATTTGTGCTTGAACTATAAATTAACTCTAACTAATGTTACGTTTACCAATGCACCTGTCTTAATGATATTGTTGTAAATGTTTATGCTTTGGCAACACAAACGTACAGCATTTTATCATGCCAATAAAGCTATTTGAATTTGAACTTAGTAAGAGAAAAAATAATGAACAGAATGGGCATTTGGTATTTGTATTTTATATTTATTGCAACTTGGGCAGTTGTTCGGGGAGGAACGTGATGTAAGTAAGTAAATGTTTTGTGTTCTTTGTTATGTGGTTCTGTGTGGCTCAGTAGGTAGATCATGGCGATGACAATGCTTAGGTCGAGGGTTCAATTCCCATTGGGACCACATATACTGAAAAATATATGCATTCATTACTGCAAGGTCGCTTTGCATAAAAGCGTCTGCTAAATGGAATATATTATATTTAAATACATATGCATTTTAAGATTTGCATTATTGCATTTTACCAAGGTATTTTTTTGTTTCTTTCCTTCTCTCTCCCAGACACATTTTCTTATTTTAATCTCTCCACCGTACTCTTGCCTCTTCCCCTGGATCAGTGGTTCTCAGCCTTGGTCCTGGGGACCCACTGTGTATGCTGGTGTTTCTTGCAACCATAATTTCAACCTCTGAATTGTAACAAGCTGTTAATTGTTCTTAATTAGACACTTTTAATTTCTATTAAAGCATGATTTAAACCCTATCAAGACCATATTATGTCAGAAATAGCAAATGCATGCCATCAACAATAAATGTCACATTCACATCCCAGGACTTTAAATCAGTCAGATCAACTAATGCTCTCATTTAGTGTAATGCACTATATGACACATGATTCCTTTAGAAAGAGGTAACCTTTTTTTATAGACTGACAGGTGAAATCGGTGGGGGCCTAACTGCTGTAAGTGTGGACACCTGGTCACTGAAACTAAAGCGTTTGTGGAAAAATAGTTCAATTGGCAATGAGCCAAACCTGCATTGCGTTAAAATAAATTTAAGCAAAAAAAAGGATGGAGCTTACACACATGTGTTCAATAGCCTTAATTGATCAAGACATTGGTTGTAACAAAAACCAGCATTCGCAGTGGGTCCCCTGGACCTGGGTTGAGAAACACTGCCCTATTGTTAGAGAACTACTCTGCTCCTGACAATGAGTGTCTTATAATGTGCCCTTGGCTATGGGCCAAGAATAATGACAATGGCTTCGCTGTACGTGTGCGCATTCTCTCGCGCTCCTGTGTACATTTGTGAGTGTGAGTGCTTGCCTGTGATTGAGTCTGTGCGTGCTTTTGAGATAGCGTGTGTAGGTGCGTTTGAGTGTGTGGGCCTGTATGCGTGTGCATGCATGTGTGTGTGTGTGAGTGTACATGTGTGTGTGTGTGTGTGTGTGTGTGTGTGCGTGCGTGCGTGCGTGTGTGTGTCTGTGTGTGTGTTATTCTTCTGCCAAAACAGTGAGGGGTAGATGGCTGAGAGATCTCTCTGTCTCCCAGTGTCATCCTGCTACTGGTACCACTGAGGAGTAGAACGTCGCTGCTCTGAGTCACTGCTCAGCAGGCTGGTCACATGGGGATGTGGAATAATGAGGCCAATCTGTAATAAACGGTGACAAGCTACAGACACATAACTGTAGGGGAACTGGCAACGCCAGTAACCAAGAAAAGTAACAATTTGTCCCAGTAAAAGCTCAATTACAATTCTCCTGAAACAAAGCACCACAACCACATCTGTATTGCACACTACAGTTAACATGCACGCCAATAAAAGGACAGAATAATGTGGGGCATCAATCTTTTCGGATGATTTTAAAAAGGCTTCTTTCTCAGTCTGATGCTCATGTCTGTGTTATACAATTATTCTGAGTGATGCTATAGGTAAGGTATTATTTGGTATTGTATCTAAGTATACCAACAATACATATAATGTTACAATGAATGGTAACTGAAAGTTCCCTACCCCTCTTTGTATTTTCCCTCCTCTCCTCCCTTGCTGTCTTCCTCCTCTTCTACCCATTCCCCTTTCCCTCTTTTTCTTACTCTTTACTGTCTTCTCGCTTCCTTTCTCACCCTCTGCCTCCGCCGTTCTCCTCATTCACCTCACTCCTTTAATTTCTCCTTCCTTTCTTCCCTCCTCTCTCTCTCTCTCTCTCCCTCTTTCCCTCATCTCCTCTCTTCCTCCCTCTCTTGAATTTCTCACCCTCAAGTGAGAGTACGGTTACAGTTGATGGCCACACAGTTTCACGAATGCATGGTTCAGTTCTGAAGTCTTCCCTTCCCACGTGGTTCTGTGTGGCTCAGTGGGTAGAGCATGGCATTGGCAACGCTCAGGTTGCGGGTTCAATTCCCACTGGGACCACACATACTGAAAAATGTATGCATTCACTACTGTAAGTCGCTTTGGATAAAAGTGCCTGCTAAATGACATATATCATATTATATTACACGAGCAGGCCTGGGTATAACTGGCTGACTGCTGAGTCACAGTCCTCCATCTCTCTGTCTCTTTCCTTCTCCTTCTCTCCCTGTCTCCTCGCTATCTCCCAGGACACCTCTGTGGCGAAGGTGAGCGGGGGGAGGAAGAAGACGGTGTCGTTCAGCAGCACACCGTCGGAGCGCAAGGTGAGCAGCGCGGCGGACTGCCTGGCCTTCATGCAGTGCGGCTGCGAGCTGCGCAAGGTGCGTCCGAACGCGCGCGTGTACTGCCGCTTCTTCACCCTGGACGCGGACCAGGCGTGCCTGCGCTGGGAGCCCTCCAAGAAGGACAGCGAGCGCGCCCGGCTGGACGTCGCCGCCATCCGGGAGGTGCGGGTGGGGAAGAGCACCGACACTTTCCGGCACCACGGGCCCGCGGACCAGCTGGCGGAGGAGGCGGCCTTCTCCATCATCCACGGGCAGGACTGCCGCACGCTGGACCTGGTGGCGCTGTCGGCCGACGCCGCCAACATCTGGGTGACGGGGCTCCGCTACCTGCTGTCCCACCCCGCCGCGGTGGGGGGCGGGGCCAGGGGCGGGGCCGGAGGCGTGTTCGAGGAGGGCAGCCACGGCAGCCGGATACGCCGCGGTTGGCTGGCCGACGAGTTTGGCAAAGTGGACGAGGACGGGCACGGCTTCGTGACTGAGGATGTCGCTGTGGCAACTGTCTGCAGGCTCTGTCCCAGCATCAAGGAGACCAAGGTGAAAATGATAACAACGTCCGACAAATTTAAATTTACGATCACATTGATGCGAACTCAAATAAGGAATTGAAAATGCGAATTGCATTATTGCAGTAATAATAATAATTGCTAATAATAAAATAGTAATACTATTAATAATCATAATAATTAGCATAATAATAATAACTTAAATAATGCAACAAATAAAAATTGTCACTATCTTGGGAGTGTGTATATTTCGCTGTGTAGAAATATATTGTGCCTGAGGAGAGTTGGAAGATTCGCTTCATCAGGAAGGTTAGAAGTTTTGGGAAAACCTGTCAAAACCTCCCATGTCTCAACACCTCCTGGTTAGCAGCTTTTCATCCTTGGAAAGCCAAGTCAGCCTGTGTCGGCCAGCCTCTATGGCCCAACTGTTCTCCTCAGTATTTTTACAGTGGTTATGTAATCTGCGTTTAGATGAATCCGTGGGCCAGATAGAAATTAAGTTTACTTTGTGTTTTTGTTTATTGTTCCAATAAGTGATATAATTTGGCTTCTGTTGTAATATCATGTTGTTTACTCTAATTTCGTGTTTTTTGATGTGCTGCCCTGAGGCTGATTTGTTTTAGTGCAGTAAACTTCTCTCTCTCTCTCCCTCTCTCTCTCTCTCTCCCTCTCTCTCTCTCTCCCTCTCTCTCACCCATCCCCCCACCACCATCCTTTGTTTCCTCTCTCTTCTCTGCAGGTACGTCTCAGGTTTAAGGAGATCCAGCTCAGCAAGGAGAAGCTGACGTCCCACGTGACCCTGGAGGAGTTCCAAGAGGCGTTCTGCGAGCTCTGCACCCGTCCCGACGTCTACTTCCTGCTGGTGCAGCTGTCCAAGGACCGGGAGTGCCTGGATGCCCAGGACCTGCGGCTCTTCCTGGAGGCAGAGCAGGGGGCAGGCCCCTCGGCAGCTGAGGCCAGCCTGGACATCCTGCGCCGCTTCGAACCGTCGGTGGCGGGGCGGGAGCAGGGCCTGCTGGGATTGGACGGCTTCGCCCGATACCTGCAGTCGCCCGAGTGCCAGTTGTTCGACCCCCAGAACCAGCGCGTGTGCCAAGACATGAGCCTGCCCCTCTCCCATTACTACATCAGCGCTGCCTGTGCCCGATCCTACCAGCAGGGGGGGTTGTCGGAGGGGGCGCCGGCGGGGCTAGCGCATGCCCTGCGGGCCGGGTGCCGTTACTTGGAGCTCAGGGTGGGTGACGGGCCCGGGGGGGAGCCACTGCTGGACCACCCTACCCTGCCCATTCCCCTGCACAGTGCCCTGGAGACGGTGCGCGACCATGCCTTCGTGACCACGCCCTTCCCCCTGCTGGTGTGCCTGCACCAGCGCTGCAGCCCTGCCCAGCAGCGCACCCTCGCACTGCACCTGCGCCAGGTGTTCGGGGCCTGCCTCTACACCCCCGAGGTCTCGCCCGCGGGACAGGGCGACACCCTGTTGCCCTCCCCGGAACAGCTGAGGGGTCGGGTGCTTCTGGCGGGAAGGAAACTGCCGCCAGGGCAGGAGGGGGAGGAGGGGGAGGTGTCGGACGAGGAGGAGGGGGTGGGCGTGGTCGGGGAGGAGGAGGAGGAGGATGTGAGTGTGGCTGAGGGAGAGGAGGTGGGTGTAGTCGAGGGGGAGGGCCCACCACCCCCACAGCCTCACCGGCTCCGCCTGTGCCGAGAGCTGTCAGACCTGATGGCCTTGGCGCACACCGGCAGCCGGGCATTCTACGCTAAACGCGGGCAACAGGGCTCTCCCCAAACGCCACCCGACCCCACTTCCCCGCCGGACCCCCTCTCCTGGACGCTGTGCTCCCTGGAGCGGGGCGAGGCGGGCCGACTGGCCAGCGAGGCAGCGGAGGAGCTGGTGAGCTTCACCAGGCAGACTCTGACGCGCGTGCGGCCGGACTCCTCCAATCCCAACCCGCAGGGCTACTGGAGCGGCGGCTGCCAGCTGGTGCCGCTCAACCTGCAGGCCCCCGGGACCTCTCTGGACCTGCACCGCGCCTGCTTCGCCCAGAACCAGGGGCGCGGCTTCGTGCTGCGGCCCACCCCCTTCCGCCTGGGGGTCCCCGGCGCGCCCCCCCAGACACTGCGTCTCAGGGTGATTGGCGCCCACGGCCTGCCCAAGCCGCAGGGCTCGGGGTCCATAGGCGAGGTCATCGACCCCTACGTGGCACTGGAGCTGCACGGCGTTCCGGCCGACTGCGCCGAGCACCGCACCCGCACTGCCGCCCAGAACCAGGACGCCCCGCTGTTCAACCAGACCTTCGAGTTCCAGGTGAGGCGTACCAGCTCTCGCAGAACCCCCCTGTGGCTGCTCCCTTTGACCTTGTCTAAAGAAATGCGATGTCGTCTTAAAGACATCTCTCTGAGACATTACCAAAAACTGGAAGATGCTGAAGACCCCTGTAGATTTGGGTTTCAGACAAAAATGTCAAGAGGATTTGAGTTGACCTCTTCCTCTGTGTTTCATGCAAGTCATACCACCGTGTAGCCTTTTCTTGTGAACCTGCTGAAGCTAAGCGGGTGTGGGTTTGGTTAGTACTTGGATAGGAGACTTCCTGAGAAAACAAAGTTGCTGGAAGTGTTGTTGGTGGGCCGGTAGGCAGTTTCCCTCTGGACCGAATTCATTGTAATGCCCTAGCAGAGTGACGGAGTCACTGTGCTGTAGAAGGTGCTGTTCTTTGAATGAGACTTTAAACTGAGGTCCTGGCACACTGTGGTTGGTAAAGATCCCATGGCACTTTTCAAAAGTGTAGGGGTGTTAACAGTTTCCAAATTCTCCAAAAAATGGTCTCTCTTACAGGTAACAGCCAAAATAAAGGAAAGACTTGAGTAAATGAAGGGTTCTGGTAGCTCTGCTTTGGTGGGGTGCATTTTCCTGGCATGGTTTAGGTCCACTCAACCCCTTAGAAGGCAAGGTAAACACCAATAAATACAAAGCCATTCTGAGTGATCACCTTCATCCTATGGTGAAGCATTTCCATACTGATGGGAGTGGTCTCTTCGAGGATGAAAATGCCCCTGTCCACAGGACACGAGTGGTTTGTGGTCTGTGGTTTCGAGTGGTTTGATGAGCATAAAAACGGTGTAAATCATATTCCATGGCTGTCTCCTCAACTCAATTGAACGCTTATGGGAGATTCTTGAGCAGTGCCTGAGACAGCATTTTCCACCACCATCGACAAAACACAAAATGATGGAATGTCTTGTGGACGAATGGTGTCGTATTCCTCCAATAGAGCTCCAGACACTTGTAAAACCTATGCACACGTAAGCTGTTCTGGCAGCTTGTGGTGGCCCAATGGCCTATTAAGACACTTTTTGTTGGTGTTTCTTTTATTTTGGTAGTCACTCATACATCCCACTTAATCACCACAGCCTACAGCTGATTGGTTACACCACCCACTTGTATTCCCCAGGCCTTCAACACAAATGACAATTGAGCTCTCACTCGACCTACCTTTGAAAAAAAAGTACATTACTCTGTGAGACGCTAATGGTACCCTTGTCTTGCCTGAGCTGTAGAGTAGAAAATGACAAACAGGCTGTGTTGTAACCTGTCACCTAGCAACATGAGGGTTACTGCCTGTGGCCCGCTCAGGAGATGGTTAGGAAATGGAGGGATTTCGTTAACAGTGTGTGGCTGACATTACCCCTCCCCCCACAAGGTGAGCGTACCCGAGCTGGCCCTGCTGCGCTTCGTGGTGCTGGACGACGACTACATCGGCGACGACTTCATCGGCCAGTACAGCGTGGCGCTGGAGTGCCTGCGCCCAGGTTACCGCAGCGTGCCGCTGCTGGGACTGTCCGGCGAGCCGCTGCCCCAGGCCAGTCTGTTCATCCACGTGGCAGTCGCCGGTCAGCAGGGCGGGGCCAGGGGCGGAGCTCAGAGGAGGCCGGGGCGTGGCCGAATCCTCCGCCACACCGGCATCAGGACCCTGGACTACGCCCTCAGGCCCGCCTCCGCGCCGCTAAAGGAGGCCGCCGACCTGCGAGAGGGGGTGCAGGTGAGCGCATCGCGAGAAACGGCGCAACTGTCGCCACGCTGAATGTAGCTATGGTGATCGTGTGCTAGCATTATTCAGAGGGATGATGAGATTGGGGCTAATTAATACGCAGTGTTACAATCCCACCAGGGTATGTAGTACAGGGGACACTGTGTACAGGGATAGTAGGCATTCTTCAGTTTGTTTGTGTCATTTCTTGTATCCGAATGTGTCATTTCATTGTTTGATATGTGTGTATTTGCGTAGAATGCTTTGGAAAGTTTCAAAGAGCAGTGTGGGCTCCCGCCGGTGGCCAAATTGAAGCAGTGCATTCAGTGCCTGGCCTCCCGTCTGCAGACTGCAGATGGGGCACCCGGGGCAAATCTGGCACTGAGAGATGGGTACCCCTACCTGGATTCGCTGGGCTACATGCCCGAAACTTCCCACAAGCTACTCAGTGCTTACCAGAAGGTGGGTACCCCTGCCCTGAGACTGTACTGAGATCAGCCATGTGAGTGTGTGTCTGGGAGACTCCTGCGATCAGTCACATGAGTGCGTGTCTGTCTGCTGAGACTGTACTGAGATCAGTCACGTGGGTTTGTGTCTGTCTATGTCAGGTGATCACTGCGCACAAACTACTGATTGAGAACACCGATGGGGTGCAGGAGAGGATTGGCCAGGTGCAGAAACATGGTAAGGATAGGGGCAGGGCAGACAGAGCGCTTTGGGGGGGGGGGCCGGGGCGGTCAGAGATGCTCTGAAAAATTAGGGCCAATTAATTTTCAGACAGAGAATGACTTAGAGAGACAAAATAACAGTAATAACGAGGATGACGTTGGAGGATGGCTGTGATGGATTAAGCGGTCGGTCAGAGACAGGCTGCACTGATATTGGCCCCTCCTTCCAGGGATGGAGTTGCACGAGGACCTGCCCAAGCTGGGGGAGGAGGAGGGGCTGAAGGGCCCGAAACTCAGCAAAGCGGCTGAGAGTTTCACCTGGAACATCACTGTGTTGAAGGTACTGTCCATCTCTCTCTGTCTGAGGGACAGTGCAACGGTACTGTCTTTCTGTTTTAGTGACCGTGCAACAGTATCGTCTCTCTCTCTCTCTCTCTCTCTCTCTCTCTCTCTCTCTCTCTCTCTCTCTCTCTCTCTCTCTCTCTCTCTCTCTCTCTCTCTCTCTCTCTCTCTCTCTCTCTCTCTCTCTCTCTCTCTCTCTCTCTCTCTCTCTGTTTCGAATGACTGTGCAACAGTATTGTCTCTGCGTAAGGGATAATGCAACAGTACTGTCCCTCTGTTTTCAGGACAATACTGTCTCTCTCTCTCTCTCCGTTTTAGGGACAATGTGATCTGCTGCGGAGAGCCAAGGTGGATGCTGTGGACACCCTGAGGGAGCTCACGCTGGCCTGCGAGGCGTGTGGACTGACCTCTTCGACCAAATAACATGAACACTTCTGCAAACTCTTATTACGTCGGGCCTGTTGAATAAGCGCTACTGTGTAACATTCTGACAATTTTGCCTTAATGTCAGGGACCACTTGAAATATTGTAAGGATGATTATGAACGTGCGGCAAATGTTCCGTGGAGGAATGGGGATGCTCTAGAAGGGTCAAGAGGCGCGGTGTATGGAGCTTCAACCCCATTCGTGCATTTATCTGTCATTGGTGTGTCTGCCTGCTTTTTAACAAGTATTTGTTGCCTTTCTTGATATACTGCTGCAATATATACTGTATATATACAGTCAGGTCCATAAATATTTGGACATTGACAAAGTTATTGTTATTTTAGCTGTCTACCACAGCATATTGGAGTTGAAATTACATAATGAATATGAGCTCAAAGTGCAGACCTTCAGCTTTAATTTAAATCTGGTGAACGGTGTAGGAATTACAGCACTTTTTATATGTGGTCCCCCCCTTTTTAAGGGACCAAAAGTAATTGGACAATTGGCTGCTCAGCTGTTCCATGGCCAGGTGTGTGTTATTCCCTCATTTATTTTATTTACAAGTAAGCAGATAAAAGGTGTAGAGTTGATTAGAGTTGATTTCAAGTGTTGCATTTGCATTTGGAATCTGTTGGAATTTGGCATTTGCATTTGGAATCTGTTAACTCTCAATATGAAGTCCAAAGAAAACAACTGTAGTGGATGACAGAAGAGTTATTTCCCTGGTGAAGAAAAACCCCTTCACAACAGTTGGCCAGATCAAGAGCACCCTCCAGGAGGTAGGCGTATCTGTGTCAAAGTCAACAATCAAGAGAAGACTTCACCAGAGTAAATACAGACGGTTTACCACAAGATGTAAACCATTCCTCAAAACAGGAAGACCAGATTAGAGTTTGCCAAAAAACATCTAAAAAAGCCTGTACAGTTCTGGAACAACATCCTGTGGACAGATGAGAGATCTGGTACAAAGATCAATTTGTACCAGAATGATGGGAAGAGAAGAGTATGGAGAAGGGAAGGAACTGCTCATGATCCGAAGCATACCTCATCTGTGAAGCATGGTGGAGGTAGTGTTATGGCGTGGGCATGTATGGCTGCCAATGGAACTGGTTCCCTTGTATTTATTGATGATGTGACTGCTGACAAAAGCAGCAGGATGAATTCTGAAGTGTATAGGGCTATATTATCTGCTCAGATTCAGCCAAATGCTTCAAAACTCATTGGACAGTGCAGATGGACAATGACCCGAAGCATACTGCGAAAGCAACTTTTTTAAGGCAAAGAAGTGGAATGTTCTGCAATGGCCAAGTCAATCACCTGACTTGAATCCAATTGAGCATGCATTTCACTTGCTGAAGGCAAAACGCCCCAAGAACAAGCAGGAACTGAAGACAGCAGCAGTAAAGGCCTGGCAGAGCATCACCAGGGAAGAAACCCCAGCGTCTGGTGATGTCTATGGGTTCCAGACTTCAGGCAGTGATTGACTGCAAAGTATTAAAAATGACAATTTAATTTATGATTATGTTAGTTTGTCCATTTACTTTTGAGCCCCTAAAATTTGGGGGGCTATGCATAAAAATGGTTGTAATTCCTACACGGTTCATACAATATTTTTTACAAAACCCTTAAATTAAAGCTGAAGGTCTACATGTAAAGCATATCTTGATTGTTTCATTTGAAATCCAATGCCAATGTGCTGGCATACAGAACCAAATGATGAAAATTGTGTCACTGTCCAAATACTTGACTGACCTGACTGTATATATATATATATATATATATATATATATATATATATACAGTACCAGTCAAAAGTTTGAGTACACCTTCCATCTGGACTACGGCTAATCGGGCACTCCTTCATTCTTCAGCAAGATAACGACCCGAAACACACCTTGAAGTTATGCAAGAACTACCTGGTGAAGGAGGAACGTGAAGGACAACTCAAACTGATGACCTGGCCTGCCCAGTGTCCAGACCTCAATCCCATAGAAATTGTATGGGACGAACTGGACAGAAGAGTCAAAGCAAAGCAACCCACAAGTTTCTCTGGGAATTGCTGCAGGAGAGCTGGGAAGACATATCGGGTGATTTCCTGCTGAAACTTATTAAACGAATGGCCCGTTTGTGAGGCTGTTATCACGGCAAAGGGTGGCTATTTTGAGGAATCCAAGATTCAATTTTAAATATAATTTTCTTATTTTCTCAATTTGTTCATTGTTACATGTGTTTTTTGTCATTTTAAAGTATTTTCAGAAACGTATACGTTGTAAAGCATTGTCAATTATGAGATAAACCTAGTTTCCAGCAGGTGTACTCAAACTTTTAACTGGTATTGTGTATATAAAACAATTTGGGGGGCGGGGGCGTATTCAAAATGACTGCAACAGGTTTGTAACTGCAACTGAACAACTGCAACTTATGCTTTTGTTTGCTAGTTTTATATTTTGTTTACACTGTGGCCCTCCTGGACCAGGGTTTAGTGACCCTTTTGACACTAAGGTCCTTCAGAACCAGGGCTCTGCATTGAATTTGCTTTCTTGGAGCAGCTGTGTGGTGTAGTGCTTTTGTGACTTTTAACCAGAGGCATTCAGGTGTGATTCTCAGTTGTAACCTAGAGCAAAATGCCAAACTTGAACTACTTCAAAAGTTACAAACCAAAGGCTTAAAAACATCTGCTAACCAAATAAAATGTGAAATTAATGTCATGGTCAGTTAATAATTGATACATCTACACAGGTGAGAATATCCTCTCGGGACTACCATGACCAGGCTAGAAAGTTTAAGGGGTGGGCATGGCTTCAATGTGAGCACTGTTCATGAGATTTCTCAAATTTCAATTAGTCACCAGATGGAGCCACTGCATGAGGAAGAACTTGTTAGATACATACCCGTTTGTAATCATTATATATTCATTTGTTGTATCATTTAAGTTAAAGTGAATTGAAGTAGAACCAGGGCTGAATCGCCCTGCAGGTCCAGGGGTCACAGGACAGCGATATGGACAGAAGCTGCTTGGTGCAGGGGACTGTTTGGAAGTAAATCATGCTTTTTGGAAGATGGTTAGTTCCCTACATCATGAAACTGGGAGCTTTCAGTCATGGGAGTTTAAGAAGATCTCCGAAAGTCCGAGATTTTCTTCCTCCACTCTGTCCTATGTGGAACATAGTTGCTGGCTAGCTAACAATGAAAGAACATAAAGTTTTGCGTGAGTAACAGGTAGGCTGTGGTTCAAAGTGTCTAGCCTTTGAACTGCAAAAGCCAGCTTTTTACTGAAATGTAGGAGAACATTTATACTGTGGAGGTCCTTGTATCACAAACCAGCTATTGGACACACCCGCCACAGACATGTTTGACTATGGTGTGTCTGACTGTTCTCTGAACATGATGAATTATGGTGAACATGCCCTCATTTTACTGAATTTTACTTATGAGGTTTGGCACACTCCAGCACCTTCAGGTTTTAGCCACAAAAAATGGAGGACGACACATTACAGAACAAATCGAACCCACTTCCACAAACCAGTTTTGACCCCTGGGCTGTTTTGAGCACACTGGACGGTGACAGTGATTTGCTGGCAGTAGCTTTCTCGTATTGTAACCCCCCACCTCATCCCATCCTGGCCTCTGCTTCTTGCCCATTTGGTTCAATATAGAAAAGTGCCAATTCATTGATTCTGGAGATTCCCCACATTCCCCAGAATCTTCTCGCCCATTCGGTGCGATGGAGCTCAATGGACGCATTTTAGCTCCGGTGCCTGAATCTGGCAGCGATGTGGGCATGTGGCGAAGGGGTGGGGGTGGTGCGGGGCCTGTGTTGTGGCGCGTGTGGTGAGACGGGCCAATTGGGTCAATGGCCGTCTGCACCGTACTGCCATTATGCTATAATCCTGCTCCGCTTTTCTGGAAAACCTGAATAGCGTTAGAATCACTGACTCGACTCAATCACTGACAAAGCGATTGTCCCGTTTATAAAAACTCGGCGGCATATAAAAAGGGCCCACAACGATCCAGGCCTATACACCTCACACACAGACTTCAGGGGAAACGACCGTGGTGCTGGGAAACATGTCAAAAATGGGCAGGGTGAGTACGGAGTGACCTCACCCTTCCATGACACCTCAACATGCTGGAGCACAGATATGTACACGCAAGATGTGATCAGCAATATTGAGTGATTGCTATTTTGGTCACCTAAAGATATGTCGACGTCATCGCATGATTTACCTAGGGATTATGTAAAAGTGCATACATACATTAATAATTACTGAAGACAAATACACAAGAAAGTCACAAGACCTTTTTCATTGTGACCCTGTATAGCTATTTAATTATTAAGGTTCAGCTCAATAAAATGTATATTAGCACTTCCACTGCAGATTAAAAGAGGGGTTGCGTGGTAAGAGCGTTCGATGCTAGCCACGGCGACCGGGGTTCGGCTCTGGCCGGGACATTTTTTCAGTATATGTGGTGCCAGTGAGAATTGAACCTACAACCTAAGCGTTGCCAACGCTGTGCTGTACCAACTGAGCCACACAGAACCAGGGTAATAATATTGTGAGCATTGTAATTATCAAAATGTATATGGTACTAAATGGCTACTTGTTGAATATATCTACAATATAATGGCATCCTGTTATAGAGGTAGAGGTCCTCAGCCACAGGTCATTTTAGGGGGGAACACCTGACACAGCACACATGCAGCAGTTCCTGCTGTTTGGCCCTGTGGGACTTCCGGGTTTCCTTTCAGAAAATGTGTCACTTGCTCTTACGTCCCCTGCCATCCCACAGATTGTCTTCTACGAGGATAAATACTTCCAGGGTCGTAGGTACGAGTGCGACAGCGAGTGCTCCGACTTTCATGCCTACCTGAGCCGCTGCAACTCCATCCGGGTGGAGAGCGGCTGCTGGGTGCTGTACGAGCGGCCCAACTACATGGGCTTCCAGTACGTGTTGACCCGGGGCGAGTACCCCGAATACCAGCGCTGGATGGGCCTCAGCGACCGCCTGTGCTCCTGCAAGATGATCCGTCTTGTAAGTGTCTTTCAGTCCACGAGGGAGAGACCAGAACCCCCTGGATCTCCTCCCACTCCTGCAAAGGCCTGCGTGGCCACGCTGCTGGGTGTCCACAGATAGTTTACGTCGAAATGTCTTTCCCATTTGGGAATTGATTTTGTGGTGGCCAGAATATAAAAATACTGCAAACACAGAGAGTGCATAAAAGTGCTCGGTAGCAGCAGCAGCATTACACACGGAGATGTGCAGAACGGCAATTCAAGACCGAGCTCAATAAAATAGAATATGCCGACTACAAGAAATCATGTAATAATGATAATAATAATGTTAACTGAGCTATGATGTAGACCAGGGGTGTCAAACTCATTCCATCGTGGGCCGAGTGTGTGCAGGTTTTTGTGGCAACCAGTGCACTACACCGGGTGATTTCAATTAGTTCCTCACCTTGGCTGAAGAAGGAAGCTAATTAGTGAAATCACCTGTTGTTGTGCACTGGTTGCAACAAAAACCTGCATACACTCAGCCCACAATGTAATGAGTTTGACACTACTGATGTAGACTGTTGTGAAAAGGTGAAAAGTACAGGAGTTTTTATTCGATATCTTCCCCCTCCCTCCAGAAGGCTAGTGGTGCCCAGTCCAAGATCCAGCTGTACGATAAGGCCAGTTTTGGCGGCCAGGTGTTCGAGGCGATGGAGGACTGCCCCTCAGTCCAGGAGCGCTTCGGTGCACGGGAGATCCTCTCCTGCAAGGTGGCGGAGGGGGTGTGGGTCCTGTACGAGCACCCCAACTACCGCGGCCGCCAGTACCTGCTGGAGAAGGGCGAGTACCGCAAGCCCGTCGACTGGGGCGCCATCTGCTCCACAGTCCAGTCCTTCCGACACCTCGCAGAGTGACCCCCCCCCGAATCCTGAGCTCGCTCCTCGTTGCCGCTGCAAGCTGAGCCCCAGGGCCCCGCCCCTTCTGGTGTCTCAATAAAAACGTGACAGGCAACAGCTGAGGGTTTGTCTTCAATGGGTGCGTTTGGGGTTCGTGTTGGCAAGGGAGCATGTGTCTCCATGTGCTGCAGGCACGCACATTTGAAATAGTGAAACACTGTAGCCCACACCCGGCTGGCTTAGAGTCTTATGAAGAAAGGAACATTGTTTGCATTTGTTTTTTGAGAAACATCAGTACAAACCACATCACTAACACACCACATCATTAACACACTGCATCACACCACATCACTAACACACCACAATCACACCACATCATTAACACACCACTAACACACCACACCACATCACTAACACACCACATTACTATCACACCACATCATTAACACACCACACCACTAACACACCACATTACTAACACACCACATCACTAACACACCACATCACTAACACACCACATCATTAACACACTGCATCACACCACATCACTAACACACCACAATCACACCACATCACTAACACACCACTAACACACCACACCACACCACTAACACACCACATTACTAACACACCACACCACATCACTAACACACCACATCACTAACAAACCACATCATTAACACACCATATCACTAACACACCACACCACTAACACACTGCATCACTAACACACCACACCACTAACACACCACATTACTAACACACCACATTACTACCACACCACTAACACACCACACCACTAACACACCACTAACACACCACATCACTAACACACCACATCACTAACACACCACATCACTAACACACCACACCACTAACACACCACATCACTAACACACCACATCACTAACACACCACATCACTAACACACCACACCACTAACACACCACATTACTAACACACCACATTACTAACACACCACACCACTAACACACCACATTACTAACACACCACAATCACACCAACACCACACCACCACCACCACACCTAACTGCATGGCACCAGAAAATCTCAGAAGCCAGAGGTCTTACAAAATGATTACTTTTTATTCCTTATTATACTTTTTAACTGTTTTCACTGTTATCATCCCCTACCTCGCCCTCAGTGTTGCAAGCAGCACATGGCACATTCCTCATGCAGTAAATCTGTCACATGCAGATAAGAAACCCCCCACACACACAAGAACAAGAATCCCCCCCAACACACACGCACGCATGCACGCACACAGACACACACACGCACCTCCTCAGCATCCCTATTCTGACACACCCGCCCTCACACGCACAGTACTGAGTACTGCTCTGAATTATCTATCACTGGAAAAAAAAGATCTGCGTAAATAAAATGTTCTGCTCCCCCCTGCTGTGTAAAACAAATAATTCCACCACATTGAAACCACTTTCCATAATAATCTCTCCACAATCCTGCATCGTTCGTCAGTAAAAAACGAATAAATACTCCACATAAATAAACACTGCAAATACAGGATTGTGAAAGTAAAAGTGCTACGGTGTCCGAAATCACAGGATCGCATGACAACAGCGCGGCCTTGGAGGTTCTGGGTGATGGCTGGATGCACGGGTGATGTTTTGTCCTGGCTAAGAGAGAAGGCACATGTGTCTGGACGGCTGAAGCCGTGTTGGGTTTCCTGTGGACTCACTATCGGTCCGACTTCTGCCTGACCCACACAGTCACCCCACTCTAAGTTATACTACCCCATCTGCCCTGATCAGGTTAGAGAATCCACAAGTGTTAAATCGAACATCTTCCACTGCATATGCTGAACTTAAAGCATGCTATATATATATGTATATATACACTACCGGTAAAAGGTTTTATAACACCCCCATTTTACAGTTTTTACTGGAATTTAAGCAGTTCAAGTCCAGTGAATAACCTGAAATGGTACAAAGGTAAGTGGTAAAACGGTTTAGGTTACCAAAAACTGAAAAATAATGTCAATTTTTTGGCAGTGAGTAGTTTCCTACACCATCAAAAGACACTTGGAAACTGACAGGAAGAGGTCTGGCAGACCCAACGCCACAACAAAATCTGAAGATTCTGAGAGTCAACAGCCTGCGTGATAGGCGGCTCAGAGGACAACAGCTTCAAGCACAGCTTAACACTGGTTGAAGTAAGGAAGTCTCAGTTTCAACTGTGAAGAGAAGACTTCAAGCTGCAGGTTTGACAGGTCGAGTGGCAGTAAGAAAGCCATTGCTAAGATGGCAAAATAAGAAAAAGAGGCTTGCCTGGGCCGAAATCTTCGGTTCATCATGCAGGGTTTTTGCATGCCGTCGAGTAGGCGAAAGGATGGTTCCTCAGTGTGTGACACCAACTGTCAAACATGGAGGAGGAAGCGTGATGGTCTGGGGCTCCTTTGCTGGATCCAGAGTCGGCGACTGGCACAGAGTGACTGTTAACCCATGTTAACCCATTACTTGTTCCCTGAAAAGGGCCTTTTTTATAACTTTGAAATTGACATTATTTTTCAGTTTTTGGTAACCTAAACTTTTTTTTTTAAACCTCAGTTTACCACTTACCTTTGTACCATTTCAAGTTATTCACTGGACTTGAACTGTTTACATTTCAGTAAAAACTGGAAAATGGGGGTGTTCTGAAACTTTTGACCGGTAGTGTATATATAAATGAGTTTGATCAGTGCTCCCTTTAGTATAATTTGGGGTCATTAGGGTTACGTTTATAGGTTTCAGAGTGGCCAGACTTGTTGCTACATTGTAAGTGCCCACTGGTAACTTACATGCACGTTTAATATTGTTAAAACATATTAAATCCCCTCTTCGAGAGCAGACATTCCCAGTCTTTGATCCCAGGACTTAACAAGTGAATACCTTTATCTGTGAAAATGTAGGAATGTACTGTATAGAAATGTAGACGACCATATCTTCGTAAATGAAATGTATGTTTTAACTAGGGCTTGCAGTCGATCAAAACAATTAGTTGATTCATTTTTTCCTATTAGTCGAATTAATCAGTATATTAATCTGATGATGTTGTTTTTCAGCATTACTTAATCTCCTGTTGTTCCTATTAAATGTTCAAATTACACAGCCTTTTATCACAGATTTTCATTGCTTGTTGCTGCACGTCTTTATTGAAATTGTTTTAATTGAATCTGTGCTAAAAGAAAAGTTGCTCTTTTTCAGTTGCCATATCACAACATGATATGTGATCAGATTATTTTCAACTGCTACTTTTTTACATTCCTTATTGCCTATTTTCTGCTTTATGATGGACACACCATGCATTCAATGTGTAAAAAAAAAGAAAAAGATTTGTGACTTGTAATATTGTTTGACAAATGCACTTGTTGATTAATCGCTCAGACTAATCGCTCGTTAATCGTTACAGCCCTAGTTTTAACAGATTTCAACACAACTGCTTGTACACTGTAAATAGCAAAGAGTACACCACGGTGCAATGCTTCATTTGATCGGTGTGAATATCAATGGAACATGTATAATGTACAGAAGGTTTTTTCACATTTCTCACAACCCAGTTTAAGAATTACTGTTCTTCAGCACACTTCAAATCTTGTGTCCTTAAACTGCATCTGTTTGGATTGGTGGTACGTTGAATGCCCGCACTGGGGTTTCATGAATACATAGTTCAGTTCTGAAGTCTTCCCTTCATACTGTGAGCTAGCCTGGGCGTAATGGGCAGACTGCTCATGTCACAGTCCTCCATCTTTCTCTCTCTTCTCCTTCTTTCTCTCTGTCTCTTCGGTCTCCCTCTGTCCCTCTCCTTCTCTCCCTCCCTCCCTCCCTCTCTCTATCCCCTCCCTCTCTCTCACAAGGGTAGCTCCTCTTGTTCATTGATGAAGCTGACGTGTTCAGCGGGTGGTCTCCTCTCCTTGCTCCCCTCCTCTGGGGGCGTGGCCTCTGGGCTGGGGGCATCCCGCGACCAGGGGGGGCAGGCCTCCGGTTCGCTACTGAGTGACAGGGGGGTGGATGAGCAGGAGATGGGAGAGTAGGGTGTGTCCTGGACGGGGGCCGGGGCCTGTGGATTCCTGCTGCCCAGGAGAGACAGATGGGGGCCCAGGCAAAGTGTGGGGGAGGGACAACGGGAGGCAGGGGACCAGCAGTCCTGGGGAGGGAGGGCTGGTCTGTCCCCTGTCCCCAGGGGGGAGGTAAAGTGATTCGGGGTCCTGTGGCTGGAGGGGAGGTATCGGGTAGCCCTGCAGCTGCAGCTGTCCTCCGGCCCCTGAGTCTGAACCGCCCGTCAGGAACTGGGATGGAGTGGGCAGGGCAGGCGGAGCGGGTGGGCGGCCCGTGCTGCTGCTGCTGCTGCTGCAGGGCGGGGTCAGAGCAGGGGTCAGGACCGACAGGACAAGGAGGGGCCGTAGGAGACGTGTCACTTCCTGTAGCTCCTCACTGAGCTGTGAGACCTGCTGAGACAGGCTGTTCATCTGGGAGATCGAGACAGACAAAAGAAAAAACGTAATGTCTTTTTTTTATTATTATATACTGTACAATCTGTTGCCTTTAGGCTTGCTTTTGGGGGTCTAGGCCTGGGTCCCCCCTCTGTTAAGCGTTTTGTGACAATTCAATTATGAAAAGCGCTATACAAATAAATTTGATTTGATTTGATTTGATTTGATTTGATTTGATTTGATTCGATTTGAATCATATCAATAAAGCATTACGGAATCAAATTCAATACAATTAAATTCATGCATGCTACAGCATTAATGCATGCTGTGAACATACAACATTTTGTAGTGCAACAGGTGCTTAAGGGCCAATATAATTGATCTTGCAGGAACCTAACAGCTGTGAGTCAACCATCAAAATGAACCAAAATCAGCTTAACATTTCATGAGCTCAGACGTGAATGCAAAAAGACAGCCGTGAAAGCAAAAAGCAGTGGAGGAAGACATAGCTGATGCAGCTTGCCAGAGAGATTAGGTGAAAGTTTGAAACAACTTCATTAGTTATTGAGACATTCATAGTACACCGATATGGATAAGAACTTTCAAAGTGTGTAAAAACCCCCCCAAAAAAACACAATGTCCATCTCAAGTCTTCGTTGCATAAAGGTTTTAGCTAGGGCTGTTGTCCAGAAAAAATACAAAGTGA
Organism: Aldrovandia affinis; assembly: GCA_029706075.1. Taxonomy (NCBI): domain Eukaryota; kingdom Metazoa; phylum Chordata; class Actinopteri; order Notacanthiformes; family Halosauridae; genus Aldrovandia; species Aldrovandia affinis. The sequence continues at coordinate 3,262,885 of JAINUG010000010.1, forward strand.
ATAGTGTCTGGTTGGACAATACCAAGTGTTTGTCATTCAGCATTGAGAGAAAAAAGAACAATACCTTGTTGACTTATAAACTGGCATCTGATTGGATGGACTGAATCACATGACATTCCAAAAGACAAGCTGTATTGCTTGTAAGGTAGCTGGTCCAAATGTACTGGCAGAGTATCTCTCCCTCTCGTTTTCATCATCCAATGCCCAATGCCCTGCCTCATCCAGAGTCCACCCACTTCTCCACTTGTTCTTAAACACAAGCCAATCGTTGTGGTTGGCATGGTGTTCACATTACTACCTCAGTGCGTTCCCATGGGAACCACTCACCTCCTGACTCAGCCTGGAGATGCTCTGTCTGCTCTCTGCCTGATCCCCACTACCTGATCGCAGACAGACAGAGAGACAGAGACAGAGAGAGAGAGAAAGAGAGGGAGACGCACACACACACACAGATACAGATACAGAAAGGGGAGGAAAGATCAGTACTCTGTTTACACGGACCTGCGATGCTTGTGAAACAGAGAAAGGAGGAATAGAGGGAACGGAGAAGTGGGTTGGAGAGAGTGCGTGGTCAGTATGTGTGCGTGTGTGTGCGTGTGTGTGTGTGTGTGTGCGTGTCTGTGTGCATGCATGTTTGTTACCTGGTCCGGGGGATGAAGGGGTGCTCTGGTTGAACTCAAACTTGTTTGCTGAGGGAACATGTGCCTGTGTTTCGATGCCATCCACAAATCTGGGAAAGAGAGAGATGGAGAGGAAAAGATATCATTAAATCCATGCATATTAAATACATTTGGTGGCAGAATTGGCAATAACATTTATTCTGCTGTCTACTGAGCAGGTGTTACAGCAGAATGGTGCTAGTTGATTAGTTGAAAACAAAACATTTTTAATAATCTTGTTTACCCTCTGTAATCAGTCTTGGGAATGGGGTCAGAGAGACAAAGACAAATTGTAAAGATGGGGAACATGTTTGTGATTTATTATGTGGAGTCTTCCTCTTCACCAGTACTGTTAGGCCAATAAAGCTGCAACAGCCTTTAAGCACCACCTTGCTGAAATCCTAAATAAAGTGTCCTAACTTTAGGACAGCCAATGAGCTGTCTTAAATAAATAATTTAAATTGTACTTAAATAACGTACAACTCCAGCTAATCCAAAAGCGATGGCTGCACTTTTATCGCTTTTAGAGCAAGAACAAAATGTAAGAACATTAACGGTCATTGGGCTATTATTTTACAGGAGCTATGATTTCGGAGTAAGTTTGAGATGTTATGGCCTTGGGCTTTTTCGCTAAAGGTGACTTTTTCCGATTTGTCTAAAACATCTCAACCGTCAATGTCGAGAAATGTAGCGGTGGTTGCAAAGGCCATTTGTGCTTTAGCACCCCGCTGCATTCCGTTTCCTATTTATATAAATTACGGGCAAGACATCTGGGCAGCGTTTTTTTCAATACGATGGGATCTTAGGGTGGGATGCCGTGAGTCATAGGGTTGGTTGATGGCTCCCTATTCCCCATCAAATCACCAAAAATGCGATGACAAACCAGCATAACTGATATCTGTCGAAAGGGCTATCATACTTTAAATATTCAGCCAATTGGCGACCACAGCCTCACCATCCGACATTTGGTGACAAAATGGCCCGGGTCAACCCATGACTAGTTCGTTCTTAACATAAGGTAACGTTAGTTAGCTAGCTAAGTTAGCCTTGCTTCTTTTTGACGGTATACTGTATACCGATTGAAAAGTCCCAGAAACCAAGGCGACAGCCTCTGCTATTCTGCCTCACTCCGCATCTTTATTGGCTTGTGAGAATTTGTGTGAAAACTTGCCTAAAAGCACCTTTGTTTACACACAAAAACAACAAATCTGTTTCATCCGCTTTGAAAATAAAAGCCTGTCTTTTTTTAATGTCTTCCATTTTAATAGAGGAACTACGGTTCTAAATTGACAGCACAGCAGGCTAATTGACAGACGGTTGTTTTTTTCAGTTTGCGATGTGATTCTAAAGTTCACGCAGAAATAGACATGAAAGGGTGATAATAGATTCTGCTTCTCGTTGGATTGGAATGTTTAAGAAAGGTTAGGATATCCTACATGGAGATAAAATAGGATAAAAATAGGATAAAACGTACGCACACTTCCTTGTGCTATAAAAAAGCAGGATTGCGGGACTTTTTGGTATTTTGACAATCTGAGCTGAAGCATCACGGTGGAGCACCTGACAAACTAGAAAAAGAAAAGTGTGTTCCTTTTACTGTGCAGTGATCCTTTTTAAAAGAATAATTTCAGCTATAGACCACTTCTTTAGCTGAAATAGAAGTAGAATGCCCCCCCCCGCTGCATCACATCATACCCCGAACACTGCCAGTTGTAATAATGCACATGTAGGTTACAAATTGCGATGGGCATAAATGCACATACATGTACACTACCGGTCAAAAGTTTTAGAACACCCCCATTTTCCAGTTTTTACTGAAATTTAAGCAGTTCAGAGGTAAAAAAAATTATGTAAATTTCAGAGTTATAAAAAAAGGCCCTTTTCAGGGAACAAGTGGGTTAACGTGGGTTAACAGTCACTCTGTGCAAGTCGCCGACTCTGGATCCAGCAAAAGAGCCCCAGACCATCACGCTTCCTCGTCCATGTATGACAGTTGGTGTCACACACTGAGGAACCATCCTTTCGCCTACTCGACCGCCTACAAAAACCTTAAAACATTTAAAGATTTCAAATTTTGATTAATCGGTCCATAAGACCTTCTTCGAGTCTTCAGTAGTCCACTGGCGGTGCTTCATGGCCCAGGCAAGCCTCTTTTTCTTATTTTGCCATCTTAGCAATGGCTTTCTTACTGCCACTTGACCTGTCAAACCTGCAGCTCGAAGTCTTCTCTTCACAGTTGAAACTGAGACTTCCTTACTTAGACCAGTGTTAAGCTGTGCTTGAAGCTGTTGTCCTGTGAGCCGCCTATCACGCAAGCTGTTGACTCTCAGAAACTTGTCTTCTGATTTTGTTGTGGCTTTGGGTCTGCCAGACCTCTTCCTGTCAGAGTTTCCAAGTGCCTTTTGATGGTGTAGGAAACTACTCACTGCCATAAAATGTACATTATTTTTCCGTTTTTGATAACCTAAACTTTTTTTTAATCCTCTGGCAGTTTACCGCTTACCTTTGTACCATTTCAGGTTATTCACTGAACTTAAACTGCTTAAATTTCAGTAAAAACTGGAAAATGGGGGTGTTCTAAAACTTTTGACCGGTAGTGTGTTTTTAAGAGTTTAAAAAATATAGATTGTTAATCACAAGAAGTAAACTGTCTGCAATAATTCTGCAATCCTGCTGGTGTAAAAATAACGTATTTCCTCCCCTGCATCTTATTACTTTACCTTATTAACTACAGTATTTCTGACTCTGAGAAATTACTTTCTTTATGTCTTTGCTTGAATGAACAGTATGCAACGCTTATACATTGATACGTGTGGTATATGGCAGTTCGGGGGAGTTTTTAATGTTTGTAAAAAGTTTGTGGACACGCTCGTATTATACAATAAAGTGGGAACAATCTTTGTTCACGCAGGTTTGATGAATCAGACTTGACTTAGGTGCACGACCATTTCGGACAAACATACAGACAAATCTACTGTCATTTGAAAAATGAGGCGCATTGTGTGGATGTCTCAGTAAATGACAATGCGCTGCAGTGTCTATACTTGACCAGCAGAGGACAGCAGAAAATTACTGACAGGGAAAAACACACAGACAAATACACATTGGTGTTTGGCTGGTCTCAATTGGCAGCTATGGCCTTGGGACACGAAGACAATTAAAACCAATACGTTTTTAATTATGAATTTAAAAAAATAAGTCATAGACCTCTTCAAAAGTGTGAATCAACATAGGCTTCATCACTAACAAGAATCGTTTTGTCATAAGCCATTATGGCCTCCTATGCGTTTCTTAACCAATTTTTACACCTGATGTTTATTTTCTCCCAATTTAGACTTACAATACTTATTGTATGTGTAGGCCTATTTCGTTGCTTTAACCTCCTCCATAAATTCGGAAGAGCACAGACAAGCACGCGCTCTCTATCAAAGCATATGCTGCTGTCGGCCACTGGTTATTTTCACTCCACAATCCGCCAACTGAGCTTGCACAGTAATTGCGTCAGATGCAGGTTGTGTAAGCAGACTGCATGTACCCAATCAACCGCTGGTATGCAGCGATCCTGCCGACATAATTCCTCCCTCCCTGGCGGATGCTACGGCCAATTATGCGCTGCCCTTTGGCCCATCCGGGCACAGTTGACACTGGCGTGATCTGGATACCAAACAGACGGGGGCCCATCCACACACAGCAGCCCCACCCAATGCATTTTTGATTAAATGTAATATCACCTTTTAATCAAATTCATAATCACATATTCCTGTTCGATATTCGATAGTCCACCACTGTCAATCATCAGTACTGTCTAAACGCAGGGGTGTCAAACTCATTCCATCAAGGGCCGAGTGTGTGCAGGTTTTTGTTGCAACCAATGCACTACACCAGGTGATTTCAATTAGGACCCTCCCTTGGTTGAAGAAGTGGGCTAATTAGTGAAATCACCTGGTGTAGTGGATTGGTTGCAACAAAAACCTGCACACACTCGGCCCTCGATGGAATGAGTGGCCGGCAGTGTGGTGTAATGGTTAGGGAGCTGGGCTTGTAACGTTAAGGTTGCAGGTTCAATCACCAGGTGGGACACTGCCGTTGTACCCTTGAGCAAGGTACTTAACCTGAATTGCTTCAGTTAATATCCAGCTGTATAAATGGATTGTAAAGAAATGTAAACTGTGTAAGTCGCTCTGGATAAGAGCATCTGCTAAATGCCTGTAATGTAATGTAATGTAATAATGAGTTTGACACCTGTGGTCTAAAGGCTTCAGTTTCTCATGAGCCAAAAAGTCTGAGCCAGAGACAGGAGAATGACACAAACATATAAATATTGTTTTGCCACTTGATATTAGTGTCTGTCTCCTAAAGTGGTCCCCAGTGGAACAATGCAGGATGAGGAGGGTTCCTACCTGGGGCTGAGGTCCGGGGGGGCACTGATGACGCTGACCGTGGGGATGTGCAGGCTGGCCGGACAGCCCTGCTCCGCGGGGGGGCGGAAGGGCGGGGGGGCTTCAGTGGGGAGTGGTGGCCCCTTGCCCGGGATGAGTGTGCCTCATCATCGCCCTCCTCATCCTCCTTAATGGAAGGAAGCTTTTTTCCCAGGTTGCCGTTACTCTCCCAGTCCACCTGGGAGGTAGAGACAACAGGTGAACAGGGGTGCCCAAAGCAGAACAAATCATGCACTCCCCTGTAGTCCTGCCAGCTCCAGGTTATAAACATCAATAGCTTGCACTTATGTTCATCTGGGAGACTTCAGTGATCAGCGAACCGTGCACAATGGTGTTTGGTATTGACATGAGTGAAGACTGGAATTGGTGTAGTAAGTATAGATGGCCAGCAGGAGGCAGACATACACCGTGAGACCAAGGTCCTGCCTCAACTTCCACATTTATTTTGTTTTCCTGCGTCTGGCTTTCCCTTTAATAATGATCATCTTTCCACTTATGTATGCCTTAAAAATGATATCTGGTGGTGACATGTAATGTGGACAGTAAACATGACGGGGGAGACAATTTGATGGATACTGACAAACGATTAACAGAACCGCACCCTTCAAACGATGAACAATACCGCACCCTTCAAACAATTAACAGAACCGCACCCTTTCATTCTTTAACAGTCATTAGGTGTCCTCTATGGCACTCAACACTGCGGCATGATAGAACTGACGCCCCTCTATCCCTCTCCCGCTTTCCCTCTCTGCTGCTCTCCTTTGATCCTCCTGTCTTCCTCTCCGTCCATAAATTTTCCCTCACTTTCCATAATACCGTCTCGCTCTACCCTTCTTTCGTTGTGCCCCCCTCCCTCCTCGGTTTACTCAGTCTCTCCCCTCGAGCCCCCTCGGGCCCCCCTCCCTCCCCACCCAAATCTGCAGTGTATTTTTAGCTCTCAGAATCCATTCTTAGTAACAGTGCCAACAGGGCTTGGCTTTGGTGCGTCTGACATGCACGTGCCTGTGTGTGCTTAATAATTCATATTCTGCGCCTCTTGCAGTGAGCATGTGTCTGAAGCCTCCAGTGACCTGGGGGTTTGTGTGTGTGTGTGTGTGTGTGTTTATATGATGTGTGTGTGTGTGTGTGTGTGTGTGGTCATGTCTGACAGCATCAACACTCCCAAACACACATAAATACACACAAACACACACATACAGGCAAATACAAACACAGACACACACACACACACACACATTTCCCAACATACCGGTTGACACACACACAAGCGCATGCACAAAAGCAGGTACACACAGACAGACTCACATGTGCCACACAGGCACAAAGACAAACATACAAATAAATGCAAACACACACACACACACACACACACACACACACACACACACACACACACACACAGACACACACACGGCAGTGAGAGAGGAGTGCTCGGGCTGACCAGTGCTGCAGGAACCCCCCCACACACACACACTACTCCTCGCAGGGATATTCATACCAGCCCAGATCCAAACTTAGCTCAGGCACCGGGGACACAGCGAGCCAGGGAGAGCCCCCGCCTTCCTCCACACTATTCTTAGCTTCGCGGCACGTTTACAACAGCACGTCGCTGCTATTCCTGTCCCTGCACGTTACAGTCAGCACGAGCCAGGCAGGGCCTGTGTGTGTCTGTGTGTATGGGGGGCAGGGAGTCCTCTGCACCCGGAGGGGGTGTACTATACATAGCGCTTCTTCATTTCGCTGGAAATTTCGTTCGGTGCAATGCATTTCTTTTTCGTAACATTTAAAATGTGTCGTGCCGACAGAGTGTTTTTGAATGCGAAGATTTTGGAACTCATACGTTAATTGCATTGCACGACACTGGCACTTCACTGCTAATGATGTGTACTGCATAGTGAACAGTGTGACATAATGGCTGTGAAGTAGGATGTGAAGCATATGTACGGTCTATAATGTGTGATGTAATAGTGTATGTTGTGTGTGTGTGTGTGTGTGTGTGTGTGTGTGCGCACGTGCTTCATATGCAGGATGTGAGAAGTGTGGTGCTTAGAACGATCTAGGATGATAGATGGTGTAGAATATGGGTGACTGGACATGTGTATGTCTGGATCAGGATGTGTAGAGTACCGTGTACTGCATGATATGCTATGCAATTATGTAAAATGTGTGGCGTAGGTTAATGATGTGTAGATTAGCGTGGCATATGTTGCCGTTGTGTAAAATCTGTGGCGTGGCTACTGTGATGTGCTTTGTGCGATGCCAGATGTGCGGTTTAGATTAGAGTGATGTACAGTGTATGATGTCTGGAACGGTTACAGTTTGTGAGATTGCAGGATTTTTTTCCAGAACCAATTTGAAGCCAGAAGCCAGTGTTGAACAGCATTGAGTTTTCCTCCCCCTGTTTCTCATTTCACCCCTCCCCCTGACTTGTACTTCCTCTTGTCCCCAGCAATAACATTGTGTAACAGGGTGAAGGATTGGCAATTGGGAACGGATACTTTGAATTGAGCATAATGAGCGCGTCCACGTGTGGAATGGTGTCAGGGGGGTGTTTTGTTACAGCAATATCTTTAAAGATGGTTGTGTGTCTCAGTTCTGGGGATCCCCTTAGCGATGTAAGGCATGGGACTAGCGGAATGGAAATTGTAGTATGAAATGAGATGAGATGAGATGAGAGCAATCTCTATTGGGGCAGGTTTATAGCCGCACAAATGTTGCCGTAAAATTTCTCCACTCTATGTCTCAATGTTCCGACTCCCAAGGGTTCGTATAACGCACATCGGGTGTGATTGTTGTGAACGGGAAAGGGTTTGTTCAAGATCGTGGAAAACGTGAAGGTTCGGACCCTAAAATGAAAGGCAATAGTCTGAAATTAGAGCTATATCCCATGTTTTAATGGAAAGCATAATTTATTTGTGGTAGTTCAGTTCCTATCAATCCAAGTGGGCCAGTCTGTCTCCGGTTCCACTTGTTATGATTGGTAGATACCGTAATAGGGGACATTTCAGAAGATTTTATTTCAAAGCTCAAATCAGTATTTGTTGCCTTCTTTAGAGGCTCTGAAATGTTTTTTTTTTTTAACTGAGACATGCTTGTTTTGAAATGAGACACGCTTGCCTGTCGACAGCATACAGGAAAAGTTTGATATACTGGCCTACAGTATACAATTTGGTGTGCGTATCTAATTATATAAACATCCTGTTTCACAATTTTGTGGGTGGACTTATCTCGCATCAGATTGTCAGCCTGATCAGGCTCATGCTACTCTAGGTTTTAAGCCTGACAAATGAGGCTAGGTAGCATGGTGTAGTATGGTTAGTGTCATTAACGTGCTGTAGTTTAAGGTGGTGACAGGTGGTTAGTGTGGTGTATGTTATCGTGATGTTGTGTGGTGTAGGTTATCATGGTGTAGTGTGGCTAGTTTGGTGTACATTAGCATGGTGTAGTGTGGCTAGTTTGGTGTACGTTAGCATGGTGTAGTGTGGCTAGTTTGGTGTACGTTAGCATGGTGTAGTGTGGCTAGTTTGGTGTACATTAACATGGTGTAGTGTGGCTAGTGTGGTGTACGTTAGCATGGTGTAGTATGGCTAGTTTGGTGTAGGTTAGCATGGTGTAGTGTGGCTAGTTTGGTGTACGTTAGCATGGTGTAGTGTGGCTAGTTTGGTGTATATTAGCATGGTGTAGTGTGGCTAGTTTGGTGTACATTAACATGGTGTAGTGTGGCTAGTGTGGTGTACGTTAGCATGGTGTAGTGTGGCTAGTTTGGTGTACGTTATAGCATGGTGTAGTGTGGCTAGTTTGGTGTACATTAACATGGCGTTGTGCAGTTAGTGTGGTGTACGTTAGTATGCTCTAGAGTCGTTGGTGCAGTATAGGTTGATGTGGTGTAGTGTGGTGCAGGTCGGTGGCTAGAATGGTTAGTGCGGTGTAGTGCAGTTATAGTAAGCTAGAGTAAGTGGTGTGGCCCGCTCAGCGCGGTTAGGGCGCATGCTACTCACGTCGGCCCTGTGTCCCTCCCGCAGGTTGTAGGTGAGGTCGTGCTGGATCTCGCTGATGAACTTCTCGGCGTACTCGGGGTAGAGGCTCAGCACCTCGCGCAGACCGGTCAGACTGATGTACTGCAGGTCACAGTAGGTGAGCGCCTTCACGTTAGCGTTGGTCTTTATCACCTGCTCTTTCGTCAGGGAGTCAGAGCCAATCAGGTCTCCCTTCCCTGCAGAAACACAGTCAGCCCTCGTCTGCCAAACTCTGTCACACCCAATGTGCGCGCGTGTGTGTCTGTGTGTGTGAGAGAGAGCTTTTGAGCATGTACGTGTGTGAGAAAGTGTGCGAGTGTGTACTTGTGTGTGTGAGAGAGTGCGTGCTTTTGCATGTGTGTGTGTGGGACTTAATCCTCCCTTTTTTTCTCCCTTTATGTCAATTCAATTCAAAATGACATTACAGATAAGGCCATGAATCATAGGCCACGGATCATAATTTCATGTAAGTACAAACACATGTAAATACAAACACACTCTCAAACACCTTTCCACTAAAACAATATTTCTCTTTCTGAGCATTGTGGCTGGGAAGCACATAGGGCAGGGGCTTAGCCGGCTTAGCCTAGCGGGCTAGCATATTCTGGCTTGCAAACAGCACTCCCATTTTTATAATGAAACATTATGTAATAAGACCCCCAGGCTATTCTGTGTCATTTGATGTCCTACGGCTCGAGCCAGTGCTCCGTCGTATCTCTAACGTGTTAGTAACAGAAGAAACGTGTACTTTGGTACACACAGGCAAGCGGACCTCAAGGACGGCTGTAAAACATGCATGCTGTATCTCTACTATCATTCACACAGCAGAAGAAAAATTTACATTTTAATTTCAATGATATATTTGCTTAAATCACTTCAGCCTGTCAGGATCAGGAATGATTATTCAAAAGTGCTCTCAACCCCTGGTTATATACATATATCCTCCGAAATGCAAGCATGCCAGCAGATTGAAAGCGCTGTTTAAATTAAATTAGCCAGCGATAAATGCAAAGAAAAATAAAAAATGGCCACTTGCAAACGCATAGCTACTCAAGTCACCAGGCAAAAAGACAGAAATGTGCGTTTTTGAGGTCTACAAATTCTAAAGCTGTTCATGTGCGTCTTTCGTGAGTGCTCGACAGGTTTGTTGGCACAAAAATATACTATTTATCATTTATTTTTATAGAAACAAGTAAATGTATATTTGCAGCGTGTGAGTTAGTGCAACGATTTGGCCCGCCAATCATATGCGATGTGATGCGTTTCATTAGCTTGGTGTTTTCTGTCACTGGGAACAAAAGTTATACTCTCAAATGTTCCGCCATATATAAAAGATGAGATTCTCCTCCAGGCATTATCGGGGTACGAGGTAGGGTAAAATAATGCGTGCAATTAAACCCATCCCCTTAGGTTATAAAATAAATCAATCAGACGTGTAACGTCACTTAGGAGGTGTTTCTGATACTCCGTGCGACTGTGTTAATAAAATGGAACAATCAGTGGCTGAGTGGTTAACCCATATCCGCCTAATGCATTATTCTGTATAAACACGGTGTGTGCCTAGCCACATAACACACCCATTCACACTCAGCCAACCTTCAGTCTAACACTCCCCTCTTGGTAATGGAAAGATAAACAATAGGCAAATGATATGTCATTGGAAAGAGCATGAAATTATCTTTATTTTGATGTATAAACTGATGTGAAAATATGTATTTGTACATAATTTATAATAATACATAATTTGTGGAGATATATGGTATGTCATCAATTAAACGTTTTAACAAATTATTATTTATATTTAACAACTTATTATATACAAAATATCTGTGTAAATTATGTACAGATAAATTCTTACAATCTTACATTTATTTGTCACATCTACATTTACATGTAACCATTTTGAAATTTGACGTGACGGCGACTGTAGCGTTTGCGCGATCTACAGAATATCCGTAGATCGGCGGATATGGGTTAAAGTGGGCGGGGTACACCTGGACTAAAGTACATCAGAATCATATTTCAATGGCCAGACCCAAGAGGGTCTGTTTCTCAGGCTTTTAAGAAGCTGTAAAACAGTCACGTTTTCTGATCACCATCGTGTGTCTGGTATATTACCTGCAAAATTGCATTGCCATTCGCTAGAGGATCTCGGATTGTAAGGCTCTTGGGAGTGCATGGTAAGTAAGGCGGTGCGGTATGTAAGTGTTGTTATTTGTCACCTTTGCTTAAGCAACACTGTATAATGCCATGCCAATAAAGCCCCTTCAAGCAGAGAGAGAGAGAGAGAGAGAGAGAGAGAGAGAGGAGTAGAGGGGATTTATCATTTATACTCTGTTCAGTAGAAAGAAATTTCCTGACAAAGCACTAGTGTATAGGGGTAGATATATTACTCACAGGAATGGTTAACATCATCTTTGACTTTGAGACTGGGGGAAGAGATGGTACTAGACGTATACTATAGGGGGTTTAATGTTGAACCCCCGCCCGTGTGTGTATGGGTGCACATTTGAGTGTGTGTGTGCGCACGTATGTGGATAGTGTGTAGCATGTGTGTGTGTGTGTGTGTGCATGCCTGTGTATGCATATCTTTGTAGCTTGTGTGTGTTTGTGTACTATACACAGTACACACACTAAGCTCTATACACTATATGCATATGTGCGTATTGTGTATAGTGCAGGGGTCCTAAAATCTGTTCCTGGAAAGCCGCAGCAGCCTCTGCGTGTGTTTGTTGTAACTCGACGCGACAGAATCATCAATTACAGGCGTTAATCACACTGATGACTAACCTCACACCTGCTTTCTTGGATCTTAATTGGTTGTTGAATTGAAGGATAACAAAAGAACAAGCAGACCCCGTGGCTCTCCAGGACTAAAGTTGGGGGTATACCCCTGGTGTAGTGTTTAGTGTTGTATATAGTTGTGTGTAGTGAGTGTATAGTGTGTAGGGTGTGTAGTGTTATATGTAGTTGTGTAGTGAGTGTATAGTGTGTAGGGTCTGTAGTGCTGTTTGTAGCTGTGTGTAGTAAGTGTATAGTGTGTAGGGTGTGTAGTGTGTGTAATGCTGTATATAGTTGTGTGTAGTAACTGTATAGTGTGCAGTGTGTAGTGTGTGTAGTGTTGTATATAGTTGTGTGTAGTGAGTTATAATGTGTAGTGTGTAGTGTGTGTAGTGTTGTATATAGTTGTGTGTAGTGAGTGTATGGTGTGTTGTATGTAGTTAAGTGTAGGGAGCCTATAGTGTATAGTGTGCTGTGTGTAGTGTCATATATAGTTGTGTGTAGCGAGTCTATAGTGTATAGTGTGCTGTGTGTAGTGTCATATATAGTTGTGTGTAGCGAGTCTATAGTGTATAGTGTGCTGTGTGTAGTGTGCAATGCGTAAAGCATAGTGTGTCATACCCAGGATGGCCAGCACAGTGTTGTCCTTTAGAACCTCCATGGATCCGGAGCAGACAAAGTAGATGGCTGGTAGGGCATCACCCTGGCGGATCAGAAACTCCCCTGGGGCACAGAAGGACGTCTTTATGATGAGGGACAGGGAGCGCAGGCACCCCCTGCTGGCCGACTCAAACAATGGCAGCTGTAGCAGCTCTTTATTCAGCTGCATGGCTATGTCTGCCCGCAGCTCGTCTGGGAAATCCTTCAGCAGCTGTGAGAGAGAGAGAGAGAGAGAGAGAGAGAGAGAGAGAGAGAGACAGAGACAGAGACAGAGAGAGAGAGAGAGAGAGAGAGAGAGAGAGAGAGAGAGAGAGAGAGAGAGAGAGAGAGAGAGAGAGAGAGAGAGAGAGAGAGAGAGAGAGAGAGAGAGAGAGAGAGAGAGAGAGAGAGAGAGAGAGGAGAGGAGAGGAGAACAGGAGGGAGACAGGGAGAGGGAAAGAGGTGTGGAGGAGAGAGGGATGTAGAAATATCCAAGGATAATAAAGATGGATGTTGAGAAGAGAGAGCACATTGGAGATGGAGTGGGGGATTCAAGACACAGGAGAATGGCAGGCAGATTGAAGGAGGGAGGGAGAGAGGGAGGAAGGAAGAGAATAATCATTGATAACAGATTTAAAAAGCCAACTCATAGTAAGTGAATAGCTCATCTTGGAGGACGGTCTTACACTGAGGCGCCCAGTCTGTTCAGGTAAAGGTGAACACCATATGAACTGTTCCTCTAATGCAGCCGAGTACGGGCGTATTGAACATGTTCAATATCTGGCGAGCAGGCTCATTGTTGTGGCAGACTGGCCTGCATTGTAAACGCGAAGGGGACAGTCACACGGTGTGGTGTGACGTGGCGTGGCGTGGTGCTGTGTGGTTGCCACCGGGCCCGGACACACCTCGCTCACATCGATGCCGTTGTTGACGGACCAGGTGGTCTGAAAGCAGTCCAGCAGCCGCTGCTCCAGGGTCTTGGGCAGGCGGTGCACCCGGATGAAGTCCTTCAGGTCCTTGGTGCGGGTGTGGTACAGCGAGCGCCGCGAGTACATGCGCTGGATGATGGCGGTCACGTTCCCGAAGACCAAGGCGTGCATCAGGGCTGCGGAGACCCAATGCAGCCACACTCAGCACGCGTGACCGTACTGTAAGCCCAACCACACTCAGCACGCGTGACCGTACTGTTAGCTCAACCACACCCAGCACGCGTGACCGTACTGTTAGCTCAACCACACCCAGCACATATGACCGTACTGTTAGCTCAACCACACCCAGCACGCGTGACCGTACTGTTAGCTCAACCACACCCAGCACATATGACCGTACTGTTAGCTCAACCACACCCAGCACGCGTGACCGTACTGTTAGCTCAACCACACCCAGCACATATGACCGTACTGTTAGCTCAACCACACCCAGCACATATGACCGTACTGTTAGCTCAACCACACCCAGCACATATGACCGTACTGTTAGCTCAACCACACCCAGCACATATGACCGTACTGTTAGCTCAACCACACTCAGCACGCGTGACCGTACTGTTAGCCCAACCACACTCAGCACGTATGACCATACTGTAAGCCCAACCACACTCAGCACGTATGACCGTACCGTAAGCCCAACCACACTCAGCACGTGTGACCGTACCGTAAGCCCAACCACACTCAGCACGCGTGACCGTACTGTTAGCTCAACCACACCCAGCACATATGACCGTACTGTTAGCTCAACCACACTCAGCACGCGTGACCGTACTGTTAGCCCAACCACACTCAGCACGTATGACCATAGTGTTAGTTCAACCACACAGTCCAAATACAAATTCTGTATAACTGTTAACTGAAACCGCACTTTTGCATCATTGAAAGTGATACCCGTGTGCTTTGACAAAGCAGATAATCTTTACTCTTTACCATGGTAGAAGTTATTTGCGCAAAGTGCAAAATATAAAGACAAACATAGCACTGTCATAAAAATAACACAACATCTTAACAGAAAATATGGTAGGCTAAAGTAAAAACAAATGTCCCTTGTATTATTGGTAATTTAAGTCACCATTTGGATAGCTTATGGGCACACCATGTTATTCTTTTTTAAAAACTTTTTTTTTATTGAATCTACCCCGAAGCTAGAGTTGGAATGCAGATTCAAAATTAGATACAATATTCTAATAAAATGTTACAGCCCTACCCTACACAGGAAAAAGCTTGAAAAGTGTGAGTGTACTAAATCCAAGTTAGGACTTGGGGGCAGATTCCATTTCAGTCATTTCAGGAAATTAATTGAAATTCAGTTAATTAATCATCATCGAACATTTGGGGAATTTTCAATTCACGACTTAAATTTCAAATCATTTCCTGAATTGACTGAATTGAAATGGAATTGACCCCATTCCTGGTGTTTGTACTTCTGTAAGTCTGAGTTAGTGTGTGAGTGTACCTCTGTAAGCCTGAGTTAAAGTGTGTGAGTGTGTACTTCTGTAAGTCTGAGTTATAGTGTGTGAGTGTACCTTTGTAAGTCTGAGTTATAGTGTGTGAGTGTGCACTTCGGTAAGTCTGAGTTATAGTGTGGGAGTGTACCTCTGTAACCTTGAGTTATAGTGTGTGAGTGTGCACTTCAGTAAGTCTGAGTTATAGTGTGTGAGTGTACCTCTGTAAGCTTGAGTTATAGTGTGTGAGTGTGCACTTCTGTAAGTCTGCGTGGCGGAAAGCTGTGAAGTGGACACTCACCCCCGATGAGCATGGTGCAGATGGAGAAGATCTTCTCGGCATCGGTGTTGGCTGAGACGTTCCCGAAGCCCACGCTGGTCAGGCTGCTCAGGGCGAAGTACAACGACGTCACATAGGAGCTTCGCACGGAAGGCCCGCCCACCAGCACTGCCCCAGAACTGTTCCACTGGCTCGGCACCTGCCCCAGACCTGCCCCAGAGCCTGGCTCTGCCCATGTTGCGTTCCATTGGCTGGAGTTCCAGTGGTTCCGCCCCATCAACTCAGCCCCTGACATGTTCCACTGGCTGCTGTTGGCTGCCAGCCCAGACGGCTTTGCCGGGAGTGCGTCAGAGACGCTGAGCAGGGATGTCAAAGGTGACAGCAGGTAGGGCATGTCCAGCCGCTTTGCCAGCTCATGCAGCCAGCCTACCAGAGAGAGGGGCACAGGGATCCATTACTAACAGCCAGGAAGTCAATTAGCTCCTGTGTTCCTTCTATTCTATGAGTATGGCTGCGCATGTATATGTATGAGTATGTGTATGTGCATCTACAAACGTGTGTATCAGTGTGCATGTGTATGTGTGGGTGTTTGTATGTTGGGGGCTGTTCAAGTGTGTATCTAGAGTTCTTGACTGCACTGTAGAGCAGCAAGAGCTCTCATCTCACCACAGCAGTGCATTGGTCTCTACAGCTCCCCCCCCACCCGTGTGTAACGAGTTCCCCTGCTTCCGAATGACCGCGTTGACCCGGTGCTCTCCATGGTGCTGAAGTCAGTCTAATCAGCTGGCAGCAGTCTGGGAAATTGTCTTCCCCTGTCCATGGTTCTGAATCACCTTACAAATCTAGTGCATTGAGTATGGGAAACTGACAGCGCTGAAGCCGACCTGGGGTTTAATCAGACAACTTGGAGGGAAAGATGGATAGAGGGAGATGATGTGAGAGATGAGGGTAAGGGAGGGGGAGTCTTGTTTTCTTGTTTTTAAAAGTCGTGGATCATGTAGAAGATGTCTAAAACGTATAGTGAGGAGAAGTGAGAGATTTTTGTGAAACACATTTTTAACCCAGATTTTTTTTTTTTTATCCCCTCCCAATTTATCATTTACAACTGAATTCATAGGCCCATGTCATCGCTGCAATGTCCCTCATAAAACAAGCATGCGCTCTCCACCGAAGTGCATCCTGCCAGCCAACTTATTTTCATGCCGCAGTCCACCAGCTGAGCTGTGCAGTCATTGCATCACAGGGGTACACTCCACTGCAATGCCCCCTCCGTGGGCAATGGCGATTACGCACAGCCGGCACTAGAACGGTCAAGATTGGATACCAGACCGTGGGGTGCATTCACACATTGGGCTGGCAGTGCAGTGTAAAAGTTAGGGAGCTGGGCTTGTAACTCAGAGGTTGCAGGTTCAATTCCCAGGTGGGGGCACTGCTGTTGTACCCTTGAGCAAGGTACTTAACCTGAATTGCTTCAGTAAAATATCCAGCTGTATAAATGGATTGTATGTAAAGACAGGTAAACTGTGTAAGTCGCTCTGGATAAGAGCGTCTGCTAAATATCCAAAATGTAAAATGTTAAATGTGGTCTCTCTTCCTTGCTTTCTACATCTCCCAGACCTTCAACACTCAGAGAAGCTAATTACCTGCCTCCCGAGACCCTGAGACATGTCAGCGCGTGTGTGCGTACGTCCGTGAAAACAGCAAGGAAAACGGGGCTCAACCCAAACATAGTCATTGTGATGCACCTGAGGGTTCCAAGTTAATCTGAATATCAGTCACACCTGAACCCAAATGACCTGTAACATTCTCACACCATGGCTGCAAAGTTAGTGCCACGTGGGAACCCAGCAAATTTACCGCAGGGATGGAAGAGGGAACATTATGTGCTACAGTGACTGGGGGAAAAGCTTCAGTGATTTTCTTTAGATGAATGGGCTCTATTACAGCCGGACTCCTCAAAGTGTTCCCAACCCTTGCTTTTAAGGTAGAGGCGAACCTGACCTGGTAGTGTAGTGTAATGGTCAGGGAGCTGGGCTTGTAACTCAAGAGGTTGCAGGTTCAGTTCCCAGGTGGGGCACTGCTGTTGTACCCTTGAGCAAGGTGCTTAACCTGAATTGCTTCAGTAAAATATCCAGCTGTGTAAATGGATTGTATGTAAAGACATGTAAACTGTGTAAGTCGCTCTGGATAAGAACGTCTGCTAAATGCCTAAAAATATGTACAAATAGAAATATGTACAAATATGTAAATATGCATTGTGTAGCTGTATGGGTGTGCCACCGAATTGGTGACTCACCCAATCTGAGGTTTCCCACCGTTTCCTTTCACGGCAAACCCGGTCTTCGGGCCCATCAAAGGCCAACACCGTTAATTTGCGCCTTTCCTTATTGTTAGGAAGTCACACCGAAAACGTACAAAACTAAAATAGTGCCGGCAGAAAAACCTCCGCTACATTTACGTTTGCCATTTTAAGCATTTAGCAGACGCTCTTATCCAGAGCGACTTACAAGATGCACATTAGATGGACACTCTCGGATGGTGTCCCTGAATGGACTTTGCAAACTCCACAACAAGGTAACGTTTCTTCCAAACCTTCGTATGAACAAAAACGACCATCAGAATATGGTGTCGCATATTCACAACCCATCCAGGTCTTGAGTACCCCTTTTAAACCCCAGGAAAGGGACTACCCCCTGCTGTGTCATGGAGGTGCGTAGCGTGCCAAACAAATAAAGAAAGAGCGTAAAAACAAAGGAAATGCATGCGTTCCTAACCGTTCTCTGAAGGGGGGTGTAAATGGACGTGCGGTGAGTGCCTTCTGTTTTAAATCTCTGCCATGTCGATATGGGGAGAGAACAAGGCCTTTCGCCAGACCTCATTTTCCAACCCAATCATCTTTCCGGAGAATGGAAGACATTTCTGTGCTAATTGGCAGCAGTTACACTCCTGCCAGCTCCAGCTGTTCAAATGATTTCTTCTGATTCAAATAGAAGACACAATTACGTCTTTAGAGATCTGGTGTAGCTGGGCATGCACAGATCGTATGAGAGAGAGAGAGCGAGGCATAGAGTGTGAAAGAGAGAGAGAAGGGGAGGGGAGGGGGGGAGGAGGGTCACAGACCAGGTTTATTTGAGTATTTTTATTCCGATGCATGTAGGGGATTTATCAGTGTTTCAGAATGGGGACTGCCCAAGCAATAATATAATATATGCCATTTAGCAGACGCTTTTATCCAAAGCAACTTACAGTAGTGAATGCATCCATTTTTCAGTATATGTGGTCCCGGTGGGAATCGAACCCACAACCTAAGCGTTGCCAACGCCATGCTCTACCTACTGAGCGACACAGAACCACAAGAGCACAAATAATGAAACACGGCACATGATTGTTTTTTCTGGACCGACTTCCAGCCGTTCATTGTAACAGTAGGGACCCTGACTTCTAGCAATTTGCCATAGTGTACCGAACCCGACTCCCTGCTCGTCGTCATAGCTAGGGCCGCGCAAAACCCCTCGGCTCTCTCATTAACCCGCAGTTCCATCCTCCCGCACCAAGAGGTCGAAGGGTGACTTTCTGGAGTTACTTGTCAAGCAGTCGTCATACTAAATCATTCAATTGATGAGGTGTGTGTTTCGCAGCAGGTGGAGCGGCACACATCAGTCATCATGATATCAACAATCAATCAAGTGCTGCCTTCAAATGTCAAAATATGTCTGTTGACCCTTCTGTAGAATATATCATGCCCACTCCGGAGCTTTAAAGAAACAAAAATGTGCAAATGAGCAGGCGAATGTTTTTTTTTTTAAATCTTAAAAATATTTTTTATTTTTTTACATTTTGTTGTTTAATTTCATTATCGTCAGATAGTTTGATGTTGCTTCTGTCATGGATTGTTGTAGCAGTGTAAAAACTTGTCCATATGAGGAAACACTCCTCTCTGCGCCAACAGAATTGTTGAAAACTGATAAATATCACTTCGCCATTTGTGTCAATTTGGGAAGTAAATGGCCTATTACAGAATTGTTGAACCCTGACTCCTAGTTGTTTATGTTAGTGGTAGAGACCCTGATGCGAATATGAGTATGCGTGCACATGTTTGTGTGTGTGTGTGTGTGGGGTGTGGGGGGCACAATGCGCTGTGTGTAGTTTTGTGCAAGGGTGACTGTGCATGAAGTGTAAATGAGTGTATGAGTATGCATGTGTGTGTTACATTTTACATTTTTACATTTTAAGCATTTAGCAGACGCTCTTAACCAGAGCGACTTACAAGATGTGCATTAATACAAGGTAAGAACAAGGTGTTTGTGCTGAACTTCTGTGTCTACTCATTCGTAGATGTTATCATACTTACAGAATATATATTTTGTACTTGCACTGTAATCTATTAATGTATTTATTTTGTATTGCACTGTGTATCTGTTGCAACCCCCCTCCCCGTCTACCCCATGCACCTCCCTTTTTGTTCTCTCTTTTTCTTCCTTTGTGTGTGTATGTGTGTGTGTGTGTGTGTGTGTGTGTTTGTTATTTGAATCCAAGAAAAACCTAAATAAACTTTAAGTGGAAAAAAGAAGACTCAAAGCTGTAATTGTCTCCAAAGGTGCTTGTACAAACTGTTGTTTGAGGGGGGATGAATACGTTGAATACTTAAGATATCAGTTTTCAATTTTCATACATTTTTGCTGCACAAAAAATATATTTTTAAATCGTTTGGTATATTGTCTCAAGAGCAATGTAACGTGACACAATGTTATGTGATACGTGTAATGCAGCTGAATGTGATTTTGCAGTGTACTGCAATGTAATAGGGCACAATGTGATGTGATTCGTGCAATGTGGCGGACTGTGATGCAACAATGCAAGACGACGCAGCGTGGGGAGGGGCGGGGGCGGG
This sequence comes from Aldrovandia affinis, assembly GCA_029706075.1. Classification (NCBI taxonomy): domain Eukaryota; kingdom Metazoa; phylum Chordata; class Actinopteri; order Notacanthiformes; family Halosauridae; genus Aldrovandia; species Aldrovandia affinis. The sequence continues at coordinate 3,283,027 of JAINUG010000010.1, forward strand.
GGCGGGGCCTGACCGGTGTCCCAGGTGACGGGGCTGTGGGTCTCGATCTCCCGGCGGCCGATGAAGTACCAGACGCAGGCCATCCAGTGGGCCAGCAGGGCGAACATGGACATGAGCAAGGTAAGAACCACGGCGCTGTACTGCGAGTACCGGTCCAGCTTCTGCAGCAGGCGGAGGAGGCGCAGCAAACGCACCGTCTTCAGCAGGTGCACGCCAAAGTACTGAGCACAGGGCAGAGGTCAGGGGTCAGAGATCAGGGGGGGGGGGATCCCACACGTCAAGATCCAAGCACCATCGCCAACTCCAGACCCTTTATACCGTAGTTCATTCGCTGGCCAGCAGTGTGGTGGTTAAGGAACTGGACTTATTTTAATCACAGGTGGGGCACTGCTGTTGTCCTTGAACATGGCACTTATCCTGACCCGCTACAGTGAAATAAAAAGAAGCAATTCGTGCTGTAAAAATGAGCAACGTGTAAGCCGTGTAAATTGCTCGGGATAAGGGTGACTTCTAACTAAATAAATATTAATGATCATGTGCTCTTTATACCGGAGTGCTTTTGTTCTTCGTCTGACAAGCACCCTGATTTTTACCTCTTTAATATTGATGCTCATTCTTACATTTGTCTTTGAATTTAATCCAATTAAAGCTTGAGATGAGTTAAAGCCCTTTTGGGGGAAAAAATACCAAATATACTTTGAAGTAGGAACAATAAGCCTTCATTCCTCACACTCACCACACTGAGATATACTCACCACACTGAGATACACTCATCACACTGAGATACACTCACCACACTGAGATACACTGACCACACTGAGATATACTCACCACACTGAGATACACTCACCACACTGAGATACACTCACCACACTGAGATATACTCACCACACTGAGATATACTCACCACACTGAGATACACTCATCACACTAAGATACACTCACCACACTGAGATATACTCACCACACTCACCACACTGAGATACACTCACCACACTGAGGAACACTCACCACACTGATGTTGAAGGCATACAGGAGGTCAAAGGGCAGGGCAGCGATCAGGTCCACGAACAGCCAGGTAGTGACATAGTGAATCCAGATGGAGCGGGCATCGTACACCACCTGTCCCGATGTGCTCACGTAGGAGGTGCGGAAATTCAGCACAATGTCTGATACCAAAGCACAACCACATGGTCAGTAAAGTCTCAATATACAGTACATCAATATCATCCCTCAGGTCTGAAACATGGAATATATACCTTTAATTGGTGTAACACTGATGAAACGCTTCATACATTTTAATTATTTCATTGCATTAAATGATTACTGGAGAACAAAAATGGAAGGTGCCCCCTGTTTACATTAAAAACGTACTGTAATAACTTACTGCAATATGTACACATATTACACAAACAATTTCCATTATATTTCATAGATTGAATTTATAACATTAAATACTGTATAATATGTTCCTCATCATTAGCCTCTATTCATTAGCATACTAAAGTACGCCAATAATTACGGAGCACTGTTACATAACAAAATTAGTGCAAAATTAATTAAACAGGAGCAATTAATTAAGAGGAACACACATAAATACTGCCATACTGTACATGAGTGTATGTGTGCGCGTGTGCACGCATGCGCATGCATTTGTATGATGACAATATGCATGTGAACATAATGTAAATATGTAACAGATTCACAGTCAATGTACAGTGCAGCTTCAACCTGTTCAGCTAATTGCAAGTTACATAGGTAAGATTATGATAATAGGTCAGCATTATGATAATACAGAAGCCTCAAGCCTTGATCATTTGAAACTAATAAATATAACTTCACAGAAGATAAGCATGCATTACAAGCGTGCACACTTTTTTTTGCACAAATAAATGTTAGTCTGTATACTTTACAAACAATTTGTGCAGTGCTATATGCTTTGCAAATAATTTGGTGTTTACAAAGAAAGGCAAGAGGCAGAGGCAACTGTATTAACTGCAAGGAGAGTGCTTCTAGCCAATGGTTTAGGACTGACTGCGTTGTTTCCATGGTTTGGGAAAGACTGCATTGTTTCCATGGTTTGGGAAAGACTGCATTGTTTCCATGGTTTGGGAAAGACTGCATTGTTTCCATGGTTTGGGAAAGACTGGGAAAGACTGCATTGTTTCCATGGTTTGGGAAAGACTGCATTGCTTCCATGGTTTGGGAAAGACTGAATCATTTTTCAGGGCTGCTGAGCGAGTTTGGGGGATCCAGAAAAGGGGCGGAGACTCACCCAGCATGAACAGGATCTCCACCAGGATGTCGCTGACACTGGGGGGATGGCGGGGGGTGGAGCTTCCTTCTTCCCGCCCCCCTCCCACGGTGAAGCACACGTTATAGGGCACGGTCACTGCCACATAGAAGGTGGCCAGCAAGATCAACCAATCCCAGCCTGCTTTGAAGGTACCGTAGTGGAGCAGGATGAAACGAGATTTCTGAATGGTGGCCACCTTGTACTCCGGGATGGGCGGCTTCTCCACAAACACGTTCTGTGAGGACAGAGACACGCGTGCACAAATGTGTGCCCACACGCACACACACACACACACCCACACACACATGTACAAACACAAAAGGTGTGTGTTAAGTGAAACAGTGTTTGGGATCTAGAAACAGTAACGTGTGGCACAGTGTGTAGGTGTATCTGGGTGTGTAGCGTGTGTAGCGTGTGACAGAGTGTGTAGGTGTATGTAAGTGTGTAGAGTGTGATACAGTGTGTAGGTGTGTGTAAGTGTGTAGAGTGTGACACAGTGTGTAGGTGTGTGTAAGTGTGTAGGTGTGTGTAAGTGTGTAGTGTGTGACACATTGTGTAGGTGTGTGTAAGTGTGTAGCGTGTGACACAGTGTGTAGGTGTGTGTAAGTGTGTAGAGTGTGACACAGTGTGTAGGTGTGTGTGTGTAAATGTGTAGAGTGTGACACAGTGTGCAGGTGTGTGTAAGTGTGTAGAGTGTGACACAGTGTGTAGGTGTGTGTAAGTGTGTAGAGTGTGACACAGTGTGTAGGTGTGTGTAAGTGTGTAGAGTGTGACACAGTGTGTAGGTGTGTGTAAATGTGTAGAGTGTGACACAGTGTGTAGGTGTGTGTAAGTGTGTAGAGTGTGACACAGTGTGTAGGTGTGTGTGTGTAAGTGTGTAGTGTGTGACACAGTGTGTAGAGTGTGAAACAGTGTGTAAGTGTGTAGAGTGTGACACAGTGTGTAGAGTGTGACACAGTGTGTAGAGTGTGACACAGTGTGCAGGTGTATGTAAGTGTGTAGAGTGTGACACAGTGTGTAGGTGTGTGTAAGTGTGTAGAGTGTGACACAGTATGTAGGTGTATGTAAGTGTGTAGATTGTGACACAGTGTGTAGGTGTGTGTAAGTGTGTAGTGTGTGACACATTGTGCAGGTGTATGTAAGTGTGTAGAGTGTGACACATTGTGCAGGTGTATGTAAGTGTGTAGAGTGTGACACAGTGTGTAGGCGTATAAGAAGATAAGAACATAAGAATACATAATGACGAGAATGGGCCGTTCGGCCCATCTAGGCTCGTCATGTCCTACTCTAAAGAGCATCTAGTACTGCATCTAGCCCGGACTTGAACAGCCCGAGCGTTTCTGCCTCTGTAGGTGTATGTAAGTGTGTAGCGTGGTGAGCAGTGGCGGCTCCAGAAGGGACGCGAGGCACACTCACGTTGTTGAGCTTGATCTTGCTCTTGCTCTGGTCCTTTTTCTGCAAATGCCTGGACAGCTGGTAGAGCACGGCGCGACTGCGGCGGCGGTTGGCACTGAACCCTTGTGGCCGGGTGACCTTGCGCACTTTGGGGTCCTCATCTGGGCAGGATGGAGGGCAGGGTGACAATGTGCTCAACGTTCCTGAACTGACATTTCTCACATTTTCTTCTTTGCCACTTCCATTTTCCCTTAACAGCTAGACCATATGGATCCTCCACGTGAAAATAATGTGTATGCATATGTGTGTGTGACTAATTAACCCAGAGGGAGGGAAGGGGGGTGGCAGACCGGGAGAGGGAGCGATTGAGAGAGAAAGAGAGAGAGAGAGAGAGAAGCACAAATAGCGGAATCTGGCTCTGTCGGTGGAGTACTGGGTCCTGATAGTCAAATTTAATAACACGCTCACACCTCCTAGAGCACTCAGCTGTCATCACCAAGCTGCTCTTTTGGAAATGGAACTATGTCCAGTGACAGAACAAACACACTGTCACGTGTAAAAAGTTCAAAAACTGCCCTTGAGGCAAAGGAAAAGCACAAACTGTCCTGAGGGGAAAGGAACCCCACAGTCATACACATGGCACAGGCAAGAGTGAGCTGGCTGCATGAAAATCGGGTTGTAACTTGAAAAGCCATGTGATCTCTTGCGCGAACTATGATTGTTCCTACCGTGCATTAATGCACATCCTGTAAGTCGCTCTGGATAAGAGCGTCTGCTAAATGCTTAGAATGTAAATGCAATGTAAATGAATGTGTTGTTTGATTATGAATAGCTTTAGCTGAAAGTACCTCTATATTGAAATACTGTCTCCTTTGTCCTCTGCCTCTGGCCCCTCCCCCCCGTGCGACTTACCTGCCTCTGGCCCCTCCCCCAGTGTGACTCACCCGTGTTGGGGCTGAGCTGGGAGTCCAGGTCGTTCTTTTTGTCGGTGATGTCTTTGTGAGACACCAGGAATAGCACCACCTCCCCCTTCTCGTTCTTGATTGGCACGATGTCCAGCAGACACCAGAACTGCGTACCTGCCGCGCGTCACACACGCACACGCAACATTTCTCGGTTTGTACAAATTCAAACCAAGTATTCAAATGTTCATCTGCATGAATTTTTTGTGTTTGCAGTACGTGTGTATAGGTGTGGCTGGGTGTCTCCCCTCCCTCCCCCCCCCCCTTTTCTCTTCCTCCTTCCGTCCCCTCTACTTCCCCCTCCTCCCTCCCACGTTTTCATCCCTTCTACCCCCTTTCTATTGCCCCTCTCCCGCTCTTTCCCTCTCCCCCACTCTCTTCTCTGTCCCTCTTAATCCTGCGCTCTCTCTCTCAGGCCGAACGTGGCCGGCTCTCTCACCTGCCTTCTTGTAGAGCATCAGCTCGGCCTTAAACTCTACGCGTTGGTCCAACGCGCCCTGGATCTGCGCTGCCAGCTGATCGTTGGTCTCAGGCCCATACAGGAAGTGACAGGCACAGCTCTTCTGCATCAGCTCGGCCCGGGCGAAACCAGTGAGCTCACAGAACCCATCAGAACAGTACACAATCGGGTACTGAACCTGCACCTGTGCGTTCCCCAGGACAAAGTTACTGTCTGTCAGCGAGAGAAAGGGAGAGAGAGAGAGAGAGAGGTTATGATTATCATGCTGATAGTTATTGTTGTAGTTATTATGCTTTTTAAATGCTGTACAATCGATATGCTTCGGCAATATGAATTTGATATAGTCCAGGCCAATGGGGCAGTTTAAATAGAAAATTGAAATCGAAATAGAGAATGAGAGAGAAGGAATGAGGGACAGGGAAAGAGAGGGGGAGAGGGAGAAGGAGGGAGAGGTGAAGGGAGGTGAGGTGGAGAGGGGAAGGGAGGGAGAGAAGGAGCGGGGAAGAGGAGGAGAGGGAGAGAGGGAGAGAAAGAGAGGGAAAGGCAACAGGGAGAGATCGAGCGAGGGAGATGGGGAGAGCGAATCGTGATGCGCAGGTGCTGCGATTGTCATTCCCACTTTTTCAAGTCAAGTGAGCGGGTTAGAGAAAGACGGGACGGACAGACCTACAAGCGGGAAGCACACAAATGATCCCCTCCTTGTAATTATAAAGCCTTGTGAATGCTGGAGAATTCACGAGTAAACCAGCCAAAAATTCTGGTAAATGTGGAGAGCGCACCGTGGCAGGGAGGGGGACACACATCGCAGTGTTGGGAGAAGAACCCACTGTTGCACAAAGGATTAGAGCTGGGATTAAGGTTTTTGAGTTTCTGAGACGTCGTGCATTTAAAAGAATGAATGAATGTCATGTGTAACAGGATTATTACACAGCACCTGCTACCTTCCTGGTGTACTCACTCAACAGAAATGTGTAACCCGGTGTTGGCTCTCAGGTATGCCCTGAGCATACAAATGGTAGATGAGAGTGGAATAGCTCTGGTCAGCGCTAGCCAGGGTAGAATTACTCACAACTCCAGGGATTGATGTGATTACCACTTGTCTGGTCACAGTCTGCAAACTCTCTCCTGAAATACGGCTTGAATATTTTATGCCTCGTGTTTACAGACGGTATGAATTTTTTAGAAGCTTGCTTTGTTGCGGACCGTTCGGCATGGAGAAAACTGATCCAATCATAGCGCCTAGGTTGTTTGGTGTACGGACACTGGTGGGGAATCGGACAATTTCCGGAGAGAGAAACCCTGAGAGGGAGCCGCCTTCTCTCGCCCTTTTCTCAATTCAATTCCATTCGAGCCATCTTTATTGCCACGGCAGGCGCAAGGTGCTGCATCGCCAAAGCACATAAATAAAGAAAACACCACAATCAATAAAGGTACTAATGAACAGTTACGGGAAGAAGCCGCCCACCACCACCACCAGCACTCTCTCTTTCAATGCCTCTCACAATTCAATTCAATTAGATATGCAATATTGGCATGGAATGCATCGAGTATATATTGGCAAAGCATAGTATACAAGAACTGTAGTAGATGATACAAAATCAAATATGCTTTTGGATCAATGAACGTACAAAGAAAAAAAATGATTTTAATGCTGTATAACAGTAGGAAAAGGAAAGGATTTTAAAAGTAGAAAAGCAGACTCAATTTCCCCCCAAGGCTACACTAAGCTAAGCTACCCGTGGGGCTGTTGGTCCTTCCACTAAAACCACTTGCGGTTTTTCCTTGAGTCATGGAAAATGTTTAGAAACTCTACAGAAATATAGAGAAACAAACAAGAAAATACATATACATATACATATATATATATATATATATATACAGTTGTGGCCAAAAATATTGGCACCCTTGTACGTTTTTCAAAAAACAAAATTTTCTCTAACATAAGTTGAAATTGACAAAAGTATTTGGTCTCCACAATTCTTTATTTCACTGTTCACTGTACAGAAACTTTGTTTTTACTTCAGAACATAACATATCCTTTTAAATAATAAAATAAACAGAAATGGCACTAACAAAATTATTGACACCCTAGATTTAATATTTGGTAGCACAGCCTTTGGAGAAAATAACTGCAATCAAGCGCTTCCTATAGCCATTAATGAGATTCCTACACCTCTCTACTGCCAGTTTGGCCCACTCTTCTTTTGCAAACTGCTCCAGCTCTCAGATTTGAAGGGTTCTCCCAACTGCTGTTTTCAGATCTCTCCACAGGTGTTCAATAGGATGGAGATCAGGACTTATTGCTGGTCTCTCCAGAACAGTCCAATGTTTTATCTTTTCGCTTCTCTTTTCTCACCATTACTGGGTGCTTTTGGATGTGTGTTTTGGGTCATTGTCCTGCTGAAGGATCCATGACTGACCTTTTGACTGACACCCAGTTTTCTGACACTGGGTAGCACATTTTGCTCCAAAATGCCTTGGTAATTCTCAGATTTCATGATGCCCTTAATACGTTCAAGGTGTCCAGTACCAGAGACAACGAAGCAGCCCCTCAGCATTATGGAACCTCCACCATATTAGACTGTAGGTAGGGTATTCTTTTCTCTAAAAGCTTAATTTCTTAATCTGTAAATAAAGCGCTGATCATTGCCAAAGAGCTCTCATTTGGTTTATTGGTCATTTTCCCAGGAGTTAGGCTTGCTTAGGTGGGTCTTGGCAAAGATTAATCGGGCCTTCTTGTGTTTCTCTTTCAGCAGTGGGGTCTTCTTTGGCCTCCGACCATAAAGCCCTTCTTGGTTCAGTGTCCGGCGTATGGTATGGGCTGAAACCTTTACCCCAGACCTCTCCAGGTCAACCTTGAGGTCATACAAGATGTTTTTTCAATGGCTCGCACCAACCTTTGACAACACCTGAAATAAATGTTCCTCTTACCACCATGTCCTGGGAGATTCTTAGCAATTCCATGAGCAGCAAACTTTTTGATAATATTGAGAACTGTGGAAACAGGAATGCCAAGGTCTCTAGAGATGGCCTTATAGCCTTGTGAACGCTTATGTTTTGTGATAATAGTATTTCTGACATCCTCAGACAGCTCTTTTCTCTTCACCATTGTCACAGAGGAACAGTGTAGGAGAACGGACTGTTTTCTCACTTTAAAATGGATAATTGGTTAATTTATACCATGTGGGCACCTGCAACAGGTGAGCTGAATTACACTGCAAACGAGAATCTATTTCCTCCAACCAAATTGCTTTCAATTGTTCTAAAGGATGCCAATAATTGTGTCATGACCACTTCTCAATTTTGAAGCCGTAAAATATTTATTTATTTGTATTATTATTGATTGATCGTGTGCTGTTTTAAATCAAACAGATGAACGTGTGAAGGCCGAAAGTTGTTTCAATTTCCAATTATTTCAGAAGATACATGAAATGCAAGGGTGCCAATAATTTTGGCCACGACTGTATATACAGTGTTCCTTTAAAGTTCAAAAATGTCACCTTTTGTTGTCTTACAGACTTTTTCCACCTTTATTTACACATTTTGCCCTACAACGTCCAAGTGAAAAACAAATTCTCAAAATATCTGAACATTAATTAAAAATAAACAAATAAAACAACTTGGAGTGATAAATCTACACCCCGCTTATCATACCAATTGTAAACTAGCTCAGGGGTAACCGATCACCTCCCAGATCACACACCAAGCTAATTGGCCTCCACATGTGTTCAATTGTAGTGATTCTGATTACTTTAGAATAAAATCCTATAAATATCCTATGATATTGTATAATAAAAATAAACATAATCAAAATAATAATTATCATCAGCACCACCTCCAGCACTATCATCTTCCTGTCCCTCCCTCTCTCTCTCTGCAGGCACAGTATGTTTGGCTCAGATTAGCAGTGTAAACAGGCCCAGTCTTTGCCCCAGTCTATGCCAGCAGCCGTGGAGCATCTACAGCTTAAGCACAGCCAATCAGCAATTCCCTAACTCCTTCCTCCTTGACCCATAATTCATTTCAAGCTACATTTGATACGAATAGTGAATGATAACATACAGTAATCCCCCGATGTCTATTTTAAAGAATGGGCTTTAAAGTGGCCAGATTTCTCAAGGGCTGAAAGACAGTGATATCCCACAATGCACCTCTCTGTAAGAAATCTGCTTCAAAGAATCACTTAAAAATATTTCTGGAATAATAAACTATATAATTGGGAAGTTCATAATCTTCAGGGAATTGCAAGGCCAAGAATTCACCAAATCAGTGTCATTTGCATAATTCAGAATTTGCTTAGTGTGATGTTGTATGGCTAATTCTGAACTGCTTAGCAGGGCTTGGAAACTGTTTTTTTTTCTCAATAGGTTCGTTCCAAGCAGAACCAGTAATTTAAGGTTTCTGTTCTTGTATGCCGCCCACAACATAACATTTCTAAACCAGTTAGAATTATAATTTTTTTTTAAACGGCTAATACCTTTCTTTTTAAGGTATTAAAACCAGGAATGCTTGAAACATATTATTTTATGTGTGATGCCGTTAGTGTGATAAGCATGAATGAACAAGAATGACACACATCAAATCAATTACCTTTGAAAAGGTTTGACTTTCCTCAAATTGAAGTTAACAGCCTATACTGCAGATTAAAACATTTCACTTTGTAAGAATATCATCGGTATCATCAAGGTGTCATTGTAAGAATAGGTTAATGAATAAACATGTCTTGAAAAGGCTAATGGTATGAAAAAAATCTTTATAGCGTTATTTGGGTTCGGTTTGTTTAATCTTCCATCATTGGAAATGGTCTGCCATTGACAGTTACCAGCTCTAAACAACCCTGATCTTGCATGGCTAATTCAGAACTGTTTGGTGCAATCTTGTATAGCTAATTCAGAACTATTTAGTGTGATCTTGCATGGCTAATTCAAGACTGTTTGGTGTGATCTTGTATAGCTAACTCAGAACTATTTAGTGTGATCTTGCATGGCTAGTTCGGAACTGTTTCGTGTGATCTTGCATGGCTGATTCAGAACTATTTGGTGCGATCTTGCACGGCTAATTCAGAACTGTTTGGCGCGATCTTGTATAGCTATTTCAGGACTGCTTGGTGTGATTTTTTCCACAGGGCTGAGTCTGCGCACGAAAGAGAAGGACGAGCACAACACCGCAGGCCATTCTGCCTGCGGGCATGTTCATTAAAGAATAATGCAGGATCCCTGTGTATCAGTGCATGTGTGGGAGAGAGAGACCGCATGTATGCATGCGCACGTATATCTGTCATGTACACATGCACGTGTATGCCTGGACACGTTACTACCTGAGCGCCTGTGTGCATGTGCACAGATTATTGAGCATAAGCATGTGTGTCTGTGTGTGTGGACGTGTGTGAGACGGTGTGCGCACGTGCTTGTGTGTGAGAGTATGCGTATGTATTACTATGCCTACATGCATGTGTGTATGTTCAAATGAGAGAGTGTGTGTTTCTGTTTATATGCGCTCTGCTCAGCTGTGTTTCTTCAATATGAAAAATAAAGTAAAAGAGGGGTATATGTCATAATTGATAATAACAGGCCTAGTTTGTCTATTACTTTTAGTATTGTGTATTTCACATTTTTATTTTCACTTAATGTGCGCAAGACCATTTTGTCCTGTGGGAAATACCCCGTTTGTTTGCAGGAGCATAAATCATGAATCGTGGTAAACCTTTTCTTTATGGTGCACAATATAATGTAATCTGCAGCTCATCACATACAGTAAGACTTGTATATATTCAATTTGTGTTATATTGCAGGCTATCAGTAACCTAGCTGTAGTCTATGCAGGCCAAGTGATACATGTTGCAATAGAGATGATGTTGGTCTTTGAGACTGCATTCTCCTTAGCCTATTACATGAGGGATTGTAGGCAAATAAATAGTTTTAAAAGACTTATATGTACTTATAGTCAGTTTATGCAATTCATGTTTGATTTCACTACACATTTCACTATTAAAACACTTTTAAACCCCTTACAGCCTTTTCGGGGAAAAAAATGGATTTCCCGGTAACAATGTATTGTATTCCCGGTTTTGATATTCCCAGAAAAAATATTAAACCCTATTAATGAGATATCAGTGTTAAATCACAAGTTTGATGCTTTAAAAGCACAACAATTGCAATGTTAGTGAAAATTATGCTATAAAACAAGTTTTATGCAAATTATGGTTTAGGTCACACCCACTTTCGGTTTTATTTCCGAATACAGATACAGACACATGACGTCTATGCACACCCGTACAATCGACATTATGCAGAATAAATAAAGTATGCAAAACAAATGCGGAAGCACAAACAAATCAAGGACAATAAAATACCAGACTCACAACGAAGCTTATAACTGTTTATGCATGACTGTGCAGGGGGGAATAATAGACAGAAGAGAATAATATTCACTGTCAGCCATCAGAGACAAGATCCTGTTTGTGTGCCAGCAAAGTAGCATGAATTATTACCTGTAACAGCACGTTTCTTTGGCATCACAAGAATTGCAGTGCACTGCTATCTTACCCAACTCGCTCAAACAGATATTGCACTCCTGTTTCAACACAGGAACAGACAGTACAAAACAGTACGTATGAAATGGTAGGTATAAAATATTTCTTTTTTTCTTTCTGTGCAGGGGGGGAAAAAGTTGGATGGCAAACAGCAAGTTTGGCAGGAGAGCCAGCAGGTTTGGCAGGAGAGTCTCAAATTAGCAGGATAATTAGCAGACTGCTTGTGACATGTCCTCTCCCCTACAATAACATGGCCAAACAGGTTGAGGGGCCAGCCTGACCCAGTGCCGATTAGAGGGTAGAGATAAGAGGTGTGGGGGACCAAGGCTAGAAATGGCAATCAAGCCCAAAACCAGACGCATCCCACCCACCCAGGGAGGAAGTCTGAGCATGGACCTTTACCATGGCAGGGAATGCAGGTTAAACAAAACAACTCATAGAGCACTGTACCAAATGAAAATGGGACTCAACAGAATATGTATACTGACTGCAATTTGGTGCAAACCAGAAAGACGGGTAAGAGCCAGTAAAGCATAATTAGAAAGCAAATTTGTGAATTTTTCACTGTATTAACGCTTTAATGGTCTGCTCAACCATTTGGTAGAGCCCATTGTGACTTTTGCCATTGCTTTTTTCTAGGTGAGACTATTTAAGGGTTAATGCATTTATTTATTTTGATTGTATGTGTCATAGCGAGTGTCAATTCAAAAACATACAGGCAGCTGCCAAAAAGGTAGAAACACTTTGGGACACATCAAGTATATTGAAAACAGATGCTTCCACACAGGTGTTGTTCCTGAGTTAATTGAGCAATTAATCTTCGCATGCTTAGGGTTGTGTACAAAAATACTGGGCAGGCCTGGTCGCCTATAATTATGGCAAAAATGGCTAGAAGACGAGACCTCTGTGACTTGGAAAGTCATTGAAGCATACAATTCAGGATTGTGATTTTAGAAAGCAAGTCAAAACAGTGACGACAGATCAGTTAACTGCAAATTTCTTCCAGGGATGAAAGCGAAAACAGTGGTGGGCCCACACCTTATTAAGTGACTACACCAAAGTTTCCATATTTTTCTTCACTACCTGTACTGTTGTTTGTTTCTTTAAAGCTTCATCCAAATACGCGATGTTAATAAAGTATTTTGAATCCATTTGAATTGGATAGAATGGGGAAGGAGAGAGAGCAAGGACAGAGACTGAGGGAGGTAGGGAGGGTGAGAGAGAGAGGGAGAGAGAGAGAGAGAGAGAGAGAGAGAGAGAGAGAGAGAGAGAGAGAGAGAGAGAGAGAGAGAGAGAGAGAGAGAGAGAGAGAGAGAGAGAGAGAGAGAGAGAGAGAGAGAGAGAGAGGGTACAGAGTGCATCAGACTAATGGACCAGTGATTAGCGGCTGAGTGGTATTGCTCAATGAATGTGAGAAGATAATTGGCTGTCAGTAGAGGTCTCTGAACTGGGCTGGGATAGCATTGTGAAACCTCACTGCTACAGACAGTAATTAAGGCCAAATTAGTTAATGGGTTAAGCCCTTCAATGGAGCATCTTTTCACCCCGTGCTCTTGTGCCATTTCTTCTCGTTCACTGCATTGCCACAGGACCACTCCTGTGAAAAAGTTTGTTCCTGTTCTGTCACATGCTTCATTAAAAATGTAAAGTGCAGGTGATGTGACATAATTGAACAGTGGCTTAATGGTGAAATCAACCAATCAGATACATTTAAGTGTCATCAGTCAAATGGGCAGTTCAGGTGTCATGTGGGGAATTTAAATGATAGCAATCTCATTTCAGAAAATCTTGTAAATAGGACACATAAATAAGCAGGCCACAGCTCTATTAGGATGGTCTATTAGGATGGTGATACAGCTCTATTTAGGATGGTGACACAGCTCTATAAGGACAGTGATACAGCTCTATTTAGGATGGTGACACATTAGGATGGTGATACAGCCTATAAGGATGGTGGTACAGCTCTATTAGGATGGTGACACAACTCTATTTAGGATGGTGTTTCAGCTCTATTAGGATGGTAATACATTAGGATGGTGATACAGCTCTATTAAGATGGTGATATATGCAAGGGTCAATGTGTGTATGTATTTGTGAGCACCTGCCTGTATGCATGATATGCAAGTGTGCGTATGTGTGTGTGTGTGTGTAGACACGTGGGCATGCTTGAAAACCTATTTGGCTTCCAGCCACTGCAAAATCACAGCAAAAGACTATAGCAGTTCCCCAAACACACACATTATCTCAGTGCAGTGTTTCAACGGAAATGCATAGGGTTCATTGCATTGGATATACAGTAGTTAACCAAAGAGATAGGTCAAGGGAAATGTGCGGTACCCATGCAATCACGGTGTGCACGTCGTCCTCCTGCAGGTCAGTGTGACAGCACTGCGTCAGCTGATCATGTGTGGTCAGTCGATGAGTCATCATGGCTATATCTTTAGGGGGTCAGCGTGTTGATTGTGATCAGAGTGACCTTTGACCCCCATTGCCTGCAACAGGAGCCGAGGCCTCTGGGCTCCTCGCCTCCAGCAGGGTGGAGATGTTCTCCCTCTCCAGTGCTCTCCAGTGCGTCCAGCAGCCAATCACCAAGCAGAGATAGAGAGGCTTGATCCAGCCATTGGATTTTATGGCGCTTGAATTATTTTTTCATTATGGCCAAGACTGAGGCTTGCCTGGTCTGCAGAGATTCAGGTGTGTGTGTGTGTGTGTGTGTGTGTGAGTGAGTGTTTGATTGTTTCTGTGTATGTTCTTTGTAGGTGATTGTGTGTTCCTCTGTGAGTGTTCAGGCATACACAGACACAGAAATACAGATGTATACAGGCACACACACACACACACACACACATACACAAACACACACACAAACATACAGTGGTGCCCTCCAGAATTATTGGCACCCTTGGTAAAGATGAGCAAAAAGGCTCTGAAAAAAATGATTTGTTGTTCATCAGCTTGATCTTACACTCAAAATATGAGAGAAATCTAACCTTTAATTGAAATAAAAAAATAAAAAATTTTAAACCCTTATCAAAAAATAAACATTTTTCTCAAAAACATGTTGTAGCAGGAACCGGGGTGTTGGGTTTCACACCGCCAAAGAACAATAACAAAATCAGTAAACAATGGTAAATAAGGAAGCAGGAGTTTATTTGGGGAAATGCACACAGGAGGGGTAAATAGGGAAGCAAACAGCAAAATAATGCAGTCCGTAATCTATTCTCGTTGTCCTTGTCCGAAATCCAAAAGTCGCAAATCCAAATCCAGGTCCTCAAACAAACAATGAGTCGATACACAAACGGGGTTTTCAGGCAATCCAATTCAAACCAGGTAATCAATCAAAACAATACTCTCACTTCCTCTCAGTCTCCAATGCGTTTCCCTTCTCGGTACTTAACTAGAGTAACAGCATTTATTTTATATCCTATATCATCATTAGAAAATCCGAGTCAGGTGTGCCCCGTCAGCCCCAGACTTCCCATTATGGTCCGGGGGTGAAGCCAGCGGGCCACTATGTACCACCCCTCAGTATGCCTCCAGGCAGCTGCCACACATCTCCCCCCTCAGCCCCGACTGGGAGGGAGGGGTGGCCTGACACCACAGGGCATCTCTCCTGGAGAGGGCATCAGCACTCACATGGGCAGCACCTGACCTGTGGAGCACAGACATTACATTTACATTTTAAGCATTTAGCAGACAGAGAAAGCAAAAGGTTGTAAGGAAAGAAACCATCTGGTGACCCATGCGTTAGTCTCTCTGTTACGTGCCATCCACACCAGTGGCACATGGTCGGTGACCAGAGTGAAGTGTCGTCCTAACAAGTAATACTTTAGCGTCTCAAGCGTCCATTTGATTGCCAGGCATTCCTTTTCCACCGTGGAATATCGCTGCTCTCGCGGCAACAGTTTTCTGCTGAAGTACGTTATTGGGTGTTCCTCACCTTCCTGTAGCTGTGACAGAACGGCCCCCAAACCAGTTTGTGAAGCATCCGTCTGCACCAGTAATGCTTTCTTGAAATCAGGTTTCACGAGGACCGATCCCGAGCAGAGTGTGTTTTTGAAGTCCTGAAATGCCTTTTCCGCCTCATCGCTCCACTTTACCTGTAAGGGCAGTCTGCTCTTAGTCAGGTTGGTTAGAGGGCTGGCTATTGTTGCAAAATTCGGCATGAACCTTCGGTAATAGAGCCCGATGAAGGTGCGAACCTGCTTCTTAGTTATGGGTCGGGGCCAACTCCAGATCGCCTCCACTTTGTTTCTCTGGGGCTTGATGTTTCCGCTCCCAATAGTGTATCCCAGGTACTCAGTTTCCTGTAGACCCAACCGACACTTCTTCAGGTTAGCCCTGAGTCCTGCCACCTGCAGAGCCTGCAATACTTTGCTTACCCACCGGAGATGAGTCTCCCGGTCATCCCTGTGTATAACAATGTCATCGAGATAAGCGGCAGCATACTCCCTGTGGAGTCACAGGACCTGGTCCATCAACCGTTGGAAAGTGGGCAGGGCTCCATGTAATCCGAATGGCAGCTTCCTGTACTGGAACAGACTGTTGGGGGTATCGAACGCAATCTTCGCTTGGGACTCAGGAGTCAGGAGAACCTGCCAATAGCCTTTTGTTAAGTCTAGTGTACTAATGAATCTGGTGGTTCCGAGCCTCTCAATTAGCTCATCCACCCTGGGCATTGAGTATACATCAAATTTAGAAATTTAATTTAATCTACGGAAATCGTTGCAGAACCGGATTGTTACGTCCGGTTTGGGAACTAACACTATAAGGCTGCACCACTCGCTCTGTGACCCCTCGATGATTCCCACAGCCAACATTGTCTGTACTTCCTTCCTGACGGCTTCTCTCTTCATCTCAGGGATACAATATGGATGCAAAGTAACCTTCTTTGCGGGTTCCGTGTCAATGTGGTGTTGAATAAACTCCTAAATATGTCTAGGTTGCGGCTGACCAGCTCTCGCAGTTCCTGCTTTTGGGCGGCGCTCAGCTGCTCCCCCAGTGGCACTTCACCGGGAGTGGTAATTCGAAAAAAAGGTTTTGGAGATGCAGAATAAAGAACTTCACATGCATTCCATTTCTTTAAGAGGTTAATATGGTACAGCTAAGTGACATTACGCTGGTCCGGTTGTCTTACCTGATAATTCACTTCTCCTACTTTCTCAATAATTTCACTGGGGTCTTTCCATCCCGCCAGAAAGGCACACTCTGAAGTGGGAACCAGCACCAGCACTCTGAGCTGCCTGAGCTTCCTGCATGTGCTCGTGCACTAGGGGTCATAATGTTGCCATCCGGTTTCTCAGTTCTTCCACATGTTCCACCAGAGTGCAATGGGGAGATGGCTGTTGCTCCCAGGCTTCCTTCGCTAAGTCAAGAATTCCTCAGCGTCATCTACCATACAGGAGCTTGAACGGTGAGAATCCCGCCGAAGCCTGAGGCACCTCTCAGATGTAAAACAGCAGAAATGGCAAGAGCTGGTCCCAGTTCTTCCCATCTGCCACCATCACTTTCTTCAGCATGCTTTTCAGCGTACGGTTGAATCGCTCCACCAGTCCATCAGTCTGGGGGTGATATACTGTGGTGCATAACTGGTTAATTTTCATAATTTTGCATGTCTCTCATTATTTTGGACATAAACGGTGTACCTCGATCAGTTAAAATTTCATTCGGAATGCCCAGTCTGAAAAACAGCAACATCAATTCTCGTGCAGTGCCTTTCGTGGCCATTGTGCGCAGGGGAACGGCTTCTGGATATTTGGTGGCATAATCAATAATTACCAGTATGTACTGATACCCCCTGCTGCTCTTGGGTAGGGGCCTGACCTGGTCCATAGCTATCCTACTGAAAGGAGTAGAAATGATTGGCAACGGAATCAGTGGGTTACAACTTCGACAGAAATCTTCCACTGCCCTCTTCACTCCCGGTCAGTGAAACCGTGTTCTTACCCTCTCCAGTGTCTTTTCCACCCCCAGGTGGGCCCCCAGAACATGGGTATGGGCAAGTTGTAAAACAGCTTGCACAAAGGTCTGAGGTACTAACAACAACTCAAGAGGTTCACCATTCTTCAAGACAACATCATGTAACAAAATGGGGAAAAGTTATCTTGTTTATCCCCTCGATGGGTGTTCCATCCACCATGGTGACCTGCTGTAGGCCATTCTTCAGATTTGGGTCTTCTAGCTGTGCTGTACCAAATCATCCAGTCAAGGAAACAGACTCTGGCGCTACCTCAAGGTCCAAAGGGAACATGTCGGCCAGACTCACCTCACCATCATTATGGTTTCTATCTGTGCTCCCGGACTCAGACAGGGGCTCGGTGGAGGTGTTGGGGTCCACGTCCTGAAATCCACACAAACTTTCTTCCCCATTAGATTTCTAATGTACTGCTCTTTTTGTGTGTCTAATTTTATGTCATTCCCTTTTTTCTGCTTCCCCCCTCATACCTGCCCACAGTCTGGCGAACATCGGGCAGTCCCTCCCTAGGAGTACAGGGACCGGCAGATTAGATACGACCCCAGCATTCCCCACGTACTGCCCCTTTGTGGTCTGGAGGTTCAGCAGGGTGGTGGGACACACTTTTGTTTCTCCATGTATGCAAGTGATTGATACTGTGCCCGGGTGGCTCTCCGACTGGGCGAATTCAGGCCAGACCAGGGTCATCATGCTTCCGGAGTTGAGAGAAGCGCTGTGGTGTCTTTTCCATTGGCCTTTATCGGAGTTATGGGGGAGGAGCTGCCTTCATGAGCCCAGCAGGACGTCAGTAGACCAAAAGGTTTCCCAGGTGCGGTTTCACTGATGGATGCTGACGGCATTGGTACATCACGCTGAGGGCAGCTCCAGGATAAGTGCCCTGTCTCACCACAGTCAAAACACTTCCGTTGGTCCACATCCAAAAAAGGGCATCATCTCACAGCTGTCACAACGTGTGTCACAATTATTGGCACCCTTAGAAATTCTTATGAACAAAATCTAAATTAAGTATATTCCCATTTATATTTTGGCAACAAACACTAGAGGTGGTTCCACCAGGCATACCAGTTTTGGAATGGCAAACTATATGCGCAGGGCGTTCCATTGCTGGAACAACCTCCACCAATTCAGTAGAACACACACTAGCATGTACTCCGAACTATGTGTAGACACCCACCGCTTAACATCACTCTGCCATTGTGCTGGAGAACTGTGCTACTTATGCGGCTGGCACAGGCAGACCACTGGTGCCTGCTCAACCACAGCTGTCGTCCTTCAGCTATGAGGTGAGAAAACCCTTTCCTTCCAGGACAAGTATGCGCGTCGTCCTCCTACAGGTCAGTTTGATCTGTCAATGAGTCATTGTGGCTACATCTTTCAGAGATCAGCGTGTTACTTATGAGTGACCTTTGACCCTCATTGCTTGTGACCAGAGCCGAGGCCTCCGGGCCTATAATCAAGCGCTCTGCCTTTTCAAGCCTCCATTGGTCTTATACCTAATACCAGATATAAGCCCAAGGCTTTGATTTCCCTCCATCAAACACCTTTTGCTTTGGCTTAGATGAATTATGAATTATTAGCGGAGGCCAGATGCAGCGCTTCCCCCGTGTTTAGAGAGTAAAGAGGAGAGAAGCGTCTCCGTGTCAATTTCACAGCAGGCGGGAGAAAGTGAGTGTACTGAAGGCTCAAACATGTTATAAACCAACAGGAAGATCTGTGCTGCTCCGATTTACTTTAATCCTGCAACAGAGGATGTTTTTTTCCCACTTTTTCTTTGACTGTGCAAATAGAGACTGTTCTGTTTAAACATGGATTATCGTGTTGGACTTTAACTGAAACAGATTATTCTTCCATAACATTCACTGATATTATTACTTCCTGCAAAATGTATCTGTTCAATATGCCCCAGTTATGGCACCAAATGAACGGCTTATTGTTTGAACGTGGATGAATAACTTTTCATATAATTCTGAAATAGAAATAATAAATTTGTGACAATGGTGATGAGCCATTTAGAGAGGGGCCATAGAGCTGTAATAAAATCCACACAGGGCTGAAATGAGCTGGAAATTCAATCTAATCAGCAACACTTAAACACCAATCAAAAAATTCATTTGTAAAACAGAGGAGTGTTAGAGAGAGCGGCTGATTTGGCTGAAACGGGGCGGCGTTATTTTGGAGATTCACGTGAAGCAGCGTTTCAATTCATGGGTTTGGGTCCACTCTCATGCTAGCCTAATCAGTGCAGTTTGGGTCAACTCTCATGGAGAAGATTACTTGCGGGTAATTGCAATCCAGGAAGTTGCAGGTTCGATTCCCAGGTGGGGAACTGCACTCATTCCACACGAGTAAGGTTCTTAACCTGAGCTGCTTAAGCAGAAGTAAAAGTACAGACCCTTGGAGACCAGGCTTGACACAGTGCTAGACAGCCTCTAGACAGTAGGCAAAATAGCAAGCCTAGAAGGTCTCTTCCCCTACATCAAGCATTGTTTTATTACTGTGTTATCATGTTCTTATCATGGACCACATTAAAGCAGAGCTCACGGAGACGAAGCCTGGTCCCTGGATTTGAAAAAAATCATGCTCGTCCTCCCCTACATCTCCCCCAAAGTCTAATCTTGACTTACCCCCCTCGTTGTCCGCAAATTGCATCCCTTAAAATTTCCAGAAAATGTCTTGATTAGAGCTAGAAAATCTCAGCATTGAGAGGAAATCCACATTCGGAGGGAAAGATATCCAAAAAGCTCTGCGCTTAAACGGAGACATGGCACTCTCTGTCTCATTAGTACATTTTGGGTCAAATCCGAAACGGCAGCAACCTCAATAATGCGAATAGGGGTGCTCTGTGCCATTTCAGGGTTTTAATGGGTCCACCCCAACACCCTCATTCTGAGAAATCTGTCACGCACAGACAGGCTCACTGAAACCTACAATACACAGGAATAATTCAATTTACTTTGCTTTACTTTACTGTTTTGACTTCAAAGAGTCCAAAATTGCTTCTGAAACTATCAACACCCCATCCCCTTTCATTACAGAATATTGACAGGAATATTGTTCAAAGTCAGAACACAGCGGTTAATCACTTCCTGACCAGAGAACATAGTCAGCACAGTCATCTTCTTCCCGACCGCAGCCTGATATCTCTCTGCTTTGCGGCCGCAACAAAATGAACATCAGTCAAATGCAAAAAAAAACAGCAAGACGGAGCAATGCTCCAATGAGCCGGAATTGTGAACGCTGCCGTTAAGCCACTGCCACCAGCGCAGTTCCTGCATCCACACCCGGTGGGCCTAATCTACAGCCATACTGCTGCATTCCGACGCCACGGCCGCTGTGGAACACTCTTCAAAGACGGGGTCTGTATGTGCAAAGGGAGTTCATAATGAGATTTTAGAAACAGCTTAGACCTTTACATCAGAGGCTATGTGGTTCCCTGTCTGGCAGATAGAGGCCAAGGGTTTAAATCCCTGTATATTCACCCGAAAGAGGCAGAAGAAAACAGAACAATACATATGTAATGAAGGTACAGGACATTCTGTTATTACCTGGGAGAGGTAGGGGGAGAGAGAGAAAATAAATAGATATTGAACTGTAATCCTCGTTGGTTGACATACATTTCTTTTTCGCGAAGGATGTTATTTGGGTGCCTTTTCTGATTACAGTATTTAGGAGGGGAAGGGGAATTGGAATACAAATGAAGGCTTCTGATGTGAAGAAAAGACTGTCACATTTTCACACTCTTCATCTCCATCCACAATCTGTGTGGACACACACAGACACTCCAATTTTCTCTCTCTCCGTCTCTCTCTCACACACACGCACACACACACACACACAGACACACACACACTCACGCACACACACACTGCAACTCCCAGATACTGGTTAAAATAATGGCGAGCTCATGCCTTTCAACCCCATTGATGCTTGTCCTCTAGAAATAATCCATCACTGTGTCCAGGTATTGGTCTTGAAGGATCCCAGAGTTTAATAAATCTCAACCTTAAAATGTCAGATTGATGGATTTCAGGCTTTGGAACGTGGTTAAAAATATTCAGACAGATACAGTTCACTGATGCGTCAGACTGGTCTGTGTGCAACTAGTAAAAGGTGGAGTGGCACAGTTTTCAGTGGAATGGGCCTCCTGTTTTTATGGGCAGTTCTGGTAAAAGCTCACCCATTCATACACTGCAATAGACCTCATAGACCTCCCTCAACATTGCACAAGGTGTCTGGTAGGGTGCAGGGTTTGGGACAAGATGCAGGGTGTCTGAAATGATGCAGGGTTTGGGAAAGGGTGCACGTTGTGTGACAGAATGCAGGGTGTCTGACAGGATGCAGGGTTTGGGACAGGGTGCAGGGTTTGGGAAAGGGTGCAGTGTTTGGGACACAGTGTAGGGTTTGGGAAAGGATGCAGGATTTGGGACAGGATGCAGGGTTTGGGACACAGGATGCAGGGTTTGGGACAGGGTGCAGGGTTTGGGAAAGGGTGCAGTGTTTGGGACACAGTGTAGGGTTTGGGAAAGGATGCAGGGTGTGGGAAAGGGTGCAGGATTTGGGACAGGATGCAGGGTGTCTGACAGGATGCAGGGTTTGGGACACAGGATGCAGGGTTTGGGACAGGGTGCAGGGTATCTGACAAGGTGCAGGCTGTGGGATAGGGTGCAGGGTGTCTGACAGGATGCAGGGTTTGGGACAGGGTGCTTGAAGTGGGAGAAGATGCCCTTGTTGCACAGGGTGCAGTTTTTGGGACAGGATGTAGTCTGTAGTACACTGTGCAGGGCGCAGGGGAAAGGATGCAGGCTGTCTGACATGGTGCAGGGTTTGGGACAGGGTGCAGGGTGTGGGACGTGGGGCATGCCATGGCCATGTTTTATAGCCATGTTGGTGTCACACGATGCCTAAATGGACTCATGTCTGATTTTCTGGGGAGCCAGAGGTGTAATTTAATCAACAGAGCAGCAAATAATTCACCCTGCTCTGAGACCTGTAACACCAGTGTGTGCCAGGAAGCCACATTCTGGAATACATAGGAGCTACGGTGTTTGATCAAAGCTCCTGTACACTTCACACACTGGGTCAGGATGCAATTTCATGCTCACTGATGAACATGAAAACCTGGTTGCCTCTGCCAGAAACCTGAGACTTAGCCGTGGGTGGACCTTCCAAGAAGACAATAACGCCAACCATACCTCAAAATCATTACAGAAATGGTTCAGTGAAAACAAAATCAATGTTTAAAAATGGCCATCTGACCCTCCGGACTTAAACCCAATTGAAAACAAGTGGTCTGAATTGAAGAAGGCAGTCCATAAGCGCAAACCGAAGGATATCAAGGATCTTGAAAAGTTCTGTATGGAGAAGTGGTCCAACATCCCTCCAAATGCGTTCTTCAACCATATTAAACATAATAGTTATTTTGGTCGATTCCATTGAACCATTCATAAAATATTTTCCAAATGTTGGAAAATTACAATATATCTCGGTACTGGTATTATTTGTTTTCTACAATCTTTTTTGCTCATTTTCATCAAGGGTGCCAATAATTCTGGATCTGACTCTTTTGGTATATGTAAGAATTCTTTCAGCTGCGTTCTGTACAAGTTCTATTGTCTTCTGTTCAAGTTCTACTGCAACCATTCTATTGTTTTATTTGGAAGCCCGGATAACAGAGCATTGTAGTAGTCTAACCGGCTCTTGATAAAACCATGGGTTTCAGCATTAGCCTGTGACTGAAAAAGGTCCAACTATAGAAATGTTTCTGGGCCTCGGGTGGTGTAACGGTAAAAGTACTCGCCACAGACCTCCCGTGTGGTCCACTGGTTACAATGTTCGACACTGGCCACGGAGACCGGGGTTCGATTCCCCGTCTCGCCAGAGTCAGATCTGGCCGGGAGTGCCACCAGAGGCTGCGATTGGCTGTCTGCCCCAGGGAGGGGGGAAGGGAAGCCGACAGGACGTCCGCTGCGCATAAGAGTGGCCCTGTGGCCCGGTAGGGTTACGGTCGACGGCCTGGCGAGTGCCGTCTCGGAGGAGACGTTACTTCGCCTTCGTCACTACCAGTCGCAGGACTACGGCAGCGAACTCACATTACCAGGGGGGGATTGACATAAAAATAGCGGGTGTAATTGGCTACTAAATTGGGAGAAAATTGTATAAAAATCAGAAACAAAATCTTAAAAAAAAAAAAAAAAGTACTTGCCACAGATGGTAAAAGGCCACCTTTGTTACACTTTTTATATGAGCTTGGAAGTTCAATTCAGTGTACAGATGGGTACAGGCTCTGACTGTCCTTGTGAGACGGGTACAGGCTCTGACTCTCTGTGTGAGATGGCTCTCTGTGGCTCAGTTGGTGGAGCACACCGTTGGCAACGCTTAGGTTGTGGGTTCAATCCCCACTGGGGCCACATATACTGAAAATGTATGCATTCACTACTGTAAGTCCCTTTGGATAAAAGCGTCTGCTAAATGGCATATATTATTATTATTATAGATGGATACAGGCTCTGACTCTCTGTGTGAGACGGGTACAGGCTCTGACTCTCTGTATTGAACGGGTGCATGCTCTAACTCTGTGTAAACAGCAGCGAGTGGTTAAAATAAAGCAGTGCAACAAGTAAACAGTCTGGGAAAAGGGACACACTCTTCTGTGGATTTAGTGCCAGCCAAACTCCTTTCCATAAGCCAGCCTATCTGCAGGAATGGCGTTAGCTCTTATTGGCTGCTATCCTAAGCAGAGAGGAGCTTATCAACTGTGCACAACAAAACACACACACACATACACACACATCAACGCTCACATCAACACACACAGTAACGCACATGACGAGCACACATTTACCTGACAGTTGTAATTGGTCTCAGAGAGAATAGATTTTTCTCTCCAGAAGAATATGAGGTTAAAAGGATTTTGCAATGGAGGGGTAACGATGTAGAAACCACCACTTCTTCATCATCACGCTTTTCAAAAGCAAACAGCTCGGGAATACAAAGCACTTATTTTTAACAAGCACGTGTCTCTTATGCACAGTCCATGACATTGATGAACACAATGCTTTTAACAACAATAGCAAAGATGATGTCCTGTGTTGAGTGGTTTTCAAACACCCAAAAGAAACCCTGCCACTTATTATTTATCTTTAGTACTAAAGATTGTACTACAAAATGAAAGGTGTGTGCTTAAGTAAGCGGCAGTAAATATATTACAGTGAACAGTTCTGAAGTATAAACAGGTCTAGAGCACGCAAAGGCTTGACTATAGACGGACAGCCCACTGGATGGTGAAAAGTAGTGATGGTAATGTGAGGTTTCATGAACCCAATATTACACAGGAACAATGAAAAATACTATGTACTAACATAGATCAGAGTGAATCGACAAGTGCGGCAGCATTTTAAAAAAAATGCTGTTCATACTATGCCGATTGGTGGCACCACTTTGTAATTACATCTTATTTGGCAGGGGGGATGAATCTCATAATGCATAGCATATTGAGCCAGTCCAGGTTTTGCTAGAAGCAGGTTAGTACGTGGAGTGAGAACCACCTGTTGGTGGTACATTGACCGGCTTGAACTTTTGAACATTTACAGATAAGAACAGGCCATTCCGCCCATCTTGACTTATCATTTTGCTAATACCTAAACAATACAAATATTTATTTTATTTTACTTGGATCTGGACTAGCTCAAAGTACTATGCATTAGGAGTGTTATTGCCATCTTTGTTAAAGCAGGGTATCATATATAAGATTTCTTGGATGAGGATGAGAAACCTAAAAAAAACTCATATATTATAAAGGAAATAATAAATGTATTATTTTCTCTTAATGGCACCCAAAGATATGTGAGCAAATTAATCTAGTCTTTTTGGCAGGCCAAAATTATTAAGTTATCCAGAGATGACTAAGCTGTAACAGAAGCACTAAATCCACATTATTATGAGCTAATAAAAGCTGAAACAGTAGATAAAGGCCACAGGTTCCATAAGACATTGTCATAAATCATTACACAATAGAAAGAGCGGTTTCCTCTCACAGTCTTCCTGTCCAATGGGAAATGAGCTGAGCAGTCTTGCGGTGGCCAGGAGTAGGAGAAGAGGAGAGGGCCTCGGCATCGATGAGTGCATCAGTTGTTTCTGCATCCGTTCAGAGTGAACCAGATGCTGCAGTCGATGTGTGGTCTTAAAGGCATGTGACTACCCTTAATCCTAAATACATTAAATCCTTCATTTGTCGAGGCCTAGGTCTTATAGCGGGATGGGTTTTTTAACTTGCTTGTCTGTTTGTATTCACCCTTGCATAAATCTAAGCTGATGCATGCCCAGGGGGTGGGGGGGATACAGAATGGTCAGATCCAGAGCAGAGGGGAACTAGTGAAGCGAATTCCATCTGTAGCTTTTCACGAGGTTGTTCCAGAAGACGCTAATTGGGGAAGACTTGTCGAACAGCCACTTCACAGGGGTACGGGCATGGGAGGTTTTCATTCATTCCTCATGAATCCATTCATCTCTGCACCTTGTAGCTATCAGTAGCACCAAACCCCCAGAGACATTCACCTTCTCAGCACCTACTGCTGGGACTGTGAGCTGACTAAGTGCTGCCCCCTCAGGGAACATTGTGATTAAGTGCTGATCCTGGGTCAGTTTAAACCTTTACCTCATAATGGT
Organism: Aldrovandia affinis; assembly: GCA_029706075.1. Classification (NCBI taxonomy): domain Eukaryota; kingdom Metazoa; phylum Chordata; class Actinopteri; order Notacanthiformes; family Halosauridae; genus Aldrovandia; species Aldrovandia affinis. The sequence continues at coordinate 3,309,310 of JAINUG010000010.1, forward strand.
TCAGCATAGGGCTCAATGCAGGTAAACTGGTTGTGGAACATGCGTATAGATAACCAATTTAAATAAAGAAAACAGTTTTTTATTACTGGTACAGGAACAAAATCCTGACATAAGATGTTCCTTTTAATGCTAATGTTAATCACAGGAAATACCTCATACCAATCAAAGGACAGGGGACCAATGGGATAACTGATGGCAATTGATGGTCCATGTGGATGTGGTGTGTCTAATTCAGTGGTAATCTGAGGAACCCAGATATACAGTCAAGTGCAAAAATGTGGGTACCCCTGGTCAAAATACCTTTTACAATTAATATCTCAGTGAACAGAAGCGAACCTGACCTCTAAATGGTACAAAGTTAAACATGACACATTTCTTCAAATTTTAAAGCAAGATTACTTTTTATTTAAATTTTTTACAGTTTCAAAATAACTAAAAAAGGAAAATGACCCTGTGTAAAAGTTTGGGAACCCTGTCAGTTAGTACTTTGTAACTCCACCTCGGGCAACTATAACAGCTTGCAAACGCTTCTTGTAGCCAGCTAAAACTCTTTCAATTCTTGCTTTTGGAATTTTTCCCCATTCTTTCCCCCTGGCAGAACACCTCTAGCTCAGAAATATTATTCGGCCTACTTGCATGCACGGCATGTTTGAGACCTCTCGACAGATTTTCTATAATATTCAAGTCTGGGGACTGTGGTGGCTATTCAAAAACCTTAATCCGTCTTTCCTGGAGGTACTTCATGGTTGATTTCAAGGTATGCTTCGGATCATTGTCTTGCTGGAATACCCAACCTCTCTTCAACTTCAATGTCTGGACTGACCTTCAAACATTAGCCTCTAGAATTTCTTGATATTTGGTGGAATCCATTCTTCCTTCCACCCGCACAATATTTCCTGTGCCCCCAGCTGCCACACAACCCCAAAGCATAATGGATCCACCTCCATGCTTAACATTTGGCAAGGTGTTCTTCTGTATAAATGCTTCACCCTTTTTTCTCCAAACATACCTTCGTCAGTCCAAAGCACATTGTTCCAAAAGGCTTCAGGCTTCTGAAGGTTTTCTTTTGCATACTTCAGACCCTTAATTTTGTGTTGAGGTCATAGGAAAGGTTTCTTTCTGGCAACTCTGTCATGTAGGTCTTTGCTGTATTGTTGTCCTGTGAACAACTAGACCTGTGTCTGCTACTCTTTGTTGCAGCCCTTTTGCAGTGATGTGTGGGTTCTGCTGAGCATTTCTCACCAGGTCTCGGGCCATTCCCTTTGCTTTTCCATACCTTGCCTTGACTTCAACTATTCCATTTATCTTCCATTTTATGATAATGTTTCTGACAGTGGAAATAGGTAGTTTGAAATGTTGAGAGAGTTTTTTGTAGCCTTCTCCTTGTTGATGGAAGTGAACTATCTTGATTCTGACATCCTTGGACAACTGTTTAGAGGAACCCATGGTTGTTAACACCAGACAGAACAACCACCACAGTCGGATACTGTAGAAGGCATGGAGTTACTTCAGAATAAATAGTTCAGCCCTGGAATTATATTCACCTGACTCAATGAAGCCCTAACAAGTCAATCACCTGGGTCTGGGCCTTAGTAATCATCTTTAATCCAAAAGGGTTCCCAAACTTTTGCACAGGGCCTTTTTCCTTTTTTTATTACTTACAACTGTAACTGTAACTCTATTATTATAACTGTAAAAAAATAAAATAATAAGTAATCTTGCTTTAAAATGTGAAGAAATGTGTTTAACTTTGTACCATTTAGAGGTCAGGTTAGCTTCTGTTCACTTAGATATTCATTGTAAAAGGCATTTTTACCAGGGGTGCCCACATACCCATTGTGCCCACAGGGGTGCCCATTTTAACCCCACTGTAAACCCAACCTTCCCCTGGTGGGACCAGGAGGCCAACTGTGCACCACCACTGGGGGCTCCTGGTCATGGTCAACTAATGATATAACTGAGGCTCGAACTTGCAACTATAGCGCACAGCTTGCACTCTTGGTGAGCACCTTGACCGACATAGCCACCCAAGAGCCAAAATAAAGCCTTTTCTGTACCAATTTTACATCAAGTTTATAACAAAGTTGCTCTGGGTAAGAGCGTCTGCTGAATGAATGTAATGTAACAAAGAAATACGCCTGTAAATGCAGTAAGTGAGTATTAATCTCCCTGGTTCAGGAACATGGCTGGTTCAGGAACAGAAGGCAGCAGCAATGGGGTGGTTCTTTTAGCTCTCTGTGCACTCTCACCAGAGAAGGGTCCCTCCAGTCCTCTAAATCCTCTTCTCCCTTTGTCTGTCACTAAATGGCCATTTGATTGGCAGGTTGTTCCACTGTCCACTGTGTTACTGAAGGGAACTCACAGCTGACAAATCACATTATGGTCTCACATCCTGTACTCTTGTATACACCACCCCTCTTAATTCCTTTCTGGGCTTCTCCTCTCCTTTAGCTTCCCCTATTTCTCCTAGAGTGAAGCTGTGCTCTGTTTGTTTAGGCAAAGCTGTGCTCTGTTTGGCCATACGGAAGCCGTGTTCTGTTTGCTGGGGGGTCATTCCATCAGACAAAATTTGGGAGGTTTAAGACTTGGATTCTCTTCATAATTTCTTAACACATTTCTGAACCATTTGTATGAACAAATCTGAACTAATCTGAAATATAATAATGTTTTCATATTACCATGTCTCAGCAATACAATTCCTGATTTATTTGGTAGCTAACATCATTACACAGAAAATATTAATATCAAAATATAAATGCATTTAATGCATGCATATAAGTGCAGACCACCCTAAACATATTCTGGTATATATTCAGTGGAGAAAAAACATGTGGGCTTATTAGTTAGATCTCGTACCTTTCACATGTCAAGTCTGGTTGTATGGAGTTCATATATGGAAAATCTTCCGTATGAAACTCCTTCATGGTGAAATTAATGGTTAATTCATAATCCATGTTATAATGCCAATTTGATGACATATACAGTTTAGACAGCTTAGGTTCTGGTCTTAGTTTCCCCTCAGACCAACTTGTAAAGGAGGTTAATGGTGTAGGAAATCATATTACAAAGGTCTAGCTCCAGAGAGGGTATGGCACCCTCCTTATGGGAATGAAAAGAAAAGCGTAATTCACAGGCAAACAATAACTTTAGGAATAATGTGACATTTATTGATCAATTATATCAATTGATGCTCATACTCCTCAACCATGATGTCCGTGCACTGGTTTGAGATGCAAGGCAAAACAGACAAGCAACTCTGAATCTGTTGACTGCAAATATCAATCTAGGGTATGAGCAGGCAGTTTAATCAAGAACAGTCTGTCAAGAACTTCAAAGAGATACTGTGGTTGGGTCGCAGTGCATAAGCCCCTTATTGCACATAAAAATGCATGTTTGACAAAGTGGTGCAAAGAAGACAGGCAGTGGTCTGAGCAGTGGAAAAAAGTTATATGTTCAGATGAGTCATCGTTCACCTTGTTCTGAATAAGTGGATGAGTGCATGTGTAGTGCACATCAACAGAAACCCACAGTGCTTCTTTCCCACAATGAAGGGTTCTGGTGGCTCTGCTATGGTGTGGGGTGCATTTTCTTGGAATGGTTTAGGTCCACTCAACCCCTTAGAGGGCAAGGAAAATACCAATAAATACAAAGCCATTTTGAGTGATCACCATCCTATGTTGAAGAATTTCTATCCTGACGGAGTGGTCACAGAATGGTTTGATGAGCATGAAAATTGTGTAAACCATATGCCATAGTCACCTCAGTCACCAGATCTCAACCCAGACACTTGAAGAATCCATACTAAGGGGCATTGAAGCTGTTCTGGTTCTGTTCTTTTATTCTAAAAGTCTTAGAATAAGCTGCCGGGCATATAATACTTGAAAGAATGAGAATCGACCCATGTTAACAATGCTTAGTATTCTGATGAAGACTTGACCAACACGAACGTCATGAACGTTAACCAACTTGCATGGTTAAATAAACCATCACACTACTTTTTGTAGCATGTTATTTTGGAATAAACTAAATGAAAACATTGAAAAATAAATGTTTTATGTGATCATTTGTTAGGCAGGGCAAATCATCGAGCAGTTGCCTAACAATTAACTGAACTTTCATTTGGTCCATAAATGTTCTTCTGGGCCTAAGGCCTGACTTAAGTTTTACACCCATATAAGTCTATTAGTACAGTCAATCACCTCCCCCTGATGTCCAAAGCTTATATTTAATTAAAATATGCATTAAAGCAGGGACTAATATTGGATAATTAATTTAACCATGAAGGAGTTTCATAAGGAAGATTACATTTTCCAAATATTAACTGCCACCAGCCGTATAATTTGAAAGTTCAAAGACAAGCAATATGTCCAATTGTGATTTTTCTCCTTTGAGGATACACCAAAAACATTTTAAGAGTGGTCTCTATCTGTCTAATGGTATCTATCCGTTCATAAGTTCTAAGTGACTATGTTAGCTAACACAAAGATGTTACTATTTTCTGAGATATTTTGGAAATATTACCCCAAAAATATTGGTCGCCATTTAGACCCAAATTGGAGAGAAAAATTGGACCCAAATTGAAAAACAATCAGACCCAAATTATTTTTAAAACAACTTTGCCAAACTTCTGCTTTATTCATATGCATGGTTAAGGAATATATAAGGTGTGTAAATAATTTGGACTGATTCTGAGACATAGGTATGTGAACACTGTCTAATTTGAAATGGAAATGGATTTGAGTCAAACTTTGCCCCACCCAAAGCTCTAGCTACCACATGCATGGTGGCTTCGATAATTTTCTCTCCTTACATGTCCAACACACAGCTTCAAACACTCCAACACACAGCTTCAGACACTTCAACACACACCTTCAAACACTCCAACACACAGCTACAGTACCATTTACATTTCTCAACATACATTACCATTAAATATGTGCGTGGGGCACATAATCATTACCTCTAAATGTGATGCGGAATTTCTTTCCCCAATGTTTAATAAAAATGAACTGAATGAACAGCTGGGTGGATTAATTCATTAGAAGCAGGGGTTCAAGCAGAAGCACATTTCCCACAGCCCTCTAGGGACAGGGGGGCTGTCCCCCTTGGCTTAACAGAGCTTATTAAGCACCTGCTCAGCCCCAGCTCTTCAGAATCCTGCTCTCTCGGACTGCAAATGAGGGGGCGGGGGGGGTCTTCCACACAAAGGAGACACTGACTCCTAAAAGTGATACTGTTGCGATACTGCATTGAAACATAGCATCATAACCATTAGCCGCCAACGCTCCTGAAATACGACAGCAGGGCCGTGCGGCTGCTGCTTGAATTCTGTGACTTGTGCGCAGACCGCCGGATACCGTGAGGGTTAACAATCTAATGGGAAAGTTAATGAACGAAGCAGTAATCAGACCTCGCATTGACAATTAACTTTTATTACCATCATGGGCTCTGATGGCCGAATGATGAATGCCCTGAAGTGCTGACTGTCCTGCAGGAAACGCTTCCTCATCAGCCGTATATTTGCCGGACTGATTAAATTGCCAATGTTATTTATTTATCCATGTGCCATATAATGATTAATTGAGGGGGGCCCTCTGGTGTTGTTTTTTTTCTCTTTTTCTGAATGATGATCCAGCAACTGCACATTCAATTTTGTCCAGGTGAGTATTTAAATCGCTCTGAATCGTTGAGTATGTGAAGGGCTTCATGCTGACTTCGAGGCCATCGTTCTTATTTTTGAAGTCACAATTTAATTTTCCATGTCATAGCGACGGGAAGATGATTCATTCTTCCATACATTCATTTCTTAATCATCAGTTTTTATTCAGAGAAAAATAACTTTTGCAGGCAACAATCAGCCTTGTTTAGTTAGTGATACAACACTCCCTGCTCCTGGGTCTGGACCCTTCAGTTCTGAATTACGGCTGCATACAACTACTGCCCCCACTGGAAGTGAATTACACAGCTTACAGTTCCTTACAAAATGCCAATACCTACAGCAGGTGATTTACTAAAGCAAGGCAGCCTCAAGGGCTGGGCGCCAACATGTACGCCTCTCATCCAGCTCATCTGAAGTCCAGTTCCATGGCAACTGCTCCATTCCGCCACCCTGACACAGTCACGAGGAGCCAAGGGAGTGCTGACTTCAACTGCCAGTCAGTCAACTTCAAGTCAGTGGTGACAAACTTATCTTTCGGAACCGAATATAAGGAAGATAATAGTCTTCACAAATGATTCTGATGATTCCTATAAAGTATTGCCGACTATGCCTATAACTCCTGCGTAAACAATAGAAAAACGAAGAACTGTGGGTGAGCAACAAGAATAAGCATTTCCAGATTTTTAACAAGACATAAAATAAGAGATAAGAAAATAAATAAGTGTAATACAGTTAAAAATATATAATGCTTGAACACCTTGCCTGAAGAAGACTGAGGTCGAAACGAGTGGCGCGCACCTGAGTGCATGTATAAGCTGAGTCACCGTGTTTTGTGTTTATGTAGAGTTCTTTAGCGCTTTACAACCAACTGTCAGGTTTTACTCCAACTAAAATCAACCAACGTTTGCTTCTATTGCAATTCCATTGTTGCTCCCCTTCCCCCCTTTCCTCTTAGTTTCCCACCGTATGTTATTTCCTTCTACTCATAGCAGGCTAATCACACGGCCCAGTTCTTGTGGCATGAGGATGCAAAATAAGCGCCGAACAACAGAGTGATGAGTTTGCGGATGGCTACAGCTGCTACCGTATGCCATGCACCGTGACATATAAATAAACCAAATTCTCATTTACAAATCCAGAATTATAAGCAGGTTAAATATTGGCATGAAAGACACCTATGAGGTGAAAATAACCATAATGAACCTATGATTGATCATACCATGTATTAATGCACATCTTGTAAGTCACTCTGGATAAGAGCGTCTGCTAAATGCTTAAAATGTAAAATGTAAATGTAGAATATGACCAGTTTCACCAATTCAAAATGAGTGAACCATCGAATCCTCTTTATAAAATGTGAGTTTAGTATATGCAGCAGGCTCTGTTTTTGTTCATTCCTTTGATAAAGATGAACAAAATAAATTGAATAAAAGAAACTATACAAGTAATGAGCTCACAAAATTCAGAAAATGATATTCTTTAATAATCATGCATTGGCACGAACCACAATCGAGCGGTTCACAAATGATTTTTTTTTCAAGAATCACAAATATTCACACCCCTGTTATCAGTACTTTGTGGTTCCTCCTTTGGCTTATAACAGCAAGTAGTCGCCTTCTGTAGTGTCGTACAAGGTTATGGAACTTCTTGGGGGGGTCCTCAACCATTCCTCCATGCAGAATTGCCAAATGAAGCCTTCAACCCGCATTGCCTGCTCCCAACTGTTAAACATGGTGGTGGATCTGTTATGATATGGGCAGCCATCTTGTGGGAGTCATTGGGTCCAATTACTAATCTGCATGGTAGCCAAGGAATAAGAAGCCATTCTAGGCGAACAGGTGCACCCTATGGTGCAAGCATGGTTTCCATATTCCAAGACAATATCACCCCCATACACACCACTAAACGGATTCAAGGCTTTCCTTATTGAAGAATGATCCAATGTCCCACTAGAAACAGTTCACAACTTGTATAGCAGCATTCCAATTACTGTTTTGAAGGCCAAGGGCAGAACAACTCCTTATTATTTAATAAATACTCATATATTGTTTGGTGTTTCGGTTATTTTTTCTATTCCCTGTATACTCCTTTAAAATGATCTGAATGGCAGACACGAGTAATTCTTTCTGGACTTTTATCCCGTTCGTTGATACCTCAGAGGACTTGACCACAGAATGATTGTTGTGCCCACCTGGTACTGTTTTGTATTTAGCTGTTTGTGAACAGCCTGTTTGTTTACAGCTATTCTAACAGCCCGGGGTTAGACTCCCCCAGTCTAAACCCCGGCTGTTAGAAAGCAGAAAATCGTTAACAAACAGCTAAATACAAAACAGTGCCACATGGACACAAAAATCATTAACTACAATGACTGAACTTAGCTGCGTGGGGTCTGGTAATGGTCAGTGCTAGTTCTGAAAAGCGGACCTCTAATTTTCTTGGAAAGGCGCAGATTGCTATGAGGTATCTTAAAGATTTTCAATGGTGTGTGAATTGAATGCATTTATTTTTTTTAAGTGCAAGGCAGGTGCCTTTATTAAACTATTTACTAGTGCAATGCCAGGAGAGCACATACATCGTACCAACAATTACATTACAATTAGCGGTATGAGATTGAAGAGTGGTTTTCTAAAACTCACTCTTAAACCACACTTGAGCAATTTTGTGAGTTTTTTGCATGAAAAATCACATTTTAATACTTTAATACGCTAAGAATAATAGTGTAAAAGTAAAACTGCAAATATCCACTTATATTTTCAGTGGATATTTGCCATTATCAGAAAAATAATAATGCCCACCTTGAAAAATATGGTTTATCAAAACTTACTGTCTACCGAGTGAGTTTTGGAAAAACACTTAAATTTTATCGTCAGACACGTATGTGCATTATTTGTTGAACACAATGTGTGTGTGTACGAATCTGCCAGTGTGGGTGTGGCTTAGCCACAGGGTGTATGTGAAGCGTCAGTGCATTAGCCTAGCAGTAGTGAACAGCTAGTAGTTAGTGCATGCTGTATGCTTGCCTGGTTGCTTCCTGCTTTCTGCTACTGCTGCTGGATAGCCCTATTTGGGTGAAAAGAGAAGCAGAGTGCACAAGTCTCCTCCTGCCAGTACAGAGCCTCTCCACCACCAAGACTCCTGTAATGCCTCCATGGGGCCACACATGATAAGTGGGATCCTGCATTCCCAGGCTAAACTACAGGGGATCTCGGAGCAGCAGGGGGCCCCAGAGATGCTGTGTGCAGGCCCACTGGCGAGTGGACATGTCCTGGCACCCATCAACCTCTGCCCGAGCAATGGGTTAAATAGCACACTATTTAACCCATTGCGGTGGGGCTCAATAGCCTTGGGTGATGACTCACCTAGGAGAAGGACACTACTCCTGAATAATAAACCTACAGTGCTGAAGTTGCCACAGCCGTCTCAGCCAGCTGAGCCACTGTGGAGAAACCCAGCGTCTAAAGAGTGTGATTGGTGCACGCGAGCTGATCTACACTTTGAACAAACTTCTGTGCAGGCAGGAAGGAATGGACACCCACCAAGACCTGGGAGCTCTGGCCTGCAGACAAAAACAGCTGATGCTCCACTGCCAGGAAAGCAGCCCTGAGGTTCAGGAGAAGGGGGCAGAGAAAAGGCACAGTCCCTGCCAAATCCCATACCCAGGCCTCTACCAGCCACTATAGCTCCAGTGCCCGAGCTGCCACAGGACCTGCTCTTCAAGATTTGGCTTGTTCAGCCACCAACGTTCCTGCCGCAAATCAGAACTCATTGTAAATCAAGACTAATTTCTTCCCTTGATCTTCGCATGCGAAGAAACAGCCACAAGAATCCGCCAGCATTGCCCCAATGTGCTGTCAGTGGAGCATACAGTTATCGTCCGCACTGGTGACATTTCCACTCGGCTTCAGTCTGAATGCCATGGTCATAACAGCGCAATTAAAACAGTTTAAGGCCCAGATTACTACACCAAGTAGCTCCGTCTCTTGCGGCTGCTAAAATATAAAGGTTACAGTAATGGGAGATGAATGGTAAAGAAGCAACATAAAGTAAAAGATGGTAAAAGATGTAGCTTACAGTGATTACCGATTAGACCCAAATGGATAATCTCAAAATCGTTGCACAATTCATAGTAACCCCACGGAATCGAGAGTCGAGAGACTTTGCTTTTCCATTATAGTGATCTTCTTTATTATAATTATTATAAGCGTGAGACACAGGGAAGTACCATCTTTGCTTGTCTTTCATACGGGAGTCATTGTAAACGCATACAAACATCATTCATATGAAGGGAAAAGGGGCTAACAGCAATTTCTACATTTGAACACAGGTGAATATAGCTAACTAAACATTTAGTATTTTAACCGGTCGCAAGGGCCCCTGGGACATACGGTAGTTTCGTAGCCTGTGGCTACCTAGTTTAGCCACCTTAGATGCTATACACAAACAAGATGGTGGGCAGCTAGCATTCCTGTGGCCAGGCTAGCTGCCCACCATTACACTACCCCCCCGTTTTCAAAAATGAGCAGCATCCCTGCTGCATCTGGCCCAGTCCACCGGAACAAAGTTTGCAAACCACGCGGGTGCTCTCCGATGCCTCCCACCCCGCCGTCAAGGTGACGATGTCCGGCCGGGCTTAGGCGACGATGATGTTGGTGGTCGGGACCCGGCGGCAGGGCGGTGGCGCCCGATGTTGCCGTTGGTGAAGTCGGAGTTTGTAGACCACGTCTGACAGTCATTCCAGGATGAGACAGGGGCCTTCCCAATCGCAGCTCCCGTCCCAACATGAGGGACACCGGCATGCACTCCATGGACTCCTGCACTGCCGACCTGTATGACAGCAGGGCCAGAGGGAGGTGGGTGTCCCAGTCTTTTTGGTGCCTCAATGTGGAGAGCCAGCTAGTGAAGGTGCGATTGAAGCACTTCACCAGCTACGTCGCTTTGCAGGTGGAGGGGAGTGGTGTGAGTCTTCTGAATGGTGAGCCTGCGACACACTTCACCAAACACCTGGCTCTCGAAGTTCCTCCCCTGGTCATTGTGCAGTTCTGTTGGCATGCCAAAACGGCAGAACATCCCCTCCAGGAGACGGTCTGCTATTACTGAGGCTTCTTGTGACGGTATGGCATACGCCTCCGGCCACTTAGTAAAGTAGTCCATGGCCGTGAGGACGTTGTGGTTACCGGACTCTGATACTGGAAATGGTCCCAGCATGTCTATCGCCAACCTCTCCATAGGGGCGCTGCACGCAGCTTGCTGTAGGGGAGCTTGGGAGTGGCCTAATGGACCTTTCTTTGTGGCGCAGGCGTCACCTCGGCAACAGTGGAAGATCACATCTCGCTGGCAACGCCCACAGTAAAACTGCTCTGTGAGGCGGTGCTGCGTTTTGTTTACACCATAGTGTCTGGACCCTGTGGTGCCATGAACCAGTCGCAGTACGGTGGGCCGTAGCTGGAGAGGGGTGATGAGTTGGAGACAGACGACGCCCCGGGCTGGGTCTGACCAGTGGCGATACAGCAGGTCATCGTGGAGGTGTAGCATTAGGGCACCTATTGTCGGGGTGGTGGTGTCGAGCACGGCAGCAGTTGTACAGCTTCGGCCTCTCCTTGCATCTTTTTCCTCCGCCAGCTCACAGTGACGGCAGGCTTCAGCACAGCAGGGACAGCGGGACAGCGCATCTGCATTCAGGTGCTCAGTTTCAAAGTTAAACTCCTGCAGGAGTTACTCCAGCGGGAGTTACTCTAGCGGGCTACTTGTCATTCCTGGTCCTTGAAGCGCAGCAGCCATTGGAGGGAGGCGTAGTCGGTCCGGAGCACGAAGCGCTTTCCAGCGAGATACGCTCTGAAGTGCTTGGTGGCTGCGTCGGTTTGTGCAGCGCACGGCTGTAGTAGGCCACTACTTTCTCTACCTCCTCTCCTGTCTGCAAGAGGACTGCCCCTACGCCATTGTTACTGGCGTCAGTGTCCAGAATAAAGGGCTTAGATGGGTCAGAGTTGGCTAAAACTGGAGCTGTGGTGAGGGCCTTGCGTAGGTGGTCGAAGGTGTCTTAGCTAGCTGAAGACCATTGAAACCTTTCCAGCCAACTGGTGCAGGGGCCGGGTAATGTTAGTAAACCCCGCTATGAACCTCCTGTAGTATGAGGCTAGTCCCTGGAAGCTACGCACCTCCCTTGTTGATGTTGGAGATGGCCATTTTTCCACTGCCTCCACTTTAGCTGGGTCGGTGGAGACTCCCCTCTCACTCACAACGTGCCCCAGGAAGCTGGTCTGCCGGCGGAAGAGGCTGCACTTCAGGCTTTGGCAATCTGTTTGTTTAGCGCAGGTTTTTTAGCGCAGCAGTGTAGGTGGGTGTGTGGACCAGAATGGCATCCAAATACACCACGCATGCTGATGCTGGAACCGGCTGCAGTATCTTCTCCATCAGTCGTTTGAACATGGCTGGACTGTTGCATAACCCGAATAGCATGACGTTGAATTCCCATAATCCCCGGCCGATAGTGAAGGCCGTCTTTGGCTGAGCTGATGGGGACAGGGGGACCTGCCAGTAGCCGCTGTGGAGAGTCAGTGCACTGAACCACGTGGAGCCAGCTACTGAGTCGAGGGCGTCATCGATGTGAGGCAGTGGATATGAATCTTTTCTCTTGTGACGTCCTCCAGGCAACGGTAGTTGATGCAGAACCGCAGGGACCCGTCTTTCTTATGAACCAGCATGGCAAGGGAGACCCAGAGGCTGTCAGAGGGCTGGGTGATGCCTGCTGCTGCCACCACCTGCTCCCCCTCGATGTAGCATAGCACGAAAATGCTACGACCGCTGCTTCCCAGGCGGCCCACTCTGGATGCTGCAGAGCTTGGTGATGAACAGGCTGGAGATGGCCCGCTTAGACCAGCCTGCTTTCGTTTCCTGAAAGGCGAAGTGGCCTTGTTTGCCACAGTCGGAGCAGGAGGTGTTGGAGCGGTGTGCTGCTGCTTTAGCTGGTGCGGTTTCGTCGTTTATTCCTGCCTCTCCGCTGGCTGCACAGACAGCCCGGCGTGCAGGCGTTTCGTCGTCTAGGATCGCCTCCAATTCCTCCGCCTTAGCCAGGGCCTCGTTCAAGTTGGTGGGGCAGGTGATCCAGACTTCTTGCCGGAGGCTCGTCGGACGTAATCCCCTCAGGAAGGCGTCAAGAGCCAGGCTGTTGTGGACTTCTTCCGGGTGCTGTGGGTAGGATCCCTGGACGTCGGCAGCGAGGAGTCCAATGCTTTCTCCGCTTCGTCTCTCTCTCAGAGAGGCAGGCAGCTCTTCCTTGACATTTTACATTTACATTTTAAGCATTTCGCAGACGCTCTTATCCAGAGCGACTTACAGGATGTGCATTAATACAAGGTGAGAACAATCAAAGTTAGCGTACAAGATCAGTGCAGTAAAACAGCAAAAGACATCATTGAGTGCGAGAAGTAACGTCACTTCGCCGAAGCGCCTTTTCAGTGCTGTGCAGAGGAGCCAGTAGGTGGGCATGGTGTCGGGACCCAGGTCCAAGAGTACTTTGAGAGCTTCTCCCTTCAGGGCCGCCGCCAGCCTTACGCCGTTCTCCGCTTCACTCCACCGTTACAGTATTAACTTGAAACTTTAAAACAGTGCACCTATGCAATGAGGATAGGGGGCACACCACAATGGTAGAACCAAGCCCCACGCTTTTCTGCAGAACAGAAACTGTTCGTTTGGACCATCCAAATATGACAAGAACAATATCAAGAAATCGTACAAACAGAAAACAAAAACCACTAGACCAAATGGCTCTCCAGAACGACGATTGGGGACCCCTGGCATACAACGTATCTGTCGATTTGTTCATAGTAGCACCCCGATAATTAAATGGGCTATACTTTAAATTAGGCTGTAGCTAATAATATTAGCAGTTCACAGTTCTATAAAAACGCAAGGGGTTATATGGCAATTCGGTCAACCCAGTTGTCATTTTACACTAAAGTAGGAGGACGTCTTGCTGGTGCGGTGTATGATTTGATTTGCCTCTAAACGTCCCCGCGCCTGCGTTGATTAACGATTTTATTTGTCAAACAATCATAAAACATAACTGACACTCACTCGGTCATCGTAACAACCAGTGATTAGTGCACGATCATATATAACAGCAGCCCTGCGTCTCGTTCCAGTAATCTCCAGTGTCGAACATCCACATGGCTCAGACATCAGCCGTCGTTTTCACCAGACGAGACCCGTCATATTGCTCCTCTTTTCCAATGCAAACTGGTTCCAGGAAAAATACTTGTATTACTCGGAGAACAATACCATAAGTCAATTAAACTACGGATAATTAAATCAAAAAATGAATTGCAGAACTGCTGAGTGTAGTGGAAATTTGAGACAGTTGAGGCCAGACACACCCCTATTGCGACGGGGTTCAACTTTCGTCCGCATGTGTAGTGTATCCCGAGTTGCTCAAAATGTCACTTGGAAAAACTGTGCCTGTGTCCTCGCTGGTTATGACTCCAACACACAGACCCTTTCAGGTTTGCAGAATCACATCGTCAATGCTAATGAACAAATAGCCTACTTTGTTTTGCACATTTTCAAATAATAAAATAAAATGAATTGAATTGAATTGAAAGTTAAATACTGTAGACCTATCTAACAAATTTTCCGACTATATATGTGGCTAAGATTACGATTAATTTGGACATATCTGATTCTTTTTTCACCCGTCCAACAAGATAGCCTACAGTTTTCGGATACAGATTATATTTAAGTAACTGTGAGAATTCCTCCGCGCAGGGCTCTTCCGCTAGAGCACGGTGTGCACGTGGAGGGAATCCAAGCGCGAGGCAGCAACACAACAAATCAACTGATGTCGTGTTCAGGACCTGTTTCCTCAATATATTTTGTTTAGAGACATATTTTAAGAAAACACATATTTTAAATTAGTACTCAAAGAAATAAGCAATTCATTACACATTTAAGGGGATGCATGGTCACCTTAGACGCCCGTTGTGGTAGTAACACACAGAACCACACGAAAATCCAACGAAATACCAAATTATGAGAATTTTCCATGCGTGTGAGAGTCTTGGAGTGGAAAAGTAATAATAAAGCAATCCCAGAGCGGGTTACTTACGGGTGCCGTCGAAGCGCGTAGCTATGGTGTCCAGAAAGGTGTTCTGCGGGGCCAGAAGACCTCTCATCACCGGCATCCTGCTCCGGGTGGAGGGGGTCCTCCGGGCTCGGCGCCCGGAGGCATCAGACTCAGATTGCGACACGAAACCGGGTAGGAATCGGGATGTACCAGGCGCGCTTCCTAGCCCCTGAAGGAGCGCAGTGATCCGAGACACACGGGGCTCCACCTTGAGACCGTATTGCCATAAAATTCAAGGGAAAACAGAAAGTATATGCCAGGTCCAAGACTCCTGGACCTTGCTCCTTACCTGAGAGAGAGAGAGAGAGCAAGAAGCAAAGTTTCTATTTATCAGATGGGATACGAACAACTGTCAAAAAACAACGTGCCTCGTCTACCAGGCAGTTCTCAATTGAAGACAGCATTGGTTTGCTTATACTGTGGTCTCGGGCTCTCTCTCTCTTTCTCTCTCTCTCTCCCCCCCTCTCTCTCTCTCTCTCTCTCTCTCCATCTATTTCTCTCTCTAGCTGGATTTCTTGTAGTTGCTACCTCCAGCAGATCTGGTGTCACGTGGTCTCTCCGGGAGTTCGCTCAAGGGTGGATGCCGTGCGCTGGATTACAAGGTTTTGTGACACTTTAGGGCAGACCGCAATTTTAACTCAGGTACAGACCCTTTAGAGGGCAGAATTACGCCCCCCTCTCTACTTCAGTACAGTTACACTGTAACCTATGAATCCACGGTAAGAGCTTATTGCAAGACTTAAATTAATTCATTTACCTAGTAATGTAGATAAAATGTAATACTGGATACCAAGGCCGAAATTACCATATATATTGGGGGGGACACATCCCCCCCAATATTCAGATATGCTCAAAATGTCCCCCCCAATATATAGCCTAGCTGATTTTTTTATTTTTATGTCCCCCCCCAATGTTGACTCCATGGTTACGGCCTTGCTGGATACTGTCTCTTGTTTCAGCAATAATTACTAAAATGTTTTGTAAGCAGTATTGGCCTTGGCTGCTCATTGTACAACGGCCGCTGAAAATCGCATACATGGTGGGTCCCCTGGATTGGGTTTAGAAGCAGTGCTATAAACCTATATTTATTTATTCCTCTGACTAAAATGACAAAAAAATGCTTTTGAGTCGAAATTCAAAATCAATTCAAGAAAATGCATGAATATCTTGTATCAGAAATAGGCCACTATAGGCGTTTTCGGTTACTCTGAAGATCGAATGGCTCACAGTTCACTGTGATCCCGCGTGGAGACGCTCGTTACACAGCAGGAGCACGTGCACCTGCTGAGCCCTGAGCAGCAGCACCTGCAGACATAGAATAATAGCCACACAGAACGGTCGGAAGTCAATTAAACGCATGTTGCTTGGATAGATTTATTATCATGGCTTAGAAAAGGATGTAAATATGTGTTAGAGAAATATAAACAAAGAAAAAAATAGACAAAAATGTTTTTTGAATTAATGGAATGGAAACTGAAGGCTACTGGAAATTCCAAACTTGAGGTCGATTGCAATAATAGCATAGAGTCGTGGTACATATAAATATTAAGGCAACGTACAAGCCTATATCAACACGAAAATATGCATTATATTATTTTGACATGAAAATCTAGGTACTGTCTCAGTACAATACCGTCTCTCACGAGACAACTGTTCACTTGTAGACAAATATCGCCATCTGCTGAGGCAGTATTGGAAGGGTCGTTGCTTCCATTGTGGCTATAAACTGCAACGTTCAAAAATATTTTTAAACAGTGTTAGTTTGTAATCCAAGTGGTGTCACAGAGTGAATAGAAATGGGCGTAGTATGTTCCGATGTTACGTAAATCGGTAAAATGAGGCTCAGTATGTACTCAGTAATTCCTGTTGATCGGTACTTGGCTTCGCACAGTGAAGAAAAGCGCAATCTCTGAGGTTCTGGGAAAGTTTGTTAAATGTACGTACAATTCAGAACCGTTTCATTTTTAGAACGCGTTGCTAAACTGTATAATTTATTCGATGCATCCTTTACTTGATTTGTTTTAAAGGCAAATAGTTGTTTTCAATGAAATTAATTATCTAGTATTGAAAATGCATGGATGAATGGAGATGGAGAATATTTTAAATTACATTTTATTTGTCATGAAGGACATCTGACTTTTGAGACATTTATAGTGGAGACACTTTTTGATACTTATTTAAGTGTTTTTATTTATACTCCAAAAGGCAGCTGTAAATATGAAATTGTTAAAAAGGAAAATAATGAAGCTTATTTGAAACCTCTGGCCGCACATTATATGACAGTGATCTGCCGTGAGTCCTTTGCAGAAGTATGCGATTGATGGTAGGCAGTGTTTGTACCTGTAACCGGTATACAGGTCATTCATTTAGCCTAATTATGTTATATTGTTCCCCTTCAATGAAGTATAAATCCAATTATAATTAAACTTCATTATGGTTGATTAATTGTTCAATAACTAGTTGAGACAGATGTCACATTTTGTTAAAGTTTTGGGTGTTGTCACAGCTTGGCCAACTACAGTAGGCTCAATTTTTATTCACACCCTTGCTAAAGATGAACAAAAGAGATTGTATAAAATAAACTATATAAGTAATGATGTACAGTGGTGAGAAAAAGTTTGTGAACCTGTCAGAATTGTGTGACAAAAGTTGACCTAAAATGTGATCAGCTCTTCATCAAAGTCCTTCTAAAAGATGAAGGGACCAAATAACACAAAACATTATTTGTTGGAAAAAGTATGTGAACCTCTAGAAATGATCAGTTCAATTAAGGGGGTAATTAAAGTCAGGTATTTCAATCAATGGGATGACCATCAGGAGTGAGTTTGGGCGGCCCTGCCCTATGTAAAAAACATAAACCTGGGTCTTCACTATGAAAGTCTGGTCTTCACCACAGATGTTTGTGGAAGCGTGCCATGCCTCGATCAAAGGAGATTTCTGAGGACCTCAGAAAAAGAGTTGTCGGTGCTCATCAGGCTGGAAAAGGTTACAAAACCATTTCGAAAGAGTTTGGGCTCCACCAATCCACTGTCTGGCAGATAGTGTACAAATGGAGAAAATTCAACACCAATGTTACTCTCCCCAGGAATGGTCGTCTAACTAAAATCACTCCAAGAGCAAGGCGTACAGTATTCAAGGAGGTTACAAAGAACCTCAGGGTAGCGTATAAGGATCTGCAGGCCTCTCTTGCATTGGCTAATGTCAGTGTTCATGAGTCCACCATCAGGAAAACTCTGAACAAGAATGGTGTGCATGGGAGGATAGCAAGAAGGAAGCCACTGCTCTCCAAAAAGAACATTGCTTCCCGTTTAAAGTTTGCTAAAGATCACCTGGATGCGCCAGAAGACAATTGGAAGAATGTTCTGTGGGCGGATGAATCGAAAATATAAATTTTGGGCTTAAATGAGAAACGATATGTTTGGCGAAAACCAAACACTGCATTCCAACATAAGAACCTCATCCCAACCATGAAACGCGGTGGTGGCAGTATCATGGTTTGGGGCTGCTTTGCTGCCTCGGAACCAGGACGGCTTGCCATCATTGACGGAACTATGAATTCTGGATTGTACCAGCAAATTCTACAGGAGAATGTCAGGGTATCCGTCCATGAACTGAAGCTCAACAGAAGGTGGGTCATGCAGCAAGACAACGACCCTAAACACACAAGTCAGTCTACCAAAGAATGGTTGAAACAGAAGAATGACCGAGTCAAAGTCCAGACCTTAATCCAATATGCCAGGAAGCCCACCAACATAACTGAGTTGAATTGAAGCAGTTCTCTGAGGAATGGGCCAAAATTCCTCCAAGCCGATGTGCGGGACTGATCAACAGTTACTGGAAATGTTTGGTTGAAGTCATTGCTGCTGAAGTGGGTCAGACCAGTTACTGAAAGCAAAGGTTCACATACTTTCTCTGACAAAGACATTTAATGTTGGATCATTTTGTTCAATAAATAAATTAAAAAGTATCATGTTTTGTGTGTTATTTGTTTTACTGGGTTCTCTTTATCTACATTTTTACATTTTACATTTTAAGCATTTAGCAGACGCTCTTATCCAGAGCGACTTACAAGATGTGCATTAATACATGGTAGGAACAATCATAGTTATCTATTATCTATTTGTTATCATATGTTATCATATCTATTATCATAGTTAAATATCTATTTGTCTATTTATCTTCGATGAAGATCTGATCACATTTTACGTCAAATGTATGCAGAAACACATTCTAAAGGGTTCATAAACGTTTTATCGCCACTGTATGTTATGCTCAAAAAATTCAGAAAATTCCAAACCTGCATTACTAATACAATTGTTCAGAAAAACATATTTTGTTTTATTTTATTTTTTCACAAAACATCTGGATCACAATTATTCATACCCCTAACTATTCTTTTAAATTTAATCCAACAAAAACAAATCTTCATAAATATACAACTTGTTTGAAGTTCATTGTAAGGATATGAAGCTATACAGTGGTCTACAATGGTATCCTGTTTCCCTACACTGCAACCCCCCTTAAATATACGGTAAAAAAACTGGCAGCTGTGGTTGCCAGAACTTCACTGTAAAAAATACGTTGGCAACATTTGCGGCATTACGGTATGGTATTTGCATTACCGTAGATTTCACAGTCTAGAACTGCTATTTGTTTACAGTAAATTACAATTAAATGTAACGGATGTCCTAAAATCAGTGTTTCCGCGTGAAAACTACTGTAAAAAAACTAATTACATTAAAACATTTCTGTGAAAATTTGTTTTCACCTCAGTATATTGCAGTATTTTCTTGCAAAGATCCACTTTACAGTGGGATACCAGCAGCTGTGGTTGCCAGAAATGTACTGAATAAAACATGGTGACTCATTGTGCACTTCACGCTACAAAATAATATAAATATTAAAAAGACCACACAGTAAAATAAATTGTACTTTTGAAAAGTACGGTATCAAATGAAAATGTTGTAAATATTAAATACCATTACCATGGACCAAAGAGCTGGCTGTTAAAACTCTTGTATGCAGACACATTGTCACCATTTAGGTACAGCTTAGAATGCTTAACCAAACAACTCTTTTTTTTTTTTTTTAAATGAGTATAACATCTTATAACATAACGTTATTCACTAAAGCGTGAATATACTAACTCAATCAACTAAATTGTTGTATGTACTGATCAATATCATGGCAGAAATAGAGCCTGGGTTGAAAAATACTAGAATTCTCCTTTAATCACCCCTGCAAGAACTGACAAATCTAACTTACAACTGAATAGAATGAATAAGTGAACAATGGAAGAGTGTTTTTTTCCCAAAACTCAAGTGTTGGCCCCTAGTGGCCATTGCCACCCGATTGTGATCATTCTGAAATAAATGTGTATACATTTTTAAAATGATACAGTCTACTTTCATTATTTAAGATTTTAATAGAATAATACCCCTGTCCAATTACAAATAATACAGTGCAGGGTCTGAAACTCACTTTTTGTTGAACCAGACACGTGGGACATTTTACCAGACACTTCACACAATATGGAAATGAGAATTGCAGAACCGCATGACCATGCTTTGTAAAACATTTTTTAAATCTTTATTTTAAGACAAAATCGATTTCACAATGAGATTAAATGAACAAACAATAGTAATTACAATGTTCTGTCGTTTTTTCTTTAACGAAGGCAGGGCTACCAAAGTTAGAGCTACATCTCTCATAAAACTTAGAACGCGTGTCACTAAGAGTGTTGTTTTTTCCGTTTCTCTTTTTAACCTCGCTTTGTTCTTTTTCGACATTACCAGTTGTCTTCCTCTTTTCGACAGGTTTTTTTTACTCCAGCGATGTGTCGCCACATCGTTTGGACAGCTGACTTACGTTAGATAATTTTGGCTATGATTTACACAGAAACGTATAGGCTAACGTTAGGTTACCGCTCGAGCAGGTGTTATGACTGGCGACGAAAGCAGGCCACAGGCACGTCCAATCAGAGCAGCCTAACGAACGCGAGGATTTGTGGGAGTTGAAGCCTCGTATTCTGTGATGGCTGTAACCGCGTGAACTTTGGCCCATCTCAGGCTCTCATTCTGGTGTTGGACACAAGTGTGTGTTATTCTTTTTTTAAATTCTGAAATGGGTGAATCAGAGGCAAATAACATAAGCATTGTCATTGCTGAGGTTTTGCCCGACCTTCCAGTCTGAATTAAAAATATACTAGTGGTGACCTTACAATCATTTGGGGTGGAGACCACTGAAGATTTTAATTTCATTGAGGAAGCTGATCTGCTGTCAGTACTGAGGCCAATCCAGGCCAGAACATTGATAGCTGATTGGAAGCAGAAAGTTAAGTATTTAAACTCACTTTATTTGTTATGTTTAAATTTGAAAACAATATTTATACAAATACCCTGTAATAAAAGCTGAAAAGTCCCCCCGTTGCATCGAACTCTTGCAGAACGTCCTCCGCATAAATTACAATGTCATGATGGATGTTCATCAGATAAGATGTTCGTCGTAACGTTGCTACAGGAATCTTCGTGATTGCTGACTTTTCTTTTTTCAAAAGCTTCGTGTTTTCGTTTGCTCATTTCTCATTTCTTGTTAGGCTAAACCCTAAACTAACCCAACATTGACACATTAACACAAGTAAGCGGAAAAAATGTTGAATGCAATGACCTAAAAGATGACAACCCCAATCACCAATCAACGCCTTCAATTAATTTTCATCAAACGCTTATTGGCGTATGGTACTGTCAATCAATGGACACAACCAATAGGCCTAATGCATCTCAAGCGCAGGTGGGATTTGTTATCCAGAGACACAATTTTATTATTAAGGTAAAAACAGCTCACCTGATGTACGCACAGTGCCTATGGCCACTTAATTACCCCCCTACACCTGATTGGGGACACAATAAATTGCATTCCCCATCCATGCTTATTCTCCATGTTGTAGCTTGAAATGAGAATTGAGTTATCAGCATTTAAAAAAAACCCCTCCACACAAAAAGTGTCTCCACTACAATCCATAGAGATACTGTACTGTATTTGTGTATATGTTGTCTACCTTTTATGGTCACTTGGTATTCTTGACAAGTTAAATAAGGCAATGATGTTTTAACCAGTGCTTGAATTGGGTTAAAATAAGTGCAGGGACTCACTTTTTCAAATATTGAAAATTTTCATTTAATGATCTAGTCAATGATGACGTCTACAAAAACATACAAAATTGAAAGCTGAAAACAACTTGAACACAGTGCTTTTTCATTTGAACTAACTTTCATGTACTTGCCTATTTTGTAGACATTGCGAAAGACCCGACAGGTTGTCTGTACATTGACCCGATCCGCTTCTCCATATTTCAGATGAGCTACAGTTTTTGTGCTCATTTTTTTTTTTTAAAGAAGCCTGTTGTCTGGATCTCTCTGTGCCATAGCAAGAAACCGAGCACTCGCCCCACTCAGTGGACTGCTTCAGCCCCTGCGCTGTGTGTGCTCCCAGCGACATCTTACACATTTGACCTCCTAGTTTCTTGTTTTAGATAGATAGATAAATAGATAGATAGAATACTTTATTATCCCAGAGGGAAATGTGTTTAGCAATAATACAGGCAGGTATTGGCATACACATACAATCTAACACAACATACACATACAACATAATACAAAATACATGACATGAATATAAGACATGAATATAAGACTATATCATATTATAATATTTAGACTGTTATCGCACCACCCATGGTCAGTTTTCTCTTACAGATACAAAGGTGCAATAACCTGGAACAATCATCTTAACATTGCTTTAGAATCTTCTTCTCTCAAAATCTGCAAGAACTTAAGGACCTTTCTGATTAACCAAGCCAGTAATTAGGCTACAATGCACACATACACACGCATGCTCGCATTTATATGCATGCGCGCACACACTAACTCACACGCACACACACAATCACTCTTCATTCATTTTTATTTTTTTTGTTGTCTTTATTTTATTTTATAGCATAATGTCTTTTTCTTGTTTGTCTGTTCGTTTATTTCTTTTTTTTGTTTTTGTTTTTTTTGTTTTGTTGACCTGTTTGCTTTGTTTTCATTGATGAGGGTGAGGCACCATATAAGCCCCTCTGTGTCTCTAGCCCCGTCCTGCACTGTTTATGTGATTATATTTTTTATTTATTTTTGAACCAGTGTGCAAATAAATAAACTAAACTAAAACTAAAACGTGTAAAATTAGGTAATTATGTTTTTTTTAATGTTTTTGGTCACAAGCCATTCGTGTTTCACAGAAGTAATCCGACTGATCTTTATTCCAACACGGTAGACAAATCAGTGTCATCAGGGAGACTACCATCTTCTTCAAGTTGTGGTCCGAGGTCTACGGCAGGCGATTGACCCTGATTGAGCTCCGGCCCAATTCAAGAACTGGTTATAACGATGGAGCGCCTTTGGTCATGAAGTCCGTTTTTCGGTAAAGAACGAAAACCCAGCCGAAAGTGGGACAAAGGTCGCAAAGGGTACGCGGTGAACATCGTTGCTTTCAGGCTTCGTAGCTGTGGCAATTTGAGTGTAGTATGATCTCGTTATTGGTTGTGCTGGTTTCCCTGCTCTCCGTGATTGGATGAGTCCGTGGAGTGGGCGAAAACATCGTGCCGGCACAATACGCCTATTGAAACAGGTTCTCTGCGCGCAGCCGCAGCGCATTGAAGACTCACCAGGGTAAGATTGTAACGTATATATATCTATGGTTGTACCGCCCTGTTTCATCGTCGCAGTACAGAATACCGATACATCTGTGGCTAATATCAACCAGTGAAGGTAGGCGTGCAACACTAAAAAGGTAGGCTTTGATAGGGGCTGCTATTGAGGTTGGTTATGATAGTAGCCTACACGTATCAGAAATATATGCTTCAGGTGCTATATTTTGGATTGCTAACCAGCTAAGATGTCAATAAATATGAATGATTCGGTGTATCGTTGCAGAGCTCGAAGTATTGTAGTTGTATTATACGTTTGCATGTGTGTTTAAAAAATAAATAAAAAATAGCCTAATTGAACACGAGAAGTTTGTTTTGAGTTCAGACCGGTTTGACAGTCGCTACCAGCACTATGGCAAACGGCGTCTTGTAATCCGCTCTATCATTAACAATAATACTTAAACTTTGTTGTCTTGTATTGTTTTTATGGCCATTGGCAAAATGTCATGCTTTTACGGTTGTTTATATATCAACGTCTCCTTTTCTATTTCAATGATTTTTGTTTTAAAACGCGCGTTTCCTACTGCCGTGGCACTTGATTGTACCTTCAACAATCTAAATGTTTTGCATACGCCATTGATGACGCCATCTGGGCTACATTGTTACGGTTTGACCACCAATACATGTATCAAGCCTCTGAAACACCCCCTGTAACAGTGTATTCCTAGCAAAAAATGATACGACAATGTGTGATTGACAAACTGAATTTCACTCTTTTTTTGTTGTTGTATTATTTGGGGGAAAGCAAGAGGATAAGATATGGTAATTGCGCTAACATGGCCAGACAGCAAAAGACACAATCTTTATCAGGCCTTTGAAAATTAAAACCCATCTTCATGTGTTTGCTGTTCCTTCTTTTACTCGCTTCTTGGCAGCAGAGTAGTCAAGATGACTCCGAAGATCCAGGCGGGCTCGGTGGTGGAGATGCAAGGGGACGAGATGACCAGGGTGATCTGGGAGCTCATCAAGGAGAAGCTCCTCTTCCCCTACCTGGACATGGACCTGCACAGGTGAGGCACGCTGGCTCCGCCAGGGCCTCTGGGGATCTTTAGTTCAGTCATTTAGAGTGAATCTTAGTGTGCACTGCGCGAGCATTAGTCTTTATTGAACCATATTGTCTCTTAACAAACAAGGGTTCTGTGTCATGCACTTGAAATGTTGTATCAAATCTTGTGCATAAAGTGCACAGCCAAAAGTGCCCAGCAAGAGGTGAATGATGATGCTTCCACTCTCCAAATGCATCTTTGGGGAATTAAAATGTGTGCGGGATACTTTCACTTTTATGATTGAGATGCTATATCTTGAGATGCAATGTTCTGAGTTTCCTCGAAAGGGGATGAGTTGACAGCCTTTTTTTTCAGGTTTAAAACCTGCTATTTGTTCTCCTGAAGCAGTGCCTTCATCTCAGGAGGTTGGGAAATCCACTGTACATGCTGCTGCGGATTGCCCAACCGTTGTGTAATAGCTTTGGACTGCGGACCGACAGACAATGCAGTGTAGCCAGGGCACAATGCAGTGTAGCCAGGGCACATCAGGTCTGGATCATGCATGGGCATTTCTTTAGTTGTGATTGGCTCATTTTGGGTATGGAGAACAATAACTGTTCAAATGATTGGTTCCGGTCCAAGTTTAGTTTAGCTGTGTTGTGTGTGTGTGTGTGTCTGTGAGGTGGGGAGGTGGGCTTTTTGTTGTTCCCAGTTACTCCTGCAAATGCTGCCTGTTTCAAAGTCTTGAGTTTTAAGGACTCATGCTTGTGGTTTTTAATTCCT
The DNA here is from genome assembly GCA_029706075.1 of Aldrovandia affinis. Taxonomy (NCBI): domain Eukaryota; kingdom Metazoa; phylum Chordata; class Actinopteri; order Notacanthiformes; family Halosauridae; genus Aldrovandia; species Aldrovandia affinis. Next base: position 3,334,602 of record JAINUG010000010.1, read on the forward strand.
AAAAGAGCATAATGCTTCTTATTAGCATTGCCTTTTTCCGTGAGCCTCCCTTGAACAGAGATTGATTTCGCAGTTCAGTCACGTCAGCGGCAGCATCTGACCGCGTCTTTGTTTCAGTGTTTGGGAGTTCCTAAGCGTGTGGGGATGGGCAGTGTGTACTGGTTTATCTAGATTGCACAGTTCCTGTGGTGTAACTGCATGGCTCTGAGGTCATGCGATTTTGTGAACTCAGCAGAGCCTGCGGAACTCTGACCCCCCCCATTGACATCCTGCCTGTTGGCAAACTGAACATTTACTCTGTGCGCTGCTGTTGTTTGTTTGTTTATTTATTTATTTATTTATTTGTTTATTACATCCTGGGCTGCTTGCAGTGCTCTCACTAATACAGGGCTTCCCAAGCAGGTCTGGGAAGGAATCCTAGGGGGTCCAGTAAAATTGAAAATATATATTTTTGCTTTTAAGAAGGGGCGAAGCCTTTGTAACTTGAATTCATGTTATTTTCTTTTGTGTTAACCAGACTTAAAAAATAATATTTTAAAATGTATAGAATGATGATCATTTTAATAGATCATTAGACTAGCAGGTGTATACAAAGAGGTAGTAAACAAAAAAACGGAAACACAACAGTGTTCCAACGGTGAAAGTTTGTGATTGTTCCATAGAGGGCATAAGTAGTCGTCAAATGGTGTCAGGAGCATGACACTGACATTATGCCTATGTCATGGCCTTCTCAGTTGCTCTTTTTTACTGAAGGAGAATTTGTCACACTGTAGAGTAGCTTTGGCATGGCGAAGTTGCGTTTTGAGCAGAATATTTGTTAGCAGAGTAAAGCCCTGCCCTTAATGCTTTGTGGAGGTATGTGGAAACCGCATGCTGCTCAGGGGGATGTGTGTCCAGTTTATGTGGTCAGATTCCTGGGAGGGTTTGAATACCACACCTATGCATAAGAAATGCTGAAGCATTGAGTAGCTTTTGGGACACTTGGCAGGGCAATGCAGGGGAATTGTGGGATTGCAGGCTTATGTAGTATTGGTATGTCACCAGGTTATTTATGGCAGTAGATATATATAATGGTATAGTATGGCATATTGATTCTCTATAGGGCCGGCAGTGTAGTGTAATGGTTAGAGAACTGGGCTTGTAACTCAGGCATTGCCGGTTCGATTCCCAGGTGGGGGCACTGCCGTTGTACCCTTAAGCAAGGTACTTAACCTGAATTGCTTCAGTAAAATATCCAGCTGTATAAATGGATTGTAAAGAAATGTAAACTGTGTTGGTAGCTCTGGATAAGAGCGTCTGCTAAATGCCTAAAATGTAAATGTATAGTAAAGATGGTCAGCTCTTGCGTTCCTTCTCTCCTTTCTACTTCCTTACTCTGCATTTCACTCTTCCCCCTCCCCCCAGTTGTGCCCTGTAGGCCATGCACTGTAAGCTGTGTACTCTGGCCTCTTAAGGTTAATGCCACCCGGCAAATTCCGCAAAAGGCAAATTCCGCACAGATATTAGGAAGTTTTTCTTTACACAGAGAGTTGTCAATGCCTGGAACAGCTTGCCAGGTCAGGTAGTAGAGGCAGAAACGCTCGGGCTATTCAAGGCCAGGCTAGATGTAGTACTAGATGTTCTTTAGATTAGGACATGATGAGCCAAGATGGGCCGAACGGCCCGTTCTCATCATTATGTATTCTTATGTTCTTATGTCTGTGTTGCAGCTATGACCTGGGTATGGAGAACCGCGACGCCACAGACGACCGGGTGACGGTGGAGGCAGCAATGGCGGTGCAGCTGTACAACGTGGGGATAAAGTGTGCCACCATCACACCGGACGAGAAGCGCGTGGAGGAGTTCCAGCTGAAGCAGATGTGGAAGTCGCCCAACGGCACCATCCGCAACATCCTGGGCGGGACGGTGTTCCGCGAGGCCATCATCTGCAAGAACATTCCCCGTCTGGTGCCCGGCTGGGTCAAACCCATCATCATTGGCCGTCACGCCCACGGAGACCAGGTACTGTCTGTCTGCCTGTCTGCGTCCGAGTGCAGTGTCTATGTGTGGAGTGTGTCTGTATCTTGAGTGCAGTCCGTCTATCTGTCTGTGTGAGTGCAGTGTAATGGCGGGTGGAGTGAGTCCCTCTCTGTCTGCGTGTAGAGGGTCAGCGTGCCTCTCTCCGTACGCCTGAGTATAGTGTGCATCTCTGTCTCTGTGAGCAGAGTGGTTTGATGAAAGTGTTTTGAGTTTCCTTTAGCCGTTACACCTGAAATGGCGAGACTGATAGTGAGAGTGTCTCTTTCCCCAATGAGGATGAGTTTGCATCCTGCCAAAACCCCACAATAACGTCAGGGTAAAAGGCGGCGGATAGCGTAGCGGTCTAACGCACCACACTTTGGCTGGTCCGGTGTGGTGTGCGCTGCCTGTCAGGGACGCGGTTAGAAACCCGCGTCTCTACCAGACCGGCCCTGGTTGTCAGCCCGAGTCTGCCGAGAGGCACGGAAAGGGAGTCTCCAGAACGTGGGTGGGTGGGCGAGTTCCGTTTCGGAGGAAAAGTGGAGGTCGCCGCCCACGGAGAATTGGCTTGCCTTGAGTAGTTGAGTGACGGACCCGTGTGGGGAGGGTTAATCAAAATAAATAGAGGGTGCAATTAGCTACCAAATTCAGAGAAAAACAGGAAAAAATCTGAAACAAAAAACGACAGGGTAAAATCCCTTTTCTTTATTCCCCCCACACCACCAACAGTCTACTAAAACACTGTGTTTTAAATATCCTCACGGCACTAGTCATCTATGCTCCAGTCTACTACCACCACTGCTAGCAAAGACTATAAAGCCAGGCTTCCAAACCTGTGCTATGAAGCCTCCTTCCACCAGATGGCGCCCTCTGTGTGTGTGTGTGTGTGTGTGCGCGCGCGTGCGTGCGTGCGTGCGTGCGTGCGTGCGTGCGTGCGTGCGTGTGCGCGTGCGTGTGCGTGCCTGTCAGTCAGCCCTCTTCAGTAGAGCCTTTTTCTCCCCCTCAGTATAAGGCCACAGACTTTGTGGTGCCGGGCCCAGGACGTGTGGAGATGACGTACACCCCCGAGGACGGGGAGCCTGTGACCTACGTCGTCCACAACTTTGAGGGTAGGAGAAGATCACTTGACGCAAGACTTCATATCGCTGTTCTGTACTGTGTTTTTTTATGTATGAATCCAATGGGTTTTTGTTTTGGCTTACCCAGGAAGGGGTTACCTCATGCTCAACATTAATTTTATTTGCAGAAAAATATATCAGGGGAAAAAAACCAACAATGCAAATAACATTTTCTACTTCAGTTGCACATTGTGCAGTTTCTTTCACTGCATTTGATGTTCCTTGGTGTGGAGAAGACATTTCTCTGTGGTGAAATGTTTACTCTGTGCTCTCATTGTGATGCCCCACTTGACAAACTGTCTGTGTTGCCTGCATATTTGGCAGAACATTCCACAAAATCGCAACACTCAGCAATGAATAATAGGTTAATCCACTGAAATGTTTTAGATTAGATTGGGCTAACGTTACAAAATATTTTAACATGGCACGGACAAGGATTAGCTGTAATTGGACTGACAGCTAAGCTTAATCAAAATGTGACAAATTACCTAGAAAATTATCTTGTCATGTTAGGACTCTTACCAAGTTAAGTCACCATATATTTGAAGGCCTCCAGTCAAGATCGATCCCATCAGAAATCTGATGATACTGCATTTTTTATTTATGAGACGGGAGTCGCATCCATCATATTTTTATTGATACTTTGCATGTTAAGTATACGCATACTTGCCAACTCTCTTCCCGTATTTTAGACCAATTTCCCTGCCTGCTCCTCTTATTTATTCATTATTAGCTAATAATAAAATTGAGCTGTACAACAAATTAATGGCCAAATGAGTTCTTGGCAACGGTTTAGAATATGCCAGTTACATTTTTTTTTTTTGTGTGGTATTGTAATCTACAATTTGTTCGTGCACCACTCCACCGCACCAATTCCTCCCCCCAAATAATTTGTTTGCGGAAAAATAAATCTTAGCAGGTATGTGCACGTCAGACCTTCATAGAAATAAAAATAAAAAAATAAAAAATAAAAAGTGTACATAGAACACTTTATATACAGTAGCAGGTAAATGTTTGTGAACTTTGTGAACTTAGATGCTGATTTGATGTTAGAACAGTGCTTACTACGTATATGTAAATAGTTGGGGTAGATGACGTAAGAATGTATGTAGCTAATTGATGTAACTTAATTTACATGGCTTATTCAGGTTCATTTTATGCTGAAAACCTAGAGTCGCTGTCCAGTAACATGGTCCTGAAAGGCTGCAAAGACGACCGAGCAACAAAGCACATAATTAGCGCGTGTCATTCAACAGCATTGACAATGGTTTAAAGAACTTTGTAGTAAAAACAAGAGTACAAAAAGTTCCATTACAATGTAATGATGTAATGTAATGATGTAATGTATGTATGGGAGATTATAAGGTCGCAGAACACATTTTAGGGGAAAGACGGGTAATATGCTGATAGCTGTACATTTTACATTTTACATTTTAAGCATTTAGCAGACGCTCTTATCCAGAGCAACTTACAAGATGTGCATAAATACATGGTAGGAACAGTCATAGTTTGCACAAGAGATCAGTGCAGTAATACAGCGATAGACATCATTGCAGGCAGCTGCGTACCATACCTGTAACACTGGGAAGGAAAAGGTTAGGTTTTTATTTTTTATTGAGTAAGCAGGGATACAAATTGTTGGGCAAGCAGGCAGTGGTGCTGACAATTAGCTAGATGTACAGAATTCAATAGTAGCTGTGTTCCAGGCTGCCTGGTCACATGCAGTGTGCTACAGCAGTGAAAAAAGCCAACAGGATGCTGGCATACATAGCAAAAAGTATTGAGTATAAATCAAAGGAGGTTATATTAATGTTATATAATGCCTTTGTCAGACCTCACTTAGAATCCTGTGTGCAGTTCTGGGCACCGCACTACAAGAAAGATATAGAAGCTCTTGAAAAAGTCCAAAGAAGGGCAACTAAACTGATACCTGGTATGAAAGGTCAAAGTTATGATAGACTTAAGGCACTCAATCTATTTAAGCTTAGCAAACGGAGACTTAGGGTGGATTTGATTGAGGTTTTTAAATTCCTAAAAGGGATTAACAAAGTGAAATACCAAAGATTTTTGAAGATAAGTGAGGTCAGCAGAACAAGAGGCCACAGGTGGAAATTGGTTAAAGGCAAATTCCGCACAGATATTAGGAAGTTTTTCTTTACACAGAGAGTTGTCAATACCTGGAACAGCTTGCCAGGTCGGGTAGTACAGGCAGAAACACTTGGGCTATTCAAGTCTAGGCTAGATGCAGTACTAGATACTCTTTAGATTAGGACATGACGAGCCTAGATGGGCCGAACGGCCCGTTCTCGTCATTATGTATTCTTATGTTCTTATGTTGCGTTTAGTATATACATGAGCATGGGTGGTATGATGCCGACGGCCACTCTCCGGTCTCCGCAGGCTCGGGGGGCGTGGCTCTGGGCATGTACAACACGGACAGCTCCATCCGGGACTTCGCTCACAGCTCCTTCCAAATGGGACTGACCAAGGGCTGGCCCCTCTACCTCAGCACCAAGAACACCATCCTCAAGAAGTACGACGGACGCTTCAAGGACATCTTCCAGGAGATATACGAGAAGTAAAATCCTCTCCTGGCTGGTTTGTGGGAAAGGGAGGCGTGGTCACACGCTGCTTGTACGTTCCATCAAGCGCAGGGGTGGAAACTGCACTCCCAAAGCGTAGCGTTGAGCCGTTCCTGGCCTTACTAGATGCGGGTTAGTGTAGCTGTCTGTCGGTGGCTTCCTGTTGGTTCTCGAACCTGCTGCTGGACTCGAGCTGTGATACCCTGGGAGCGCCATTTCCATCCCTGAAATAGTTTTGAACCTGTTCCACAAATAATCGATGCTATCCTGCTGCGATGCAGTCTGCTAATAAACCGTAAAGTTTAACAAATGTATTTCATAAGGATCACAATCCTTTGGGTGAAACCTATGTGAGCCTATACAGTAATATAAAATTATAATATTTTACAACCTGCATAGATCAAATCAAGCTGGGTGGCGCCCCGTTATTGGAGCGTTTATCTGTCTAAAGAGACCGCTCTCTAATAAGAGGAGCGTGCTCTGTTTTATATCACTGACCCCGGATCAGTGGAATCGGTGTTAGTGTTGCAGAGCATGGGGCAGCTGTACGTCTCAGTGATATCAGATTTGAATCGATCGGTATCTTGTTATTTGGAGCAAAGCAGTTTGATTGGTTCCAGTCACACAGAAAATGAGAGCTCCATTCACAAAAACGTCTCTCTGGTGTCCACCACAGGGAGTACCAGGCCCAGTTTGAGGCCAAGGGCATCTGGTACGAACACCGACTGATCGATGACATGGTAGCCCAGGCCATGAAGTCAGAGGGAGGTTTCATCTGGGCCTGCAAGAACTACGACGGTGATGTGCAGTCCGACTCAGTGGCTCAGGGTAAGCGAGAGATTGAGAGAGAGAGAGAGAGACCAGTTTAGCGTTATGGTGCAGAGCAGAGCTGTACAACCCTAGTGCTGGAGGGCCACAGAGTGCAGTTGTTACTCCGCACTCAACGGTTTTAATTGATCAATTGACTCACCTCGCCTGGTTTCTTGGGTCTGGACTAAATTATGATTTTAAGGTGAAAACAAAAACCAGCTAAACCATTGCTCCATCCAAACCTGTAATGACATAATTATTAGGTTTAATGAACACAGGTGAGCATTTGCTGGAGGTACTCAGCGTGTCACCATTTAGACTGAATAGTCAGGCTCAAACTGACTATTCAATTTAAATTGTGCGTTCAAGCTCGGCTGGAACAAAAAGCAGAAACATCTCTGCCCCCTCAAGGACCAAGGACCAGGGTTGCCTACCATTGGTGAATTGGTTTAAAAAATGGTGACAGAGTTCTGACTGAATTCAATTGAAATTACATTTTTACTTTTTACATTTTAAGCATTTAGCAGACGCTCTTATCCAGAGCGACTTACAAGATGTGCATCAATACATGGTAGGAACAATCATAGTTAGCGCACGAGATCAGTGCAGGAATACAGCAATAGACATCATTGCAGGCATCTGCATTGATCAATTCATTTGGGAACCCCTCCTTTAGAGGCACTGGATTGATGGGGGGGGAAAAAGCTTACAGTTAATGTGTTCCCCAGGATATGGCTCTCTGGGCATGATGACCAGCGTGCTGATCTGTCCCGATGGCCGGACGGTGGAGGCAGAGGCCGCCCACGGCACAGTGACCCGGCACTACCGACAGCACCAGCAGGGCAAGGAGACCTCAACCAACCCTATTGGTGAGCCACAAGCACACACACTACTGCCAAAACCAGCCCATACAATCGGTAGGCAGGTCACTTGGTTTTAAAAATATTTATCCCAAAACTTGAAATGGTACAGAACACAAGAATTGTTTTCAAAAAAAAAAAATTGTTTATATTTTTTAATACTGAATGTAAATAAATCAAAAATGTGTTAAGTCTCACGCACAAATCTGTCCCATTGTCAAGCACTGTACACAAACATGGCGGACAGCACCGTTCGACAGGCAGCAAATGAACGTTCGAAAACTAGAGATTTAACTAGAGTGCCTATGGAGGGTGGCGGTAGTCACTGTAAATCCCGCCTCATCGCAAAAAAGACCCAAGTGATTAGTTTAAAATGTGTTTGCTTTGTCATCTTTACAGATTTCCCTATCAAACTAATATAGGCATCGGGGTGAAGTGGATTAGTTTAGGCTTTGAAATCCTGCCCGAAAGTCTTCATTTCCGATTGCTGTTCACTTAAGTAAAAGATCCACCAGCTTCACTTGACTTGATGTACCCACACGTCTTGTACTTCAGAAAAACTCTGTGCAATGACAATAAAATAAATCTAATCTAAAAAACGTTAATTCATGCCGTAAAATAAAAAAAACCACAGGGGCAAATACAGTTAAAAATAGGTAGTAAGTGGCCTCCCGCGTGGTCCAGTGGTTACAACGTCCAACGCTGGCCACGGAAACCGGGGTTCAATTCCCCGTCTCGCCAGAGTCAGCTCTGGCCGGGAGTGCCACCAGGGGCGGCGATTGGCTGTCTGCCCCAGGGAGGGGGGAGGGAAGCCGGCATGATGTTTGCTGCGCATAAGAGTGGCCCTGTAGTACCGGGTTACGGTCGACGGCTTGGCGAATGCCGTTATGGAAAAGACTTCGCCTTCGTCACTACCGGTCGCAGGACTACGGCAGCCAACTCACATTACTAGGGGCGGGATTGACATAAAAATAGTGGGTCTAATTGGCTACCAAATTGGGAGAAAATGGGATAAAATCAGAAACAAAACAAAAAAAGGTAGTAGTTGTTTTTCGGGGCCATGGCAGCTGAAAGGAATTCCGAAAGCGAGTAGATTCATGGAGAGAAATCTTGCGTACCACTTTGACCTGCCTACTATCGGTGAGCCACACTACCAACCTCTGTAAACCCTATAGGGGAGACACCCCCACGCAGTAATACACAGCCTTACTGAAGACTGTGTGTGGTCCCCCAGCCTCCATCTTTGCCTGGACGCGGGGTCTGGCTCACCGGGCGGAGCTGGACAGTAACGCTGCGCTGCAGGTCTTCGCCGAGACCCTGGAGGCAGTCTGCATCGAGACCATCGAGGCCGGCTTCATGACCAAGGACCTGGCCGCCTGCATCAAGGGCCTGCCCAAGTATTATTTCTATACATTTACTCGCTTGTCTTTTCCTTCCCTGTAAGAAACCCAACGATGTGACTCCAATTCTATTTAAACTTTATTCTTTGGCTATGATGTCTTCAGGATTTAAGTACATTTGAAGTTTAAGTACGTTTTTTAACGCTTCCTCAACTTTCTGTCTATCCAGCGTCCAGCGTTCTGATTACCTCAACACCTTCGAATTCTTGGACAAGCTGGCGGAGAACCTGACGGTCAAGCTGTCGAGCCAGCCCAAGTTGTGAACCCGACACGCACATGCACACACTGAATCCGAGCCCAACGTTGGACCAAATCAGGACCAGCTCGTTTCCGTCCAGAACTGTCCCCAGCCCCTTTCCCGGTGTGGTCCCTCTCCTTCTCAGCCCCAGTCAGGTTTACAGCTCTGCCACAGCTCGCACCATCAGGTTAGGTCTGAGGCCTACCACCAAAAACGGCCACACTCCCTCTAGGCTGTGGGGAGGCACTCTACCTTCTGCCGCAAAAATTCCATTCCATGTGAGCTGGTCCGTTAAATCCTGTTAAGTGTGCCTCGTCGCTTGCCCCTCCAGTGTTTGCCGAACGGCCACAAATGTTTACTGTAGTCGAACGTAGGTTTTAAAGTGGTCAGTAAAGCCATCGAGGTGCGCAAGCTGTACGTAGCAGGCATTAGGCAGCTGGAGTTCAGATTTTTCTGTTACTGCAATAAAAATGAGGTGTGTGGGTTAGATTCTCACTGACCTGTGTGCGGTCCTTGTCTGTTGGGCTGTGCGTAAAATAAAGGGTTTTTGGAGAGAAGGTAGTCTGTGTCCTTATTGTGTTTTTTTTAATGTATTTATTTTGTCTCATTTGGTAGCCAATTACTCCCGCTCATCCCACTCATCATGCTGTCGACTAACTCCAGCACCCCAGAACCACTCGTGTGCAGTGTTGGCTTCCCAACCCCCTCCCTGGGGCGGACAGACAATTGCCACCCCCTCTGGCACTACAGGGAATCGAACCCCGGTCGCCGTGGCCAGCGTCGGAAGTTTTTTTACCTACTTACCAACTCGGTTTTAATTAAGAAAAGATCAAAGCAAATCACCAGAATTCAAACCAGATCGGTCATGATTAGTGTTTATTTAAAATACTCCATCTGCAAATAATTTCAGTTAATTAAAAACTGACAAATTTCACAGCTAGTAGCCTACATAGTAAGCAAAAAAAACAAAACACAAAAACAAAGTCAGTCTCCCCGCTCGCTTTTGTTCTTCGCTTTTCTCCATGCCGTGGAAGAGTTTGGGAGACGTTCCGGCGGTGAAATGTCTTTGGCTCTGGCCGAGGGGAGGGCGGGACCAGGGGTCGGTGTGGGCCTATGAGAGCACGGCCTTGGATCGGCGGGAGTTCAGCAGGTTGTCTGCGCTGATTGAGCGTCTCATGGTTGCTCTGCTCATGTCTTTGTACTTGTCCTCACACAGCCTGGAGATTGCCTGCACCACGGGACACACACACCGATCAGAAACAATGCTACGTTCTACATACCTTCCCTCTCATTCTGTCCCTTTCTTTACCTACCTACCTACCTACCCACCCACCCACCCTTCTTTCCTTTCTCCTTTCCCTTCCTCCTTTTCTTTCTTTCAGTCTCTCTCTCCTTCCTTCCTTCCTTCCATCCTCTTGTTCTGTCCTGTCTGATGACCCTGGAGTCACGCTCCCCGCTGCAGTGCCTGTGCCTGTGCCTGTGCCCCAGCGCCCCCCTCACCTCCAGTTTCTGTGCGCGCTCGTTGCTCAGCGGCTCGAGGGGGAAACTCAGGTTGTTGTCGTCTGCCAGTGACCGCAAGTCAAAGTAGTACTTGGCGTAAACGCTGGCCGGGACGTTGATGTTGAACTGCAGCAGCTCCAGGAAGTGCCTCTCCATCTCGTTCCTGAGAGAGAGAGAGAGAGAGAGAGAGAGAGAGGGAGCGGGGAAGACGGAGTGAAACCATTACAAAGAGATGCGCACAGAACAACACACAGGCATGCACGCTCATTCACACACCATCAGATAGTACATTGTAAAGACACACTGCCGAGGACGAAGGCGTTTGAGTTCTGAGTTGGGCTGAGCAGGAGGGCTCCAGTATCTCAATATAAACAGGTGAGCATTCGGTGCTATGGAGGCCGCTCCCGATGAAGATTAAGGGGGAGGAACCGCTGAAAACGCAAAGTGCAGCAGCCCGAACTGTGCCGCGCTCCCCCCCCGACCGCTGCGCCGTGCTGCCCACGCACATGTCCTCCACCGTGATGTCCTTGAGGATCTGGCAGTAGTCCACGTTCCACACCGCCTGGTCGTCCCACACCTTGGAGGCCAGCAGGATGGCGCCCAGGACCATACGCTTCCAGTTACAGGGGCAGATGTCCAGCTCCGCATAGGTGAGCAGCCTCTCCAGGTACACCTGCAGACACAGGAATGGTACCTGTTAGAACACACAGACACAGGCACACTCCCCCCCCACTCCCCCATTTGGTTGCATTCTGCTCCAAATGAAGGGGCGGTACACAGCATGCTAGCATTACTAAATTATACTGCCCTCTGGTGGTCTCCAAAAATATAACCTGATGGGAATGTGCAAAAAAATTCAGTCCTGCGCTTCCATCGGATTGGAAAGTGGCCACGGAAAGATCCTTGGTTCAGTGATGGTTTAAAATCGTACCTTTCATTGATACCCTACGCATGCACACCCGTTCAATACTCAAGGGATAAGCAGTCACTCAGGGGCAATGACCTTCCGCGATCTTCCGCAAGAGACTCAAAACCCACCTTTTCAGACTCCACTACCACTGAACGCTGTACATCTAGTCAATTGTCATCACCACTGCCTAATTGTTCAATACTTTTTGTATACGTGTCCCTGCTTACTCCTCAAAAAAATAAATGAATAAATAACCTTTTCCTTCCCAGTGTCACAGGTAGGGTACGCAGCTGCCAACAACGATGTCTATCGCTGCATTACTGCACTGATCTTCTTGCGCGAACTATGATTGTTCTTATCGTGTATTAATGCGTATCTTGTAAGTCGCTCTGGATAAGAGCGTCTGCTAAATGCTTAAAATGTAAATGGGCACAACCAACAGGGTCAGACACACTCTTCTACAAAGGCCTGCGTAACCTCCGCAAATATAAAACTGACTTATTCAATTTGCAATACCCTGACAGGTCGATATGTATATAGACAGACGGATTGGTAGACGGGTGAATAAACGGATGCGCAGACGGACAGATGGATGCGTGGACGGGTGGACAGGTCCCTCACCAGGGTGACGATGGCGCACTCCGCGGTGAGCTGGGCGGCGCTGAAGAGCGTCCGGACGAAGCGGTAGATGAGCTTGTGCTCCGGGTCGGTGCGGGAGTAGTCCTCGGGGATGTGGTCTCTCTGGAGAGCAAGAGCACGGTCAGACCCCCGCCATCGGACGCTACGGCCAATCACGCAGCGTTACGAAAATGAAACATTTTAAAAAGCGGATTTTGTCTTTTGCGTGTTTGCGGGCTGTTGCCCTGGGCACGCAGAGGGACTGCAGAAGAAGCCCTTGTCTGCTGTCATCGTCTGCTGAAGTGACAATTCAGACACCATTAGTCTCCCGTGTTGTCCAGCTGATTCAGACCAACGGCTGAAATTACAAGCACCGCTTGCAATGCCTTCATTTAGATGCAACCCAATGCATACGTCTGTTCCAATAAATCTATGACAGGGCAGATCTGATCACAAATACATTTTTCCAGACTCTTCCTCTTCAGAAAGCACTTGCGATAAGAGGACTGCGTCGCTGTGTGCAGATTACAGCTCTAGACGGCGGTCAGAAGATTTTCTTTTTTTTTTACCCTCCAAACCAAATTATTCTGATTGGTCAATTCAGTAAGTGGGACATTACATTTGTGTCCGGTCAGTGTCTGAGCTTCCCCCGTGCCCCCAACAGTCCTGCCCACCCACCCTCAAACTCACTCACCGACAAGGGGTGTATCTTCTCGTCAAAAATGTCCAGCGACCTGTCTGAGTCCCTGGAGGAGAGAGCGAACAGGCTTAGTGGACGGAGCCACGCCTGTACACACACACACACGCACGCACACGCACACACGCACGCACGCACGCACGCACGCACGCACACACACACACACACACACAGCTCCAGTCCAGGGAGCAGCAGAGACTACACATTAAAGAAACATTCTCATTCAATTTTCATCCACGGTCCCCAAGACCCCACTTGTGAAGTTGTGTGACTGTGTTGAATACTGAGCATACTGCTTTACCCCAGTCTTTGTGAAAATGTATCGGTTTCCCTCTCATATCAATGCCCTTTTCTTTGAGAAATGTTTACTCAAATGTAAAAATAAAGAAAATGCTTTTAAACTGTAAAGAAACTGTAACGGTCAATACAAGAGGACTCATTGTAAAAGTGGAGGAAAAAAGAAAACGGCACATACCTGTTTTTTATGTGGTAGTATATTGCTAACGTAACGCTGGAAGGAGAGGACAAAGACAGTCAATCCAACACAATATTGTACAAGCACTGCGATAAAGCCAGGAAAGGTCTGGCGAACGCTGATCCCTCTGCAGAGTCATTACACCGCATAGTCAGTCAGGTGCACAGACGCACGCCAACACAAATTACTGCATGAATTAATTGAACCATTTCTTCAATCACTTCACCCATCCGTCCGTCCATCGCTTCCTGCATTCATTTGTCTGTGGTAATATGAGAGACACAGCCGCACAGGATGTTTGGTATCATCTGCTTCACTGATAGGAACTGATAGTTTAAACATACTGGGTCTGTATTGATTTGTGCATCTTCAATATTGCATACTTTTCCCTTTCGTGAATATGAATGCAAAGCTGTGGGTTGCCGTTTCTAGGGTCTGATCCCACCGAGATCTGCCGCTGCTGGCGCGAAATGAAACAAAGGAAAAAAGGTACTGCAAGAGCCCCTCGAAATGCTGTTAGCATCAATTTCTCTGTCACCATGCGGATGCAGCATGTGAGCTCCCGTCTAAAAACTGCCAGTGTGACTGGCACTGTATGACACATTGCAAAAAAAAAAGATCCATCTTAAGTTCAGAATATATGTGTACGATTCATTTTTATAAAGTGGAGATTTTCTTTACATTCTTATTTTAAGAAGAAATAAGAAAAATTCAGATTTTTTTCTTTCTTTCTTATAACAAAGAAAAAAACGTAAAATAAGACAAATATTAAGTGGGAACAACTTATCTGAATGATAACACATTTAACAAAGATACACTTTTATGATGAGAAATATTCCCCAGTAAGAAAACGTTTTTCTTTAGCAGGCGATCAAGGGTGGAACGGTCGTGGTGGTTGACGTGCTCACCACTTGATTGTGCTCTTCAGGTTGGGTTGGCTGACCGTGCTGTCGTCGATGAATATGGTGGAGCAGGAGCTGTACTTCTTGGAGAGGGGGCCGGGGGAGAACTGAAAACCAGCAGTCAGTGTCACACGCTGCAGAAAGGGACATGGCAGGGTGGGGTGGTGGCTGAGCTTGTTAGGATCAGATAGAGGGAGATTACGCTCCCATGTGTTGCAGGTACAAAGTACAGAGAGACTACACTAATGTGTTTAGTCCAGGTGCAGAAAGACTACACTCCCACATGTTGCAGGTGCAGAGAGACTACACTAATGTGTTTAGGCCAGGTGCAGAAAGACTACACTCCCACATGTTGCAGGTGCAGAGAGAATACACTAATGTGTTTAGGCCAGGTGCAGAAAGACTACACTCCCACATGTTGCAGGTAGAGACTACACTAATGTGTTTAGGCCAGGTGCAGAAAGACTACACTCTCACATGTTGCAGGTGCAGAGAGAATACACTAATGTGTTTAGGCCAGGTGCAGAAAGACTACACTCCCACATGTTGCAGGTAGAGACTACACCAATGTGTTTAGGACAGGTGCAGAAAGACTACACTCCCACATGTTGCAGGTGCAGAGAGACTACACTAATGTGTTTAGGCCAGATGCAGAAAGACTACACTCCCACATGTTGCAGGTGCAGAGAGACTACACTAATGTGTTTAGGCCAGATGCAGAAAGACTACACTCCCACATGTTGCAGGTGCAGAGAGACTACACTAATGTGTTTAGGCCAGGTGCAGAAAGACTACACTCCCACATGTTGCAGGTGTAGAGAGATGACACTCCTTCAGTCACTCACATGGTTCATGTAGTTACTTTTCCTTTTGTCCCGCACTGTAAGAAATGAGAGAAAGATTTATTGAAGTGGACACCAGGAAATGTAAATATTAAAACTAACAACATTTTTGGGATGCTTCTTATAACAAGAATACACTTAGGAAAATAAATCGTACTATTATTACTTTTGAAATATTAATCTTCTAATGAACAGCCAATTCCTATGTGCTTTACAGATATCATGACGTAACTCACTATTATCCCAGCCTAGATAAACAGAACAGTACTGGGCAGTGATTTAAATGAATCGGACTAAACCGCAATGCAAAGATTATCACAACTGCAGAAGAGTGACCACAGGTGTGGCCATTCTCAATATTTGATTAATACAATTAGGGCTGCAATGCATATTCAAAATATTAGATCATTTGCTAAATAAAAACATCTTGAAAAGAATTTCCGCACTTGATTATTTGTTATACATTGGTTACTCTTGCCACCTTATTTATTAGTGCTGTAATATTCATGTGCATTCCCCATTCTGATCACGCAGCGGCGCCCACTGGAATACGAGTGCTCTAATAGCATCCAGCGCGTCTGCAAGCTAGCCAGCTAACGTTCAACGAGAAGATCCCGGCTTGAAATCAGGAAGGCTCTAGCGCCACTGCGCGAGAACGTCCAACTTCAGAGGTGTGGGAACATTTCAATATTGGTGGTGGCAGCGTTGTTCGGTGCAATATGTGCAAAGGAGCGCTGGTTTGGCACAGTAGCACTACATGCATGAAGGAACGCCTGAAGAGGAGACACCTTGGTGCCAATGCTAGTAGCAGCGCCAATCCCCCAAGGTTAGTTATCATAGCAAGAAAATCATCGGGGGACGTTGGGCTACAAAACCCAACGGGTTCGTCGGGTTGTTGTTGGGTTAATACGGGCAACTGCCAAAAAGGTTTGACGAGCATGAAAACGACGTAAACCATATGCCATGGCCATCTCCGTCGCTGTAGCTCAACCCGATTGAACACTCGTGAGAGATTCTGGAGCAGCGCCTGAGACAGAGTTTTCCACTACCATCAACAAAACACTGAATAATTGAAATTCTGATGGAAGAATGGTGTTGCATCCCTCCAATAGAGTTCAAGACACTTGTAGGATCTGGGCAAAGGCGTATTGAAGCTGTTCTGGCAGCTCAAGTTGGCCCCCACTTTGCCACCATTCTACCAAAAAATTACATCCCATAATAAGTGTCGGCATGGACGCTTATTAGAGCGCTCAGTCAAAAGTACTGACGTGCTATGACATCTGAGCTTGAACTTGACTCCCACCTTGCATGTAAACGACCAGCATATACGGCTGACGTGGTCAAATATTGTTACTGCAATCCCTAGTCAGTGGTTTATTATGTCATCTATCTACGGCCTTTTTTCCATAATTTCATTTTCCCCATTTTTCTCCCCAATTTGGAAGTCAATTATACCCTCTATTTATTTTGATTAACCCTACCCCACAAACTCGCCACCCGTCTCTACGGGGCAAGCTACTCTCCAAGGCTCGGCGATGACCCACCTCCTTCGAGACGGAACTCACCAACCCCCTTTCTAGAGACACCCTTATGTGCTTCACAGAGAGTTCGTGCCGACCACCCTCCGCCCTCCCTCAGGAGCGGACAGCCAAATGCCGCTCCTGATCGGGGCTAATGGCCAGGGCCGGTCTGGCAGAGACGGGTTTCGAACCACGTCCCTGATAGGCAGCTTGCACTCGTACAGGACCAGCCAAATACGGGTGCATTAGACCGCTACGTTGTAAGGAACAGAAAGGAATGCATCTCAATTGAGTAACAGTAACAAACAGAAAACATTTTTTGCACACTGCCCCCCTTAATGATTTCGGCAGCACAGATTTTGGGTTTGCATGTGATAAACCATAATTCTTCACAAACAGGGAAGAACAGGGTGTCATTCCACAACAAGCATTTCTGAGGAAGAGGTCAAATGACAGATTCTCATTTTTGGGTTGATGAGCGCCTTCAACAAATGTTGTTCATGTTCAATCATATTCTCCATTATCTGTTACCCCACCCAAATCATCTGCCCCGCCCACATTCGCCATGGAGGCGTCCCAGCAAGGGTCTCACCGTCTGTCTGGGACTTGCTGAGGAAGATTGTGCTGGCCCGGGCATGGTCCGAGGGGTTGGACTCGTGAGCCAAGTCTGAAAGTGAAACAAAAGGCCAGCGTTAAAGGCTGAATGGAAGCGAACATCCTTTGTTCTTTATTATTACATGGTTATTAATCTGCACAGCAGTTCCTTATCCCAGAGCAAAGGAGATTTACTGAAATAGTCACAGCAAGTTACAGCAGCATTGTCCCATCGGGGATTCAACCCTGCAACCTTCTGGTTATCAGTCCTTTTAGGATACACACGCGTTATAACTTTATAAATCAGCGTTGTGACGGCCACTGGAATGGTGTGTAAGCACTAAAGACTAAAGACTTCCCCAAGGTTGTTTCCCCAACTCTTTTTTAAAAATGTATTAACATTAATTAAATTACAAACTCAAGCTCATGAATGATATTGCTTTGCACCGTTGCGTTCAGTCCCAGAGCCTGGGCTTCAGAACTGATCCTCCGGACAGCGGTGAGCACCCAGACTAATCCGCTTGGACATGCAAACTCTCCATCAATTGACGGCACATTTAAGGCAACAGTCCCACAGTCTCATCTTAAATAATTGGGAGGGCAGCCATCTCCACGCTTAAGTCAGCCTTTTTTCTGCACCCCACACTGTCTGCTCTGCCAAAAAAACTGGGCTCAAATATCCCTGACTGCAAAGCACAACTTCCCCCAAAATCTCAGCTCCTGGACAGCACATTGCACAGAATGGCTGGGTGTATTCTCTCTATGTATATTGTGGTGTCCCTTGGGGTGGGACGACACTAACGTACCTTGCAGAGGGAGTAGGCAAGTAAAATGGCCCGGAGGAGGCAGTATTACAAACAAAACGATACTTTATTACAGGCAGCTTGACCAAACACAAAAAAGGGTGGGGTATTCGGGGGAATCCAAAACACAAAGTCCACAACCCTTACTCGTCGTCGTTATCTGTAATCCAGTCCACAAATCCAGTTGAGTTCCTCAGGCAGTCCACAAATCAGTACACAAAGCGGGGTCCTCAAACAATCCAATTCAATCACGAACAGCAATCCAAAAACACTTTTCTTCTCGCACTCTCCACCACACTCTCCACAACCACCAACCTACTCCCTTCCCCATGTGACATGAATCAGTCCTGAAACAGGCCTCCAAACGGCCTTCAGCTGCCCGTAGTCCCAAACACTTAACTTGGTTCAGGTGCAGGACTGCGGGCTGCTGGGAACCGTAGTTCTTCCGGCTCCAGTGGCTCCAATGTGTTGAAGGGCCAGGCAGCCATTTCCTTGGGCAACCACACACCCTCCTCCTCAGCTCTGACCTAGGGAGGGCTGAGCGGCACATGTCCAGTGGCGACCAGGAGAGCCACCATCTACAGGTCCCCTCAAGAAGTTTTCCGCCTGGATCAAACGTCTGGACTCCATCTCCATTCACCTCTTCCAAAAGCATCTGAAAGACATCAGGCAATGGCTCAAGTCAGTCACCTCGTCCGCCACCAAACGGCCACATGGGGACACTGGCTCTGGGCTCCTCAGAGGGAACGTTCACCCCTCGGGCTCTGGGCTTCACCAGTTTCCCATGGCTCTGCCAGTGAACTTTGTGTAGCCTCTCACTCCGTGGTCTGCTCTTTGGCCTTTTCTGCCACTTCCAGACTGCTTCCAGGTGGTCAGGCTTGGCAACCAGGGAAAACATTCTCTTCAAAACCCAGTTATCTTTATCCTTTAATGTATTTTCCACATTTGAATTTTTCCATAAACGTTTTCTATGATCCTTTCCTTTAATTGTCGGCCTGTTCGGTTTCTTATTTATCTTCAAGTGAGAACCTCCAATATCCACTTTTTTTCTCGGTCTCTTCCATTTTAGTGGAAGCAACGGACTCACCAGTTCAGGAGAGGGTCAGGTGTTCCACCAGACCTCAGCCATAATTAAAAGGCTTTCTTCCCCACGATGGTCCTACCATAGCTCATCCGCAGCATGCTGCTCCTCTAGTCCGCTTCCAAGGTCCGGTAGGCTGAGTGGGATTAAGGACCATCGACTCCACTCCGACATCTGGTCATCGCCTCCTGCTGGCTCCACTGGCTGCGAGAGCTCCACCTGGGTGCTAGAATCACGTAGAACAGGCATACACTACCGTTCAAAAGTTTGGGGTCACCTTCCATCTGGACTATGGCTAATCGGGCACTCCTTCATTCTTCAGCAAGATAACGACTCGAAACACACCTTGAAGTTGTGCAATAACTATCTGGTGAAGGAGGAATGTGAACCACAACTCAAACTAAAGACCTGGCCTGCCCAGTGTCCAGACCTCAATCCCATAGAACTTGTATGGGACAAACTGGAAAGGAAGAGTCAAAGCAAAGCAACCCACAAGTTTCTCTGGGAATTGCTGCAGGATAGCTGGGAAAACATGTCGGGTGATTTCCTGCTAAAACTTATTAACCAAATGGCCACTGTTTGTGAGGCTATTCTCACGCCAAAGGGTGACTATTTTGAGGAATCCAAGATTCAATTTTCAATATAATTTTCTTGAACATTTCTTTGATGTTCATTTTGTTCATTGTTACATGTGTTTTTTTGTCATTTTAAAGTATTTACAGAAATGTATACGGTGTAAAGCATTGTCAATTATGAGATAAACCTAGTTTCCAGCAGGTGACCCCAAACTTTTGAACGGTAGTATACATCTTTCACATTCCAGTTCTTTGCTTACCTCTTCCAGTTGATTTTGTAGATCTAGTAGTGTTTCTGTTTGGATTTTTAAGGTGTCACAAAAGGAGTTTACTGTGGCCTGGTGCTGGGCTTCTTTTTGATCCAGTCTCTCACTTAAGACATGCACTTTTTCTCTCAGGAGAGGGAGCTCTTCATTTTTCTTATGTTCTATCAGGAGTGTTGCAGAGGTGGTTTGGTGAATTTCCTGCAAAGCCAGAATCTTCAGTTCTTGTTCTATGGAACGGTTCTTCAGATTAAGAAAATCCTCTTGGACTCCCTCTAGCTCACCAAGGTGCCTTGCTTGTTCTCCTAGTAAGGTCCTCACCTCTTCTAGCTGTGCATCCAGTTCCCGCCTCCCCTCGCTCTCCTGTTCCGCGTGGCTCCGGAGTTGCTCTGCCTCAGATGTGTCTTCGCTGCTCTCCCGAGCTCCGCCTCCTTCTGAGTGAGCCTGGTCTGTACATCCCACAACGCCCTGCCATACTCCTCTTTGGACTTGTCCTGGGATTTCTGGATGTCCAGACACTACAGATGCTCTTCTTTAAGTTTTTCTGTTAAGTTCCTCACTTCCTCCTCCAGCTCCAGTCTGTGGGCCTCCACACGTCTCACCTCATTTTCAAGAGAGGCATTTTCACTCTCCAGCTCCACAGCCATGTTCCCAATCTTTCTTAGGGAGTCAGTGTGCTCCTCCAGCAATTTCCCCATGGCCAGTAGGTGGCGCTCCTCCGAGGTCCCCAACTCAACCTTCGCCCTATCCAGCTCAGTCTAGGCACTCTTCAGCTGTTGGACCTCCTGGAGGGTGACTCGCCATCGATCCTCAACCATGGCCGCCCATCTCTGGTTCTTCACCAGGTCTGCTTTCTGGTCACGACAAGATTTCTCCAGTTTGTGGATCATTTTGTTTATCCTTGATCACAGCTATGGCCTCTCCCAACTCTGCCTCTAAACCCGCACACTTCTTGCTTCACTATTATGCTGTGGTTGTGGCTTACTCGGGTTATTGTGGCCCTTTTCTCTAAGCCTACAACAGGGTAGGTGCGGCCATTTTTCTTCTTGACTTGTCCCTCTTGTCCTTCCAGTCACATTCTTCCTTCTCGGAACTCGCTGGGCTCCCTCTCCCTCTCGCTGGGTTGGTGACCATACTCCATGCAGCACATACACCACGGGGCACCACTTCATGCCAGTTGGGCCTGCTCCTTGTTCCACACCTCCTGACACATCTCAAACATCACTTTAGACACGGCAGAAAGGCTCTTCCTCAGGAACAGTGGGCATGCTTCCATTGTCCGTCTTTGCATGTGCTCTGCAACCTCAGGAAGGTGGCTATCACCTCTCTTTGCTTCGAAGACAAGCATTTTCTCCCATCTTTCTCTAGCCAGGAGAAGACTTTTGGATCCGACATCCACCCCAGGTTCAAAAGCTCAATTTTCCATTTTTAGTTGTATTACCTCCTCTTGCCTATAGGTGATGCCCTCTAACCACTGTTAACGGTGTAACGGTACACAAAATCACGGTTCGGTATGTACTGCGGTACAGCGGGGAGGAAAATAAATGCAAAACATAAAATTGCTTTTAATTTATTATGAAGTTTGTATACAGTGTCTAATTGGCCATAATTTACTTAACAAAGTATAACAAAGTACTGAAATGCGGACGAGGGAACTCCGAAGCGGGGCTCAATCACTTTCAACATATGTTTAAAACCCATGTTCTCAACAACGGAGTATGGTCGCAGATCCGCTGCTATAAAAACTCCTACGGCGTTTGTTATTGCTTTGGCCCGGTCCGAATTATCAGCGAGAGGTTGCTTAAATGCCATGGGAAGCTGGGTTTGCTCAGAGTTTTGAATTAAGTTCAGCACAAAAAAAAGTTCCACACATGCGCTAGTGGTTAAAGCAAGATTGCATTCGTTTGGTTCACAGCACGTACCGAACCGAAAGTCCGGTACCGAACGGTTCGGTGCGAATACGTACATCGTTACACCCCAAATATATATGTTGACTGAACTGTGAAAACAAGAGTTTTCGGAGAATCGCAGATATGTCCATTTCTGTTCCACCGGAGTGGCACGCTCTGACGCCAGCAGACGCCCACACACACCATTTGTGGCATTTACTTTTCATTGAAATATGGTGCTTCTAAAAAAAATATATACATATATTTTCTTTTTTACCTTTTGGTCTTTTAGCCTTTTTTGCTTAGGCAGTAAAATAAATATTAATATATTTGTAATAAATACAAAGCCATTCTGAGTGATCACCTTCATTCTATGTTGAAGCATTCCTGATGGGAGTGGTCTTTTCCAGGATGACAATGCCCCCATCCACAGGTCACTGAATGGTTTGATGCGCATGAAAACGATGTAAACCATATGCCATGGCCGTCTCAGTCACCAGATCTCAACCCAATTGAACATTTATGGGAGATTCTGCAGCGGCACCTGAGACAGCATTTTCCACCACTATCAACAAAACACCAAATGATGGAATTTCTCATGGAAGAATTGTGTTGCATCCCTCCAAAGGTGTTCCAGACACTTGCAGAATCTACACCAAGGCGCACTGAAGCTGTTCTGGTGGCTTGTGGTGGCTCAATGCCCTATTAAGACACTTCATATTGGAGACACTTCATGTTGGAGTTTCCTTTATTTTGGCAGTTACCTGTACATCATGCCAATAAAGAATTGAAAGAGAGACAGAGACAGAGACAGAGAGACAGAGAGAGAGACAGAGAGACAGAGAGAGAGACAGAGAGAGAGACAGAGAGAGAGACAGAGAGAGACAGAGACAGAGACAGAGACAGAGACAGAGACAGAGACAGAGACAGAGACAGAGACAGAGACAGAGACAGAGACAGAGAGAGAGAGAGAGAGAGAGAGAGAGAGAGAGAGAGAGAGAGAGAGAGAGAGAGAGAGAGAGAGGCCAAAAGGCAAATGAGAGTAGAGAAGCTCAGAGCAAGCTGAGGGCAGGGCTTCTCACCGACTCTGCTGTTTGGGCTTACGGGAATTTTGCTCTGAATTCAGTGCAGAGACGGGTCAAACACAATTCCATCCCCTACAATTTCCTTGGAGTTAGAGACCCCATTCTGGTTCTGATCATTTCAGAGAGAGACCTGAGTGACATTGTTCATCCCTTTCCAGGAGTCTCTGTCAATCTCCCACCCGAGGCATTCAAAGTACCCCTGTACTTATTACTCCCCCTGCTCCGCTTTCAGGACCATATGGGATAGAAGGCATACCAAAGGCATCATCCCGCCCCCAACCCCCCACATGCACCCGTACCCATGTCCACCTGACTCTGCCCACCACAGTAAAGGTGTAAAATTTAGCTACGTGCGAGACGCAGGGTAGAACGCACAGTAGAAGCACACAGTGTACTGGTCCACAGCCATCAGTCCTCCTCTCAATTCTGCATGCCAAATACCAAACCGTGCTGAACACTAATCAACTTATTTAGCAGGACCATCTTAACGCTCCTTGATGACATCGACGCCAAAACATCCCGTTCCTCTTGCAGTGCTGCACGTCTCAAAAACAAATCCTTTCTGTTGCCTTAAACAAAAATATCCCGTAGAATCTTAGGCCGCCCTTTAAAATTCAGCACCAATCATTTATTTTGAATGGAGAGCTTGTGTGGAATAGTCAGACATACACACACACACACACACACACACACACATAGACTGGCTCTGCTCCTTCCACCCACACACAGTAAAGAGGAAGCTGGAGTTCAGACCAGTTCCTGTCTGCGTGTCCGTGTCCCGTTACCGATCAATGCTGTCTCCGTGACCATCGTGTTCACATCACATCACGTCACTGAAACCGTTCACAGCACGACGAGCAAGCGCACAGCAAGGCAGCTTTAGCGCTGTTCGTTTACCAGAGTGCAAAGCATGGAATGGCATATGAAAATGGCTAGATACAGACTCAAGAGAAAGGCTATAACCTCAGAGAATGATGCATGTCTATAGGAACACGTCATGCATGCATCCTGGCGTTAACATAACATAACATGCCATTTAGCGGATGCTTTTATCCAAAGCGACTTACCGTAGTGAATGCATACATATATATTTTTCCAGTATATGTGGCCCCAATGGGAATCGAACCCAGAACCTAAGCGTTGTCAGCACCGTGCTCTACCTACGGAGCCAAACAAAACCACTTGGGGGGCATGTATGTGCAGGTAAAATCCCCAGGTGGGACACTGCCATTGTACCCTTGAGCAAGGTACTTAACCTGAATTGCTTCAGTTAATATCCAGCTGTATAAATGGATTGTAAAGAAATGTAAACTGTAAGTCGCTCTGGATAAGAGCGTCTGCTAAATGCCTGTAATGTAATGTAATGTAACGCGTGTTATGCCTACTGTCACAGTTTTCTAGTAGAATCTAATCCTGAGAATGCAAGGATAGCTGGGAGATTTATGGAGCACAGTCCCTTTCGGGTAGAGCCGCGGGGGGCCAGGTGCTCCAGGGCGTCACAGTCAGACCTGTGGCCGGTGTCGCTGACAGTCTCAGCAGCCTGCAGGCCTGCAGCTGTTATGGAGCTAAGTGGATTATGGAATAGGCTCTGCATTAACAGGAAGCTATTTTAGTGTGCGTCTCTATACTGGAATGAATAGCACCAACAAAACCAACAGCGACAAAAGCTGGGAACGTTCACCAACAGCCCTGATTGGCTGTATTTTAAAACCCTGTCGCAAACTCCATTGCTCCACATATGGTAAAGACATGTTCAACAGAAGTGTTGATTGGAGTATGTCGGTTAAAATTCTACACACAAAGCTGAATGGGGGGGACGACGACTATCTAAATGTCCCCTCTCAAATCACATGGGGACAAAAATCTTGGTGCCTGGGGGTTGGACCGACGACCATCTGCCATGCTAGTAGTTAAGGCATTTCCAGACACCGCTGTCCAATATTTTAACATGTGGTACAGTAGCAGGAACACAGCAAATGTAACGTAACCATTTTCCTGCCGCTACAATACGCAGATGTGGGCCTCAAAGCATAGGCCACCCCCCAGGGAGAAGTGGGAAAACCTGAAAAGGCAACTGGGGGGCAATTTACACTAGGGCCCAAATCTCCGGTCTGCTTTGAGGCGTTCCTTGTAAAACACGAATCCCCCCACCCTCCCAATAATAACCTGAGGAACTCGACATCTCCGTGTCTGGTGGGGACCTACCGTCTGGCACCTCTCTGTCGCTGATGTGCTGCAGGTATGGCCCGGTGTCCTCGCTCAAATCGGTGTTGGCTTGGTAATCTTCAACAGAATCCGACTGCCTTGGGAGCTTCGGGCTCCCGCCAGGAGACATGCAGCACGATACCGTGTTCCCCATTTCTGACCTGACTTAACCTGACCAAACCACTGGCAAGCTACGACTTCTGCGACTATGCAAAAGCCCTCTCCACAACCGAGCAAGGAATTACTCGCTTTTTATGCTAGCATCGACCATGAAGGTGATGGCGACGGGGTTCATTTAACACATAGCCATATGGCTTAAAATTACGAAGGGGTGCACTATAATGCATCAAGATTTCTACGTTATAAATTACATGCTACATTGTAAAGCGTGCATGCCTGCGTCCGTCTGCGGGACACGCGCTAGAATTACTGCGATCCGATCTGACGCCTGTGGATGACAAATCGATGCTTGTTCGAGTATGCCCTCGCTCGCCTCGAAATCAGAACAAGGCATATAACCAAGCAATACTTTATGTCAGGTTAAAACTATTTGAAACTGTAGCTAATACTGGTAATTCGCCCATTGTTCACCTAGCTTGTTAGCTAGTCAGCCAACTAGCTACATAATTTAAAAGGCGATTATCTAACACGCAGCCAACTTTGCTGGCTAGCAGGCTCGCTAGCGAATGTTAACTACTGCACTGAACATTACCGGCCCTTATGTATTTCCCTTGATACTGAATTCAAATCAAGCTAAATCAATAAAACGGACTGGGTTTTCAACACACTGCAACCTTCTCGGAGTCCAGTCTGTTTTCCGAGGCAGTCAGCTCGCTAACTAGTAAGCTAGCTGGCTAGAGCTCTACTCTCTCCCACTTATAACTGCGATCAAACACCAACTCTATCACGGTGCTTTTGGGCCTAGCAGGAAACGTAGTTGTCCCTTCTTTTCGTTCCAGTCTTCGAATCTAAATAGCAACTATTTACTCCGTCTAAGTCTATCGAAGCGCAGCTTTGGTCCCCCCTCTGGTGTCGAGGGTCCCCCGTTATCCCCTCCTCCCCGGCGGCCAATTCAGCGATCTGCTCCCATTCACCTCCTCCATTTGTTCCGCGAACACCGCTACCTGGCACGCAAGCAAGACCCACCCACCGCAAAATTCCATTAGCTCCTATTGGACAATAAAGCAAAATGAAATATAATACTGCTAACCTATTGGCCAACATTTATGCCATTTTAAGAGCAGACAAGGCTCCCGATTGCCCTCCCACTTACACAGATCTGATTTCTCATTCGACCTCCGCAATGGCCGTTTCTTACGGCTTGGTTTGTATGTCGATCAATTTGATCCCTCCTTCAAAAGTGAAAGTGCATTGGACCTATAGACCCATGTCTTTGGTTAAATCCTTCAGTTTGGTGGGCCGGGCAATGGATTTAGGACAGCCCACAAAATTCTTAATACAAAACTTGATGTTAAGGGTCAGTTAGCCAGAAAGCTTGTGAGACTTGCTAGTTATCTCATTAAGGTTAGCTTTAACTTTGAAGTCTTTGGTTTTGAATGTGTAACGGAACCCCTGTCTAAGATTAGGTAGGTACTAGGGAATTAAGTCGCTAGACCCAACAAGCGGGGTATACGTGGCATTTACATTACATTTTAAGCATTTAGCAGACGCTCTTATCCAGAGCGACTTACAATATGTGCATTAATACATAGTAGGAACAATCATATTTCGCGCAAGAGATGTAGCCACATCAAGGGAAGATGAAGATGAGAAGAGACTAACGTTATGCTAAAAAAGATAACAGAGATTAAAAAAGAATTCTTTTTGACAGTGTTTCTTAATTTTTTAAATATATGTTGCTTCATAGTAAGAAACCTCCAAATGTAACAAAAAATATATTTATATTCACTTATATCTAAAAACATCCTATGTATAGTATTGCAGGGTGGGTTTCCTAGCTAGTTGGGATATAATAACCAATGCTTATCTACTGACTTTTCTCATGGAGACTTCAACAAGTGAAGTCAAGCTTTGGGATTGAAATTTCCCAGTGAGTTAATTTTCCGCCAAGGAAAATGTGGCGTTTAACCCAATACATAGAGGTCATGTGCACAAAATAAGTATGAGAAATGGAAGGTTGTATTGGATGGAGTAATATTAAGCCCCATTTGGAAACTACTGTTAGATCAGCTGAAATTCAGTCAGGGTCAGAAGTATGAACCAAGACTTAAATTTCATTTGTGTTTCCTTGTTTTGATTGATGATTTTAGCATGCAATATCATCTGGTATCTAATATATTGATTCCTTTTACCATTGTCAACGGTGCGATTAATTCTCCTTTGGCCCTGTCAGCAGTTCTTGAGATGTGTGATTAATGTTCAGGCTTGGCGGGAGACAGCCCTGGAATTTGTTGTTTTGCCAGCATGAGGCTGAGTACCTAACATTCTGTCACTTTAGGTCAGATAATTAAAGCTCCTTTCTGTCCACATGTGCCATCAGACCCCTGCAGCTCATCCAGAATGCTGCAGCCGGACTGGTATTCAACCTTCCCAAGTTTTCCCACACCACCCCACTCCTCCGCACCCTTCAATGGCTCCCTGTAGCCGCTCGTATCAGGCCTACTGGGCTGTGAATGGAACAGCCTCTCCCTCCCATCTCATTGCCATGGTCAAGCCCCAGCCCGACCGCTGCACTCTGCTGCTTCTAGGCGATTGGTTACTCCCTTACACAGAGTGACCAATGGCCGCTCATCCCGGGTCACAAGTCTTCTCTGTCCTGGCACCACTATGGTGGAATGAACTCTCCACCGACGTTAGAACAGTCGAATCGCTGCCCGTCTTCCGCCACAGGTTGAAAACGCACCTCTTTAAACTGCACCTTGGACCACAAGATTGTAGCATCAAGAGGTTGTTTATCTCCTAAAGCTGAATGCACTTTCTGTAAGTCGCTTTGGATAAAAGCATCTGCTAAATGATTGTAATGTAAAGTTTTAGTCATTTAATTAAAAGACAGGATGTCCAGATTCAAAAACAGGAAGCCAACGTCATACATTTTCAATGCCGATTACATCATTCACGGCCCTGATTATTAATTCTCCCCACTGTGCAATATCTACTTCAACCAAAAATATAATCTGTTCATATGAATTTAAATGAATAACATCATCTCTTCATAGTAGCAAATTGCAGGCCATGCAGTAGATTACATAATTATTTAGACATGTAAGGATGTGCACATGTGATGTTATTTCAACCAATAGAACATGCTCAAAAAACTTGAGACACCATATTGCTTTTCTGTGGGAAGTAGCTTGCTTGCTAACTAATACTATCCAAAAGAGTAATAGTATTGCTTTTTAGAGATGTGTAATTTCTACAATAAATGTCTATAATGTATTTCTTATCATTTCACATGTAAACTGTGCTTCATAAGGACATAAGAATACATAATGACAACATTTGGCCCAAGTAGGTTCGTCATTTCCTAAAGAATATCCAGTACTGCATCAAGACTGGACTTGAATACCTTGTGTTTCTCAAGTGACCTGGCAAGCTGTTCCATGCATTGACAACTCTCTTTGTAAAAAAATACTTCCTGATATCAGTGAGTGATTTATCTGTAACTCATTTCCACCTGTGCCCTTTTGTTCTTCTAACTGAACTCAACTGAACATTTTTGGTAGTTCAGTTTGATAATACCTTTTATGAATTTAAAAACCTCAATCATATCACTTTAGTCTCCTTTTGCTAAGCGTGAATAGATTAAGTCTCAAGTCTTTCTGTAATCTTTAGGCTACCTTTCATACCAGGTACCAATTTCGTTGTCCTTCTTTGTACTTCTAGCTTTATTGTGGTGAGGTGCCCAGAACTGCACACAGTACACTAAATGATGGCTGGCACATTATATAACATGAATATAACCTCCTTTGATTTATACTCAAAACTATTTGCCATATATCCCAGCATCCTGTTGGCATTTTTAAATTTTTGTAAAATTTATTTCAAATGTTTCCCTGTTTTTCTCCCAATTTGGTTGCCAATTATACCCTCTATTTATCTCAATTCCCCCTCCCCCACGAGTCCGCCGTCCGTCCTTCAGGGCGAGACATTATCTCCGGGTCGAATTTATCCGCCTCTTCTGAGAGGCAATTCTACCACGGACGCCTTTTTCCTGCTCCTCGACGGACTCGTGCCGGCTCACCCTCCCCCTCCTCCGGAGGCGGACAGCCAAACGCCGCCTCCAATCGGGCTGACGACCAGGGCCGGTCTGGTAGAGACACGGGTTTCGAACCGCGTCCCTGACAGGCAGCGCACACCACACCGGACCAGCCAAAGTGTGGTGCGTTAGACCGCTTACGCTATCCGCCAGCCATGGCATTTTTCACTGCTACAGCACAATGCTTAGATGCAGATTGACTTTAATGAACTAAAATTTCATTAAAATGTTCAAATTTAACACATTCTAATTTTTCTCCTCCCATAAAATACTCTTCTTATTTTTTATGTCCCACATGCGCATAACTTTACATTTAGCAATATTGAATGCTAAATATAAAGTTCATTTTTATAATGAGTCTCTTGTCTGGTAGCCTACCTTGTCAAATGCTTTTGAAAAGTAAAAAGTGAAAGGTGAAAATGAAAAGTGAAAAAAGTTAAATGAAAGTCCAAATATATAATATCATAAGCTTGGTTCAACTCAAAACACTTTGTAGTTTCCTCAGAGAAGTCCAGGAGGTTTGTAAGGAAATATTCACGGTCTGTAACATATTGATACAGAAATTGCTATGATAGCTAGCTAGCTAGCTGTCTGCCTTAAGTACATGTCCCAAATGCGTGCCAGAAAATAGCTAGCTTACCTTAACCTAGTATCAAGCCGGCAATTAGAGTAGCCTATGCTCTAATTACATATACCTTAACGTTGCTTCCTATTTGATGTTCAAATCAGATATCAGTGCATTCGTACAAATTGTGTAAATAAATTGGAGAAGTCTTAATCATAACCAACATTAGCTAGTCAGCTCACGTTAGCTTAGTTAGCTAGCTATCGATACCGGACCTAACAATTTATTGGTGCCCCCTCTAAATAATTGGCTGCATCATGCCCCTGGCTATAGCCAACCTACTTGATCATGAGGTCATAACCTATACATAGTACATGTTAAAACCCAACATTACACATAACCTGGTAATAATGAAAATACAAACCAATTTAATGTTTTTTAAGTTGGTTTTATTTCCAATTTGTTTCCTCTTTTATGGTGTGGGATGCATTTTCCTGACATGGTTTAGATCCACTCGACCCCTTAGAGGGCAAGGTAAACGCCAATAAGTATAAAGCTATTCTCAGTGACCACCTTCATTTCTATCCTGTTGGGAGTGGCAGATAGGTGCTTCGGTGTGGAACCACACCCACAAAACATTGACTGACCCAGAACAATGACGAGCTTTGTAGGTACAACTACGACTACGTCCTTAGTCACTCAAAGACATATGGACTTCAGGCATTTCTCCTCACTACATACTTCAAGAGGGTCCCTACATATTGCGTTGCACATTCCACATTGTAAAACCATAGCATTTCGTCAGATTAACCAGACAAGTAACCAGGGTGCTGCATGCTTTGGTATATCTTCTATCGCGTCAAACAGAGAAGAATTAGTCGCTGAACTTCCATATATTTCAGAAGTCCTATCACATTTCAGACAGATAGACTAATGACTCCCAGCTCAATTAGAATGCAGGCGGACAGACCCACAGTCCCCAGCTCAATGACAAAGCAGTCAGACAGACACACACAGTCCCCAGCGCAATGATAAAGCAGACAGACAGACCCACAGTCCCCAGCTCAATGATAAAGCAGACAGACAGACCCACAGTCCCCAGCTCAATGATAAAGCAGGCAGACAGACACAGTCCCCAGCTCAATGATAAAGCAGACAGACAGACCCACAGTCCCCAGCTCAATGACAAAGCAGTCAGACAGACACACACAGTCCCCAGCGCAATGATAAAGCAGACAGACAGACCCACAGTCCCCAGCTCAATGATAAAGCAGGCAGACAGACACAGTCCCCAGGTCAATGATAAGGCAGACAGACAGACCCACAGTTCCCAGGCCAATGACAAAGCAGGCAGACACTCACAGTCCCCAGGTCAATGATAAGGCAGACAGACAGACCCACAGTTCCCAGGCCAATGACAAAGCAGGCAGACACTCACAGTCCCCAGGTCAATGATAAGGCAGACAGACAGCTCAATGTGACCAGTCACAGGATTATCTAAACCAATCTTCTGAAGAGAGGTGTACTTGGTTCCAATACCTTTCCAGTAAGAGGACAAACGATGACAAAATGAAGTAACTTTGAAAGCAATTTTAATGTGGCTTTACATAAATGTCTATAAAAGGGTGGTACAACAGGTTGGTATCAAAGGATACTTTAAAACAGGGAGTGGGCACAGTTTTATTTTCTTCTTTTTAGTGGCAATGCAGAAGCAATGAGTCAGGCGGTAAGTACATATAGTGTGGCTACTGGAACACAAGAAGGCAGCGGTTAGTAGGATTACAGAATGTGCAATACATAGTGTTTAAAATCATATTTGGTAAAATTGGCATTATACAGAGCATTTTAAGGTTAAGAAAAATGGGCGTTTTTTTATGCCAGTTATGAATCCTAGTCACGGTTTCCTCCATATGTCCCTCTGATGGTTTCTATACAGGCCTGCTTTTCATGCCAGAGCCTCTTACAGTCCCAATAGCACAGAAACTAACAGAAAGATCACAATGGGGAGGTAAGCTCAGTGGCTTTCCTGGAGCTTGGCCTCTTTCCAGGAGAGTTCTCTCTATGCTACAGGAAGGCCATCACGTGGGCCTGCTGACTGTCTGGGAGTACTGGGGCTCCTCACACAGCTAACGATATATAAACGTATATTCCCTTTTTATCTGTGCAGTAAATTACCCATTATAAACAGAGGATACACTTGGCTTGCATTTATATTGTATATACCCATAAGCCTGTTCCAACTTTGTGCGCTCCGACGTGTGCTTTTGTGTCTAATCTCAGCCATGCTCAACCACCACCCCCCAGATGTAAGGGCACATGCAATATCTCCCAGACTTCCACTTCGCAATCTGTCAGGCTCAGACTCGTATCAAACGCTTCTCCACAAGTTGCATAGACTGAGCCAGACAGGGAGATGACCGCTAGCTACACAGGAACCACGTTGAACCCGGACACAGCACAACTGCCAAAGGCTCATGGTTCGAGGCACCTTTCCTCCTACCCAACACTGTTTAAAATTCAGGATGCTTTACAGCTTTCTCCCCGACCACCTTAATTCTAAATATACATGAACGCTGTACATGAACAATCCTTTAATGTATAAAAATAAAACAAGCAAAGCGGTAATGAGTTCATATCCACAGTAAAAAAATAACAACTACATGTGAACAAGACTGGTTCTTTTCGATAAGCATTTCCCCCATTTGACACAGGACAAACTCTGAGGGCCTGGAACATGGCTTTGCTAAGTATGCGTTTGTTTTCATAACTGCTTGAAATAGGTTTGACATAGCTCCTCTGACAGGCACGTTAGACTACAAAGTGACAGGAGCTTTGTGTCCAGTAATAAAACAGACACAGGTCCATCTGTTACAGCATAGATCAGAGTAGTCTTGTTCGACTACAGATGGCTCACATCGCCAACGTTTCAGATCCCTGTGTCCTGAGCATTGAGATTATCAAACTGCGATCCTTTTTTGCAATGACATAAAATGAGCCAAATTAGCTAGTATTAACGATATTAGATGATAAACTATTTAGCGTAATCTAGCAACAGAGGCTACAGCAGGCTGGTGGGACAGCTGGACTGTAACATCCCTTTCAAACACGGGGCACTAAAGCCAAGCTGCTCTTTACACTCTTTACACATTCAACCATAATGCCATCCCAGAATTCACTTTACTGGTTACTGTTTTGTTTCCTGAGCAGCCAGATAGAACCAAATGCACATGTAACAAAGCACGTACTAGCCAAATGAAGGTGTTAACTAAATTTAGTTAACGATGCTGGATTTAAATGTGGCTGTTAAAGTAGTTTGCAGAGCTAAACTGGTGTTATGCTTTAGATGGGAGTGAAGGTTAGACTATGTGTTTGAACCTAAATATCAACATATTCACGTGTCATTCCAAAAGAATGTGATGTCTGTACAGTACATACATGAAAAAGTATGAGAGATGAACTAGCCAAGGACCAAATGCTGGTATAGACATTCACAGCTTCCTCTACATACAACAGAAAAGAACACCCCAAAACACACACTGACTATATTCAAAGGCCTTTTTGTCAAATAGCTGCCAAAAATGTTATACTTGCTGTGGCAGACCAACGTTTTTTTGTTTGTTTTGCTTTAAATACAAATTCCTTATTGATTGAAAATAACAAGTTGCAAACGAATGAAAAAATGTAAAGTAATGAAGAAAAAAAAACAATGCTGCAAAACCTAAATATGACTGCTGGCTCCAATGACAATAGTTATAGTAATAATACAATATGGCATTCCTTAATCCAATGATGAACAAATGAGTACTTCTCTTTTTC
Source organism: Aldrovandia affinis (assembly GCA_029706075.1). Classification (NCBI taxonomy): domain Eukaryota; kingdom Metazoa; phylum Chordata; class Actinopteri; order Notacanthiformes; family Halosauridae; genus Aldrovandia; species Aldrovandia affinis. Next base: position 3,368,164 of record JAINUG010000010.1, read on the forward strand.
TTTATGTGGATTCTTGAATATGGTGGACCATGTTTTTACCACTGTATTGCCTTTCTCACGAGTGGTAGTTTTATAGCCAACAGTTAACAGTGCTAGGCTACCTAGGCGAGCGCTTCTAACGTTAACAGTGCTAGCCTACCTAGGTGAGCACTGAGCACTGCTAACGTTAACAGTGCTAGCCTATACGAGCGCTGGGAGGAAGAGGAACATATAAGTTGCACTGCTGTGTTGCTTGTGTTGGTTCCTACAGCAGGAAAAGGGTATATGAGCCGGCCTGGTTCCAGCTCTACAGAGGGATATCGGCCTCCCATCTCCATCTTGATGACCATAGCAAGGTCACCCATATCAGCCAATGGGAATGAATTGGTATTAGAAACAATGCTGAAAGCATGGTGCTCTGTGGGATAAGAGAGAAATCTCTGGAGTGGTGGAGCCAGCAGGTCTACCTGGCGATTGCGGCAACTTGACGCGTACACACTACATATCTGCACACTCCAGTCTGTGTTAACTGATAAAAGGTGTGCAGTCACTTAACATTAAAAAATGTACTAACAATGTCGAGTAGTCAGGGATCAGGCTTCAACCCCCTCACTTTTCAGCCATAGTTTCATAAGGTAACAAAAAACAAAAATGCTGAAAAAAAACCTTTTTAATTAAAACACTGAGACGGAAGATATTGTTTTACAACTGTCCTCGCTGTCTTCTAAAAACATTTGTGACGCACACCAACCATCTCCAGTGGGGCTAAAACCTGGCCACCTCCTCTCCTCCCCTCCCCTCCCTTAGAGAGCGGGGAAAGTTGGGCTGGACTCTGAGGGTGGTAGCACAGGAAGTGATGACGTTACAGGCCATTCCACTGCTCCCATTGGTCAACTCATAAGGTCAAAGAAGAGTGGGTGGTATTTTGGCGTGAAATGATGATATATATATATATTTTTTTTTACCCCAAAGCTTTGAAACTTCCTTCCACAGGGAATCAATTTGTTTCTGAACCAAGGTTCAACCCTCTAGTAACCAAATCAGAACAGAGAGCTGAGAGGACAACTTCCTGAAGAAGTCTGATCCAACCTTCTCCCCGACTCCTTTCTCCGTCCATTACCTCTCTGTGCTCGAATTAACCAGGAGAAATAAAAGGGATTCTACGATCAAAAGTTCATCTTATACCTGTTTTTTTTTCCTTGTTAAAGGTCATGCTCAGCAGTAAAGGGAAAAATTAGACCTTTTCTTTTTCCGTATTCCTGTATTTTCTCATAGGCAGTTTATAGCGTTAAAAAACCATTTCCAAAAAATGAATCATCTGTCTCTCCGTCCGTCCGTGCCCAGGTGGTTAGTGCTGGGCGAAGTCTCTGTACAGGTGGGCAAAGCTGGAAGGGAGATGGGGGCTGAACTACTCGGATTTATGGCAGTACAGGTCTTTAAGTGCTTTCAGTTCCTCAATAAGTGTTTTGTTCTGGTTCTCCAAAACGGCCACACGGTTCTCCAGACACTTGACGTACTCTTTCTTCTTTCTGCGACACTCTCGCGCCGCCTCCCTGTGGCAGAAGGGGAAAACAAAACTCAGGGATACTTTGTCAACTGGTCACATTACACATTATATTACATACCTTTGTTGTTGTTGTTTTTTTTCTTCTTCAGATTTTATCACATTTTCTCCCAATTTAGTCCCAATTACACCCTCTCTTTTCATGTCAACCCCCCCTCCCCCTCGTATAGTGAGTTTTCTGCCATAGCCCTGAGACTGGCAGTGACAAAGGTGAAGTACCGCCTCCTCCGAGACGGCACTCGTCAAGCCGTCAACTGTAACTCCGGTACACTAGAGCCTCTCCTATACGCAGCTAACTCATGTCGGCTTCCCTTCCCCCTCCCTGGGGCGGACAGTCGATTGCTGGCCCCTAGTGGCCCTCCCGGCCAGAGCCAATACTGGGGCTGCTGGTGGAATCGAACCCCGGTCGCAGTGGCCAGCGTTGAACGGTGTAACCGCTAGACCCCCCGGGAGGCCCCTATATTACATACCTTTGATGTGACTTTTATACTTCATTCGCATCAAAGGTAAAGGCCATTTATATTATTACTGAGCGGTCACCCCTCAACAAATCTCTGAAAAACAGAAGGATTTCCTGACAGTTTCCCACGTATCCTGCTTAAACTATCAGTAAATTAGCACCACTCTCCTTGAACGCAATCTGTCACAATATTCCTATTTTTATTTAGATCGTATAGTACTGTATTAAATATGAACTGGATTGTATGTATATGTATGGCCTGGTTGTAAGTGTTATGAATGTTTATGTTGTCGCAGTGTGAGCAAGCACTGTGATAAATTACCAGTAACTCCTGTTGCTATAGCAAAAAAGTATCTTGTCTTTGTTGATCCATAAAGCAAACTTGCAAAGCAAAGTACATCAGTGCCTTCAATATGTTAATAAGAGCTGCAACAACTACATAAAAGGATAATCAACACTCTTTAGAACCAGCAACAGTGAAAACAGGAAGTCAGAGGAACACATGCAACAGCCCAGTACGAATGTAATTATTTCCATACGCATTGCATATCACTGTTCAATTGGTTGGCACACGACCCTGTGTCTGCTGAATGGAACATTTTAACTAACTAACTAACTAAGCTAATTAACTTACCAGTGATGGACCGATCAAACTTAAAGTAGCACACGTTTCGGAAGTTCGTCGTCTTGTCTTGTACGCAATTAACGCTCGAGGAACGTGATCGACGTTCGAGGACGCGAAACGCGCACAGGCGTACCACTTATGTGCACCCCTGTCTATAAACTAAATTTGATTTGATTTGATTTGCGTGCGTACTGAGGACACGCCAGCAGGTGGCGCCAGGGAGTCCGTACCTGTTCTTCATCAGCCGCACCTCTCGCTTGCGTGTGACCTCCTCAGTCCCCCCCTGGTGTGGCAGGGCGGAGGCTGATGTCATCACCACCCCGGGGGCGATGGTGCTGGTGGGGGCCGTGCGGATCTGGTAGGCTTGGACGTCCCCGGAGGCGGCTGGTGGGTTCACAGGTTCAAGTCAACAAAGCTTAATGCAGAGCTTCCCAAATTCCTATGGCCCAGGGCTTACACTCACATAGCTGGGAAAATAATAGGTTTCTTATTAAGATCAACTTTCAGGAAAATGTACCTTGATCCACCGTTATAGCTATCGCAGGCTTGTAGAAGAATGCGCCTGTGCCTTTAGGATGGGAGGGAATTCAAAATATAGACAAACGTTCATTGGTCTATTCAAATTCAAAATTCGAGGCATGACGTCATTACGTCATGACTCGGGAGAAGAAAATACTAGCTTGCGACACCTGTTGAGCAGGAGCTCTTGCAAGCCAAATCAGAAATTCCCATTAAACTACATTGACCACATTTCCCGAAGCTGTAGAATACTGGTTTCACCCACAATTGCACAAATATGGCATAAATGTCTAGAATTCAGGATTTCGACGGGAGTACTCCGTCAAGTCATTTTGCACAAACAACATATTTTTCAAATGCCAATTCATATACATGTATATATATATATGTCATTTATCAGACGCTTTCAGCCAAAGCGACTTACAGTAGTGAATGCATACATTTTTCAGTATATGTGGTCTCAGTGGGGATTGAACCCACAACCTAAGCGTTGCCAAGCCATGCTCTACCTACTGAGCCACACAGAACCACATAATGAAGGACCTGACATAAGTGGCTGCTCTGGTCTGCGCAGTGGTCGCACCACCTGTGCAGCTCAGTGACGCCACGCGCGTTCATGCTCACCTTGCACCACCACCTGGTTGCTGGGCACCAGGATCTGCTGGCCGTCGCTGGTCTGCGCATACTGCAGTATGGTGGTGCCCGGCTGCGCAGCCGCGGCATTGGTCATGGTCAGCGTCTGCAGCCCCTGCACACCGTCCGTGCCGTTGTTGGCCAGCTGGATCGCCCCGCCCTGCGTGATGGCGACTGGGGCACGACAGGAAGCAAGAGACACCTTAGAGGCGCTTTAGAGACACTTTAGAGACACTTTAGAGACTTCTGAGATGCCTTCGAGACTTTAGTGACGCGTTAGAGACTTCTGAGACGCCTTCGAGACTTTAGTGACGCGTTAGAGACTTCTGAGATGCCTTAGACTTTCGCAATGCTTTAGAGTCACTTTAGAGACGCTGCCAGCGTTGAGACAGCATTGGAGCTGGAGGTTGCTAGATGCCACATGGCAAATAACTTACCGCATATAGCGCCGTTACACTTACACATCCATTAGAGATGTTTTGACATATGTTTTAGTACATTTATATATATATATATATATATATATATTCATATTTTCCCATTTTTTAATAAGGGGCGGGTCTAGGCTGAGTTTTGGGAACCCCTGCTCCCTGCAGAACAGTATGGAGCAGCAACAAACTAGACTAACTGTGGGCTTTTCAGACTTTGAGAAAATGTGCAACTGTGAAACCAGCCGAGAGCATCTGACCGGAGAGAGTAAAGAGACAGTAAACCGGATAGAGGTCACATAGAGACTCTAAAGGTGTAGGTGTGTAGGTGAAGTGCTGCGCTGTTTGTGTCTGCATGTACGGGGCCAGGCAGCGTACTGTACTGGCCGCTGCTGGTCTGGTAGATGGGTGTCGGCATGGTAACCGTGGTGATGGAGGGGGAGTCTTCCTCTGACTTCTCCTCCTCGATGCGCGCAACCCCCGGCGCGTCCGACGACAAGTCGTTCAGGATCTTCCTGAGGAGCGAAGGGCACAGGGGATCGCTCAGTTGCGAGTCAAAGTTAAGGATGGCTGTCGATGGAATCCAGGCCTAAGTCAGAAATCCCCCCTCACACACACACACACACACACGCACGCACGCACGCACGCACGCACGCACGCAAGCAAGCAAGAAAACACACATAGCGTGAATTCTCCTCATATTGAGTGTGACGCACCTGTAAGAGGGCCGTCTGGACAGGATCTCCCTGCGCTTCTGAGAGTCCGTCACGCTGTCCACCGACTCCTGCGAGTCCTCGCTCTCCGCAATCGTGGAGATCTGCGACGAGAACAGCAGAGGCCGTTTGCCACACATTTGTGGTCGCGTTCATTCATTTTTGCGCTTGGCTGGTAGGGGGCGACCCGGTCGTGGCGCGTGCTTACCTGGACGGTCTGCATCTGTGGCGACTGTATAACGGAGGGCTGGGCGGCCTGGATCACCCCGTGCACCTGCACCGTCTGGCCGTTGGGCAGCTGCACCAGTGTGACCGTGGGGCCGGCAGAGGTGCCGTGCGCCGCTGCCATGGTAACCTGTCCCACAGAGACACGATCCGCGTGACCTTGTGTATGGATGGGTACGCACGCACGCTCACACACACAAACACAGTAGGCCTCCGAGCCAAGCTTGTACATGAGTTGTGGGGAGTGTCCATGACCCTTATCTCTGCTGCGGCGTGTGCCGGAAACCCTTCTGAGCGCTTATGCGCTTTGATGTGGCACTGCAGCCCCGGTCTCGAGGCAAGTCAGTGGGCGGGGTTTAAGCGTGGACGCTAGCCCCGCCCTCCCTCACGTTTCCCTTTGTGCCATGTGATTCAGACAAAAGGCCTTTTTCTGTTCAAACTCATCAGCACACCTGCCTCTCAGTCAACACATTTTGAACAGCAGGGCCAATCAGGCGCGACCACGTGGTGTGTGCGAAACTCCGATTTTCTCTCTGTGAGCGATGTACTGTACCTATTTGAATTAGTTTCTTGCTTAAAACAAAATTGTAATGAATGGGTTTAATTAGCAGCTGGAACTCCAGGTTGTGTCCAGCTGACTGTACTGCCGAGATAACACGTCCCTCGCTGGTGTCCCGCAAAATGAAAAGGATGAATATCTTAATTATTCAGCAAGGACTATGTGACTGCTGAAGCGTAAAATCAGCAATTACATTTCCTGTAATCTGTTATAATCAACCAATGAACTTGGCTTTATGTCCAAAAACACAAGAGTAACGTAGCGTAGGGTAGCGTAACGGTCTAAGCATTCGCCCGGGATGCAAGTTGCCTTCCGCGGCCGCGGTTCAAAACCTGGCTGTGCCAGACCGGCCCTGGCCAGTGATTGGCTGTCTGCATTACATTTACATTTACATTTTAGGCATTTAGCAGACGCTCTTATCCAGAGCAACTTACACAGTTTTTACATTTCTTTCCATACAATCCATTTATACAGCTGGATATTTTTTTTTACTGAATTCAATTCAGGTTAAGTACCTTGCTCAAGGGTACAACAGCAGTACCCCACCGGGGAATTGAACCTGCAACCTCCGAATTACAAGCCCAGCTCCCTAACCATTACACTACACTGCCAGCCAGTCTGCCCCAGGGGGAGGGGGCATGAGCTCGCCGAGAAACGCGAAGGGTGTCTCCAGAAAGTACAGTGGGGAAAATAAGTATTTCACCCCCTGCTGATTTTGTGAGTTTGCCCCCTTACAAAGAAAGGAACGGTCTATAATTTTCATGGTAGGTTCATCTTAACAGTGAGAGACAGAATATAAAAAAAATCCCAGAAAATTACATTATATGAATTTTAAACATTTATTTGTGTTTTATTGAGGAAAATAAATATTTCACCCCCTAGCAAAACATGACTCAGTACTTGGTGGAGAAACCCTTGTTGGCAAGCACAGCGGTCAGACGTTTCTTGTAGTTGGTCACCAAGTTTGCGCAGATCCCAGGAGGGATTTTGGCCCACTCCTCTTTGCAGATCCTCTCCAAATCCTTAGAAATCAATTTTCAGTGTCCTGGCTGAGGAAGGAGGTTCTCACCCAAGATTTCCCGGTACATGGCCCCATTCATCCTCCCCTCGATCCGGTGAAGTCGTCCTGTGCCCTTAGCAGAGAAACAGCCCCAAAGCATAATGTTTCCACCGCCATGCTTGACGACGGTGGGGATGGTGTTCTTGGGGTCCAAGGCAGCTTTTCTTCCTCCAAACACGGCGGGTCGAGTTGATGCCAAAGAGCTCGATTTTAGTCTCATCTGACCACAGCACTTTCTCCCAAGCCTCCTCTGAATCATCCAGGTGCTCATTGGCAAACTTCAGACGGGCCTGTACATGTGCCTTCTTGAGCAGGGGGACCTTGCGGGCACTACAGGATTTCAATCCATTACGGCGTAGTGTGTTACCAATGGTCATCTTGGTGACTGTGGTCCCAGCTGCCTTGAGATCATCAACAAGCTCCAGCCGTGTAGTTCTGGGTTGTTCCCTCACCTTTCTCATGATCAGGTTCACTCCACGAGGTGAGATCTTGTGTGGAGCCCCAGACCGAGGGAGATTTATGGTCAATTGGTGTTTCTTCCATTTTCTAATTATCGCACCAACAGTTGACTCCTTCTCACCAAGCTGCTTGCCAATGGTCTTGTAGCCCATTCCAGTCTTGTGCAGGTCTACAATTTTGTCCCTGATGTCCTTAGACAATTCTTTGGTCTTGCCCATTGTGGAGAGGTTGGAATCTGATTCATTGATTGATTCTGTGGACAGTTGTCTTTTATACAGGTAACGAGTACTTAATTAGGAGTACTAATTAAGTAAGAGGAATAATCTGTGTGCCTCCTGGTCACATAACCGGTCTGTGGGAGCCAGAATTCTTGCTGTTTTGCTAGGGGGTGAAATACTTATTTTCCTCAATAAAACACAAATAAATGTTTAAAATTCATATAATGTGATTTTTAAAAAAATATTCTGTCTCTCACTGTTAAGATGAACCTACCATGAAATGTATAGACCGACCGTTCCGTTCCTTTCTTTGTAAGGGGGCAAACTCACAAAATCAGCAGGGGGTGAAATACTTATTTTCCCCACTGTAGGTGGGCAAGCTCCGTCTCGGAGGAGGCAGATCATTGCCGGCCTCTGGGAATTAGCTTGCCCCGTTATGACGGGCGGCGGGCTCGTGGGGGAGGGCGAATTGGCTACCAAATTGACAGAAAAACAGGGGGGAAACAACAACAAAAAACTAACTAAAAACGAACATGAGACCATGAATCACCAGTTAAACCTCTAATCCATTCCTTCAGCTACGAAGGCGGCTGACCATGAGAGGATTGGGTAAGCTGATCCTGGATCACTCTGAACTTACTCAATCATAATGGTCAGGTGTGGGTGTAGAGGTTTGGGTAAGCTGATCCTGGATCAGTCTGTGCTTATTAAATCATGAAATAGTAATGGTCGGGGGGTGGGCAAGCTGAACCTGGATCAGCCGTTGTGGCCTCACCTGTGCCAGGCTGGCGATCTGCGCGTGGGTGATCTGCTGGGCTTCGGTCTCAGAGACAGCAGTGTCCGCGCCCTGCTGTGACTCGGCGGCTGATTCCATGGTCATCGAGTTCGCTGGGGGACACGCGGGGGAGAAAGCACTTAAAGCTGCTCAAACGGCGAAAACAACAAGGAAGCAACCTTGGAACGGCAGCAGACGAACAATTATTGATTTTCGGAGGTGAAAAAGCAGACAAAGGTTTTGCTCTCTTTAGCCTTCATGAACCAAATAAACAAAGATGGAAAGCAAAAAAACATATTCTGGTCTCTTTGTTCTATAACCAAACAAAATGTTTGGACAAAGTTGTCAACGTTTCGGCCTCAAGTGGCCTTTCTCATGACAAAGTAGCAGAATGACTTAAACACAGGTATACTATATACGGAGACTACAAGGTATACGTGGCAGTTAGAACAAGGGTGGATGAAGGGCCTCCTTCCTGGGTAACTGGCCCAATTGGTTACAACAGAAGAATTACATCATCATACTTAATTTTTTGCCACAACACATATATAGTAGTCCCCAAATGAGAACAGTGACAATAACTTGATGAAGACAGTAGAACATATTCATAAACCAAGACAAAACGTACAAGACATACAGGGTGTCCTTGCATTTACAACAATGATTTAAACTGAAATTCATCATTAAGTCCTTTTGGTTTTAGACAAACGTACACAAACAACATGCTTCCCTCTATAATAGTTTTCTCTCTAGATCTTTCAGAACCTGCTCAATGGCAAAGAACTGAAGGGAGGAGGCCGGATGGCTGTAAGCCACAAAATGGGCCGCCACTGGATAGGCTAATGCAGGTCTTTACGTCTGATTGAGCTTTACAAACGGACACAGTGACTTGGCTTATACCTGGGCTCGAGTGTGCATCAAAGCTTGTATGTCACTGCGTTCGGTCCGTTTGGATTTTTGAGTACTTTACAAGCAACTGTCCTGTTGTTGCAGCTCCCGAAATCATTTTTTTTTCTTCTTCTGTTTTTCTTTTTACAGCATCTCCCTTTGTTTTTATCACCCAGCACTGCCTCGTTAACACACCTGACACACCTGACCACAACGTCAGAGTTCCTCGCTTTCACAACTCACCATGTCTGCCCAAGGACTGAGGAGGGGGGAGTCACAGAATGAGCACCCACCCACTGCTGTGTATTGTAGTCCTCTAGATCAGGGGTTCCCAAACTTGATCAACTTATCGTCCTGTCGGCTTCCCTCCACCCTCCCTGGGGCGGACAGCCAATCGCCGCCCCCCTGGTGGCACTCCCGGCCAGAGCCGACTCTGGCGGGACGGGGAATCGAACCCCGGTCTCCGTGGCCAGCGTCGAACGTCGTAACCACTGGAGGCCAAATGGTTCACTTCTGACACCTTTATCCAACAACCACTACAGACTGCAATGCAGTGGTCGTGTCAGTTCATGGAAGCAGGTCTAAAACATGGCATAATACAGCCTATGGCTTCATTGGTCGAGATCACACTAAATTAAAATGATCATATTACACAATATGTGCAAATCAGACAATCAATAGGACATCGGTCCCAAACCAAGCATAGATGACATATCAATGACTTCCACCACCTAGGTGAATTATTTTCTGCTGCTAAACTATTATCACTATAACTCTTGCCATGACTATTAGTGTACAAAATACGCTCTAGGACTTTGTTAAAATCTGAATTTCAAAATCAAATTCGACCCACTGATTTGGGGAAAAATCAAACAAACTATGCATCCTCTAAATAATATAATTAAGAATAATTCAAACATGGGGGTTGCGATGTCATTGACAATATCACTGTGATGGGCTCGATAGAGAGCAGGGATGCATTCATCATAAAACACTCAAGACCTTTATTTTTGTAGAGGCAGACACACAGACACTCATCTTCACGTCATCTGACACCTCCCTCAGAATGAACAGAAATCGTATTGTATGTAGATTGCGGATTAACAGAAAAGCGACACAAGCGGCAACTGAAGTGGATGTTTTTTTTTTTTTTTTTTAAACCATAAAGCCCATTTTTTAATATTTATTTTGTTTTGCATTTTTTTGTACACCTGCCCTCTCGGCAGTGTTCATTGTTTGCTTATGTGTGGAAGTAGTCATGGACGGTGAGCGTTTTTATTTCTGCTCAGAGGCTGCATGACTGGGATCACTGGCACGTCTCAACATGGTCATCTCCTCCAGCGGTCGAGCGGGTCTTACGTAAATACTCTCTGATTACATGCCGATCCGTTAACCGTGCCCAACCGCTTCTGGAACCGCTCCAGAATGCTGGAGTCACTGTGAAAACACCACTCCCACCATGTAAGCTGTTTCACAGAGATACTCTGCTCATAGCGAACTGCAGCAAATTTAAACCCGTTTAAAAGGTGTTGGACAAACTCACTCTGTATCAGAGTTAAAAGTGCTGCACACACTCACTCTGGAAGAACAGTGTACATTCCAGTGCAGACGACTGATTCTACAAACTCCAACTCTGGCAACTCTTGCTATCCCACCCCGTGTTATGACAAGTGTGGGAGGGACATGGAAGTCTGACTGAACTCAGATCACGGACACATAAGGCGCCAAACAGTGCTATACAGGCACTCGGGGAGCAATTATGGCCTAACGCAGACCAGCAGGAGAACCAAATTCCTCTTGGCAAAATACACCCATTTCAGGTCTGAACAGACTGTGAATATAAAGGAGCCACAGAGGGGAAGCTGGTGCACAGGTTGGATAAAGTGGGCGTCCATTTTGGCTCCACAGAGAATGCTCAAAGAAAATACCTCAGAGACACATCACTGAAGAGCAGGGGAGTGCCTCTATTCCCCAGAAACTGCACGAACGCACAATCATGCGCACACACACACACACCATTCTTCCCCCTAGAAGATCATGCGTCTCAATGTGGAGGAATGTGTAATTTCCCACCCTGCCGCCACCAAACGCCAGCCCACCACACCCTCAACCCCTACCCTTACACCTGGAGTGCTCTGGAGTAATGGAGTAGTGCATTATCCAAACAGCATTGCCGAACTATACTCAATAGCCCTGAGCTCTGCACGCTTGCATGTGGCTTGGCACGCCAGACACAGCTGGCACCTCATGAGTGAATTCAGACCGGCCTGTCAGTCAAGGCCGAAATTACCATATATATTGGGGGGGACACATCCCCCCCAATATTCAGATATGCTCAAAATGTCCCCCCCAATATATAGCCTAGCTGATATAAAAAATATAAATAAATTGATTTGGTCCCCCCCAATGTTGACTCCATGGTTACGGCCTTGCTGTCAGTGCACATGTGCCGCAAAGACTGATCAACCACTAACCTTGGTCTGAGTACTGGAACTTCATTACAGAGATGTATTCTGGATTTGAGTCTCCATTGCAGCTGGTATGCAGGAGTATCTTTTTTACATGACTATTAACATGTGGAACACCCTGGCTGGGAACTGCTGTGGCTCCAGCGGCCACAGGCTCCTTTAACATCAAACTACACTCACCTGACAGATTCGCGTTCCATAGCAAGTTATAGATCGCATTATTCGACGGACAATAGCATGCGGGTCTGTAGTACGGCATTGTACCTGCAAAGGAACATGAATGCTGTGAACGATTACATTTGAGCTCTGTCACTTGCAAAGATAAAAGTATTTCTTTTATTTCTGCTAAATGGCGTATATTTTTTAAATGTACCGTTTAAAACAAGTGTCGCAGGATGGCTCTTTCAGTTTTCAGTAGATCTTATCGGGAATAGCCTACACCAGGTTTCTATTTTCTCACACAAGGTGCCAGGACACCATGAGATATTTAATAAATATATTCGAAAAACAATTAGAGCCTGGCTGCCAAGACTGGAGCGATATTACTGACCTGTTCAGTTAATGTAGCGGCTTATACTTTTCCCTCCAAATTCGTAGTTTTCATAGTCAGCTCTACCAACGGCTCAACATAAACAAATGCCATTCCCTAGCAACGCACTCTGCTACGTAGACAATGTGGATTCTCCCTCGTGGTAAATGGAATTTTAAGGTTAAAATGGGAAAAGCGCGATGACCAGGTCATCACGGGTAGACAGGAGTAAGAGTGGGTTATGGTAAACGCATTCGGCAAAGCCAACCCCAAGCCCCCTTCACAGATTGGGTGGCAGACACTCACTCATTTGCAAACTACGGAAGTTTCCGCCTTTTTCGCTCCAAATGGAAACGTTTGAATGCAGCCCGTTGTTAACTCCAATAAGTTTACCGTAGAAAACAAGGGCACCTAAACAAAAATTTGCAGATCAGTCCCAACCAGCCGACCTTCAATCCAAGTGGTCGCTAACTAAAATGCTAAGCTAACCCCCGCAATTACCTAGCTCACTACTTGCTTGCAAAGTTAGCGGGCTGGCTGGCGCAAAATACAAACGCATGCACTAAGCTAGAGGCTAGCTAGCCAAATAGTCCATGCCAGGCAGATAATCATAAGTCAATCTTCAAAATGCACCATGTTAGCAACATTTTTTAAACACGTTGGATGTGGTGTTGCCAATTTATGGCTGATTTAACAGTTCGCTATTGAACCCGTCTTGCAATATTGAGAGTATCCTCAATGCAACCTTCCAATGCATGGGTGCGCAGAGAACCAAGATGGGGAACGCGAAGACAGTCATCTGCAAACACGACTACATCTGTGTTATGACGCTCGATCACACGCAGAAGAGACCTTTATTAGATAGCTTGCATCACAGAGTAGGCTGCGTAAACACGCTGCGTTTCCCTCGTGTGTCGCGGTCACCGCTCCCTGCTTCCAGCGTTACCTCCCCTCCCACTGCCTGCAACAAGCCCGCAGCCGCCATGATCTCTTTGTTTCATCCGGGCCGAATACAACAACATTCGCTCCCTCATCGGAACCTGCCCTGTCTCCCTCTTGCCCCGGACACTTGCTTTCCCTTACCGATACAGACTCCCTCCGTCACTCCCGGGCCCTCGGAGCTCCACTTTTATTCAGGCCGACACGTAAGAGACCGCGTCAGGCTACACCTCCGTCGCGTCACCGAGAACAACAACACGGAGAACGAGGGAGACGAAACTGAACTCACAGGCACCATCGAGAACGGCCGAGTCGCGTACGGAACATGCCGAAAGATTTACGGATTTTACCGAGCTGGTTCCGAACTTTGGCGGAAATAGACGGAAATATTCAGGCGCTGAACTCCAATAAATTGAAATGTACCGGTAAACTAACAAAGGATTAAAAAATGGCTACGTCCTCAAATACGTAAGGTTATTCATCCGAGTTTAAATCCTATAAATAAATATTTATAAAAAACAATGTAATGTATTGATCATGCTATTTAGGTACAATTGTTTTTACATTGAAATATAATAGCCTAAATAATCATGTATTTTATATATAACGAAATATAAAGTAAATATTTATAGTTATATTTTATATTAAAGTGAGATTTGCCATCATCGCCACTGATGCAAGTTCTCGTGAGTTGGCAGAGAGGGTACACTCAGTGGAGCAGATTTAATGGCTGGGTCATGAACCAGTCAAAAGAGAAACTGGAGATTGTGACATTTTCAGACCTATCAAAACACCACTGCATGAAATAAATGTGGAAGTGTCTGTGACTGTCACATGTAACTCTACTTTCCAAAAACATACCAATGATTCTCTATGCCACTGAAATTATTGCCATGCCACTGAATGGCCCATCACCCTAACTCAAGTAGAGTGAAAACAAAAACATTGGTTAACACGCCACATGCTGTTGTAGTTAATAACTATTTCTTGATTAAGGCATGTGAACTATAGAAATTAATAATCTTATCCAATTATTTCAATACAAATGTGTTTGCTAGCTACAGAATCACACCAGCCAAGGTAAGATCTGCATGGGTAAGAGTCTGATGTTGCATAAGCTATTGCTGTCGCCAGCAACTTCTTTTTTTTGTTCTGCTTATGGTTTATCACTGCTCATGTTGCTTGTCCTTATTGAGTTTCAAAGCAGCCATGTCTCGTATTTCACTTAACTAGCCTATTGTTTTTTGCTTATTGAACAACCAGGGGGTTTGAGTCTGAGGGAGGTGAAATGTCAGTCTCGTCTGGGCCTGTGTGCTTTAACCCTCCATTTTCTTTGTGTCAGTCCTTTGAAGTAGTCTTTGTGTGGACTGTAGGGGTGTTTTTTTTAATTTTATCTTAGCCAATATGCCACATTTCTTAAAAAAAACAAAAACATATTTCAGATATATTTTTCCGTTTTGGTGGCCAATTGTACCCTCTTCTAATTCAACTACCCCTCCCCCTTGTGCTGCGAGTTCGCCGCCGCAACCCTGGACCGGGAGTGCTAAACCGCCTCCTCCCAGGCAACAATTGCAAAGTCATTGACCATAACTCTATGGGGGGCTTGTGTGGCCTGGATGTGAACCCAGGTGCCTTTACCGGGGGATCCTATATGCCACACTTCTGATGGGCATACAGAGCCTAATCCAGTCCCCTTTTAACTATACCCCAGTAAAAACAACCCTGTCTGTTCCATTCACGGTGACCCTGGTCGTGATGGTACTGAGTACAGTAAACAGGGCGACCCTCCACTAAACAGGGTGACTGAAGTACAAGCAAAAACATCAAAAGGTCAAACCTTAGCAACTTTATCCATGAGGGATCAAACCTTGAAATGATCAATAGTAATAAAATCTTACTCTCTGTGACAAATCCTTTAGCGAATCCTGTCAGACAGTCCCAGCCTCCCAGACATTCTTTTGGTAACCTGCCATCGATCACTAGTCTCTCCACAACATTGCAGGTTCACAAAACAAACCATTTCAAAAGCTGCTAATTCAGCTGAAACACCATGCACCATGCCCAAACGAAAGTGTCAGAAAAGGTAATTACAGAAATCCATCTAAATGAAACAATAATTTGATGCAGAAAAGTTGTAACTTTGGGGCATATTGATCTAAAGACTTGACAAGTCAGAGGAATTTCTGGTAATAGAAGTGTGAGATTTCCTTGAGTTCATAATGGGTAGAGCTACAATTACTGTAGCTGTTGATCATTGACTTGTTTAAACCAAGCTCTCCACATCAAAGCACAATGATTGGTTTAAAGCAAATGATAGCTCCACCCATTTTTGGTTTGAGGAAGCCTCACTCTTCCCCCAATAGAGCTGTTTCTCAAATCGGGTACTAACTTTCTACTCCTACTAACCTGATCAGTATATACTCCTTACTATTCTATTAAGTAAAAAGATTTTAGTACAGTTGTGTACAGTATGCACAAAAATATCTCCATGCTAGAGAATCACTACTAGATGGAAGCGTTGTCTGTGTTGCAATAATATCTATGTCATACTGCATTCCGAGTCGGGTGTTTGAAGGAGAAAGAATGCCGGAAATGTCAATTTACGCTCCTCCTCTGCCACCATGTGATGCATGGTGGGTTTTCCAACCGAATAGTGTGCAGGGATTCCACACTAGATGTTTTGTTTCGTAGTATGCCATCTGCCGGGTCTTTTAAGTATTCTAAATGTTTCCATACTGTGCATAAATGTGGATACTATTTTTGAAGTACATACAAAAAAATGGCTGAAATAGTACGAAGAGTACGCATGGTACACGATTTGAGGCACAGCTTGGGAATTTCCACTGGTTTGTAAATAAACTGTAAATCAGCTGGAGTGTATCCCAGCATCCCAGTATCCCAGACTGCGCCTCAGCTGTCAGTCATGTAGACAGTAGCCTATGTAGGTAAATCCCAGATTCAACATCTGATTGGCCCAGAGCTCAAGTCAGTCAAGCAGAAGGAGTGTTCATTTCGTGTAAAACTGAAGTTAGAAAGTTAGCAGAGCACAAGCAAGCTGACAAGATGAAGACAACTAGAACATAAAGAAAAGAAAAAAAAGTTGTACACTTATCTCCAGCAAAAGTTGATATTTATTGGACCTGAAAAATCAACGACATTGCAGCTGCCTTCGTCGCGGTGTGCCACTTTCTTTTCATAATTCATATTTTGTGTAAAATACCATGGCATGGCTTTTGTGGCATGGTGTTGTATCATCAATCAACAATTTAGGCTGGGAAATTTGTATCTCCCTTTGAAAAGGCATAAAATCAGCATTATTCATTGCAAACAGCAATAATGTTGAATATCACACTCATTTGTTTACAAATGCATTATGGGAAGGTACAGGCAGGTATAGGCAGATTCAGGCTATGCATTATTGGCAGGCATACGCTAAAGATTGTATAGGGTCACCAGCACTTGAGTGGGAGGCGAACCTTCAGTAGCCGACCACTAATGCGGCAGTGTAGTGTAATGGTTAGGGAACTAGACTTGTAACTCAGGGGTTGCTGGTTTGATTCCCAGGTGGAGCACATTACCCTTGAGCAAGGTACTTAACCTGAATTGCTCCAGTAAAATATCCACATTACCCTTGAGCAAGGTACTTAACCTGAATTGCTCCAGTAAAATATCCAGCTGTACAAATGGATTATATGTAAAGAAATGTAAACTGTGTAAGTTGCTCTGGATAAGAGCGTCTGCTAAATGCCTAAAATGTGAATGTAAATGTAGCTGAAATTCAAGTTCCCATATTTGGTGAAAACTGGAAATGTGGCCTAAAGTGCGGTGTCTGTCCTCCACGTGTGCTATGGCTTTGAGCCTGGAACCCCAAAGAACACACCATTCTCTCCCACTCAATGTAAAATACATAGTTTTGGGTCCCAATACAGCTCGATCTCAGGCACAGTTTTTTTTATGGATCTGCTCCTCCTTGGTTAAAGCAATGTATGTTGAGTATGGTCCAAGTGTGAGTTCACTTCTGTTTTCCCTAATTATGCAAGTGTCCAAAAAATAGTGACAAGCTCCAAAAAAATTATTAAGAAAACGAAAAAGATCTGAAATGAAATACTTGAAATGTAATGTTATTTAGGTCTGTATTGTATACATTTTAATGTCAACAGATAGGTAATTAGCATTTTTCTTCAATCAGTTCTTGAAACAGTGTCTACATTCTCAAAATAGTAAGTGCAAACCCACAATAACACAATGTGTTTTCGCAAAAGAAAACATTTCACCTGCAAAATGCTCTAAGTCAACACAAAACAAAATGTTTAACACCTGTTTCAAAAGCATATATTTACAGTATATAAAACAATAAACTATTGTCACATAATGGAAAGTTTTCTTTATCAGTGTGTAAACAAAGGCATCCAAGTATTAGCATCAATATGACACAGTCAACCCAGATTGCATGTTCCTTTACCTTATAGATTACTGTAATTATGTGCTGTGTACCGGTACATAAATTCGGTCACTCGTAAAAATGTATTTGCTTCGAATAAATATGTAAAGTTTTGTCGATTTTGTGAACTTCTGCAATCACAATTTTCTGGGGGAAATCAATAACAATGTTGGCACACACATTGAACAGCTTGTTTCCCAAAATGTTCATTTCAGTCAAATTAAATAGGCAAAATAAAATAATGTAATATTGTAAATAGCAATATTGTTATAGCATACACATACACTAAGTCATCAAAAGCAGCTGGTAGAGGTGTAAAAGAAAATGCTCAAAAGATAAACTGTTCTCAAAAGATAAATTATATTTCCCAGACATCCCACTGGTCATCCAGTGTGTCCTCCCTGTTAGGCCACATGTTCTTGTCCACATCTGGTGATGCATCGAGGGAAAAACCTCCTGGCATGCCGCAACCTCGCAACCTTCCTCACAGCGAGTCCTCACAGTCAGCATTCATGGCATCCAGCAGAGCCATTTGGTCTTGAGGCTGGTGGTCATAGACCTTCCACCTCCATGCTGAGAAGAACTCAATCGGGTTGAGGAAGGGGGCGGGGGGTAGGGAGGGAGGAATTCCATCAAAATCCTTCAGTGAGCAGCAAACCATTCCCTGATGAGAGCAGAGTGGTGAAACCTGTCATTGTACCAAACTACAACATAACTGCAGAGTGTTTTTCCAAAAATCACTCAGTCCACTTTTGGTCAAGGGACTTCAGACCCAATCCAGCTTTCTTCCCTAATCAGGTACACATTTATTGTAAAAACCCTTAAAAACTAGGCAAAAGGCTACAACTATTTTCAATTCTTCACGGCACCAAACTATTTCGCAAGTGAGTATTTGCACAAGGAGCACATGCATAAATGAATTAGGGAGAAATAGGATTCAACTGAGAAGAATATAATTAATTTAGGTTAACAGCGCTTATTTCATTGACTTTTGTGTCAGTTGTAAAGATTTCGTTGGAAAGGGGAGGGCCGGGCCTATTCAGCGGCACCGGCCGTGACACCCGCCACGGACACTTGCGGTACTGCACGCAAGTGTTGACTTTATTTTGGCAGTTACCTCTTGAGATATTCGTGTTTTGGGGAAATGCGCTGCTGTTGTGGGGTTTGCACTGGCTGTTTTAAGAATGTATATATTGTTTCAAGAATTGCGTTTAAGTGATCTGTACATCTGTAAATAACAATGAATACTACTGTTATATCAATATATAAAACACGTTTTTGCTAAGGGCATAGTTTCATTCCGCCGGGACGCATAATGGAAACATAATATATGTCCAAAAGGGGGCAGCATTAAGCCAGTTTCCACAGGCCCTTTGCTCGTAGTCAAGGTCCCACGGAAATTAATTTTACCAGTCTTGCCCAGAGG
Organism: Aldrovandia affinis; assembly: GCA_029706075.1. NCBI lineage: Eukaryota > Metazoa > Chordata > Actinopteri > Notacanthiformes > Halosauridae > Aldrovandia > Aldrovandia affinis. The sequence continues at coordinate 3,387,072 of JAINUG010000010.1, forward strand.
GGGGCAGCAGCTCATCGTTTTCACAGTGTTCGTCTTTGGTTGTCGAATCTGCCTGCATATCGAGACAGGAGCACCGCTCCGGGTGCTTGTGGCTTATTATGGAGGCAGTTCTTTTTTTTATAATCCTCCAGGTGCCCGTTTCATATGTTTTATCTATTTAATAGCACTTTCCTGCCACAGCCCATAAAAACTGCATTTTATTGTGACAGGAACCATGCTGTATGGGGAATTTAATGGGCAGCTGTGGATTTACAGCTCGTGGAAAGCCTAGGGGGAAAAGACAATTTTGACCAATGCGTCAAATAATCTTTACACGTAGTCACACATACACACACTCTGACATACACACACACGCAAGCATACATGCATGTACCTTTATGTGCACACGCGAACACATACACACACAGCCTCTCACATGCACATGCACGCACATACTCACACATACGTGTACATGCACATACACTCACGTATGCACACATGCAAGCACACACGGACGTACTACACATGCGTACAAGCACACACAGACTCTCTCACACACACATACACACATTTCCATACACACATACGCACACATGCATGCAGTCACATACAAAGGAAAACATACTGGATTTTCATTGAATGCTTGTATGTAAAGTTAGTTTTTTTCCTCCTTTTGAACAAAAACAATATACTTAATATACATATTTACAAATGAAAATCATTCACCATTTCCCACAGTGTTACCGGGCTGTTAACACTGTTTTTAATCCCCTGATGATTTATCACCTGCAAAAGTTATTACATTGTCTTTATAGATCAATTCACCGCGACAAAGCTATCCAAACTACACCTGCTCCCCGCTCCGCTTATTGTGCGCTCGCGTGTGAGTCTGTGTGTACCTCAGTGATTGACCTTGACGAGGCGAACCCGCAGTAGGAGAGAGGGTCGTGGCAGCTCTGCGAGGCTCCCCGCTGTGCGGCTCCCTCGGTGAACGCGTTCATGCTGGCTCCGGCTCCACACCCGCGTCCTTCGGTCGGCAAGGAGCCACTTCGCGCTGCTGCATTTCGCTTCAATCATTAAAATCCACCTGAGGTGCTCGTGACAAAAAAAATAATACTTAAAAGCTAAACCACACCACGGCGTTCGAATTTGCATTTCCAATTTTAATCAAAATGGTCTCTCAGAAAAACAGCATGACCGCTTGCCCCACACTGGGTACGTACATTAATGCAAGCCAAACCTTATGTCTGGGTGTAATTCCCAAATGTGTTTTTCCCAGAGGAAATGAAAATAATTTCAAGGTCTAATTGGATGCGCATGTTCAGAGATAATGGTATGCTTGAGAGCAGTTTTTTTTCTTTTCTCATAAAAAAAGCTCCACATACCTTTTATTAAAGTGTGTGTGTGTGTGCATACTCACTAGTTACTCTGTGGATGGGTCTCCACTGCGATGGCGATTTGAATGAACAGTGGAGTGCAGTTTTACCTCGTTCACAGTCAGTCTCCTGCACTCTCAGGCTGGCTTGCCTTCACAGGCTGTCTCAACGCAAAGCAGGACTGATGCCTTCACCCATCTGCTCTGAGTTTCCACCTGAGATGAGTAACGGCAGAACTAACCCGTAGGCATTCTGAGATTGTAACTGTAACATTACTGCAATGTAGGCCACGAGACTGGGTCACATAAGGAAGGGTTAAAGGTCAATGCACAGTACTGTATAACTCAAAAACCTGCCAGTATCAGCCAGTCCCAGGCCAGCTTGAGGTGGAATCATGGGAAATCATGTTCCAGGTCTTACGCATTGTGAGACTAAAACCTTAGCTTGTCAGTGTGACATACATGTGCATTCCCTTCTGCCATTTTCTGCTATTTTTGTCCAAGAGAAGTTATGAATATATATATCCCCCATACAGTACAAATGAGGAGCTGCCTGTTACCACTGATACCATGGCGTGTCCACTTATTGCAGTCGGGCATATTCTGTTTGTACCTACGGGCCAAAATGTTGAATGTAACATTCTCGCTGGCCACCAGAGAAGGATGTGACTCTCAGACAACCGTCCTCACAGTCAGAGCATTCTGGCCATCGGTAAGGAGGCGGGCCGTTTCTAGGGTCTGGAGCACTTAACGGACACAAGCAGAAGTGGGTGGAGCAGGGGGGCACCATGGCGACAGCAGCAGGTGGGGATGTGCCCAGCGAAAGGCCGGTGAAGACGGCACGTCTGCACGTCCGCAGCGATGATGAAGCTCTAATTATCGCCAATCCGCCTGACACATTCCCAATAATTGGGAATATTTAAACCCTTTCCTCCTCGGAGCTGGTCACAAAGGAATTCATTAGAGTCAACGATGAAATACAGGCCCTAAAAGGATGGTGACCTTCAGGACTGAGAGAGAGGCGGCGTACTGGCACGCTATGAAAAAGAACGTTCTGGAACGAGAAAAATGTCCTCGTGTTTCAAGGCCGTCTCTTAAAAGAGGCGTCTTTCTTTGTAATTCCAATTTCCAGCAACATACAAAGCAAGGTTTTTCTATTCTTATAAAGTTGTTTATAAAATCTTTTGAGTGGCATAGAGTAGGACAGTTACAACAAGAAAAAACTGCCTTTGTGTCTCTGGAGCAGAGAAAAAACCATGGCAAACAAATGTTTGCGTTCTTGTTGAGCATTTTTTTGCCTCCTAAAATCAAAAATGGAAGCTTGACTTCAGCTTTGGTGTCCTCTCCGCCAGTTAAAATGTACGTAAAATGTTACGGGCAGATCAAAACGAACAACAAAAAAAAAGATTATTGCAACGGGCGTGCGTTTTCACACCGCCGAGAGGGACAGATTTTCATCGGCTGTTGGAGTTTACGGCGAGATCTCTGGACCTGACTGTGCATTAGAATAGCTTCTGAAGGTGCCCTTTCATCTAACACGTTGTCTCAGTGCAAATACCTGCTCCATCCTCTGGGCCCAGTGGGAGCTGGCGGAACAGGGAAACTGTGAAGGACAGCGAAGGTCCTGCTACTCTATCCTCAGGGTGGCTTAGTACAGGGGCTCCCCAACTTTATCATCAAGAGCTTTGCTACAACCAGGGCCCCCGTCTCAAAAAAATGGCTTTTGACACCTTTATCCAGCCCCCGCTACAGGCTGCGATTTAGTGACTATTTAACGCACTAGTACATTTGGAATCATGTGTAGTTTGTGATATCATGCACTGTGGATTTAGTACAATAATGACAGTGATCATGATATTACTAATGACTTACGTTGTGGGTTTGATTCCCATTGGGACCACATACAATATACTGAAAAATTGATGCATTCACATACATACGTGACTTGGGTAAAAGCGTCTGCTAAATGACGTATGTTATGTTAAAATGTTTATCCGAAAGCTGAAAACACACATTTGTTCAGTATGGAAATATAAACATATACTTTCCATTTTTCTGGAGGACCCCATTGGATCCCTAGGCTTAGGAGACCTGCAGAACGGGGGTAGATTAATGGGTGAGATTTGGGATCTCTGTCCAGAGCCCATGCCTGTGAATGTGGCCTGCGGTGGCAATAGCATCTGACACTGTGACTGATTTGAGTGATTTTTTTTTGTTAGATAAATGGAAAACGACCCCCCATCCTAAACCAGAATTTCATAATTTCCCACAAGCACTACAACAATGTCAAAGCAACGTTTTGTGCAGTGACCGTTTACTCAATGTGGCGATGGAGCTCCTTGCCCGGACCAGGAGCAGCTCGGTATCGCAGCCCCAATACTGCTGTGGGAACGTTACACGTTTGCTCTGCAGTGAGTGGCGTCTCCGTGGCGAGCATGCGGCTGCATCAGGCCGCATCACAGCAGAGATCAGGGACATCAGGTACAGAGGAAAACAGTCATTATCGCAGCGGGACACTCTGGCCTCATGGATAATGAGGATGCACTAATGAGATGTGTGTGTGTGTGTGTGTGTGTGTGTGTGTGAGAGCGAGAGAGAGTGTCAGAGAGAGAGACAAATAGCCCAGGTTCCAGGAATAGAATTGGCTGCTTCAGAGATCACAACCGCCCCCCCTGCCATGCATGCAGAGGAAATTACGCTATTTGTAGGATAAACAAAAAAAATGGCCAAGAACCGCGATGGTCAAGCCTGCTGTCCATATGAGTTGCCTTTCACTCTGCGATATTTCCCCCCCCGAAGCTATGGTCCAACGCACGTGACGAAACACAGAGAGAGGAGCTGCTGTTTGAAATGGTCCCTCTTCCCCCAACGAGTCCTCTTTCTCTTCCTCTTCCTCCTGCACTCGAAATTAAAACGGGACTCCAGACAGGTGCCTCTGCCATCTGCGCGATCAGGAGGGGCAGCGGCTGGTGTCTGTCTGTCTGTCTGAGAGCCGGCACGGCCGGGTCTGTGGAGGGATGGATGGACCCCACCTGCGCACCTGCCCACCTGTCCCTGCTTCCCGGGCCAAGAGTGGGAGGGGAGAGGAAGGGAACAAGAGAGCCTCAGAGAGAAAGAGCGGGAGAGAGAGAGTGAGAGGGAGAGAGAGAGAGAGGGAAAGAGAGAGAGAGATATTAAGGGGGTTGGGGGAAAGGTTAGAGGAGAAGAGGTACTGTTGAGTATGCACTAGTGACTGTATGTGTGATACAGATGAAATCGCAGGGCAGCGTGCAGAAAGAGAAGTGGAGGGGGAGAATGAATCAGCACAGCCTTGGCATAGGGGCATTTAATAACCCTGTGGGAGGGGTTGGCTGGTGCTGCAGACTGTGGCGGGAGAACGCTTTCATTTGGCAGGAGGGAGAAGGGCTGATCTCCTGCGTCGAGGCCCTGTGGCCTCAGCAAGCGTAATGTAGTGTAGCGGCTAAGGAGCCACGCTTGAGGTTGCAGGTTCAAATCTTTGACACTTTACCCGAATTGCTGCAGTACAAATATCCAGCTTTGTAAATTGACTGTATGCTTAAACGCTGTAAGATGCTTTGGATGAGTGTCAGTGAAGCAAGCAAATAACGGAACGGAATGTAGTCTTGTAGTCTGTAGTTTAAGGGAATTGTAACTGGAGCTCTCCTGCCAGCAAACATCCCACCCTCTCAGCTTCAATGTACTCCTTCGATTGGACCAGCACTGAACGCAGGCCCGCGGAACTGTGTGCGGCTGGAGAACGTTACCCAGCGCTCTCCTCCACTCTCGTTGCTATGAGACTGAGGGCGCCTCCAACTGTCCTCCGGGCACATAGGAGTTTAGCGCACAGCGGTGCACAGCGCCCTCAAGAGGACAGCGATGGCCTATCGGTGGGCGGCGACGTCGGCAGGCGATGCGTCTGCGTGCGCTTATACGCTCCTGTTACACGGCCTGCACCGCAGAGGCGAGCAGTGACCAGAATCCAATCAGAGCGTAGAAGATATGATTATTTCCTGGGACAGGGTAGGTACACATGTCATATATGCCATTCAGCAGACACTTTTATCCAAAGTGACTTACAGTAGTGAACGCATACATTTGTTTCAGTGTATGTGGTCCCGGTGGGAATCGAACCCACAACCTAAGCCTTGTGAAGGGCTGTGTTCGAAACCGTTCCCTATTCCCTAAATAGTGCACTATATAGTGTGTTCGCCATTTTGTAGTGTTGTTCGAATTCTCAACGGTTAATTTCGTTCACTATAAAATACCCACAATTCACAGTGATTTCTAGTGAACAGCAAATGTACCCTACAATTTCTCCCGTATACCACAATGCAATGCGGTCGTGTCTTAGTTAGCTCACGACTTCCATAACGGTAGCTATTGGTGGCTAAAGCAGTGGCTAGCAGACAGCACCACAGTTGACAAAACCACACTTGCACATCATTAGAATTTCAACAATTTATTTGGGATTTAACATTCAAAACTGAACATGCAAACCTGAGTACATTTCAACCTGCTGTCTTGAGTGCTCGGTTTGTTTACGTGATACTGGGCGCATCCGCTTGCGTCACCTGAATATCTGGCACTTTTTTTTTGACGCAAATGACGTTCAGTGTAGTGTCCGAAAACAGTTTAATTGTTCACTACATGGAACACTACATAGTGAACACTATATAGGGAATAGGGAATGAGTGAACGAGTGAACGGTTTTGAACACAGCCAAGGACTTGGGTGGTTTGGAGGAGTAGGAAAGTGGTTTGTGAATGTGTAGAGACAACCGTGAAGTCTGTTGACTAGCCGAGATTTGGAGAGAAAGTGTTTTGGGATAGATTTTCTGTGTTTTGGCCTGGATTGTTTTGATGATCCTGCTTTGTGTACCGACTACTGGGCTGAATTATGGAGCTGATCTGGATTGCGACACTGGGTTACGGACAACAACGACGAGATAAGGATTGTGGACTTTATATGTTTTGGATTCCCCCGAATACCCCGCCCTTTGTTTTGTGTGTTTGTTTAATAAATTATTGTTTTGTTTATATACTGCCTCCTCCGTGTTATTTAACCTGCCTACGCCCTCTGCAAGGTCCGTGCATGTCGCCCAACCCCTAGGGACACCACAGTACATTCGTAATTATGGACTGTTTGAAATGTTCTAAGAAGGAATGAGAGACAGGAAGGGGGAAAGACAGAAAAAGCTCCTGAAAAGGGCAGTTGGTGAGAGCTTCCAGTACGGTGGACTACAACATAAACAAGCCTATCACAGGCGATAGGAATCTAAAGGTATCCGTCAGGTCATGTGCCTACAGTCACTCCGCCCTGTGGGCTCCAGGTTCTAACTCGACTGATGGCTGACCCCGGTCCCCCTCCCCCAACGTGTTCGCCTACACTCACCTCATCGCCCATCTGCTCCGCTTCACACTGAGAGGGAAAATACAACTGCGCACATCGTACGAAGGAGGCAGAGTAGAAATTCACAAGAAATCTACGTAACGCTGCTGCTCTCAGTAAGAGGGGCGGTGTTGCTGGTTTGGCTAATGGATTTGTGAAGCCATCATAAGCCACTGTGTGATGGAATGGGATGCTAAAATCAGTGGCATAGTAGTGGGGTATAGTAGACATCGATTGTGACATTCATATAATACATAATAATACATATTAGTTGAATTATTATTTACCATTACATTTGGCAAATGATTACGTATTTAATTATTATGCATGTATTTATGTGGTTCTGTGTGGCTCAGTAGGTAGAGCGTGGCGTTGGCAAAGCTTAAGTTGTGGGTTCAGTTCCCACTGGGACCACATATACTGAAAAATGTATGCATTCACTACTGTAAGTCGCTTTGGATAAAAGCGTCTGCTAAATGGCATATATTATTATTTATTATTTGCTTAGCCCCACTGAAGCGGGTCAGGATAAATGCCTTGCCCGAGGTTACAACAGCAATGCCCCACCTGGGATTTCAGTATTCCAAGCCTGTGTTGGCTGGGTCATTGTCTTGGGCTGAACAGTATCCACACATTAAGAAAGGGGGAAACAGATGAGGAACACACAGCACTGATTTTACTGTGGACTTCCCCTTCCTCTTCCTCTCAGCAATCTGGTCAACAAGACAGGAAGTGCAGGATGTGGGACGAGGCGAGCGCTGATGTTTTTCTGTTTCAGCCTGTTTGCTCAGAGATGGTGGGTGGATGTGTGTGTGTGTGTGGGGCATGTTGATCCCAGCAGAGCTCCTGTTGATTCTCTCTCGGTGGCTCCTGAGTCTCTCCTCAGACTCATTCAATGTGAGAATGGTTACATACAAAATCTTTCCCTTTTCAAGACATAAAATAAGAACATAAATACTCTTAAATACAATATTATTATCCTCAGTCAAGCCTTGCCCAAGAGGGTGAATTTTGGATCTGCCGTGGCAGTGCTGTTTTCTGGGGTGTACAATAAAATGAAATGCAAAGAGGTCCACCTGCACATCTGTCCTTACAGGCATGTATTATTGCTCTAATAAGTTATGGCTTTTAGAAATAAATGTGTCCGTGTGTGTGTGCATGTCCATGTGTGTGCATATGTCTGTGTGTGTGTGTGTGTGTGTGTGTGTGTGTGTGTGTGTCTGTGTGTCTGTGTCTTTGTGGGGGTGCAACTGGTGCGACCACCCCAGGCCCCACCCGTCACGGGGCCCTGCGGTGAGAGGGGGAAAATGAATTTAAATAATAATAATCATTTCTTAAACAACGGGTTGGCTATTATAAACAATGGTTGCTAAGCAGTTGCTAAGTCTATGACTGCTAGGCCCCGTGTGGGTTGACTCGCCCCGGGGCCCTGCCCACACCTTGAGACGGCCCTGATGTCTGTGTGTATGTATGTCCGTGTGTATATATGCATGTCTGTGTGTCTGTGTGTGTCTGTGTGAGTGTGCATGTCAGTGTGTGTGTGTGTGTGTGTCTGTGTGAGTGTGCATGTCTGTGTGTGTGTGTGTGTCTGTGTGAGTGTGCATGTCAGTGTGTGTATGTATGTCAGTGTGTATATGCGTGTCTGTGTGTGTGTGTGTCTGTGTGAGTGTGCATGTCAGTGTGTGTATGTACTGTATGCCCGTGCGTATATGCATGTCTATGTGTGTGTGCATATGTCTGTGTGTGTGTGTGTGCATGTCTGTGTAAGTGCGTGTGCATGTCCGTGTGTGAGTGTGCATGTCTGAGTGAGTGTGCATGTCCGTGCGTGTGTGTGTGTGTGTGTTCATGCATGTGTATATGTACATGTGTGTGTGCATGTCCGTGTGGGCGTGCACGTTGTGTCATCAGCAGCAGTAGGCATGGTAAAGAGGCGTGTGGTGGTGGTGTCAGGGGCGAACACTGATTAAACGCACATACCTCCCTCATTTCCCCTCAAATAAGGTTAAGAAAGCCTTTCCTGTGTGTTAGGCAGGGTAAACTGACCCTGTCCTTCCCCATTACCCTCCTTCCCTTCCTGTAGCAAATATTGTCCCTAGCGACTTCTCTTGTTTGAATGATTCAACATATGCCATTCAGTTTTGGTCTTCTTTTGGCTGTGCACATGATTATTTTTGTCGTGATATTTGGTCTACTCACATTGACACTTCTCACCTAATGATTGATAAACAGGTCTGTGTGACTGGCGATTTGTCGTAAAGGCCACGGAAAGAGAAAGCGCTAGCTAAGAGCAACAAACCTTTTCATTCTCACCTGTAACAGACATAGGCAGGTAACACCTGGGGAGATTAATTGAATCTCCGCAGCAAATCGCTTTAATGAGCACACTGATCACAGCATCCCTGTGACACGCGTGCTGCGCTAACGCTAGTGCCGGGCCCACTCTTCGCTCTGGGCGGAAAGGAGCGTGCTTGCGGAGCGAGGGGAAAGAGGGCGCGCTGGGCGTAAAGGAGCTGACGGAGTCCTCCAGAGAGATTGGCGAAAACACGCCGTGGGCAAATTCATCCCTCTCACTGGAGCCAGAGTTCATGAGTCAGTTGAGCTTATTAAATATTCACTGACACCCGCGTGCCGTGAGCACTAAATAAGATTCATCATTGCTTACCTTTCGCAATCCGCGGGCCAAGCTGACAACGCAGTGACAACCCCTGACTCGTTGCCAGTGGAAATGCCTCATCCTGAGTGATTGCATACCGATTCTTACCACGGCGTTGTCATTGACGTCAATTCCTTGGAAGTGCATTTTTTGCGACCTTCCTCCAAACTGTCACTGTTACAATATTGGCCTATTGTTCCATGCGAACTGACTCATGAGAAGTAGCCACGAGTTCAACTCTGTATTTTCTTCCTGCTGTCAAATGAGCTCATGACAAATGGCACGATTTGAGAAAAACACACTTTTTATGTATCACCCATTAAATAAATTCAACAGAAGCGACCGCAGTATAACGTTTCGACCAGGTAGGATTTATCAGGCCTGTGTTGGAATTGTATATTGTACTGTATATTGTGTAAATATAGGCAAGGGCTGTTGAACTGGTGGCCCAGGGGCTAAATGTGGCCGCCCATAAACAAACTCGTTGATCCTGTTGATCATTGAGCAAAAAACAAGTACTATTCAGATAACTAAAACATTGTGACTATCTGTGCCTGCATCTGCAGAGTGCCGGCGTACCTCCCACGAGCGACAGGATGTTTGTTATGAAGGAGAGGCTGACTGTGAGAACCGCTGCGCTGAGCCTCTTTCCTTCCACGTTATTGCTTCCGAATTAGAGATTATTTATTTGAGTATCCCTGGCACTGCATTAGACATGGCAAAGGGCTTCACAAACTAGTAGGGTGTGTGTGTGTGTGTGAGAGAGAGAGAGAGAGAGCGAGTATGTGTTTTACAGGGAAGAAAAAACCTGTGATGGTGGCTTATAATATATGCCATTTAGCAGACGCTTTTATCCAAAGCGACTTACAGTAGTGAATGCATACATTTTTCAGTATATGTGGTCCCAGTGGGAATTGAACCCACAACCTAAGCATTGCCAACGCCACGCTCTACCGACTGAGCCACACAGGACCACTATCAGTATCAGTAAGGGCCTGCGTTTTTTTTTCTGCGTTTTTCACCACCTGCAATTCTGTCCTCCAACACCAAGAGGTCGATGGAGGACTTTCTGAAGCTACTTGTTACGCAATCAATGCACTACGATCTCAAGTAATCATTCAATTACCACAAATGAGGTGCGTATTGCAGTGTAGTAGACTAGTCAGCAGTTGGCGCTGCACACACCCACACATAATCATACTGATTGATTTGTAAGTAGGTTACTGCTTTCAATTGTGAAAATATGTCTGTTGACACTTCTGTAGGACATATCATGCCCATCCTTCAGATCAGGTCAGATCATTTGTTGTTTCCTCTTTCATGACTGGTCGTAGAGGTGTAAAAACCTGTCCATAAGAGGAAACTCCCCTCTCCGAAACAACGTCAATGTGTAGACTTGCGCCCTTGCGCCAACACTCAGATCGGCACTTAATTGTATAATTGGTCATGTTCATTCGGGTAATTGCCACTAATTGCTGAAAATAGAGTGCCTACAGCAACGCCTTGAGGATCAGGAAAGAACTGCAGCGTCTTGAGAGAGGTGGTGAAAAAACGAAATCGTCAGCAACTCGGCGAAAAGTATCAGTTGGTTCATCGCTTGTGGGGACTTCGGAGCAGCGTCACTCGCCTGCGAAATCCACGCAGCAGTCCGAGATTCCTCAAACCGTGATGGACAGTGCTGCGCAACGCAGCTCAGCGCGGTACAGTGGCGGTAACGCCGCGCGGCGTGCTCAAACCCGCCGCCAGACATCATTGCTCATTGTTATGTGAAGTGACAGGGTCTATAATGAGCTCCAGCGCCTTCTGAATTGGACAGGCCAAAGGTCTGTTGTGCCACAATAGGCGTTGTGATGAACGGGCCTGGGTAATTTGCTTTGGAGCTTAAAACACACTAAGGGAAATGCAACGGACAAGCCAAGCAGGTTCTACTATTTATTACACATATTACATTCTTAAATAAAAATGCTCCACTGAACAGCTCTTGCATAGATATCTTACAATACCAATTTAAAAAAGAATTATGAAACAGACCAGTAACAAAAATAAATTTTTTCTTTTTCCTTAATAAAGAACATTACTGTACTAACATCATATAATACAAATAATATTTGAAACACGTTTTTACAGCAAAAAAACAAACCAAAAAACGAAACAGAAAAAGAAAAAGAACAGAATGGAACAAAACGGTCATGAGAATAATGGAAAAAGCAGTGGTTGGGGAGGCAGGGGTGGGGCTGGAGTCTGGAGGCGGTGGGTTCCGTCTAAAGAGTTTCAGACTGAAAACAACTAAGATGCCTCTGACCGTCACAGACTCTATGTTCTACTTTCACCGAGCCCAGGGAGAGCATCTGGTCCACTGGCAGGCAAAACAAGAAAAAAAGCACTTGCTGGAATGACAGGCAAGCAGAGCCATGTGATTGGTGTGTTAGCTGTGGGTGTGGCCCCAGCGATGGAGACAGGTCCTGATGGACAGTGTGGAATATGCCACACCCCCCCTACATCCCTCACCAAATATGGAAAACAAACGTGTCTGTGAAGAATATACATCATCGTCGACCAGCGTTAGGGGAAGGTTTTAAAAAGTGCAGCCCAATCAGCGACAGCCATGGTGCAGGATGCCGAATTAGTCATGCCTTTGGCATAGCCTCGGTTTGATCACATTGGTTGTCAGGGCAACGGAGGTCAAAGTGCCATCGCTGTAAGGTCTCGGCCATGGGGGGACGGCGCGTCTCGGAAGAGACAAGTTCAAACGGACGTGAAGGGCACGGAGGGCACTGTCACAGAGCGGACAGGGGACACAAACGGAGGAGTGAGACGGAGATGGTTGTGACTATCATGCTGAGCCGTCTCCACCCATCAGCACTACTGTCACACTTGCACCTGCAGGGACACAGCTACAGCTATGAGGGCTTTAGATTCCCTGCTCTTGCTCCCAGAAGGGCATCGGAAAGGACCCGACGAAGGGCGGTTTAGATGAAGCAAAGCGAACGATGCAAATGAATAAAGCAGTCTGATTAATGAATAAAGCGGTCAGATTAATTAATAAAGCGGTCAGATTGTTCCCACTAAGCAGAGTGTCCGTCAACGTGCAAATGACACGCAATCTGGCCTCCCGCGTGGCCCAGTGGTTACAACGTCTGACGCTGGCCACGGAGACCGGGGTTCAATTCCCTGTCTCGCCAGAGTCGGCTCTGGCCGGGAGCGCCACCGGGGGCAGCGATTGGCTGTCCATCCCAGGGAGGGGGGAAGGAAGCCGACATGAGATTCGCTGCGCATAAGAGTGGCCCTGCAGTATACCGGGTTATGGTTGATACTTGGGCGAGTGCCGTCTCGGAAGAGGCGTCAGGTCGCGTGTCGCTACCGGTTGCAGGACTACGGCAGCGAACTCATGTTACTAGGGGGGGGATTGACTTAAATAGCGGGTCTAATTGGCTACCAAATTGGGAGAAAATGGGATAAAAATCAGAAACAAAAATTATTTTAAAAAAAATAAAAAATAAAAATGACACACAATCTTGGTCTCCCATGCATGGTCAGCAGGACTCAGCATTGACTTTCAGAAACACGCACTGCAGAGTCGCACTGCAAGTTTGGTAAGTGTGTCAGCTGGGCAGAGAGACCCACGCAGACACACACACACACACAAAAAGGTAATTACACAAAAAAAACACACCCACTCACACCAACTCTCACTGAAAGTGCCAGACCGCTGGATTGTACGTAAACTGGGCTGAATAGAAAATCCCCAAAAATCGTGACAAAATTTGGCATGTCTTTTTTTCACACTGGAGACAATAATTGCATGTGTTAAAACAAGAAATAAATGAGATAAAATACAAAAAGTTCAAACCTCTATTTGGAGTTTGTAGAAGAGGAACAGCTCAGGCTAACTGCAGAGGAGACAGAGAAGGTGCTAACTAGCCTAGCCTGGAGTGCGAACCTTATGTTGTGGTTGTGTTCTAGGCCCCACTCATCCACTATTTGGCCCCACCCCTCAGTCTGGACAGATGTTTTGGTTTGGTTATGTCTGTGATCGTCTAATAGGGCCCAACCCACCTGCTGCACAACCCTGTGCCATCAGGCGCTAAAACCGTGAGGAGGGGTGGAGGGGCCTGTGAGAGTTTGAGGGAAATTCATTTCCTGATCGTGTGGCCTTGTAGTACTGAATAGGTGTTGTGTTCAGTTCTCACTTCAAAGTCTCGCTCCCAGTGGTTTGAACCGTTTGTACGAAACAGCAGTTGCTAAAGATCCTAAAGTGAAAATTGTGGAGCAGAAGAAATAATAATTGAGTGCGAGTGACTCTGCTATGCAGTGTCCTCTTCTAAATGGTGTTTGTTTCGTGATCATTCTTTTTCCACGTGCCTTACGCTAAAGAAGAGCCATGAGCAGAGGGCACCGTTCTGTGTGTGTGTGTGTGTGTGTGTGTGTGTGTGTAAATGTATGTGTACTTATGTGCATGTGTGTGTTATTCTTATTCCTTTTTTTCTTTTTTTCTTTTTAGCTTTTACACATTCCTCCTTTCTCTCTTTTTTCCTTGTATGAAAAAAAGCACAGATAACATTGGGAAAGTCAGTGCAGACGACAGCTATGAACCAGGAAAGGGTTCAGCAGGGCTGGGGGGTCTTAGTCTGGGAGAGTCACATGTCCTGTCCACCCATCTCCCAGGGTGGGGCCACTGCCAGGGAAGGTCCTCCCATTGGCTGTGTGAGCAGGGGGAGGGTCACGGCGGTGCCAAAGAGCTTTTCAGGACTCCTGGGCCTCACTCAGGAAAGAGGCCGCAGGGTTTTATTCAGGGTTCACTTTGTACTGGATCACTCAGTCCAAAAACAAACCCAGTCAAACGAGAAACAGAAGACCTTCCTTTTCATCTCAGGCCAAAAACCATAAAGCCTTTTGATCCCGTTTCAGTTGTACTTTTTCCATCTTCTTTGCCGTCAGAGCTAGATAGCAGCTACTGAGGTTTCGCTTGTGCAAACGACATCGCTAGCATGTGTGCGTCATCACTCACGTACGTTAAAGACATGTTTAGTGAGTGCTAAGTTCAGAAAAAGACAAAACAAACAAATTGTTTAAAAAAGGGGAAGAAAGTGTCGCTGCGCAGTCGTTGGGGTGCCCGTGGGGTGACAGTGAGTGAGTGAGGGAGAGCAGAGAGAGCGCCGCCCTGGTGGAGCGTGCGTCTGACCAGCGTCCAGGGCGCGGGGGGGTCGGGGCTTTAGCTCTGACTGATCCGTCTCGTGATTGTTAGGCTGTGCTGTCGCTGACAGTGTGTGAATTGTGATAGGACCTTCGGGAGAAACAAGGAAGGAGTACACACCAAGGGATGGTAGGGGTACCACTGTGACTCGATGTGAGTGCGATTCCTCCCGGAGTCTCCCAACGGTCCTGTGGAAAATAAAAGTCTAGCGCTCGGGTTGGACGGGGTCAGCAGAATCGTTAGGCAGTGCCGGACTTCCGCACCTTAGCCAGGTAAGGCAAGAATCTGCTGCCCACATATAAAGCAGGGTTTGTCAATGAGGAATTGTACAGGAAGTATGCATCCATAAGACCATGCCGATAAGCACCGCCTGTCCTTCGTGCCGTCACCTCCCCTCCTCCATCTCCATCCCTCCAGGTGCCGGGTGGCGACTGTCAAATCAGCGCACACTGGGTGGGGACCGTCCAATCAGTGCACACCCCGGGTGGGGACTGTCCAATCAGTGCACACTGGGTGGGGACTGTCCAGTCAGCACACAGTGTTCGTGGGGCTGGGATAAGAGCTCCCAGCCAAGCCTCCTCTGGACACAGTGTCCGTCCCCGCCCCTTCACCATCTCTCCTTCTCTTTCTCTCTCCTTCCCTCTCTCTCTCTCTCTCTCTCTCTCTCTCTCTCTCGCTCTCTCTCTTTCTGCCTCACATGTGTCTTTTCATGTGCAGGGCCAAGTGATCTGACCGGGAGAAACACCTAAAGTCGGGAGAAAGAGAGGGGGAGAGGGAGAAAGAGGGGAAGTGAGAGGGGGCATGGAGAAACATGACATAATATATCATCGGTACACATTAACATGAGAAAGACAGAGAGGCTGTTACGGCCCTGTGCGTGGTCACATTTGGATTTTAAACCTGGTCTGGATTACAGACTCGGATGTACACATGTGGCATGCAGGACCATAGAGTATGTATAACATATAGCCATGACAACAAAGTATTTGCATGACACCGGTGATATCGATGCGTCAAATCCAAAATGTAAAGCCTCTGCTTCTATTACATTTCAAAACGCACTGCACGCCATCGGAGACGATCAATCACCTGCGGCGGCTGCGCGACAGCGGTGACTGGCTGCACACGCTCACGCTAATCTGCACTCTCCCAATACACACATGTACGCGTGCACGCATAATACATCCTGACTTTGCATTGGAACGTGGCTAGGTTGCCTGGATAATCAGCCTTGAAGCGGTGAGAGTCCACCCCACAGTGGGTTATACACTGAGGCGGAAGAGAGGCTGCCCTAAAGATGGAGACGTTCACACGGTGCCAGACGCAAACAGTGTTTGTTCCCAAATTGAATAAAGAACACTTGCTTTCGATGTTCTGATATAAGCCACTTGTTTTCTCTGAGAGCGAGAGTGCGCGGTTTCGGGAGGAGAGGAGAGGCGGGGCGTATCGTTCTGAAGATAAAGCGAGCCGTTATTCCTGAAAAGACGGCCGCAAATCAATTTCACTCGATGGGAACGAAAAATAATACGGCGGCGAAGATATCTGCAATTCAAATGCTGTGCATATTTTACTTTTACGGCCAGCGAGGATGAATGCATTTTTAATGCTTGTAATAAAATGAACCATGATTGTAATGAGGAAGTCCAAAGGAAACAAAATGTGCCTAAATAAAACGAGAAGGGCTTTTTGAAAATTCCTTTTGCCTGCGGCTATATACATTATTAATTGGTCGAAGGCAAAATGAAAATCCTTTGGAGTCGTTCCCAACAAAAGCGCTGGAACGTCTCTAATGCCATGTGCGCAGGGAGCAGAAAATCAAACGCTGACCCACAATGCTCTCTCTTTTCTGCCATTCACCTCCCTCTCTCTATCTCTCTTTTTACCCCTTCTTTTCTCTCACTCACTCTATCACCACCAACTTTTACCCCCCTCTCTCTCTCTCCCTCTCTCTTCTGAATGAATGAATCAGTGTCTCTCTCTCTTTCTGCAGTGGAACGAGAGTGATTCATGATGCAGAGATGCTCTTTACTCCCCTGAGTTTCTCACCTGTGCTGTTGTACCTGTGTGCCTGTACACAAGGGTAGAGCCAACTCCCAAATAACTCTCAATTGATGTATATATCATCAAATTTGTATTTGCACATATTGTGTAATATCATTGATATTATAGCAATGTTCATTAATGATAATCGCATACATACACTACCGGTCAAAAGTTTTAGAACACCCCCATTTTCCAGTTTTTACAGAAATTTAAGCAGTTCAAGTCCAGTGAATAACCTGAAATGGTACAAAGGTAAGCGGTAAACTGCCAGAGGTAAAAAAAAAATATATAGGTTACCAAAAACTGAAAAATAATGTACATTTCAGAGTTATAAAAAAGCCCCTTTTCAGGGAACAAGTAATGGGTTAGCATGGGTTAACAGTCACTCTGTTCAAGTCGCCAACTCTGGATCCAGCAAAAGAGCCCCAGACCATCACACTTCCTCCTCCATGTTTGACAGTTGGTGTCACACACTGAGGAACCATCCTTTCGCCTACTCGACGGCGTACAAAAACCCTGTGTGATGAACCGAAGATTTCAAATTTTGATTAATCGGTCCATAAGACCTTCTTCCAGTCTTCAATAGTCCACTGGCGGTGCTTCATGGCCCAGGCAAGCCTCTTTTTCTTATTTTGCCATCTTAGCAATGGCTTTCTTACTGCCACTCGACCTGTCAAACCTGCAGCTCGAAGTCTTCTCTTCACAGTTGAAACTGAGACTTCCTTACTTCGACCAGTGTTAAGCTGTGCTTGAAGCTGTTGTCCTGTGAGCCGCCTATCACGCAAGCTGTTGACTCTCAGAAACTTGTCTTCTGATTTTGTTGTGGCTTTGGGTCTGCCAGACCTCTTCCTGTCCGATTTTCCTCCAGTTTCCAAGTGCCTTTTGATGGTGTAGGAAACGACTCACTGCCAAACAATTGACATTATTTTTTGGCAGTTTACCACTTACCTTTGTACCATTTCAGGTTATCCACTGCACTCGAACTGCTTAAATCTCAGTAAAAACTGGAAAATGGGGGTGTTCTAAAACTTTTGACCGGTAGTGTAAGTGGTGAAAATTGATACATGTCTAACATATTTAATCTAGGCTGACACCTGACAGCCTGCCACACAGCTGCCCCTAACACCCCGTGTGTGTGTGTGCGTGTGTGTGTGTATTACCTGTCGCAGTGGTTGCACTTGAAGGGTTTGGCTCCGGTGTGTTTGCGGTAGTGTCTGGTCAGCTCATCGCTCCGGGCGAAGCGCCACTCGCAGCCCTCCCACGAGCACTTGTAGGGCTTCTCACCTGCGGGAGAGACGCTTAGAATCATCCCCACATCCACCAATCACACACCCGTGCCGCAGCCCAGCCTCCACAACTTTTGCATCCCCGCCCTCTGCTTCAGTCACACGATCCATCTGATCCATCTATCTGCTACCGACGAGCACAGTCTGCTGCCCTGACCTGTTCATTAGCCCGGTCCACTTCACCAGCTCATTCATTAACCGGCAGACCCACAATTCCATAGTCGTCTTTCATCCATTGTCCCACGTTCAACCTGTTATTTTCCTGAATGAAAAAACTATTTTCCTCCAATGTGTGTGTGTGTGTGTGTGTGTGTGTGTGTGTATGTGTGTGAGAGAGAGAGAGAGACAGAGAGAGAGAGAGGGAGTGTATAGGGGTGTGCACAGGCCAGGAGAATTTGCTATGTGTGGAATGGAGGGGGTGGAGAGGCATTATGGTAATTAGGGTGGTAATGACATTTAATGGGCAGTGCTCGCTTATTTACAGTGGGCCAGCTGCCTCTGTCTCGCCTGATCGCCATGTCCACCAATCTCCCTAACGACACCGAGGCCTCATTACAGAGGGATAAAGCTGCCACGTGCGAGAGCAGAAAAAGATGTATCTGATGAGACAATGTGGGGATCCGTTTACCAGGGCTGCCATCTAGTAATGTTTCTAGCGCGTGTAATTTCTAAATAAACATTTTAATGTGAGGTTTTTTCTGTCTTACATTTTTCTATTATTGGGAGCCAGTGGGAGATGCTTATTATTATTATTATTATTATTATTAATAATAATAATAATAATAATACTATTAATAATAAATACATCTGTAAATGATCATAATTAATTGCTTGTAATAAACATGATAATAGTTCTGCATTGGTGCAAACTAAAAGCAAACAAATATGTTAAAACTGATAACACTGCACAATAAGACAAATCCATCCATCCATCCATTATCTAAGCCGCTTATTCCTGGTCAGGGTCGCGGGGGGGGGCTGGAGCCTATCCCAGCATGTGTTCCGGGCAAGAGGCAGGAATACACCCTGGACAGGTCGCCAATCCATCGCAGGGCACACACACCATTCACTCACACACTCATACCTACGGGCAATTTAGACTCTCCAATTAGCCTAACATGCATGTCTTTGGACTGTGGGAGGAAACCGAGTACCCGGAGGAAACCCACGCGGACACGGGAGAACATGCAAACTCCGCACAGAAAGGCCCCCGGCCTGGATTCGAACCCGAGACCTTCTTGCTGTGAGGCGACAGCGCTATCCACTGCACCACCGTGCCGCCCCAATAAGACAAATGATAACAGTAATATAACAACAGTCAATAAAACATTTAACAAAAGAAGCAAAATAATAACATGGTCCAAAAATACCTGAGATCACTGAGCCACATTTAGGAGGGGAGAGTGGCGTGCTAAAAACCAGATTGAAAAGGTGTGTTTATGGAGCCGAGTTGAACCTGGCTCGTAAGTGAATTTTTCTATTGTCTCTCAGAGGGGGAAAAGCTGAGTGCATTTCCTTTTCATTGCTCTGTGATCCTTCACTTCACGGCTCATCTTAGTGTCCCTCTGGGTGGCTCCATATGTCCTCCTGGGCACCCCTGCTCGAGTGACGTGAGTTTAACCTGCCAAAATGCACGGCTTTAACTGCCACACTGTAAAACCTGTAATTTATCATCTCCCATGATGCACCATGTATGGTGTAACGTGTCACAGAAAGGATTGAAGGTACTGAATTCAGCCATTGCCACTTAGTCATCTACTGCCCTGTCTTGCAGACAGGAAAAACACTTTCGAAACGGTTTTGAAACGTTTTAGAAGTGCTTTTGAGAAGATGATGTGCTACGCCTCATTATTGTGGGCCACAATCGATGTGCAGACTGTGCACACATGGTCCAAATTCTACAGATGTTCTGCTCCTATTATCAACTGGATCCTCCTTCAAAGTACCGAGGATGGAAGGAACATTGGCGCTGAATGTCTGGTCCATGTGTAGAGCATCGGTGGCCAGTTACAACTGGATGCAGGCGCCCAGAACTCACTCCCTACTCCCACCCACGGTGCTCCAACGCCTTCCAGGTCCAACAGCAATGAGGAGCCTTGGACGCACACGCACGTAAACCACCGGACAATCATGATTTGGCAAGGTGGGAATGCATGACACGGTTGCCTAGCGACTGGTGTGTGTGTGTGAGAGAGAGAGAGAGAGAGAGAGAGAGAGAGAGAGAGAAAGAGAGAGAGAGAGATAGAAGGAAAGCACAAGAGAGAGAATGAGAGCCAGAGCCAGAACGGGCAAGCAAGGAAGAGAGAAGCAGAGGTGACAGCAGTGCAGCTACAGACATGCTCAGTGTATGTACCACCAGCCAATTAGCGCTCGCTTAGGCTAAGTATGATGCTGTTGCCTGGCAACCAAAAGCAACATAGCCTGCTGTGATTTTATTTTATTTTATTGGGGGGGGGCAGCAGTGGTGCCGCTGAGACTGGTACCAAGAGGAATGGCAGCAAATAATCAGCCAATTACTGGCCCTCCCCTGGTGCTGATGTGGTTTCCTAGCAACTGCCCCTTAACCCCCTCCCCTCCCTCCTCCCCACCCACCAACTTCACCAGAGCTAGGAAATAGTTAATCATATTTCCAACTGGACACAGAAAGATTGATTCTATGATCAGTAAGGTCTCCCAATCCATTGCTTTTAGAAGAGAGAGACAGACAAACACAGAACATCACTTTCCCTCCACCAAAACAAAAAGGAAAATCCCATGGTATGATGTCTTATCTATTTACAAATACCATTTATAAAGCCAGGCAAGACCACATCATTACCATACAGACAACTTAAATCTTCAACTAATCTTAATCTTACTCTGTCAGTAATGAATGGAAATCAGAACCAAAGAAGAGGATTACGCTAATTACATCTCTGAAGTCGTCTGGTCATGAAACAAATGGGGTGATCACGGCTTTCTCCTCAAGTTGCTGAAAACTTTACCTCAGTGTGGAACAGCCACTTACCAAAAAACGCTGACACCACAGCCTGAGTGAGGATCGAGAGTATAGCACCAGAGCCATTTACACACATTTATTTCACATAGTATTAATTTATACTGAATCAATTACATATACTGAATCAATTATATATACTGAATCAATTCCGGTTACCATAACTACCTTGAGCACCCCTGCCACCCCTTCCACTTCTTTACTACTTTACTACAGTTCTTTCATGATTTATGTTATTTCTCTTTTACTATGGACTTGCATTAATAATTCCCCTTCAATAAATTTGGAAGGGAATCACAGTCCTGCTCCTTTGGGAAGTCTCAGGGCCAGATTTACTAAAGGATTGTGACTGCTCTTCGAATGCAAAAGCAGCCGCTACAAGGTCGCAATATCTACGTCAGATTTACTAAGCAAAGAATTTAAAAAATTAAAAATCTATATTAGGATGTAATTTGCGGGGGTTTCTCTCACTCTGTGCCTTTCCTTTAGATCAATAGTTAAATCTGTTCATGCATATGTATGCCTGGGGTGAATGCGCTAAAACAGGGTGGAGATTTTGTAAATTAGGCCGATTAAGAATTCAGTCTGATTTACTAAAGCATGCCTTAATTGCAACTCTCCTCTTTGCGTGGGAATTTTAAGAACACGTGAAAGCAGGTGGCATTTTAAGTGCTGAGCCTAGGTCACGTTCTATAAAAACAAATGTTAGTAACGAGTTATCTCTCCCAAACATGGCAGCAGTCATCACAGCCAGGAGAAGACACAGAAGACAATGACAAAACAGAATAAGACGAGAGGATCTTTTGTCAAAGAATTACCCTCTTTCAATTAACTGAACCTCAATTAGTGAAGCGATATAGGTTGCACAGTCACACAATAATCACACTACTGGAGGATATAAAAGAGGAACTTGGGCCACGCACCCAAAGATCAAATTCCCTGTCAGCTATGGTAAAGCTCCTCTCAATCTTTACAAAGTACAATTGCTTGGGTTGCAGGAATTTCCCAATCCATGTTTTGTTTTGTGCTCTCTGAGGTTCTGACACACCGTTAGATATATTTTCCAGTAGACAGAGAAGACATTCAACAAAAGGCTTTTAAAATGTGGCTAACTTTCCCCATGTCATCGGTACAATTGACTGCACTCTCATTCTGCCACCATCACACAACGAACATGTGTTCAGAAATAGAAAGCACACCTATTCAATGAGTGTACAGGCCATGTGCAATGCAAAACAAATAACCACAAATGTTGTTGCAAAGCACCCCGTTTCATGTCACGACAGCTGTATTTTCAGGAATACCTGTAACTACAGACAGCGAAGACAGAATTTTTTATATTTACCCTATATGGCATACACACTGTTTAGTCAAACTTTAAATGATAATTATATGACCAATCTGTCATCAGCTAGCAGTCAGTATAAAAACAGTTCTGAATTTGAACTATTATCTTACTGTGTGTATGCAGTCAGGAGGGTATAGAATGAATCGTGGATACAGTTTTGCCTTCAGACGCTCTGTGGCCTTCTCCCATCACAAGTTTAATCGTGACAATTCTTTATTCACATTCTAATATTATTTCCTCGGTTAGACCACTACCTGTGTCTTTCCCGCATTATGATGTAAGATAGTGTAGTGCCACTTGGGGTGGGGTGACTCCAAGACCTTTTCAAAGGGCGTAGGCAGTTGAATAACCCGAAGGAGGCAGTATTCAAAACAAAACAAGGAATTTATTACATGAATCTTGACAAGAACACAAAAGGGTGGGGTAATTGAAAACAAACACACAGTCCACAATCCTTATCTTTGTCTTAGTCTGTAATCCAGAGTCGAAATCCAATACAGTTCCTCAAACAATCCAAGTCAATACACAAAACGGGGTCCTCAAAACAGTCCAAGTTCAAGCCAAAAACAATTCAAACACTCTCGTTCACCGCTCCCCCAATACTCTGACCTACTCCCTCTCCCAATGTGACAACAAACAGTCCTTTATACATTTTCAAATTGCCATCAGCTGCCAGCAGTCCTCATGGCTTTAACATGTTTCAGCTAGTCGTCAGGTGGGGGACTTAAGGCTGCTGGGAAGTGAAGTCATTTTTCCTCCAGTGGCTCCCAAGAATTAAAGGGCCAGGCAGCCATTTTCCTGCACAGTCCCTTGGGATGACACACACCCTCTCCTCAGCTCTGACGTAGGGAGGGCTGGTTCAGGAAACGGGGAAAACATTCTCTTCAAAAGATGGTTACCTTTATCCTTGATGGAAGCAATGGACTCACCATGTCAGGAGAGGGTTGGGTGTTCCACCAGGCCTCAGCCATAGTTAAGAGGCTTTCTTCCACCCCATGGTCCCACCACAGCTCATCCTCAGCATGCTGCTCCTCTCGTCCCCTTCCGAGGTTACACAGGGGGATTGAGGACTATCGACTTCAATGACTAGTCATCGCCCCCTGCCAGCTCCACTGGCTGCGAGATATGCACCTGGGTGCTAGAATCTTTCACAACAGGAACACATTTTGTACATTCAAGTTCACTCACCCCTTCTAGTTAATCCTGTAGATCAAGCAGAGTTTCTGTTTGGATTTTTAAGGTATCACAAAAGGAGTTTACTGTGGCCTGGTGCTGGGCTTCTTTTTCGTCTCTCACTCAAGACATGTGGTTTCTCCCAGGACAGGGAGCTCTTCATTTTTCCTTTGCTCAGTCAGGAGGGCTGCAGAGGTGGTTTGGTGAAGTTCCTACAAAAATCCAGAATCTTTTCTTGTTGTTTTACAGAAAGGTTCTATAGATTCAAAAACCCCTCATGGACCCTCTAGCTCTCCAAGCTGCCTTGCTTGTTCCCTTAGTTGGGTCCTCACCTCTTTCAGCTGCGCCTCCAGCTCCTGCCTTCCCTCGCTCTCCTGCTCTGCTTGGCTCTGGAGTTGCTCTGCCTCAAATGCATGGGCCTCTGCTGCTCTCCTTAGCTCCGCCTCCTTCTGAGAGAGCTTGGTCTGCACATCCAACAACACCCTGGCGTATTCCTATTTAGCCTGGTCCTGGGATTTCTGGATGTCCAGACACTGCAGATGCTCTTCCTCAAGTTGTGTTACTTTCCTCACTTCTTCTTCCAGTTCCAGTCTGTGGGCCTCCATACGTCTCACCTCATTGCTAAGAGATGCCTTTTTGTTCTCCAGCTCCACAGCCATGTTACCAATCTTCCTCAGGGAGTCGCTGTGTTCCTTCAGAAACTTCCCCATTGTCACCAGGTGGCGCTCGTCCGAGGTCCCCAACACAGCCTTCATCCTGTCCAGCTCAGTCTGGGCATCCTTCAGCTCCTGAACCTCATTGTGGCTCGCCATCTGTCCCCAACAATGGCTGCCCACCTCTGGTTCTTCACCAGGTCTTCCTTCTGGTCCCGACAACATCTCTCGAATTTGGTTATTTATTCCTCTTTGTCCTATATTACGTCTCTCCCAACTCTGCCTCTAAACCAGCACACTTCTTAGCCATTTTGGACTCACTTCTGTGCTGCGCTTGTGGCTTACTTGGATTCTTGTTGCCCTTTTCCCAAGGGGGTACAACAGGGTAGGAGTGGCCATTTTTATTTTGGACTTTTTCCCTCTTGTCCTTCCTTTGGGCCCTTCCAGCTACATTCTTCCCTCTGGGAACACTCACTGGGTTGGTGACCATATTACATGCAGCATATACTTTGTATATTACCACTTTGTGCACCACTCACTGCTCCTTGTACCACACCTCCTGATGCATCTCAAACATCACCTTAGACACGGCAAACAGGCTTTTCCTCAGGAACCGTGGGCATTCTTCCATTGTCCGTCTTTGGGTGTGTTCTGGCAATCTCAGGAAAGTGGCTATCACCTCTCTTTGCTCTGAAGACAAGTGCTTTCTCCCATCTTTCTCTAGCCAGGAGAATATTTTTGGATGCGACATACGCCCAGGGTCAAAAGCTCAATTTTTTATATTTCTGCTGTACTACCTCCTTTTGCCTATAGGAAATCCCCTCTGCCTTCATTCACCACATATTGTAGTGCCACTTGGGGTGGGGTGACACTCCAGGACTTTTTCTGTTCGCATAGGCAGTTGAATAACCCAGAGGAGGCAGTATTCAAAACAAATCAAGGATTTTATTAAATTAATCTTGACAAAAACGCATAACACATACAGTCCACAATCCTTATCTTTGTCTTAGTCCGTAATCCAGGGTCGAAATCCAATACAGTTCCTCAAACAATCCAAGTCGATACACAAAACAGGGTCCTCAAAACAATCCAAGTTCAATCCAAATAGCAATCCAAAAACGATTCGCTCATCACTCACCACTCACCAATACTCCAACCTACTCCCTCTCCCAATGTGACAACAAACAGTCCTTTATACATTTCCAAATTGTTATCAGCTGCCAGCAGTCCTCATGGCTTTAACGTGTTTCAGCTAGTCGTCAGGTGGGGGGCTGCAGGCTCCTGGGAAGTGTAGTCATTTTTCCTCCAGTGGCTCCCAAAAATGAAAGGGCCAGGCAGCCACGTTGTTTCAGACCATTTTTATGGGTGTATCCTACCGGAAATTGCGAATGGGAGCGTTTCATTTCTTTGATTGCAAAATTAGAACAAGTCTTAGCAAATTGGTTAATGTGTCGCTACTTGCGAGGGCAAAATAGCCGCAAAAAATAGTGACTGTCTTTGCGCTGCGACTATCTTAATAAATCTGGCCCTCAGTGCTGTGGAGGTGGGGGTATTTTGGATGGGTCCCCATCCTTATAGGATATGTTTTGCCTTTCTCAGCGTCTGCCAGGACAAAAAAGGCCTGACTCATTACAGCCCCGGCAAGCAGCTACGGTATGTGGTGCATCTACACAAACACATAACCCTCTTAAAAGGCTGACTAGGATTGTTCTCTGAAATGTTATTATTACCTAAGATTTAGCATTACATTTGCTGTCAAATTAATCTAATTAGCTTTAAATTAATTGAAAATTTAACCGCAGCACACGCCAGCTAAATGGTCCTTATAAAACAGATTTACAAAACACTTGACACATACAAACAAACGCTTTCACTGTGTTTCCTTACCCTACAGTACTTGTGCTAATATGCACCTTTGGGATTTGTTCAGGTCTGATGTTACTGCTTTCCATATTCAGGCCTTATTATTAAATTGAATCCAATTCAATGGTGCTTTATGGGAATATTGACAAACAGGATTGCTTTGCCAAAGCATATTAAACGCAAAACAACAATACAAATGTTTTAAAAGCAAACATTGCTGATTCTTATATGAACATCCCTCCCCTAAAATGTAAAAAGAACACAAACATGAACAAATGCTAAATATATACTCAATGTATTCACTGTATATCTCTTTTATAGAGCAAAGTCCACCTGGGACTCTTGCCCTTGACCATGTTGCCCCTGGGCGTGTGTTACCTGTGTGTGTCCTCTGGTGTGCCTTCAGGTGTGAGCTCTTGGTGTAGACCTTCCTGCAGCCATTGAATTGGCAGCGATGGACCCTCTTCTTGTTCTCCGGGAGGTCCCCCCCGCCTTGCTCGCCATCGCTCTGCTGCCCCCTGCAGGTCATTGAGGGCAGCGCGTGCACGGCCGCTAGCCCGCCCGTCTTCCTGGCCACCAGCTTAAGCGTGAGCGTGCCGGCGGTGAGCGTGGTCAGGGGCGGCTTCACCAGGTGGCGGCCCAGTTCCGGGGAAGAGGGCGGGGTCAGGGAGGTGACCGCGGCGCTCAGCTGGGCCGCGTTGGTGCCGGGCTCGGGGGTCTTGGTGGCCGAGGGGCGGGGCTTGGCGGGGGAGGTGGCCGGCAGGGGCGGACGGGCGGGGCCAGGCTGGTCGGGGAGGCGGGGCAGCAGGGGGTCGGCCAGGTCGTCCTCCTCGCTGTCGGCGTTCAGGAAGGCGGGCGTGAGCAGGCAGTCCAGCTCCTCCTCCAGGAAGTCTGACAGCCGCCTGGGCTCCGTCTGCAGGTAACGCTCCAGCTCCAGACAGGTCTGTGGAAACCAGGGGGAAGAAGCAGGTCAGCAACCCCCTCCAAGAGAGCCCCTCGCTCCCATAAAACCCCCTCCCACCCCCCTGCGAAGAAAGAGCCCCCAAACAACGACCCCGCTGAGAGAGGCCCCCCATCACCAATCCTCAATCAACCCCCATCACCCTTACTGAGAGAGCCCCCTGTCCCCTACCAATGCCCCCCACACCCCCGCAAGCTCGTCTCGGGTCTGGAAAAACATTTTATGAGCCCAGAAAACATCAACACTTTCAATCAGTTCAGAGCCCTACACTGAACCCGCCTGAATTCAGCACATCCTGAGGAGGTAAAAGAAAGCAGCCATGGAGTTTTCATATCGGCCTGCATAGCGCGGAGACCGATTATTTCATTTCCGGTGGTCCCCCACCCACTAAATCACCTCATTTCCCAAGAAATAAATAAGCTGTTGATAAAGAAAAAAAACCTGTATACTCACTAGAGAAAATGTCAGATACAATCTTTCTTTCTATTGGAAGCATTACGGTTTAATATGAGGAATGCTTTGCCATAAAAGCTTTCATGGCCCACTAAATAACTTCTCAGCGGTTTCTATGCTGACCTGATAACATTAGTTTCTTGGGATTCTGGCACCATCGCCACCGGCCACACTCGCAAACAGAGCCGTCAGGGCCCGTTATCCACTTCATCAGTGTAAATTAAAGCTGCCATATTGGTGTTATCAGGACTTTTAACATGATACACTGCATCTCCGGCACTCACCCAACTCCTCATTCCATAGAAAATAAGTAGCAGACACTTAGCCTGCTGTCGCTCGCCAATAAACCACTGTGTTTAATTTTTTAAATAATGCTTTTTCCGATTTTCTTTTTCCCCCACAGAGAAAACAAATTTGCATATGACCATAAATCAAAAAAAGCTTTCCGGAGGCAGCTGTTTTAAATAAGCATTGTTGATAATCGCTGCTGAAATAAAGAACAATATGCAAACAAGGAAATCTGACATCTGTGCAAAGGGCCATCGTCGGTGTGACGTGGGGAAAAGTCACTTTCATAAATTCACTTCAGCAATAAGTAACATGTGTTACAACACCACTGAAGCGCTGCGAAGGAAAATGGATGGTATATGCCCCGAAATCAAATCGATCATTTCTATTCTGCTCTGAAAATGCTTTTGCTTACAGCTTTGTTCTCGTCCTGTGTACAGCCAACGACGAGGCACTTACAAAACGGGATTCTCTTGTTGGCTGCCGAGCACTAACTGAGAAAGGACAAAAGGCAAACGAGAGTAGAGAAGCTCGGAGCAAGCTGAGGGCAGGGATTCCCGCTGAGTCTCGTGCCGTTTGGGCTTACGGGAATTGTTGTGCTGTGAATTCAGTAAAAAAAAGGGTCAAACACGATTACGTCCCCTACAATTTCCTTGGAGCTAATCTTAAAGACCCCATCAGTACTCCAGCAAGCGGCTGAACAGCGGCAGGCATTTAACGCGAGCTGTGGCGAGAGGCGAGGTGAGACTGAGAATCGATGAGAAAGACAATCGCAAATTGTTATAGGTGTATACCGGATGAAGCACAATGGCACGGAGGGCAAACGATCCCGCCTGTCACAGTCAGATCAGTCTTCCTGCCTATTTGCGCCTGATAACAAAGTCAGCGCATCACCTAATCATCTAAGAGGATGATGTGCGGCTCCGCCCACCCACACTTCTCCGTAAACCTTCCTTTTAGCCATTTCAGGGTTATCTAGTTTTCATTCAAATGCGGGCTTTAATTAAAAATGCTTCTGCCGTTTGAAGTCCTCTTCGTACAAAACCGACCCCCTCTTTTCTCCCGCCCTGCCCAGCATGAACTGAGGAGTAATTAACTACTCAAACGACTGGGTGAAGAGAGACTCTTTATTCAGCTAATTTGCTGATGGGGAAATGCGTGTGTGTGTGCGCGTGTGTGTCAAAGAAAGCAAGTCCTGCAACCTCATTAAATGTTGTTGCTGTTTCATAATATCACTTGGTTGAATATTTTAATAGAATGTTAACATTGATGTAATGACTTGCTATTACATACATATATACAGTGGGTAGGCAAAATAATAGAAAAATCTAACAATATGCATATTTATTAACTAATAGGGAGGCGGGCCACCCTTTGCCTTCAAAGCAGCTGCAATCCTCCATAGCTTTTTCCGTGGCTGACGCACCTGCAATTCGGGCACCAACTATATGACCTCTTTCAAAATCCATTGATGGATCATCTCTCATGATGTTTCAGACACTCGCATATTAAAGTGTTGATTTTAAAATGTATAAAAATGTATTGGTAACTAGTGTTCACGTTTAATATGAAACACATGCGTAGACTCCTTTTTAATTGTGATTTAGTTACTTCAAAATACGAGTCATTTTTAATTGGGTGTTTCCATTATTTTGTCTACTCAATGTATATATAAATATACCATACATAAAGACACCATACAAGAATTGACTCGAGTCCACATAATACTAAATGGGCCCTATTCTGCTCAGGCATGTCTGTCTGGTGGTACCAATCAATGGGTATGCATCAAACGATGGTACACCAGGTTCACAGAGCCACAGAAACCACGGGCCCGAACTGAGATGGAAAGCAATATTTATACTACTGGAACTGTATTGGAGTTATCTCCAAGACACACTATCTCCAGAACATTCACAGGATCATAACCAACACCCTATTGGAGATATCAAGTCCAGCACATTTATTGGATCATAACCATCTCCCTGTTCAATGAGGATGCCAGTCTTAATTTATCTCTGAAATAATATACAACCATTTCTAGAGTGAACGAGAGCAGTGAGGATCTGCAGGCAGCAGAGAGCAAGAGAGAGAGAGAGAGAGAGATTGTACACGCCCAGAATATCATTGCCAAAAACCACCTGGCCCCTCTGTGTGCTCAGTGAGTCGGCGAGGTTAATGAGATACCCCCCCACTCCAAGGTAGCCGTTCCCTCCGATCAAATTTTAATAAACAATTTGCGACAGAGCTGCATCTCTCAGATACTGCTGTGTAATTGCCCCTCTCCCTCCCCAATCTGCCCGTGCCCACCCCCCCTCACAGTATCCCCTCCCCCAGCACACACACCCTCTCACTCAGCAAAGCAATTAGTTCCCAAACGACCCACCCCTGCCATCCCCCTCGTCCCCCCGTCCCCCCGTCCCCGTCCCCTTCCAGGCCAATAAAATAAAATCAGGTTATAAACATAAATTAATAGAGCAATAAACACACACAGCTGTTAGCGGAGACAGGGCAGATCTGGCCGTTTCATTTAGCCATGATTTAATCCGGTGCCTCCTGGCGCCCGGTGTGGTAGCACCTCTCGGCGTAATAGGCGTGGCGGAGTGATTTGGTATGCCCCGGCGCCCGTCCAACGTGCGCCGCTCGCTGGGCGCAACAATCGCTCACTGCCCAGAATCAATCTCGCCGCTCTGAGCTGCGTGACCCGACCTAGCCTGTCACAGCCTGTCTCCGCTGCTCACACCTAATACAGACTGCAGCACTTCTACAAATCGCAGCACTTCATTGAATACTGGACGTGCTGACAGTATAGTTGAATACGTTCATCAGGATAGTTGATTATGCTGACAGGTCAGTTGATTCTAGCCCTTCTTGTTGCACTGCTATTGGCTCTAATAGTTCATTTTATTCATTTTAGAATGAATACATTTGCTGTTGCTCTTATTAGCTTACTGAATGCACTGATGTACTTGGTTTTTTAAGTCACCCTGGATATGAGTGTGTACTGAATGTAATGTATAGTAAAATGCATAGTCGTGGTCCATTGCTCCATAGGCATTCAATCTGTGTACATAATCACTGTACATTATGGCTAAAAATAATATTCAGTGCACAGGTTGAATATTCCTATAGTGATATCAAAACAGTATCAAATATAATGTTACTTGAGAGGTCTTGCTTGCTACCATGTCAATGACGAGATCAATATCACTCGATACGGAGAGTTTTAACATTAGCTGGCGCTAGCTACCGTGCCTGTGTGGCTAATGTGCATCGAGGTTGAAAATGAATTAGCAAAGGCCTCCCGCGTGGCCCAGTGGTTACAACGTTCGACGCTGGCCACAGAGACCGGGGTTCAATTCCCCATCTCGCCAGAGTCAGCTCTGGTCGGGAGCGCCACCAGGGGTCCGCTCCAGGGAGGGGGGAGGGAAGCCGACATGATGTTCGCTGCGCATAAGAGTGGCCCTGTAGTACCGGGTTACGGTCGACACTTGGCGAGTGCCGTCTCGGAAGAGGCGTCAGGTCGCCTTCGTCACTACCGGTCGCAGGACTACGGCAGCGAACTCACATTACTAGGGGGGGGATTGACATAGAAATAGCGGGTCTAATTGGCTACCAAATTGGGACAAAAATGTGACAAAAATCAGAAACAAAAATTATTAAAAAGAAAATGAATTAGCAAACCAGATAACTAGCTTCCTGACAAAACAGAGGCAGGGGAGCTTCTGCGTACCAGTTCCTCTACAGTGTATCACAGTCGTGATACACTGTAGAGGAACTAGTAACTGCACAATGAAAACAACCACATTCACACACGGTTGTGCATGTACGTAAGTGCACGTAGGGTGTAGGATCAACCGGCCACCAGTTAACCACTCTGTGCAACGCCTCCACGCGCCTCTCGACTTCCTCTAAGTCACGGCTCCTGAATCAGGTGGTTCAGTGCCTAACTGGAACAAAAGCCTGCCGGTACGGTAGCCCTCCAGGATATCAGGGAGATTTTTGCACAGACGGTTGTTAATGCATGGATATATGGATATGCTCGCTGGGCTTGACACAACACAGCACAATACAAAAAGCTTTTATGTAGCGCTCTTCGTTTGAGCGTCCCTTGGTGCTTTACAACAAGTAGCACGGTGCTAGACAGTCTCTGAACAGAAGGCGAAATGAAGACGAGCCTAAGTGAGCTGAACGCACTGTTGTCATCATCAAAAATGTGTATGATCTTATGGCCGGCGTTGAGTAGCCCTGTAGACACTGCGGCCCTCCAGGACCAGGGTCGGGTGGCCCTGACCTGAAGTCGCCATCTTCAGATGTCACACCTGCCACAGCTTGACTCGAGCCACCTGCCACTGTGCCGCCGGTCTATTTAAAACGGCAGCAACAGGAAGTCAAAGAAGCGGAAGAGGAAGCGGATCAGTGTGGGCCAATTGTCCGGAGCAGTGTATATATCTCGGGTCTGTTCTGCTTTGCAGGCGGTGTGTTATCTGTCCTCTGGAGGGGAATGACACTGCTGCTCAGTAGGAGTTTCCTCTGTCTGACCTCCGGGCCTACAGAGAACTATATATATATATATATATATATATATATATATATATATATATATGTATGCAATTTCTCAGAACTACAGTCCACCCCTGAGTGGGGGGAGATTATCCATCCCCTCAGTCACACAAAACACACGCAGAGTCTGCAAGTACACCGATCGTACACAGCGTGTCTGTGTCTTTATCAGTATCCGATACGGACACACTTTCATGCGGCGCAACGCAGCCACGGACAGAGGACAGACGTGCGTAGAGTCAGCGGTGTCACTTTCTGCCGTCCTGCTGCTCGTCGTGTGATAGGGTATCGTCTCCCACACACCGAGTGGTCCTCTGGCATTTGTCGGCTATTTCACTGAGCTCAAGGAGGAGCACAGGGTGAAAGCAGCTCAAAAACCAATAATCCAACTGTGAAACAAGAGAGAAAAATAACAACATATTTTTAGCCTCCTGTACGTCTCTATTTTTAGCCTCCTGTAGAATGATCGTGGACCTCCTCAGCATTTTTATTTTGACGTGTTGGGTTCGACGCACACAAATTATTTTCTTATTTATTTGTGTGAGGTGGTAGCTCTATTTGGAACACCATAGATAGGCAAGACCAAGACTGTGTCAGAGTGAATTTCGCTCCATTTGCCATTATCTGGCAGTGGCTCTGAGATATGCCAGTCTGCCCTCTCCATGCCTAGCACCCTGTCCTGCAGAGCAAGAGCATATCCAAGCAGAGGAAAAGCAGGCTTGAACGTTAATCCCGGAATGAAGAACACGGTCCACGGACTTGTTGATAGAAGGCCTAGTCATTCCTGCACAGATAGCCCCGAGTCACTCTCTGCTGACTAAAACCGAAAGCATCACCTTTGAGTACACTCATCTTTTATTAAACCACAACAAAAAAACACTCAAACTTTATTAGCTAAAGTGCAGTTTTGCATAATGAAATCAAATCTGCCTTAAAGCACTGAACAGTGTTTTCCAGAGGGACCTAAAACATTAAGAAAACGCAGAGCCAATTGGCGGAAGAAATTATTACGGAACAGTACGGCTATACCCAAATATGAGCATCGCACAGCAAGGCCCAGCCATCGCACAGCAGGCCCCGCCCCCAGCGACAAGTGCAGCAGCGCCGCGTGTGCGTAACTCTTGACGTGTAAAACCCAGATAAAACCCCCTGTGCTCTCACGTCTCTCCCCTGAATGCTGAGCGCTGACACCCTGTGAAAGAGCACTCTATGCACATTAATAACCAGATATCAAAGAGCGGCCCGGTCCCACTGGAGATCGCTTAATGCACATTAATAATTCCGTATAAAATAAAACCGCAGTCGCCGTCTTCCTGCAGTCAGCTATGCACTATGCGTGCCTCTTTGAAATTGAGGCTGTAAAGAAGAGGCCCGGCAACCAATCAGAAGCTTTCATGGAGATCTTCAGATGGCAGCAACCCATGGCCCCTTCGACCCTGAGATCTCACCAAAGGACCTAGAGACAGGCAGGCAAAAATACACAGTGTCGCATTGGGGGGGGGGGGGAGGAGGTGGGCACTGCGGTGAGTGTTATGCAAGCACGCGAGACAGCCACTTGCTCCTGCTTGGGGGCGGGGGGGTAGAAGTTGGTGTGAGAACAGCGCGCCGGGGGGGGGCGATAAACGCTAAATCTCACTCAGACGCTTCATCAGCAGTTGTCTGACAATGCCCTCTCCATCCTGCGTCCAGCCCAAGAGCCATGCCACTCAGGGGCTAAAGGCACTGCAGATGACCCTGCTGAGTCAGTCCCTTTGTGTGTCACACAAGTATTCTCCCACTGTGCTCAGAGCGAGAGTCAAAATCATGCACCCTGCATGAAACAGCAGCAATGTAGGCCTCTCGCATCTCGCAAGTAATCGTTGTATTTACCATATCATTTCCAAACATCAGCTGCTGCAACCCTGAAGGAAATAAAATGTTCTGCACCTTTGGTTCATAGCTTGGCTAAGAAAGATTCTCCATAAAAAAAGAGTAAAAAAGCTGCCTATCAGGGACGTGGCTTGTCTCTGCCAGACTGGTCCTGGCCGTTAGCCCCGATTGGGGGTGGCATTTGGCTGTCCACTTGTGAGGGGGGGGCGGTCGGCACAAACTCGCTGAGAAGCACGTAAGGGTGTCTCCAAAAGGGGGTCGTGAGTTCCGATCTCGAAGGAGGTGGATCATCTTGGAGAGTAGCTTGCCCCATAGAGACGGGCAGCGAGTTCGTAGGGGAGGGTTAACCAAAATAAATAGAGGGTATAATTGGCTTCCAAATTGGGGGGAAAAATCTCAAACAAAATTGAAAAAATAAATAAGTAAAAAGTAAAGTAAAAGTAAAAAAAGAAAGAAATGGGCCCCCCAGGTGCTGTAATGGTAAAGGCCCTGAGTGCCAGTTGCCCATTGCGACCGGGGTTCGATTCCCCGGCTGCGCCAGTACGGCTCTGGCCGGGCGTACCGCTAGGGGGCGGGAATTGGCTGTCCGCCCCAGGGAGGGGGGGGGGACGCTGGTATGAGCTTGCTGCAGAAAGCCTCTCTGGCTGTATCGGAATCACGGTTGGCGCTGAACGAGTTCAGTCTCGAAGGAGGCGCTGTTCCTGCCACTACCGGTATCAAAGTAGGCTTGCGGTGGGCTTGTGGGAGGGTGGGGGTAGTTAGAGTACTAAAGGGTACAATTGACCACCAAATTGGGAGAA
The DNA here is from genome assembly GCA_029706075.1 of Aldrovandia affinis. NCBI lineage: Eukaryota > Metazoa > Chordata > Actinopteri > Notacanthiformes > Halosauridae > Aldrovandia > Aldrovandia affinis. The sequence continues at coordinate 3,421,956 of JAINUG010000010.1, forward strand.
GAAAAAAACGGGAGGGGGGGGGGGGGGGGGTAAGAAAAAAGAATGAAAACCAGAAAGAAATGTTAAATAAAATCTTTGGTCTTTGGTGGTTTTCACTGGAAGAAAGCAAAATGAACCCCCAGCACAGCTTCACAAACAACAGCCCGAGAGGTTTGTGACAATCAAATTCTCTGTTCACTAGACCCTGCTGAGAAAACACACTCACGCAGAGAGAGAGATGGAGAGAGAGAGTGAGGAGAGAGAGAGAAAGAGAGCAAGGATAATCTCACTGATAGAGAGAGGCAGTGGCTCGGGTTTAGCAGAAAGGATCCTGTCTCTCTCTAACTGGATTTGAGTTGATCCTGTTCAGCAGGCGGGGATCTCCGTTGAGTGGCTCGGCCAGGACTTCTCCCGTGGGCGAGCTGATTGGACAGGGACACTTTCAAGTACGGTTAACAGCTCCTTGTAAGATCTGAGTCTAGGAGAGGAACACGGGAGGATCACGGAGTGACACGGGGGAGGCTCATCTGCATCAGTCAACACCATGACAACACCAGAGGGCCACGTCGCCGTGCCTGATTGCAAACTACCCGTCGCCCCTCTCGGTCTCCCATTTCCTCTTACCAGCACTGCCTCCTCGGCTTTTCTCAAGACCTCGACAGTAAGGACACTAGACCCGAGTGACAGAAGCACATTCCTCTCTGCTCCGGGTTTCCTGTCCCCCCGCTGTGCTCCCCCCCGCCCCCGTCGGACACAGCCTGAGTTCCCCCACAACAACCACCCCCCACTGCCCTGAGCAGGAGGAAAGCTGACAGGAAAGGGCTACAAAGCAGGATGTGAGAGGGCCCTGAGAGGGGGGGTGTCAATATACTGGGACATCTGTGTTTTTTTTGTAATGGATTAAAACATTTAAAAGAAAAAGATTGATTTGATACGATATGATTTTGGACCCTCCTATTACGTTTTCACAGTCTATTACGTTTCATTCCTCTTGCAAGAGAGCTTGCAAGCTCTCTTTCTACCTTATTTCTGAGTACAGTGCTTTTATTTATTTAAGAGTACAGTGCTTTCATTATTGTTTTTGCACTACAATACCTACATGCCACGCCCTGCACTCACTCAGATGTGAAAACAAAGACTCACAGAGGATTCTGGGAAGTGGTCAGGGTAGGCAAGAAGGAACACGCCTCCCTGGCAGGGGATATACTCTGCAGCGTATCCTGATCTGGCCTGATCTGACTCCCCCTCCCACACACACAGACACACATACATACACAAATGCATGCGCACACACAAATACACACACCCACACACGCATACACACACAGACGCACACAAACACACATGCATACATAAACGCGTGCACACACACACAAACACACACACACACATATGTGCACATACGCACACACATACACACACACATACAAATACATACATAAATGAATGCACACACACAAACACACACACACACTCACACACGCACGCACACAAGGACACAGACGCACGCACGCACGCAGATACGCGCATGCACACACACACACACACACACGCACACGCATACACAAACACACACACACACACACACACACACAGACTTTGTGCGAGGGTCACTCATGCGCGAAAGCTTTTACAACAAAACAGAGAGAGAGCGGATTAGCAAAGCTGCTTAAAAACCCAAACGACCAGCGCCTGCCGTTCTGTGGGCGCCTCGCCAGTGAGAGATAGGAGAGACGCGCCGTTTCTGCACCACGCGATAGACGACGGCCCGACTCCTCTTTGGAAAACTGCGGTTGCGATGACTTGAGTGCGCACAAGCAGCTTTTTAAAGCCGCACTTCCTCCCCTTCCATTATCCTCTGGAGTGGTAATTATAGAGGCTACAGCTGGTAAACACCCCCGCCAATTCTTACTACCTGATTTTTTTTCCACTATGTAGAGGTAAACACTTACAATGGAGGGTGGTAGAGACAGTCTCGCCCTGAATTCTTCACCCACTAGCATTTTTAGTGTCTCGTGCGCAACGCTTCACATTCCTCTCTCTGTGAGCCGTCTGCAGGGACGCCAAACCTAAACAGTGTTTCTGAGAGCTGGCTGTCTGTAGAAAGAACAAACCAACGCAGACAGCAGGATGCATGAATCAGAGGGTGGAATTCACCACCTGGCCTTTGTTCTCACTCGGCAGGTGGGTCTCAGTACTGCCCCCCGGAGGCAGAACAGGAGACAGACGGGTGGAATGTAAGTGCGAGCGACAAACGGCAAAGAACAACCCGCAGATCCCCCGGCTACAGCCCCTTGTTTCTGATTTTCCCTCCCTTTCTGCACAGCAGAGCAGAGATTCACAGTCCTGCCGGGAATACAGGGGACCTGCAGGATCAGAGTAGAAATATGAGATCCTGACACATGCTGTTAAAATAACTGTGGGCTACCCGGAGGAGGGGGTGGGGGAGGGCGTATGCACATGCATATACAGAGACCCACAGCTTTGGTCCAGGCAGGCCCAGCCTGGAGGGCTCCCTGATATTGGACCAGTCACGGCCTAGTATGAGGGGCTGTTCCAGAAACACAACGACTTCAGGTTGGGGGGAAATGAAAAGACGAGACTCACCCCTGGTCACGTCACAGTGAAGACACCATCTGCACACACCATCCTTTCCTCCCTGATATCTGCCTGTCTGCTATTTAAAGCGACAAACACAAGTCTGGATCTGTACATTACTTGCCCTGTTACTGTCTGACTCTGTATATTACTGGCACCGTGACTGTCTGGATCTGTATATTACTGGCACCGTGACTGTCTGGATCTGTATATTACTGGCACTGTGACTGTCTGGATCTGTATATTACTGGCACCGTGACTGTCTGGATCTGTATATTACTGGCACTGTGACTGTCTGGATCTGTATATTACTGGCACTGTGACTGTCTGGATCTGTATATTACTGGCACTGTGACTGTCTGGATCTGTATATTACTTGCACTGTGACTGTCTGGATCTGTATATTACTGGCACTGTGACTGTCTGGATCTGTATATTACTGGCACTGTGACTGTCTGGATCTGTATATTACTGGCACTGTGACTGTCTGGATCTGTATATTACTTGCACTGTGACTGTCTGGATCTGTATATTACTGGCACTGTGACTGTCTGGATCTGTATATTACTGGCACTGTGACTGTCTGGATCTGTATATTACTGGCACTGTGACTGTCTGGATCTGTATCGTATCTCAACCCCAAATAAAGGTTGATTGCTGTAGGATCCAACAGCTGTGAATCACCACCATGACAACACCATCATCATTACGCATTGACACACACACACACACACACACACACACACACACACACACACACACACACACACACACACACACACACACACACACACACACACACATACACAGTGTCTCACACAAACTCAGGCCCAAACTTGCACACACACACACACACACACACAGTCTGTCTCATATTAACTCTCACGCACAATCACATACACTGTCTTATACAAGCTCAAACACACAGACACACACACACACACTCCTGTGCATGCTCCCCCACATGCTGGCAGGGTGTGCTGCTGTAGACATACCCCCACTGCCCCCACACCTGTCCACACTGTGGGGAGGCTCTCTGGTCACATTCTGATTCCTGTTGGTCCTGTCGGTGACAGAATGTGTCTGCGCTGAGCTCCAGCTCCCCATCAGGAGGGCTGGAAGCCTCCAGCTATGACCTCAACTTCCCATTATCAGAAACACACACACACACACACACACACACACACACATATATGCACTCACACACACAAAGACACACACACAAGGTGTGCACTTTGCATCACTCTGATCTGGCTCTCTCTGCTGTACGCACAACTGCCGAGATGGGCAGAGTTGTTCTGTAGCTGAGACAGTGGGGCCGACTGCAGCTCGACGTGAATCTGAGAGAAACAGAAACACCCAGCAGAGTCTGTGTTTCTCCTGCTTTCCTGCAGCGAATGCTTAAATAATGCAGAGCAAAATACAGCCTACTCTTCTAAACACCCGAACAGTGCCCAGAAAATGCTCTGTACTGCACTGTCTCACACACACACACTCACAGACACACTCTCTCTCTTTCTCTCTCACACACTTTCTCTCTCTCGCATACATTTTTCTGTCTTTCACACAAACAGAAAGGGTTTGTGTGAAACACACACTCTCTCTCTCTCTCTCTCTCTTTCTCTTACACATGAGCACACACACACATACACACACACACACACACACACAGAAACAGACAGTGTGAGTATGTTGGCCCTCTCTCTCAGGTATTGCAGCAACGTCACTGATTAAAATAGCTTCGACCCACATAGCTCTGTCAGTGCTTCAGCTGCTCCTTCCCTGAATGAATGATCTGACCCTGGCAAGCACCGCACCATGGATGCCATGCCCGTGATCTGACTAACCCTAACCCATAGACAACACCTACGCAGGATTAACCTAACTCATGGACCACGCCTACGCAGGTTCAACCTAACCCAAAGATCAAGCCCACGCAGGCTCAGTGCCTAAAACTGAGTCAGTTTAGGTGGGTCAGTGAAAGGGAAAAAATATTAGGAAGCAACGCATGCACAATCTACAATGGCAAAATAAATACATAAATAAATACCAGGAAGGAATAGTCCTGGTCTGAACACAACAGTACATCTTATTTGAAAGTACTTATCACGTCCTTTTACAGTAACAGCCAGTCACTGTAAACGCTGTTTAATGCAGCAAGAAGATGGTAAAAGATGTGTGTGAGATTATCACACCCTGACATGCAATGAGGTGGGGAGACATCACACACAGGCACCCACGCTGGGTCCCGGGTGTCCCAGACCACGGCAGCACCTTGGTAACAATGATACTTAAGGTATCTGCACTGCTAACAAACTGAAACTGTCAGGTCTTTGTATCACACTCAATGCTCACAGCTATCAACTGATGTGCATACTTAGCTCACGGTTAAAACAAAGAGGAAACTTTAGGTATATGCATGTGTATGTGTGTGTGAGTGTGTGTGTGCGCATGTGTAAGTATGAGTGTGCGTGCACTGATTTCTCATACAGCCTTAGAAGGGGCACTCTATCGTTCTTTGTCTCAATCTGCCTGTCCTCTGTCTCTTCCCCTCTAGGAGTGGATTCTACCTCGGAAAAAACGATCAGGTTCTCTGAAACTGAGTACAATTTCCCCTGGCTGCATTTACATCTCTCAGCTGAAATCAAAGCAAAAGTAAAGGGGCCAGGCCTGCCTGGTGGTCAAATACTGCTGCTTAGCAACAGGTGACAGTCAGGGCCGTATCCAGGAGTCGAGAATTACCGAGATTATGAGACCTAGCCCCTCTAGGAGTGTTCGACACGAGAAATGTCACTAAGAAATATTTTATGTAATGTAATTTTTATGTAAAAAGTTAATTCACGATAAGAGTAGTAGACTATCATGCTTTTATGAATGGCCACTGAAAATGTACACTACAATTTAGCTAGCTTTGTGCCAATCACCCATGTCAATGTATGCTATGATAGCTAACGTTAGCCTAAATTAGCCTAGCCTAGTCTGTAAATTAGCCTAGCCTAGTCATCACTGTAGTCTCACTAAAAAGTGGTTTGTGTAACAGTCAGCTAGACAGAGACAGCTACGTTTAGCTAGCGAGTACACAAAACTGCACACAAAGTAGCTATCGATAGATGATCTCTGGAGATGAATAGCATTAATCTGGTTATAATACAAGCAGTCAACTTTTTTATAATGTGAGAGATCTCTACACCTATATTATGCTTCGCTTGGCTTAAGATCCGCAGTTTGAGTTACAACTCCCGCTGTGGAGCAAAGTCGTCCCAAGCATCACTGTGTCATCTTTGCTAAGCAAAGATTTTGTAGTAACGATGAGATCCGCCTGCTCGGTACGGGTCCACTTCACCACCACACACACAGAGAAGTAATGACGATGACGGTGATCAGGCGAATAAGTGGTAATCTTGGCTTTGTACAAAATCTTTGCTATACCAAAGTGAAGTCATCTTATGGACAGTAGTTCACCACTTTTATTAAATATTACACTGAATAAGTATGTAAAAAAAATACAACTCAGACTCAAAAAATAACCTCGGTGTCCTCAATGGTAGATACGGCCATGGTGAGTGGAGGTACTGATGGACCTCAGGTTGTTGCACACCTGTGCCGAAACTCTGTGTCGATACATGTGTCAATGTGGGCATGTCCCAATTTGTGTGTGTGTCAACGTGTGCATATCCCAATTCTTGTATGTGTTAAGGTGTGCATGTCTCATTTAATGCATATGTCAATGTGGTTGTATCCTATTGTATACGTGTGCCAATATGTGTGTGTCCCAATTCTTGCATGTGTCAATGTGTGCGGTGCTGGTGTGAAAACATAGGGTGCATGTGATGTGCCTAGTGCAGTGTCCAGCATAGTAGCTTTTCGCAATAGCCAGCACCCATGCTTGAAGCAACCTGCTTACAAGTGCCTGCCACTGGCTAGCCCCTTGCAAGGAAGTACAAAAAGGGGAGCAGAGTATGTAAGCCTCCCCCTGCCAGAACACAGCCTCTCCACCACCTAGACTCCAGCAGTGCCAGTCAGACAGAAAACCCGGCTTGGACTCCGTAGGCAGTTCAATGAGTGCATCATTGTTCTGGCAACTCCTGCAGCCAAACTGGTGCCATATTTAGCAGTTCCCCATTCCTTTGGATCATGCCAGCAAGGCCGAGAGGAAGGCCCTGATGCCTGGGCAACACAAAGCCTCCTCAAACTGCCCAGGGTATTTGTGCCCTGGAGAGGAAACTCCAGCTTCACTACACAGTGAAGGGACAACACAGGAGGTTAGCAGTTACCGGTTATAAGCCTTTTCTCAACTGGCGTAGATGGACGCCAGGGGCAACCTCTGATGGTGGGACAGATCCTCAGATCTCACTGGACAGCTACCGCCCGCCTTAAACTGGGCAGCCCCCAGCCAATTAGGTGCTGCCCTGCCACAGCTCACCTGCTTCATTGGGTGCATGGAGTTTAAGGATCTGTCCGAACAAGTGGGCTGTAAAACCAATGCACCAGACAAAATAAAATAAAAATAAAAAAACAGCATTGAGACTGGGATGTTGGAACGTCAGAACAATGCAACCTGGTCTAACAAAAAAACGTAAAGATATCAGTGACACTTGCAAGACAGTGGATATAAACAACCAACTGCAAGATTTGCAAATGGACATAGTCACACATAGTCAAACCCGACTCATGGTGCATCATCAGGGCCACTGCGAGAAAAAGACTACACCTTCTTCTGGCAGGGAAGGAGCCTGGAGGAGACTCGGGAATATGGAGTAGGTTCCTGTTAGGAACACGCTTTTGGGAGCAATAGTGCCACCTACAGGTGGATCAGAGAGGATCCTAATCCTCTGCCTGAACACCATCATGGGGCCTGTCCACCTGGTCAGTGCATACGCACTAACACTCAGCTCTCCAACCGAAATAGAGGACCGATTCTATGAGGAACTTGACACGGCACTAAGAAACATCTCCAAGCATGAACACCTCTACCTGCTTGGTGACTTCAATGCAAGAGTTGGCACCAACTACAACTCCTGGCCCTCCTGCCTTGGACACCACGGCATTGGAAAAATGAATGAAAATGGACAATGCCTCCTTGAATTCTGCAAAGGTCAGGCCACGAGCACCAGCTTGACCTAATTCCAACATGAAGTGCTGACCTCAGGAGCATCCTCCACTCCCACAGACTGCATTGTGCAGACTGCGACACAGACCACTCATTAGTATACTGCAGAGCCAAACTGCAGCCGAAAAAACTCCACAAAGCCAAACACCCAGGAGCCCCAAGCATTGACAGCAGCAAAACAACCGACCCAAAGAGAGTGGCAAACTTCCTCTGTGCCCTAGAGCAATCCTTTCCCCACTCACTCCAACCCCACTCTGTCAATCAGAAGTGGGACAAGTTGCGCGACACCATCCACAGCCTTGCCTTGTCAGCCTTTGGGAAAAAACAGGGCAGAACAAATGACTAGTTTGAGGTGCGAACAGCAAGGAGGAAAGTCCAACAAGCCTCAAGATGCTGTGCCAATGAGCACTGGCTGCAGCTCTGTAAGAGCATACAATCGTCAGTTGACACAGGCAACATCTGGGGCATGTACGATGGCATCAAAAAGGCAATGGGACTAACACCACATACAACAGCTCTTCTGAAATCAGCCACAGGTGAAAGAATCTCTGACTGTTCTAAACAACTGGACCGCTGGGTAGAGCACTATTCAGGGCTGTATGCCAATGATATAACTGTGTCCCAAATAGCACTAGACTATGTTAAGCAACTGCCCACTATGGAAGAACTCGATGCAGAGCCAACAATCGAGGAACTCAGTAAGACAATCAACAACTTGGTTAGTGGGAAAGCACCAGGCACCGATGGGATAACAGCCGAGATACTCAAATGCGGAAAAATGCGGAAAACTCAAACTGCTAAAAGAGCTCCATGAGCACATCTGCCTGTGCTGGAGGGAAGGCGCTGTACCACAGGATATGAGCGATGCAAACATTGTCACCTTGTACAAGAAAAAGGATGACAGGAGCGATTGCAACAGCTACCACGGCATCTCTCTCCACTGGCAAGCTTTTTGCTAGGGTTGCACTAAACAGACTCCAGGCCGTCGCCGAAAGAATCTACCCAGAGTCATAGGCAGGGTTCAGAGCTGGAAGATCCACCATGGACATTGTCTTCTCACTGAGGCAACTCCAAGAGAAATGCAGAGAGCAGAGGAAACCACTCTTCTTGACCTTCATCGACTTCACTAAAGCCCTTGACCTTGTGAGCAAGAGCGGCCTCTTCAAGATGGTCGAACATATAGCTTGTCCCCCTAAGCTTCTTAGCTTCCTCCAGTCCTTCCACAACAACATGGAAGGCACTATCCAGTTTGATGGGTCCAATTCAGTCTTTGCACCACCTTGTTCGGGATCTTCTTCTCCCTCCTCCTTCGGCAAGCTTTTGGGTCCTCCACTGAAGGAGTCGACCTCGACACAAGAACTGATGGGAAACTCTTCAACCTCGCCCGGCTCAAGGCAAAAACCAAAGTGGGACCACTCCTCGTCAGAGACTTGCTGTTTGCTGATGATGCAGCACTGGCAGCTCACTCTGAAGAACACCTACGAACACTCATAAGCCGGTTCTCCCAAGCATGCCACGACTTCAGCCTAAACATAAGCCTGAAAAAAACAAAAACAATGGTGCAAGGCATTGAAAAAGCAACTATGCACTGGAAGCTGTCAACACCTTCACTTACCTTGGGTCCACCATCACTGACAACCTCTCCCTTGATGCTGAGCATAGCAGTCGCATCGGAAAAGCACAAACTCACAGTTAGAGTATGGAACAACCAAAAGCTGACAGTGCACACAAAAATACAGGTGTACAGTGCCTGTGTCACCAGCATGCTCCTCTATGGTGGCGAAACCTGGACACTCTATGCACACCAAGAGAGGAGGCTCAATACCTGCGCTGCCTGAGGCGCCTACTGGGTATCACCTGGTAGGACAGAGTGCCATACACCTCCATCCTGGAGAGGGCAAAATTCCCTCATATGCACTCGCTAATATGCATACCTGAGTCAATGACGACTCCGCTGGCTTGGCCATGTTCGACGGATGGAGGACGGACGCCTACCAAAGGACATTCTCTATGGAGACCTACTGGCCGCCCCCACCTTCAAGGACCTCTGTAAAAAAGACCTCCAGTGTTTTGGAATCGATGTGAATACCTGGGAAGATCCTGCCCAAGAGCGCCCTCTCTGGCAACAGTCCATAGGGAAGGACTGCTAAAAAACTAAGCCACCCTGGTGCAACACAGAGACACAAAACGTCAGAAGAGGAAGGAAAATACAAACGCTGCCCCAACTACATCAGGACCAACTTTCACCTGCATCAACGGTGGCAAAACCTGCCTCTTAAGGATTGGACTTCATAACCACAGAAGACGGTGCACCAAAACCTGAAACCTGACTCCAAGGCACAATAATCTATGGTTTTATGAGACTGCGATGCCGACGACAATGTGTGCATATCCCATTGCATACATGTGTCAATGTGTGTGTGTACAAATGCATGCATGTCAATGTGTGCGTGTCCAAATGCATGCGTGTGTCAATGTGTGCATGTCCAAATGCATGTGTGTGTCAATGTGTGCATGTCCAAATGCATGCGTGTGTCAATGCTGGCATGTCCAAATGCACGCATATCTCAATGTGTTTGTCCAAATGCATGCGTACGTGAGGAAAAACGACAACCACATCACCAGGCGGGCGGAAAGAGAAGCTTCTTAAAATGCAGAGCAATCTCTTTGACCTTTTATTCAAACAGTTTGAGGTCAACGTTTGTCTTTGTAACTATGGCTCAATGAATAAAATAGTGAAAGGTTCTCAATCTGCTAATCTCATCCATTTCATACACACTCTCCCTAAGGCACTGAAGATGTGTGAATTGTTGATTGGTGGCTTTGGGAGGGAATTTCAACAAGGTTTATGAAGAGTGGGAGTCCCTTAACTCTGCAAAAGCCCATGAGCTGTTAAATAGAATTCCTCTCTGTACAGACACTTCACGTATTGCCCACAGAAACCACCTCCTGAAGTCTTCCTCAGCCATATACATACCCCAATTATCACACAATCTTTTATTTATCAGAGATGATTATTATTACTGTGTAACCAGCACATGCCTTTCTGGAAAACAGCAGGGCCTAAAGATCAACCAGGAGAGAGAGAAATCAAGGGAGGGAGTGACACAGACAGAGTTAGAGAGGGGGAACGTGAGAAAGAGAGATAAATGGAGGTAGGGAGATACAGAGAGAAGCCAAAGGCAAATTCCAAAACTATCAAAAAAGCCCCCATTTTGTTAGCCATTATCTGTGGACTATAAGTTGTGTGCAGCGTGTGGCGGTTGGGCCGTGTGTTTGTGGTGTGTGTATATGTGCGTGCGGCATGTGTGTGCTGCGTGTGTGGTATGTGTGTTGTGTGTGTAAGCCATGTGTGTGGTGTGTGAGATTTGTGTGTACAACATGTGCATGATGTGTGTGTGGTGCGTGCATGGTGTTTGTGCAGCATATTTGAGGTGTGTACAGTGTGCGGTGTGTGTGGTGTGTGTGTGGCATGTGTATCCCATGTGCATGGCATGTGTGATGTATTTGCATGGCCTGTGTATGGTGTGTTTTAGGTGTGTGTGTGTGTGTGTGTGGCATGTTTGCAATGAGTGTACAGCCTGTGTGAAGCGTGTGCAGTGTGTGGAGTGTGTGAAGCGTGTGTACCCCAGCGTTCGAGTGAAACTGACAGGGTCCTCTGTGGCTCGGCCCGTTAATCAAAGCCAGAGTGCCGACGCCACTGGAGACGACCTCATGCATAAAGATGGGGGTCGCTGAGCCTTCGCCCGACCCCCCCGGCCTCTGCAGAAGTTGCTGACAGATGATTCCTGCCCTCCCCCGGGGAGGAGAGATGCGTGGATGACATTGCCAATTTGCCAGCAGCTCTGAAGCCCGTGATAATCACCGCGCTCCCACTTCCTGCAGACGATCTGTTCCACCAGAGGATCGCCAAGCATTTGACCGATAGCTTTTCGGCAGCAGTGTCGGGAGCAGTGGCCGATGGACCCCTGACAGCCCTTGTCCAATCACATAGCTCAGAACCCTGGGCTATGGTTCACCCCGTCAACTTGCCTTACAGAGCACGGCCACAACTGTGACCACGACCATTCTTTTGCCTCTAGGTTCTACTCGGTTTGCTAACCCCATGCTGCGGTGTGTCGTAAAGAACAGAAACCCATATCTGCTCATGTGTAGGGTAAAAGATATAGACCACACTGGTAAAAAAGGTTGTATGGTTCCATTTGTTTTCTTAAATAATCATTTTAAAACATTCACTCTCGCTTGCCTCAACAGTGAGGCTGAATTTGTGTGATGTTTTACACCTCTGGAGTATAACAATGGACTCAGACAAGGCCTAAATGCCTACGATGGCTGTCAACACTCGTTGATGTGTTACAACATCCTGGGTTCTGCCATTCTGTGATTAAGAATCATATCCTTCCCCTTTTGCACAGTTTAGCAATTAAGGGGTGGTTACTCTTGAAAATACAGGAAAAACATACACCCCTAAATTCTTTTTTTTTGGCACTGAGATGATTCAGATTCAGTAATGTTTCACAATGTGTTTAATTGAATTACAGTCTGCAGAGGCTGTTGATGGTAGATTAAGGTCATGTGTGGTAACATTTTAAGTTTATCACTGGTCCTGTTAAAACAGTGTTGACATTGCAAAGGTGAAACTTGTTTGAATTGTTTGTACAGGCTGTTAGCTGCCCACAGAGCCAGCCTATTCAAACTCTCTGCCATGGACCAAATCCACAAATATTCAAGCATTTAGCAATACATTTAAACATTAACACAGATGACAAATCAGTAAATACTACAGGTAACTATCAAAATAAAGGAGACAAACCACAAACCATTCAGTGACCACTTGTGGATGGAGCATTGTCATCCTGGAAGAGACTACTCCCATCAGGATAGAAATGCTTCACCATAGGATTAAGGTGATCACTCAGAATGGCTTTGTATTTATTGGTATTTACCTCGCCCTCTAAGGGGTTGAGTGGACCTAAATCACACCAGGAAAATGCACCCCATACCATAACAGAGCCGCCAGAACCCTTAATTTACTCATGTGTTTACTTTATTTTGGCAGTTATAGCTGTGATAGTAAGCATACTGTGATTGCATAAATTATGTTTTTTACTATTCGGTCGCTCCGTGTCCCTCAGGATATGTCAGGCAGAAATGTATTGAGCCGTATTCGGGGCTGTTGTTCCTGTTCCCTCTTATGTCTGTTCCTCTCTCTGTCTTTTTCTCTTCTTCTCTACCTCTTCTTCTCCCACTCTCATCTGGGGATTCTATGGGATTTTTATTCATTCATCCTTCTTCCCTCCCTACCCTCCCTCACTCGCTCTTTCCCTCCCTCTCACTCCAACCCTCTCTCCCTCTCATCTCAGGAACGCGGTGCCGGATATTTTCCTGCTGCGAGCCACAGTCCGCCGCCGTGTGTGAAGCCAGTGGCTGCCGCGCTCTGGTGATTATTACATAACTGGCACAACCACGACCTACAGTAACGGGAGATGCTGGTAGAGCGCCACACAGAGGAGGAGGAATAGGAGGAGTATCCAGAATCCTCCTCCTGGAATCCAGATTGGGTCGCTACCAAGTTCAGAGCTGGCTGGAGGGCGTAGGTGGTATTCTGAGGCCAGGATTCTGATAAGGCCCAGATACATGCGTGTGTGTCTCCATTTTTGATGAAGCTGTTGGCTGTGATTGCCCCTCATCCTGCCAACACTACCCTCTCAGCCCGCCAACTTCACATGCCCAGGACAGCCTGACCACCTTCCCACGCAGACTGAACCTCTTCAGGTTACATTTACAGGCTCCCTCGTACCTAACCCTCTTTCATAGCACTCCTACAAATCTCAGCACTTCATTTGCTGCTTATGTTGATAGGATAGTTGAGAATGCTGACAGTACAGTTGATCCTAGAACTTCTTGGATGGACTATTTGGCTGGACTTATTGTTAATTTTCCTTTTCTGTCGTATTGCTGGTCTTAGTAACCTAATTGAATGCACTTACGTACTTGGTTTAGTAAGTCACTCTGGATAAGTCTCTACCGAATGGATGTAATGTAATGTAATATAGTATGAAAGCCCTGATCGGACACATTTACTCTGGAGCAGGTGGCCTTTATTTATGAGGAAAGCCAATCAGAGATCCTGACATCTTGCTTAATGTATATAGCTATATGGTCTCTTGGTCACCCTCAGGGTTTAGTACTGTACCCTGGGGGGTTCGTTTTGTATTACTGGAGATGTGGTGTAATACTGTATGACTGTATAGACTGTATGACTAAGTATAGTCCCTAATGAATGTGGGCGTAGTCCTTTATTAACAGGGGTGTATTGTTGTATTAATTGAGGTGTAGTATAACCTGGGCAGACACTGAATAACTCCTTCAGTCCTGAAAGGCACCTGCAGCCATCCTAACCTAAACCATGTGCTTGCTTTACCAGCCAGAGCCACAAAACCAACCCAAGAAAACGAGCTGAGCCAAACCTGCCAGCCCCTTCCATGAACTGGGGATTTTTTGGGGGAGTGGGGTGGGGTGGGGGGAATGGTTCATCTACGTTTCCACTGTCTTTTAGGACAATGAATGCTCGTTGCTCTCCTCCAAACTTACCAAACTGCACTCCTCTCCCTAGCGCTCCTTGGTTACCACAGCAGTCACCAAGGTTTCAGTCCAGTGCTGCTCTGTGATCTAAATTTAAACTCTACTGAAGGGAAATCGATAAGAGAGGACGCCTCAGCTTCCTTCGGCTCCCAAAATAGATGCTTAAAAAAACAATAACAACAGAAAGAGCGTAAAGCAGTGAAAAAGCAGCAAAAAATATCCCAGCACTGCAGGTCAGTATGGGAGGAATGGGCTGGTGAGACGCAGGGTGACCCAATTACCAGCTCAGCCCAATCTTTAAACAGGGGTGACAGAGCCAATAGAGGGAGTGCAGTTGAGCCCTGACACTGCAAAGGAAAGACAGAGGAGAACCCCTAATGGAGGAGGGGTTATGTTTGCAGTGGCCAGCTTTCCCTGCACTGAAAGAGCTGTGAATGGAGTGGTCAGCTCTGCTCACCCTGGCACCTCTCCCCCTTGCTCTCTCTCTGTCCACAGTGACTGTGAGTCTTTGTTCAGTGGGACGAGCAGTGTCGTCTTTCAGAGAGAGTGGCATGGAGGAGGATAAAGCGATCACTCACCAGTCATCAGGGCTGCACCAGTGTCAGATCTAGGGGGCATGGTCAAATATGGCCTAGTTTCCTGCAAGGAGGTCTGGTCACCCACAACAAACATACTGTGATCTGCCTTACTGTAAGCATGAAATGTGTGTCTACCTTCTACACATATGATCCAAGGGCCTCAATCAAACTACCTGTAGTGAAGCAGAAAAGCGCCATTCTTTAAAGCCACCATGTGCAACACATACCTTTTTTTCGCCTGTTCTGACCTGTAAAAATGGACTTTTTTCCTTTATCCTTTACTAAAGCTGTATTTCTGCTGCTACTGGGAATAGGTCTTGAGCTACCCCCAGGCCATTGCGAGTAAGTGCTGAGCCACTGTGAGTAAACCCGGGCCACTGTGAGTAAGTGCTGACTCACTGTGAGTAAGTGCTGACTCACTGTGAGCAAGTGCTGACTCACTGTGAGCAAGTGCTGACTCACTGTGAGCAAGTGCTGACTCACTGTGAGCAAGTGCTGACTCACTGTGAGCAAGTGCTGACTCACTGTGAGCAAGTGCTAAAACACTGTGAGTAAGTGCTAAGACACTGTGAGTAAGTGCTAAGACACTATGAGTAAGTGCTAAGATACTGTGAGTAAGTGCTAACACACTATGAGTAAGTGCTAAGACACTATGAGCAAGTGCTAAGACACTATGAGTAAGTGCTAATACACTATGAGTAAGTGCTAAGACACTGTGAGTAAGTGCAAAGACACAATGAGTAAGTGCTAAGGCATTGTGAGTAAGTGCTGAGCCACTGTGAGTAAGTGCTAAGACACTGTGAGTAAACCCAGGCCACTGTAAGTAAACTCTGAGACACTGTGAGTAAACCCTGGCCACTGTAAGTAAACTCTGGGACAATGTGAGTAAACCCTGGCCACTGTGGGTAAGCGCTGAGCCACTGTGAGTAAGCGCTAAGCCCCTGTGAGTAAACGCTGGTGTGCTGGTGTGAAAACACAGGGTGCGTGGGATGCGCCAAGTGCCGTGTCTAGCACAGTAGCTTTTCGCAGTAGCTAGCACTTCTGCTTTTGCTTCAAGCAACCTGCTCACAAGTGCCTGCCACTAGCTAGCCCCTTGCAAGAAGGTGCAAAAAGGGGAGCAGAGTATGTAAGTCTCCCCCTGCTAATACACAGCCTCTCCATCACCAAGACTCCTGCAGTGCCTCCCTGCGGCAGCACATGGTAACTGGGGATCATATGACCCCAGGCTGAACTGCATGGGGATCTCGGTGCAGCAGTGGGCCCCAGAGGTGTGACATACAGACCCATCGGCATTTGGACATGCCCTGATGTCCACCAACCACTACCCCAACCATGGGCAAATAGCAAGACCCCCACTGCCTTGTGGGTATCCTCTGGAAGGAAAAGGCTAAGGGAGCAAACCCGGACAGAAAACCCGGCTTGGACTACGTAGTGCATCATTGTTTGTTCTGGCAACTCCTGCAGCTAAACCGGTGCCAAATGTATCGGTCCCCTGTTCCTTTGGACCATGCCAGCAAGGCCAAGAGGGAGGCCTTGATGCCTGGGCAACACAAGGCCTCCACAAACTGCCCAGGGTATTTGTGCCCTGGAGAGGAAACTTGAGCTTCACTACGCAGTGAAGGAACAACACAGGAGGTTAGCAGTTACCAGTTATAAGGCTTTTCCCAACTGGTGTAGAGATGGGCACCAGGGGCTACCTCTGATTGTGGGAGAGATCCTCCTACCTCAGGTCTCACTGGACAGCTACCAACCGCAGTCCCCGCACTGGACAGCAGCCCCCAGTCAATTAGGTGTTGTCTCACCACAACTCACCTGCTTCATCGGGTGCATGGAGCTTAGGGATCCGTCCCAACAAGTGGGCTGTAAAACTAACGCACAAGGCAAAACAAAACAAAAAACAAAACCAGTATTGAGACTGAGATATTGGAACGCCAGGACAATGGAACCTGGACTAACAACAAACCTTCAAGACATCAGTGACACTCGCAAGATGGCAGTTATAAACAACCAACTGCAAGATTTACAAATGGACATAGTCAGACTACAGGAAACCAGACTCCCATCATCAGGGCCACTGCGAGAAAAATATGATATCTTCTTCTGGCAGGGAAAACCCCCAGAGGAGACTCGGGAATATGGAGTGGGAGCTTTTGCTTTTGGGAGCAATAGTGCCACCTACAGGTGGATCAGAGAGGATCCTAATCCTCTGCCTGAACACCATCATGGGGTCTGTCCACCTGGTCAGTGCATACGCAGTAACACTCAGGTCCCCAGCCAAAATAAAGGACTAATTCTATGAGGAACTTGACACGGCACTAAGAAACATCTCCAAGCACGAACACCTCTACCTGCTTGGTGACTTCAATGCAAGAGTCAGCACCAACTACAACTCCTGGCCCCCCTGTCTTGGACACCACGGTATTGGAAAAATGAATGAAAACGGACAACGCCTCCTTGAATTCTGCACAATCCACAACCTATGCATCACTAATTCATATTTTCAGATGAGACCCCACCACAAAGTCTCCTGGAGACATCCGAGGTCAGACCACTGGCACCAGCTAGACCTGATTCTAACACGACGTGCTAACCTCCATCCTCCACACCCACAGCCTGCACAGTCCAGACCACAGTGCAGACACAGATCACTCATTAGTATACAGTACTGCAGAGCCAAACTACAGCCAAAAAAACTCAAACACAAAACCAAACACACAGGAGCCCCACGCATTGACAGCAGCAAAACAAGCAGCTCAAAGAGAGTGACAAACTTCCTTTGTGCCCTAGAGGAATCCCTTCCCCACTCACTCCAACCGCACTCTGCCAATCAGAAGTTGGACAAGTTGCGCGACACCATCCACAGCACTGCCTTGTCAGCCTTTGGGAAAAAAACAGGGCAGAATAAATGACTGAGGCTAACTCTCTTGAACAAGAGACTATCATTACAAATGCACACCTAACAACACTAAACCACAAGCTTTGCTAACAGCGACAAGGAAAGCCCAACAAGCCTCAAGATGCTGTGCCAATGAGCACTGGCTGCAGCTCTGTAAGAGCATACAATCGTCAGTTGACACAGGCAACATCTGGGGCATGTACGATGACATCAAAAAGGCAATGGGATTAACACCACATACAACGGTTCCTCCGAAATCAGCCACAGGTGAAAGAATCTCTGACCGCTCTGGACAACTGGACCGCTGGGTAGAGCACTATTCAGGGCTGTACGCCAATGACATAACTGTGTCCCAAATATCACTAGACTATGTTGAGCAACTACCCACCATGGAAGAACTTGATGCAGAGCCAACAGTCGAGGAACTTAGGAACTCCTGTGCTGGATGGAGGGCGCTGCACCACAGGATATGAGAGATGCAAACAGTGTCACCTTGTACAAGAACAAGGGTGACAGGAGCAATTGCAACAGCTACCACGGCATCTCTCTCCACTGGCAAACTTTTTGCTAGGGTTGCACTAAACAGACTCCAGGGCCTCGCCAAAAGAATCTACCCAGAGTCATAGACAGGATTGAGAGCTGGAGGATCCACCATGGGCATGGTCTTCTCACTGAGGCAACTCCGAGAGAAATGCAGAGGAAACCACTCTTCTTGGCCTTCATAGACATCACTAAATCCTTTGACCTTGTGAGCAGGATTAGCCTCTTCAAGATGGTCGAATGTATAGTTTGTCCCCCTAAGCTCCTTAGCTTCATCCAGTCCTTCCAAAACAACCTGGAAGGCACCATCCAGCTTAATGGGTCCACTTCAGACTCATTCAAAATGTATGGAGGAGTGAAACAAGGCTGCGTCTTAGCACCCACCTTGTTCAGGATCTTCATTTCCTGCCTCCTTCGGCAAGCTTTTGGGTCTTTGGGTCCTCCACTGAAGGGGTCTCGACACAAGAGCTGAGGGGAGACTCTTCAAACTCGCTTGGCTTGAGGCAAAAACCAAAGTGCAACCACTCCTTGTCAGAAACTTGCTGTTGATGCAGCACTGACAGCATACTCTGAAGAACACCTACAAACACTCATAAGCTGGTAACCATAAACCATAAACCTGAAAAAAACCCAAAACAATGGTGCAAGGCATTGAAAAAGCACTCTCTATCACCATAAACAACTATGCACAGGAAGCTGTCAACACCTTCACTTACCTTGGGTCCAGCATCACTGACAACCTCTCTCTTGATACTGAGTTTAGCAGTCGCATAGCAGTCGCATCGGAAAATGAAAAGCTGACAGTGCACACAAAAATACAGGTCTCCAGTGCCTGTGTCACCAGCACGCTCCTCTATGGTGGCGAAACCTGGACACTATGCACGCCAAGAGAGGAGGCTCAATACCTTTCACCTGTGCTGCCTGAGGCACCTACTTGGTGTCACCTGGCAGGACAGAGTACCATACACCTCCATCCTGCAGAGGGCAAAACTCCCTAGTATGTACTCTTACCTGAGACAATGATGACTCCGCTGGCTTGGCTATGTTCAATGGATGGAGGATGGACACCTACCAAAGGACATTCTCTATGGATAATTGTGTTCTGGTAAGAGATCTACTGGCCGCCCCCATCTCTGGTTCACAGACCTCTGTAAAAAAGACCTCCAGTGTTTTGGAATCGATGTGAATACCTGGGAAGACCCTGCCCAAGAGCGCCCTCTCTGGCAACAGTCCATACGGGAAGGACTGCTGAAAAACTAAGCCACCCTGGTGCAACACAGAGACACAAAACGTCAGAAGAGGAAGGAAAATACAAACGCTGCTCCAACTACATCAGGACCAACTTTCTCCTGCGTCAACTGCGGCAAAACCTGCCTCTCAAGGATTGGACTTCATAGCCACAGAAGACGATGCACTAAAACCTGAAACCTGACTCCAAGGCACAAGAATCTATGGTCTTACGAGACTGCGATGTTGACGACTGTGAGTAAATGCTGAACCACTGTGAGTAAGCCCACTGGTCACGCTGGACATTTCCTTCTCATTCAGAAATTTGAAACCACCGCCCACCTCCCCAGGCCATTTGCACTAAGATGGAGGATGTGGCATGCCAATTCAGTGGAGGGGGGGCTAAAGTAAGCGCTGACATCCTGGCTCCATTTCCCCCCCTGCTGCCTGCGCAAAAAACAATCATTCAGTGTGTTTTACCAGAACAACAGGACCGGCAGAGGCAGCTGGGCAAACAGAAAGGGTTAAATCCACTAGCCAGTGAGGGGTAGTTAGCGTTAA
Organism: Aldrovandia affinis; assembly: GCA_029706075.1. NCBI lineage: Eukaryota > Metazoa > Chordata > Actinopteri > Notacanthiformes > Halosauridae > Aldrovandia > Aldrovandia affinis. The sequence goes on from JAINUG010000010.1 coordinate 3,442,030, forward strand.
GCCCCCAACCCCCACTCCATGTACACATACACACACACACATACACACACACACAAACACATACACTGACACAAATGCATACACGCATACACACGTGCAAACAAGCTCACATACACACACATGCTCACACAAACATATTTATGTTACTAAGAGGGGACTATAATTCTATACCCACCATGTGGGAACCATGGCTACAAACTACAATTTTTAAATAAAATAGATGCTCACACACAGACATATTCACACACACATAAAACTCCACAAAGTACAAAACATAGACAAGGCACATAAGTAAGCAAGTAAGAGAAAACACCACACAATTTTAGAATGGAGAATGGTTGAGAGGGAGCCAAGAAATATGGATGAAGCCTCAGGCAGTGACCTGCCTGTGTCTCTGACAGTGAGAAGCCGATTATTGCAAAAAGTGGCCGGATACAGCCAGCCTTGGGGGTTACTGTAACCACTCTCTGTGCCCCTGCGCTCACACACCACTGTTGTAAAATAACTGCCCCGCGCCGCACTTCCCCATGCGCGAGCACATGGAATAGCAATGAGCTGGTTCGTGCGCAAAAACTCGCGTTTATGCGGGACGCAGGGCTGTTGCTTGACGCTCATCGTTCTCTGTGCACCGAATCGGAATTATTGTAGGCACACACCATCCGCACTTTGACAAGGGGCTGTAAAACCAACACCCCTTAAATAATTCCCAGAGTTTAGCAACAGCATTGGAAAAACACACAACATAAAATATTAATAATAAAAACACAAACCATAAATCACCATTCCCTTTTGACGTGAGCACACATGGCAGAGAGTATATTCTGGCCGTAGCCTGACAAGAGTGAAGATCTGTTTTGCCATGTGCATGCCCGCGTGCTTTGTCTGCCAGTCTCTGCGGATGGCTTCATTTTAATCAATGAGAGCACGGCGAAAGCGCCATGTCACAGTGTGCCATTGGACACAGGGTTTTGACTTTTATAGGTGTCAAACATAGCGCGTCCTTTAAGGTTCATTGATGCGACTGCAAGTATGTAGTCGAGCTTTCTTCCCATTTTGAACACTTCTTTCATCATCGCTTATCGTAACGCTCACATCCTCACATCAGCGCTGATGCGTAATGTAGTAGAAATGGGCTGTTCTTAGTACCGAGGAGCTGAAAAAAGACACGCGCACGTACTATTTAACAGTGAGTCAGTTGTTATTTGTCAATTCTTCGTCTTCTATTCCTAAATTGCTTTGCGCTTAAAAAAATGCTACACTGACTTAATCGCAATTAGAGCACGCGGTCAGAGTTTCAATTCTTTTAGAAACTGACGCAAAACAGAAGGACGAACGGACTGGGAGATCGATCTGCGTTCTGCATTAAGTAATCAATAAAACACCACGAGCTCATTCAGCATTGTAATCACACAAGAGAAAACATTCTCTTGAGATGAAACCAATGAGATTAGATGAGTTACTTTCAACTTATTTTCTAAACGACAAATTGCCAGTCAACTACGTACAAAACATTATACGGTTTACTACGTGCTAATTTACAATAATCATAGCACAGAAATCACAAGGAATGTAAGATGTGTGAAAAAGGTGAGCTGAACTTGCGAGATTTTAAGCAGAAAAGTGCGCTCCTTTGCAGCTATAGACTACGAGCGCCATCTCTGTGGTGGAGTGGAGTTCAGACTGTTTTGGTCTGACAGCGAAGCAGCATGTGTTACCAGCGCGAGCTGTAGCTGGATCCCGCAGGTTAACTTCAACAATTATTACAGTAACAGTGTCAGAGTAACGCAAAACTAGTCACCTGCTGCCAGTTCTCTTCTAGGGAAGGCATCGCTGAGAAGTAGCCGGTGTCATGCACGAGCTGGAGTTCTTGAAAAATACTGTGATTCGCCAGCACGTCCATGATGATGCTCCTTGTAAAACAATTTACTTTGAACAAGCAAAAAAGCCCACTTTTGTTTTAATATCGGGAGCAACAACAACAAAACCTTCAGATCCGAGTACGTTGTGCTCTGAGAAGTAAAGATGTATGCATGTGTACCAAAAAGACAGATACGAGCTGTGTAAAGATGAATAAAACATTTAAAGCTTGTGTCACTAAAGTGCAATCCTGTCCTCTGGTGTGAACGCTTAAATCGTCAGCCCAGAACTGGGATGCAAGCTTGATGACATGAAACGTCCATATCTATATCCGCATTTCGAGATTGCTCTTTAAATTCCAGGTAGCTTTTTCTCTTAGCTGCGCTGCTACAGCAAGCGAGTGGTTAGGCTAGCTGTCTAGTGTGCGGCGCGAGCCAAGGGGCGTTAGGGGCGGGTGGGAGAGTTGTTGTCAATCATCTCGTGCTTTGCCATATAAGGCAAATAGGGTTGATGATCTCACATACGACCAATTAGGGCGGTGCTAAAATTGACCATTAAGGAGGCGTTAAGCGGAATAGAAGAACAAGATTGGCTCTTCATAGCTGTCACTTGTGTTGTACATGGCCGTGAAAGGTGAGCTATTTTTAGAGGGCTATATAAACGGCGCAGCCGCGCTCTTGCACATTTTCAGAAGTGAAGCTGAAAGGAGAAGAGATGATATCTGGAGTTCTGGTCAAGGCAGTGAATATTGCTGCGCGTTCAGCTTTTAAAATATATATTTGATCTCGTTTGCTGTGGTCTGCAATTCCAATAAATATAGAAGAAAGTCTCTGTAGACTTTACGTGCGTTATAACGCATTTTGCGAACACTTTTTTCTTCGTACTTGGCCCTCCTGTTTCAGGCAATTGATTGTGCAAGCTATGCGCCAATGTAGCTGTACAGAATGACTCTTGTGTTTTCCCGACTGCCTGGAATCCCCCTGTATTGTCTGAAATCGAAACAGAAACGTAAACAGTCCAACACTTTGTAGTGCCATGGTAACTAGACCATGAAGTGCGTCGGTGGTAGTAGCCAGCTTTTTCAAACCAATATCGTTTTATATATTATATTATATTATTATATACATTGGAAATAAAACATATATCTTTATTGCATTTTTACAAGATAATCGCACTGTCATGTTATTGAACTATAAGGTTGAAGAACTCATGGGAGAAGGACCCTGGCGATCTCAAAGGTTAATAGTATGCAAGATGCCTACACTTTGAAAATGTAAAAATATAATATTAAAATAGCCATAGTTCAAAAGGTTGAAATTGGTTGGTCATCTTTCATGTATATATGTCCATGTACCAGACCCGGCCATCTCTCAGGCATATGTGTTTATGTGTTATGTAAAAATGGACAAAATCAATGCAACTAATGCAATGTCAGTCATGCAGGTATTTATTTGCTATGCTGTGTGGCATGATGCAACAGCTGCTATACATGCCGTTGAAGATAATTCAAGCAACCATACATGCTTCTGAAGCTAACTCAGGTTTCAGGGGTACAAGAGGTGGGGGCATTATTATATGTACTAACATTTCAACATGCATGATTAAAAGTGATTTAGCGCACACGTGCAATGATACAGTAAACCTGTATCTTTCCGGAAATTTAGGGAAGTAGTTTGGCGTCGACTGCTTGTATGATAATCATTATTTCTGTAACATAGATGGCATAGCTGAGGGTGAGGTTTGAACCTATTGACTGCATGGCTCTGCCTGTTGATTTATGAATGTCTCAGCTTCCCTCATCTTGTTTTATTCGGCTCTTGGAGGCTGTGAGGTGATGCCGTTCAAAGACTCACGCTACATCTCAGAGGTATCAAACCAACCCGTTGAATTCCAGAAGTGTGAAAGCATCTGGCCAATCAGACGAGTTGAGTGCATGTTGGGAAAATAAGACTAAACTGTGCACAAGCATGAAAAGATATGACTCGTTTAATTTAATACTGTTTGGGGGGACACGCGCTAATGCAGCAACTTTTTTCTCTGGGAAAGTGAAGTGTGTCGAAAGGCTAAAAGACAAGAACCGACCACTGTGCGTCAAGAGCTGACCTATATTGGCCACATCCCATTAATGTCAAGTCTAATTCTGTGGTTTCTTTTTGCAGTGAGTCTGTGTCTGCCACTGTGCTCTGCGGGGCTCCATCACCAACACGCAGCACCCGTGCCGCTTGCACAGGGGATAAATCTCCATCTGTGTGCTATATGCATGTCAGGCACCAAGAGTCTGACAAACTGGGCCATCCAAATGGAGTTGAACTGTATGTAGCGCAGTCACATGCTGTACAGTCCATTGTGGACCCTGTTCTTAGTGCAGTGATGTTTCCTACAGTCTAGTTCAGACCATGTTCTTTGTGCTGTAACTTTCCCTCCTGTTCTCAGTGCTGTTCTGTGCCCTGCGGTCCAACGTGGTCCAGTATGCCGAAAACCAGGGCCTCTTTCTGAGTGACTTATTGAGTGATGGATGATGTATTTCCCCACTTCAGTGTGTTTTCTGGCGACTGCTGTGGCCCAATAGGAGATTACAGGGGCAGATTGTTGCAAGATTGGCTGTTTCAGTACATTTTCCTTATTGATTTTCCTTCCTGGTCTTCCTGCAGAGCTGGAAAAAGTAAGAGTGTGTATGGAAGAGAGGTTTAGTGGGTTAAGAAAACCTCAATCTTTTTTTTCAATCAGAAATGAACAAATCTGTAAAACGATGGCTGCTGTTTGCAGCTGGATGTGTTCTGGGTAATACCCAACAAACACACAAACAGACAAGCAAACATCCCAAACAGACATAACCCTCTGTATCAGGGGTTCTCTGGGGGATCCTCTCTGCTCAACCCATAATCATTCAGGTTTGACCGAGCGTATCTGAGACAGAACACAATAAGCCCCACATCAGTAACATCTTCCAAACTTCCACATTAATACTTACACAGCGTGACCTACGACTCAGAGAAACACCCCTCTCCTGCCGTCATTGTTTCAAATGCTCCATACATTTTGGTGCAATACGATTGACTGACACACAGGGACCTATGACATGCACCTGTACTTTAACATCTTCAACTCCGTGGCAGGAAAGAGCCTTTATTTTGCAACATTGTTTTTTATTTTTCCCTCAGAATGCCTTAAATCGGGGGTGTGGGGTGGGGATGGGGAAGAAGGGGTGAGATCATAAGATCAAGCTAAGGTGAGAATGATATTGTATCACAAGAGGGAGTTGGCACAGCTACTGTTGCGTTTTTCCTCAATACCACAGTTACAGGGGACCAGACCTACACTGGCAGATAGGTTCTTCTGGAGCAGGGGTTCTTAACCTGGGGTCTGGCAAAAACATTCCTTTTAAGAATTTAAGAAAATATCTCGATATATCATGAATATAGTTGGATAGTTGGTTGGGGAGGAGGAGGTCACAAAGTTAAGTGGGAACAAGAAGTTTTAGGAAAGGAGGAGTAATTGCTAATGTGTTCTGAAGCCAGTGAAGTTCTATAAAGATGGGAGTGATGTGATTTTGGGAAGGGGTGTGGGTAAACATTTGCAGAATTCTGAACCATACAGAGTTTGTCAAGCAATGAATAAATGAATGAATGACACACTGAATTTCTCAGCACCGGGACTCTGGGAGAGGGCCTAACTCTAGTAATGTTTTTGGAGGTGATTTTGACTGTTCTCTTGATGTGTTCAAATAACAGGGGAAGAGTCAAAAGTAACTCACAGGTTCCGGGCCAGAGGAGAGGGCTAAACAGTGGTAGTGAGGGTTAATTTATGGATATTGTCCAGTTGTGATATGGTGCCATTGAGAATAAGTTATGCTTTTTCTCAGGTACAGAGCCTTGTGGGACCCCCAGGGTAACATTTGTTTGATCACAGACATGGCCATGGAGGGAGATGAAGTGTTTTCTATTGGTCAGGTAGGAATGGAACCAGACTGTCCAGTAATATGTGGTTATCTGAGGTCAAATTATGACATTGAAGGCACCAGTGTCACAAGATATGGAGACCCAACACCCTATTAAGTGATTTTACATTGGTGTTTCCATTTTTTTGTTGACTAACTACAGGTCTAAAGTATATGATATCCAATTTTAGACATGTACTAAATAGTGCATTGCAGCTTGTAGTGGATCTTGGATAAAGATGTCACCAGTGAATCATTTTATAGAGGTCAGGATCCTCAGCCATGTGTGGTCGTTTTAGGGGGAGATTAAATATTTGGCAATCCCTGGGTTTTAATTATTATTATTAATGCTACACAAACAATATATTTTAATGACAAAGTGTACTACTTCACAATGTACATTTGCCCTCTCATTGATGATCTCCCCACCCGCATCAGGAGACCCAGGAAACAGCGATGCGGTGAATATGTAGAGAGCAGTGGTGGGCCGTCAGGGCCTGCAAGGCCTTCTCTGCTGGCCTAAAAAATATCTGAATCACAGACTGATGTTAATTATATTTTGTCCATGAATACTTATTAAATAATTCCAAATGGTCTGTCCGCTTCCTTTCATAGCTTTTCCCCTGGTTGCGCTGCTTCCAGACGTGTATTTTCATATTAAAGCATTTAACCAATCACATTTCAGCCATCATTTGTTGCCAGGGTCAAAGAAATCTGCCTGGAGGCCTTCACAATCAGTTCTGCAGGCCCTGTAGCATAAAATAAGTGTCGATCAAACTGTTGCTTCAACCAATCAGATTTTGAGTTGGCGACACCAAGGCCTTCTAGCAGGCGTACGGTAACGCCAGCGTATTCACACCCTTTGATTGGATAGTCAGAGAGTGTACTAGCCAGAGCTAGCGAGCGGACATTTTCAGCCCTAAAGCGAATTAAAACTTATGCCAGAAATACGACAGGGCAGGCTTGACTTTCAGCATTAGCTTCGATGGCGATAGAAAAGGACTTATTGATGGAACTGAAACGCACGGATAATCTGTACGACAGAGTAATTGAACTCTTTTTGAGGAAAGAAAGGAGGATGGATTTTGTGTACAAATAATAAGGATTTTTGGTGAGTAAAATGTTGCTATTTTCCTAAATAATATTGCAATTTTATGAGGTTATTATTGATGATTTTTTATGTGTGTCGCAGCTGCAGTAGAAGGAGACTTGTGCACCCCGGGTTTGTTTCTTCAGTAAAGGCATTTATTCTGGCTACACGAGTTATCTATCTGCGATGCAACGGCTCTTTATACTGCATTTCTGCATAATAAGATGGTTTTTATAGCCATAAATTAGTTATTGAGGGGTGGATTGATTCAGACGGAGCGCTACTGAAGGCCTAGGTGTGAAATGCACGGCCCGCCACTGGTAGAGAGTGAGAGCGAACTGCTCCAGCAACCAACCATGTCCTCATATCCATTCCTCGGGGCTCACAGCGTTCCTAAGAAAAATCCTTTTAATCTCTGGACTTTAAAATACCACATTCCCTGCTACTGAAGAGGGTGATTTTCCAGAAGGAGGGGAATTTGCTGTAATTTGATGTTAGCCGTGGCTACCCGCTGAACCAATAAACAGATTAAGAGTTCTAGCAGAGGTTATCCTAATCTGGTTGAGCGTACCAGCCCTCCCCCATTCAGGAGAGTAACGTGCCCCCGACTCAGCGTGTAAGCCTGCTCTCGGCTCCGTGTCTGCTCTCCGGCACAGTGACACAGAGAGCTGTAATCTCATTATCCCGCTCTGGGCGGCTGGCCGCTAGCCCTGACTCTACACTTCACACGCGGCATCCAGGAAGTGGGGGTCTGGCATTGCTGATGCGGTATCGGGAGACGTAGATCCACCTGACACAGCCAGCCCTCCCTTTCCCTTCTCGCACAACACGCGCCGCACGTCTCACAACACACAACTCACACCTCACAACTCACACTTCACACCTTACACCTCACAACTCAACAACCCTTAGTGCTGCAATTGAAACAGAAGCAATACCTCCATCCGCTATGCTAGGTCCAGGATCTGCCAGGTAGCTTACATTCCTTATAATGTGTTTCCAGTGATTTCAAGTTTTACAGTAACAATGAGCCATTATATGTGAGTGTGTGTCAGAGTAGTGTCAAGCAGGCCCTGACAGTGTGCCCCCGCGGGCTATGAAGGAGGAATAATGTACGTGCTCACCATGAGGATATAAATGGAGCCATCATGGATGCAGAATTGCAGATGTGTGCACCAAAGTGTGTATTTCTGTGCCGGTGTGCATGCATGTGTGTGTGACATGTGTATGTGACATGTAACATGTGTATGTGATGTGTGACATGTGTATGTGATGTGTATGTGACACGTATATGCAGATTGTTGCGTACAGAAGTGTTTGTACTGTATATTTTCTGATATATAGTAAATTTGCGTGAGACAGAAAAGAGGGAGAGTGAAAGAGGATAAGAGATAATGGAGAATGAGATACACAGAGCGAGAGAGAGATGGGTGGGTTTAAATGCTGTGTTGGCACTTCCTGAAGGAAACACCAACATAAAGTTTCTTAATAGGGTGTTGGGCCACCACAAGCTGCCAGAACAGCTTCAGTGCACCTTGGCATAGATTCTACAAACGTTTGGAACTCTATTGGAGGGATGCAACACAATTAATTCCTTCATTTGGTGTTTTGTTGATGGTGTTTGGTTTTTATTTTGCAGTGGAAAATGCTGTCTCTGTTGCTCCAGAATCTCCCATAAGTGTTCAATTGGGTTGAGATCTGGTGACTGAGGTGGCCATGGTATATGGTTTACATAATTTTCATGCTAATCAAACAATTCACTATAGGATGAAGGTGATCACTTAGAATGGCTTTGTATTTATTACCAATCACCTTGCTCTCTAAGGGGTGAGTGGACCTAAACCATGCCAGGAAAATGCACCCCACGCTATAACAGAGCCACCAAAACCCTTATTCTACTCAAGTGTTTCCTTTATTTTGGCAGTTACCTTTAAGAATGATTTCCATTTGACCGTGCGATTGGCACTTGGACAGATGCCTGGGGATGCAGCTCGTGTCTTTACACCCTTCAAACATGACCACAGAAGAGGGGAGGTCAAGGGTCAGGGGACTGACACAGCAGGAACCATGGCAACAGCACCCAGTGTCACAGCTGTCAGGTGTTGCCCCCGGTTACCGTAGCAGCACCTTCAGAGAAAGAAAAAAAAAGAAGAAAAAAACAGAGCAGTTCAGGCAAGGTGAATGATCTGTCTAAACCGACATGTACTTTTCCTTCCAGCCTGGATTTCTGTACTCCAGGCATCTGGAAATAGGGAACACTCTGTTCGTTTCCACACGTTTCCAGTACCGCCCGCTCTGCTGATGTGACCCATGGCACTGGAGCCTCAGTGACCCACAGCAGGGGAGCCTGCACTTGTATCAACTGCGCTGCTTGCTCTGATATACAGAAGAGTGTTTCTGGCAGAGCTCACCCCCTTTCCAATTTGTGAAAAGAAAGTCAATCTTTGCTACTCTGTAAAACATATTCTGTTTAATTTACTACATTTATGCTTCCAAATTCACAACATTCTTTGCTAGATTTTTTGCGTGACTAGTATAAAAAATGTCTTCATGCCACTCACTCACACGACGCAGACAGAAGAGTGAGGGGTGCAGTGGGTTTATATGCGCACAGAAGAAGCCAATCTTATTCAAACAAGTGTGAAGGATTTCTCTCATTTCCATAACGTTTGTTTTCAGTTTGTGGAGTTAATACATTCACACAGCCTTGCAGACGTGCGTACGTGCACACACATGTATCCCCCGCCCTCTGGAATGTGCAGAAGCTGTTTTCCCGATGAATGCTTTGCGATCGCCCCCGTGAGGTGTGCTTGCGTGATAGTGAGTCCCGCTCACATGTTCATTCACACGCGTGATGCAAGATGCAGGTCTGAGGCTGTCATGTGACCCGACGTTGGAGGAGAATAATGAGGCGAAAAGCCGGTGAAAGTCGTCAGCTACCCTCGTTCCCCGGGACCTGCCACTGTCCTGCTGTCCCTCCTGTTTCTGCAGACATACGGAATCTAAACACCCCAATTCAACTGACTAACATGTCAACACTGCTGAATCCACCACCTGCTTCTGGATCGAAATACTTTTTGGAATTCTTCTTTTTCATCGGTGAGAGTGTCTCTGCGCATTAGTCTCCATATGCCTTGCAGATTTTTCTCCTTTTGGATTAAACGTAATTAATTTTGTTTGATGACCTCTAATTAGTCTTTCTGCGGAAACTAATTGACTGTTTTTGATGAGTGCATATTTTTGTGTGGGTCTGTTTTGATGTGTATGCATTTTAGTGTGTGCGTATTTTTGTGCATGTATGTAACTTGATGTGTGTGCATTTTAGTGTGTGTGCATTTTTGTGCATGTACTTTAGTGTGTGTGTGTGTGTGTGTTCAGATGCAGGTGTGTGCATCTTCAAGGCGAGACATGCCAGTTGATCACAGTAATAATCACCTCCTAATTACTAAAGTACCATCCATCAGTAACATCGGTCATTAATTAGTAAATGCACAAAATGTGTAAGAATTTATTATGATATCACGGCATTCACTAATTAGCAGAGGTCTTTCCCAGGGGAATCTTTTTGAGTTGCGGAAACAAAGATTCGGTGGAGGAGATTCCACACAATCCCTGGCTAATTACCTGAAACCTAGCAACGCCTTTTGTCTCAACTACTCATATCCCACCTGTTTGTTCTCCTCCCTGGTTGATGTTTTTGGCATCCCTCCACTTCCCTGTCTCTGCCTGTATTTGCCCATATGTGGAGTTAAAAACGTGGACAACAGAACTTCACACACCTTCAGTGAGTTAAATATTATTGTTTTAGCCAGATGATTGTCCATGAGGTGCAAAAATTACCATATTGGCAAGGAGGCTCACAAAATGACTTCATGATGAGCAAAATCATTACACAGTACCACATTTTCATAACCTAGGCAATAGCTATGATTATTTGAAAGCTCATGCCATCATATTTTGCACTTACTTTAACAACAGACTTTAAACATATATCCATGTGTATGCACCGCTAGTGTACAGGTAATGTAATTTAAAAATTATAATGATTTTTTTTATTTAATGACCATTGAACTACATTCCTCTTCACTCCATTGCTGCACAACGCTGCCATCAGGAAGTATTCTGCTCATTGCTAACAAATATTTGCCTTTTGGCTATGCTCGTACATATTTTGGGGTTTCAAAAATGTGTCAACAAATGGCAGGCCGCAGGTCACACGGGACCTCGGAAGCCCAGCACAAGGAGAGGCAGAAGATGAAAAATCTGAGACTATTATTTTCCATCATTTAATTCCCACGACAATTCCATGGTGGGTGTTTTCTTTCAGGCTGTTCATTGTGGCCACACATGGAGAATAATACTATTAAAAGAGCAAACTAAATTGTGATTTTTATTGAGCTCTGGTTGTGACCTTAAAGGGAAAGTAGCTGATTCGGTCCTCGCTCACACTCACGGTTTGCAGCAAATGCCTGCTTTTCCTTTAAGCCTGTGTTGTTCAACTTCTCCTCCGTCTTGCGTTGGATTCGGGGCGTCCCAATGAACAGCTGAGGGGCATCAGCCTCGACAGCGCGCTGTAAAGGCCCGTCAGATAGAGAACGGGGTATCAGACACTCGCTGAGCCTTTCTTTATTTATTTTCCCCCTTTTTGTTTTTCCCGTTTTCCCTCCATGTCATGAATACATTCATAAAGAAACACAGAACACAAAAAAGGACCATCATCTCCAGAGCCCTCTGTCTCGTTTTAAAGTTGGGGTGGGAGAGGGGGGCACGCATCATTAGCATTGACATTATCAGGAGACGGAGCTCGTCTCAGAGCTACCCGGGCCCGGGGTTCAAAGCAGGTCCTGGGTGGGTAAACAGAGTGAGAGAAGAGAGGGAATCACACCGCTCACTCCTGTCACCTGCCATGCAACGCATCGTATCATACACACACACAAATACTCACACGCATACGCACATACACCCACACATGCCCCTCACGTCAAACGCACACACACACACAAGCTTGTCACCTCAAATGCAAACACACACAAGCCCCTCACATCGTATGCACACAGACACACACACACACACACACACACACACACACACACATGCCCCTCACATCATAAGCACACACACACACAAGCTTGTCACCTCATATGCACACACACACAAGCCTCTCACATCATCACACACACACACACACACACACACACACACACACACACACACACACACACACACACACACACACACATGCCCTCACATCATACACACACACATACACCCCTCACATCATACGCACACACACACAAACACACACACACACACACATACACATGCTCCTCACATCATATGCACACACACACACCCCTCACATCATACGCACACACACACACATACATGCCCTTCACATCATACGCACACACACACCCCCCTCACATCACATGCGCACACACACAAGCCCCCCACATCATACACACACACATACACATACATACACACACCACACACACAGCCTTCACAACCTCTCATTCACTGCAACAGATTCTGAAAGCTCTCCAGAACAGTGAGCAGTATTCACTCCTGCAGATGAGAACAGCCTGTGGTTAGCTCTGTGTTGATTTGGATGTTCAGAATCCCATTAAGACTCCATGATAGTGATGCCTGTGTGATCCAACCAGCTAATTCAGAGGAGCAGAGAACAGATGAAAATATAAGATGGCAAATGATGAGTGTATTACTGTACATGTATTGAGTGTGTGCGTGTGTGCGTGTGTGTGTGTGTTTGTGTGTGGGTGACTGTGCAGGCATGTGTGTGTTTGTCCATATGATGTGAGAGGAATATATGTGTGTGTATGCTGTGAGGAGCATGTGTGTGTGTGTGTGTGTGTGTGTTTGTGTGTATGATGTGAAGGGCGTGTGTGTGTGTGTGTGCGTATGATGTGAGGGGCGTGTGTGTGTGTGTGTGAGTATGATGTGAGGAGTGTGTGTGTGTGTGTGTGTGTGTGTGTGTGTGTGTGTGTGTGTGTGTGCGTATGATGTGAGGGGCGTGTGTGTGTGTGTGTGTGCATGTGAGTGTATGCATGTATGTGTGTGTATGTGTGCTTTTGTGAGTGTGGGCCCTTTTTCAGGTTCAGCTGGTGATAAAGGGGGACAGACTCTCTCTCTCCCTCTCTCTCTCTCTCTCTCTCTCTCTCTCTCTCTCTCTCTCTCTCTCTCTTTCCCTCTCTTATTTGCTCTTGCTGCAGCCACAGAGATCCTGCTGTCACACTCTCAGTGCATGATGGAAGATGATGAAGTGATGATCATTGTGATGTTGCCGCATTCAGCATGGTGATTCATACAGGCCTGGGCGAGAGCGTCGCTCCTGTTCTCTAATAAACTCGCCTTTCTAATAAAGTTGCTGTGCGCCTCTGATGGATGGGTCCTCACAATTTCACTCACACCTCTGCAGGCAGAATCACTCTGGCCCCTCTTCTTAAAGGGCTCAGTACCGCCTAACTGGATACTTATGAGGCAGTATATGTAGTGCTTTGAGTTGTGCCGCTCATACAAGGCTACACTGCATTGTTATATTCTTTCTGTCAAATTTTCTGTGATACATATAGTACAGGGGACATATCAGCACAATGAGCTGAAAGTGGCAGGAATACGTGCGTGTGTGCTTGTGTATGTGATCAATTATGGCTGTTCTCTGTTCTCTTTCATCAGGGGTGGTGGAGTTTTTTTTTTTTTTTTTTACTGATTTGCAGATGCACTCTTTTCTCCTGACTCTGAAATTGTATTCGTATTGCTCAGTCTCATCGCAGACTGCAGGTACCTGGTCGACCAGAGGAGTCGCTGGCGCGCAAAATGACACAAGGACGAAACCCTTCCTCCCTGGGTGGTGCCACTGCCACTTATGCGCCACCCTGCGGGGCTGCCAGCCACTGTTAGCATTAACGCGGTCGGGATTAGCGCATCCATGCACTGGAATGGTGTCTTAACAGGATGGCTGTTTCCACAGCGTGTGTACCATCACAAGGTGCATCCCCCGCCCGAGAAACAGGTTTCCTCCACCACGCGCACCAAGATGGGGTAATGGCTCGGCCCAGAGCAGCAGTGTGGTGGGCTGTTCGTTCTCAGCTCCGGAGCCTAATAACCATAAGTGCTGTACACTAGATCTCTGTCAGGCTCAGATCCCATTAGCAGCTGAATAACGTGGACCCTGAAGTGCCTTCACTCGGGCCCTGTGGCTGCCAGATTGTTCACAGACCTGCAAACAGCTGTTTACTTACTTATTCATGGCCCATCCTGGAACTGGGAACAGGGGCTGTAAAACAGGGGGGTACAGCATGCAAGAAGGCCTAACAGACTGTTAGATGTGGAGCCTCTGACTTAATGAGGGGCGCTGATAAAATGTGTTGTGAATAAAAACATGCTCAGACCATATTTTTCAGGGGGGGATTAATATACTGCATGAGTAACCTTTAACATTATTAAACATTATTTTTGAACTTAGTGGGCCATTCTGTCAATGCGGTCGCTCAAAGTGTAGGCTGAGCTCTGTGTAAGTTGGTCCCAGGCTGGGCTACGTCATTAGCCGAGTATGACTGGGAGTCCACCACGACACAACACAATTGGTTTCGTCCTCCCAGGGTAGGGTTGGTTTAAGTCAGCCGGGATTCTACTGCCCCCCCCCCCAGCTACTCACCAGGTGCCTATAGGTTACCGGCTGTCGTCATGGAAGAGATGTGTCTCTCCTCCAATCAGCTCGTATGTATACAGTGAGTGTTTCAGAGGAATCAGCTGTGTCCATGGTCAGATGCAGTGCTCCCTGTAGGCAGTGCAGTGGGCCTAGGGGTAATGTGAGAGCACAATGCAAAGGCTGATTCCAAAAAGTGGGAGAGAAAAAGGAAAAACTGTTCATGACTATTTTCCTGTAATGAGAAACATAAAAACAGGTCATCAGTGAAGAAGGTGTGGGGGGTGTGGAGGATGCGGGGGGGAGCACAATCCTCAGCATTGAAAGTGAACTTTGCATTGAAAGTGAACTTTGTCTAAATATGAAATGCGAAGTGTAACTGCATATTGTATAACCTCAAACTCGGTTGTATTGCGTAATGCTACGCGATACATATAATCGCGCCGACTTCATGCACTTCTGTTATGTGCCTACTCTTAAGAGCACAGTCACAGCTCTAACCACGTGCAGTTATCAGGAGGTAATTGCAGTCGTTTTTCGTGAGGGCGGCGTCTCTCAAAGACACATATACAACATGGATATTACTGATGCTAGCATCCTCAATAAATCACTGTGTCATTAAATAACTGCTTCTGTTTCAAAGAGGGGTCTCAATGGGATTTACACTTATAAGGTAAAGGGATCTCAATGGGATTGCGGTCACTTATAAGGGAAAGCAACGGCACAATATAATGAAATAAAGGGGCTGCCATTACCGGTTATAAGAGCAGATGGGGCTGCCATGGGTTTGACTCAGTGCGAGGGGGGGGTTTTGGGGGAATCATGGATTGACCTGCCTGATGGATGTAACGAGTGGAACCGCAGACTGACTGGTCCACTTCGACTACGCCGCCTTTTTACAGAGGGAAGGTCCTCAAATGAACACATTCTTATGTCAAGGAGGAGACAACGGGACTGGAAAACGCTGCCACCAATGTACAATGTATAAAGCTAGGTTTTTATTTAAAACGTGGGATATAGCTCCCATTTCAGCATATCGGCTTTCATTTTAGCGTCCGAGCCTTCACATTTTCCACTTGGGAGTCGGACCTTGAGACACGGGGCGGAGTAATTTTAGTTCAGCAATCTGCTACCTTGCAAAATCATGTTAAACTAATATCCGTGCGGCTATAAACCTGCCCCAACAGCGCTCGCTCTCACCACATCTCATACTCTCCGCTCCCTTGGTCCCTGCCTCACATCGTTAAGGGGATCCCCAGAACTGAGACGCATCTTTAAAGATAATGCTGTAACAAAACACCCCCCTGACACCATTCCACACGTGGACACGCTCATTATGCTCAATTCAAGTGTCCGTTCACAATAAGCCGTCCTTCACCCCGTTACATGGACGTGGGGGTGAGGACCACTGGCAGAAGACCTCATTCCACCATCCACTAGCCCCTCTCCCACATGGACTCAACAGTGTCACCCATGCTCCCCTTATCACCACGAATTCAGGCAGTGCAGGGGGACACCAAGTCAACAGCAACAATGGTAATTAGGCTTTGGGACACATAAAAGCAGTCCTTTTATAACCTGAAATAAGGATAAGTAAACTGAACTTATAAAATATTAAGAAAGAGGCCACCTACCAGTAAAAAAAATATGATTAGTGGCCAGTGGATGAAGGCTTCCAGGACTATTAGGATTTTTTGAGTTAATGTTATTGTTTTGGTGTGAATGTTTCTGTGAACTTTACTGTGAGAGGCCTTGCAATGTTTTGGACGGGGGTTTTCGCAGTGTTGAATATCTGACAAAGATTCTTCAGCTGCGACCATTCCCTCAGTCTAGGAAAGCCTGTCTAAAAAGGTTTGCGCAAATCTACACCGTGTCCTGTCTTATAATTCCGCTCCGTAACTATAAATGAGCGCAGCAGAAATGCGGAGAAAAGACGGAGAGATGAATTGACACTTTTTCAGTCTTTCCCCTCTGTAAAAGCCATATTGTCTGCTACCCTCAACTTTGTCATTTTCATTCAGACTGAAGACGCCTTAGCCGTCCTGGGGCCAGGGCTTCCGTCAATCTCACGGACATTTAGGCTTCAGGCACCTCCACCGGAATAAATAAACAGCAACAAACCTGCCGCGTCTTCAGAAAAGCTCTGCTGTCACAGAAGCCTGCGTTGGCACATGTGGCAGAAGCGTGCATGCGTCGCGCGCTGTCTGGAGGCGCAGCTGAGGGAAATATCTCAGGGAAGAAAAACGAACGGCGTGTTGGAAGGATGGATCTGCCCTTTCTTTGTTGTGAGCTGAATGTTGCGCTGCCCACATTTTGCTATACAGCTGCTGTCTCAAAAATCTTGTCTTGTAACTTCTCCTCAAGTTGTTGTCGTTTTTTAAATAGACTGCCGTGCTCCATTGCTGCCCTATATGTCAATGCCAGGCCAGAGGTGAATTCAACAATGCAATAGTGAACAACGATGAACTAACTGCATTGGCCATAAAATTATGGTTTCATCTTTAAGACGCTGTTGCCATCGGTGTTCACTGTCTCTATAAAATCAGAACACCTACTCGACCATACAGGCTATGAGCTGTCATGCACTTCAAGTAAATTATTTTACGTATAAAGACCGTTTCTTAGATGTGGTACGTTAGATAATGTATGGTACGAGATTTTTTGGGGAGGTTATGTTACTGGTAAAAAATATATATTTTTAAATACTCTTTTTTTGTCCTTAAAATATGAAAGAAAAGAAAAATAGACTTTACAATTATTTCGCAGCGTGGAGGTCCACAGGGAGATGGTTTCTAGTCATGTAACCCTTATCAGGCTTACCATGGTCTCACATGATCAAACTAATGCACATATTTAACCGTCCAATATTTCACTTTGACGTTACAATTATGGGACTGGATTCTGTTTGTGTGTTTCTGGTTGCTTATCTGAAACACTCTCATCTCCAGATCGCATGGCTATTGATTTCAAATCAAAGGAGAAAGTGCTTACTCAGATATGTTTCTGCCGTCGTCGCTTCATTATCATTATGGCAATATCATCACCCAGAACTGCTTCATCTGTCTACCGTACAACACGCATATTGCCTACTATATACAGTAGATACTGTATGAGATAATGTTAGTTAGTGCTGAGACACATAACATAATAACTCATGACATTGTGCAAGGATGACATCATGCGAATGATTGCTCTCTACAGCAGAGTGTGATTTAATAGTATTGTGCAACTGAGATGCCCTCTAATAAAGTGTAACGCAATTTTAAAGTGCACATTTTATGCTCCATTTATGATTTGACACAGTGCTGATGATTTGAAGGGGTCATGTAATTCAGTTGTTCAGGGAGGTGGGACTTAGAGTGCCATGTGACTATTTAGCCTATTTTAGACTATTTATTTAAGTTCATGTGATCCCTAGAGAGGGCAGAAACCTGGGGTTGTTCTTCATAAACGCATCACAAATGCCACACATGCTCTTTGTTTAAGACATAAACAAACCAAAAATAAAAGTACGTTTTTTTTAAATACACACACATACACAAAAGGGCGGACGGGAGAACCGTTCAGAACAGTTGTACGATGCATTTTCACACGCTCATTCAGTTACAGTCCTGCATTACTTTTAAACGCTCGCACTGCAGCCACCGTGTGCCCGACGGCACACGACCGATGTTCTTTCCAGCGGGCCATTTCACTCTTCCTGATGTCTGGCGCCTTTTCATTCATCCCTTATCTCTGTTGTTTAATATAAATTCTGCTGCTAAAATATTGTCTTCCCCCTGCCTGATCCTATCTCTGGTGGTGTTGTTAGAGGGATTCTCCCGGCTGATCTAGGATCTACTCTGAAAGTAAACAGGTGAGCAGTGTTATCGTCTGGAGGAAGACCCAAAATCACAGGTTACCGGTGTTTACCTGTCTGTCGGCAGCCAGGGTCATCTGAGCCTCAGGATTGTGCTACTAGTGCAGATTAGTCATTAGATCACATCACAATTTATTTTTACAAATAAAGGATGATACATCACACCACTGATGTAATTGCAATTGTGTGTTGCTGTGTAATTGTAAATGTTGTACATCTGATTCATCACTTAAAGCAACAACAATTAGCAAATCCCCCATCACCCCCCTGCCCGTCCCATCCCGTCTGCCTCTGTCTCTCCAATGGACCTGAAGAGGGAGGAAAAAGGCTCCTACTGAATAATGTATCTTGCAGGAGAGTCGCTTCACAGACGAAGCCAGACAGAAGCGGAGAAAAGAACACTGACAGACACAAGGCCCGTAGGGGGTGGGGGGGACTTTGGGGTATGGGCAATTTAGCTGTAATTTACAGATAAATATGGGGCACAGAAAAAAATGTGCCACAGTGTTTTCATGGCCCCAGCAACCACCCACCCAGCCTCCCCCCACCACCAACCCAGGCATTGTCCTCAAAACAAGAAACAAGGACAGGCGACGCCCCCCAATACCTGCCCCACTCTCCCCTAGACGCACGGCTTTCAAATGGGGCTAAATAAAACACTGTAATTTGTCGGTCTATGCTGGAGTAGACCAGGGGCCATTTTCAAGAACATTCTCAGCGAGAACGGGCTAAAGCCTTGAAATCAATTCTTAAGATGTACCCTCTAAATATATTTGCTTATGGGCGTTTTAAAAATGAACCGCAGTTTGGATAGGTAGCCTGTGCATTTAAAAAGCATCCGAGTAAGATGCCTTTGCAACCAGGATGTGATGTAGATCTCTTCTTCAATCTGTCACAAACAGAATCCCTTCTTAATCAAATGAGTTCATTAATTTATTGTCATCAGTGACCTGAAAGGCCAAATATCTGTGCAACAGGAAATGCAGAACAAAGCTGATCTTTTATTTAATGGAGGCTCGTTATCACGACCATCTGTAACGTTATATTTGTGCTTGTGTCCGGTGTTAGGAAATTAAAGTCTATGATACCAATCTGCTGTCACAACCAGACTCCACTTTATCTCTCTCTCCAAGGCATTACAGGATAGTTCCCCATGAGCTATCGTGTAATGGAAATACCAACCTCCTTGGAAAACTGCTATCCCAAAATGCCCTCACAATGCACACATTGCATCTCACCAGTAGTTAATAATAGTAATAATAATAATAACAATAATAATAATAAAAAATATAGCCACAAGCGGCAATTAACGGGGTCCAAGCAAAACGTGCCAATCACTGCTTATTAGATGGATGGTGCAAACATTTAGCCTACAAGCTCAGGAAGGCATTATCCTTTCTGACGGAATTCAAAATGGTGAAAAATCCAATATGGCAGAAAGTGAACACATTATAGATTTGCCTTGAGCCAAGGATTCATGCTTCACAGTTCAAGAGTTATGGACCAAAATGTTAAATTGCTTATTATAGCGCCACCATTTGGCAGATCAGTGTATTTTTTGTTGCCTGAGTAGTGGGTATGATTTGGAACCTATCTGCCATGTTTGGTTGCTGAAGGCCTTACAGTTTCTGAGCTCCAGACACTTTTAGGGCAGAAAATAAATAATAATAATAATAATTGGGACAAAAACAATAGGGTTCCAGCACAGCTTTACTGGACCCTTAATAATAATAACCATTAATAAATAATAAATATTAAGTTATTTACATGACTTACAGGATGTTCAGCACTTCCAAAATAAACAAGTAACAAGCAAAAAAGAGACAGAATAGATGGGGGCACATCACACTGGTTTATTGTTTTCAACAAGAGAATCCTAATTCATTCTATTGCATTCATTCTTTTTTCAAAAGTCACTGTCCAGTTAGTTGTTCCCCCATTTTAAATGGGGGGGAGGGGTTCAAATATAGGTCCTGTTTATTTGCTGTCACCCCCAGAGATGTTTTTGTGTTCCTTTCATCGCCGTATTTATGCAGACAGTTGGATGCTACGCTAAAAAGCAGAGGAGGGAAGGCTTGTGAAGCTGGATGTTGAAATTATTCAAATTAGTGAAGTTAATGCCTTGGAAGTGCAGATAAAAACCTGGTGCCCAGCTGGAGAAAATGTGGATTAAAGGCCAATGGGATCAGCCCCCTGCTGCTTTAATAGCATCAGATTCCCACAGATTAATATGGCAGGAATTAGCGCTTAGCAGCCAACAAGAATATAAAATGACAGTTTAGGAACAGCCACCATACTGCAGCAAGGATAGGCATCTTCTTAAAGAGATTACCCTCCCCCCCCTATCAAAACCGTCAGACCGGCTTTACATATACAACCCACAGGTTTAATATTGTGGGAAGGAGAGCCTCTGTTCATTCATAAGATTCTTGACAATTTGTGTATTTAGAACCATATCCCATAACGCTGCAGTGTTTCAGTTGCATTATGTTGTGCATGAGGACAGACTGCGGGGACAGCAAACGGGAAGTCTTGAGCTTGAAGCAGAGTTGTGGCTGAGGTCCTTGTGGCATTTGCGTTGAGTTGTCTTCTGAATGAGAGTGACTTCATGCTGGCAAAAATAAAGTAAAGTAAAGCAAAAAAAAACAAAGCAAAAAGAACCAGTGGCAATGTAGCAAAAAACAACAACAGTGTAGCGTAATGGTTAGGGAACTGGACTTGTTACTGAGAGGTTGCTGGTTCAGTTCCCAGGTGGAGCACTGCCGTTGTACCCTTGAGCAAGGTACTTAACCTGAATTGCTTCAGTAAAAATATCCAGCTTTATAAATGGATTGTATGTAAAGAAATGTACATGTACTGTAAATGTATCCAAAGTCGCTCTGGATAAGAGTGTCTGCTAAATGCATAAAAAGGAAATGCAAATGCAACCCAAAATGTACTTGAATTAAATCTCAAATGAAGGCTGGACTGAACAAGGCTGCCTCCGTGTCCTCTAGCCAGTATACAGTCTCACCTCACTATCTCAGCAGACGCTGGTCTACACTGCTCTCAGCTTTAGTTTAAACCCTTTATGACCTTTACACATCTTTGAACATTTTGGTGGTCTAGCCCAGCTGAAGGTACTTGTTGGCACTTGTGGATGACAGTCCTAGATGTTTCATGTTGTGTCAGCATGTCTTTGCATTTTTGCACATGCTTTTCTTCCTGGTCTGTGGTAAAAGGGCAAATGTGGTAGAATACCAAAGGCAGAGCAACACAACAGTGGCTCAATTTGGTTCTTATCTAGCCAGATGGAAAGCGGGGAGTTTATTTTCATTCACAACCCTTGGAGGTCAATGTTGTAGGGAAGAAACCTCAAAGGCAGTCCCTTCTTTCTCTCTCCAATAGGTGCTAGCTCTAGCCCTGTAGTACTGTGTGGCCTGAAGGGTATAAAATAGACATTTGTTCACAGGTGAGTGTATCAGAGGAGTGCACGTGGTTTAGCTGCAGTTCTACCTGCACAGGCGTAACTACGGATCCCAAATTAGGGAGAAAAAATTGGGAAAAAGTAATTGTTAAAAATAGGAGAGCAGGGAACATGAGCTTGATGTGATCCCAATGTGCTCTAAGTTCAAAGTACCCCCCTCCCCGCCAAATCCTCCCCACCCCCAGAGCTTTCAGAAGCATCTCCACATGACATCATCGAGGCCATTAAAGATGTAATTGCCGCTGTTAACCCCCACGGCGACAGCACCCCTCCTTTCTTTGAGCTCCCTATAGGGGGTTAAGGGGGATGGAGGGAAGGCCAGATTAAATTGCTCATCGTTTCTGTGCCCTCGTTCACCCACGTGCCCACAGGACCTTCATAACATCATGAATAATGACACACACTTTAGAGAGACTTCACTTGGTCTGCATAATGAGGCTTCAGAACATAGATGGAAAGAGAGGGGGTGAAAATAGAGAGGGGGAGAGAGAGAGAGAGAGAGAGAGAGAGTGAAAGAAAGAGAGAAACTCCTCTGACAACCCCTGGTTGTAGTAGTTTAATCCAAATAGTAGAATACATTTTATCAGTGAGGTTTATGACATCAAATCCATCACATGATATATGCACTCCACTAATTTACATGCAGTGTTTCCATTGGCTTCATTACCTCCTTGCCATTTTATTGAGAGGAACAAGGCAACAATAATAATCATTCCACCGCTACCTGCTCAGAGATTTTGTGAGAAGCAGAGCTGTTGCTGTCAATGTTCACAAATAACCCCATACCAGCTAGTAACTGTTCAGCACTGCCTCACAGCCAACCAAATTATGAAACAAATCAAAATCCAAGTACAGTACCTCAGAGACCACAACGTGGCCATTGAAAAGGCAGACACAAAAAGAAGATAATTTAGTTAGTCACTGTAGGACAAGAGGTGTAGAGAGGTGTGGTCCTGTTCGCCAAGTTGGTGATGCACATTGGTGGTGGTTGAGGCGAGTTCCTATCATTGGAAAGCGCTTTGGGTTTCTTGAAAAGTGCTGTATAGATCCAATGTTCAAATCAATTCAATTCATTGTGAAAGTATTAATAAACCAAAAAAATAAACATATTTCAAGAAATGCTTTCAAATTATAAATAACCTTTATTGTACATTTCAGTTTTAGGCATTTCGCAGACGCTCTTATCCTGAGCGACTTACACAGTTGACATTTATTTACATACAATTCATTTATACAGCTGGATATGTTACTGAAGCAATTCAGGTTAAGTACCTTGCTCAAGGGTACAACAGCAGTGCCCCACCTGGGAATTGAACCTGCAACCTCTGAGTTACAAGCCCAGCTCTGTAACCATTACACTACACTTGCCAGTCATGAAAAATATTGAAAAACTGCAAGTCCTTTTAAGGGAAGGACCAACAGCCCTACTCACGGCCAACTGAGGAACAGCGAGTAATCACCAGCACTAATATCAAATACATTAATAATAAATTATACAGACAGACTAATCTCATTAATACTTTTGTCTACAGCTCTGTCACTTACAATAATAGTATGTTAATTATGCACTTATGTTAGCATATGTTCATTCGTTTCAGTGTATATTTGTTGTTGTTTTTGTTGTTGACATTTTGTTTGTTATGTACTGCATGTAAAGCTTTGTCAATATTTACTAAATGTATTTCATGCCAATAAAGAATATTGAATTGAACTGAATTGAGAGAGAGAGAGAGAGAGAGAGAGAGAGAGAGAGAGAGAGAGAGAGAGACAGAAAAAGGGAGACAAAGCTTCATATTTAATCCCCACCTCCACAGTCACCAAATGTCTCCCCGAACACAGGTTATACATCCCCCCCACACCCCTCGCCACCCTTCCCCCCCAACTCCCTGCAGCCAGAACCCCAATGAAGAAAATCTCCCAAATAACACAGCGCAGATGTCACCTCACTTATCAGTGTGCTTGCAGTGCCGTCGAGCATCTGACTTAATTGGCTTTCATACAGAGCGCCACTCTCCATCCCTGCTCAAATCAGACTCGGGGATCTGCCAGGGCTGAAGCTGTGGAACCTGACAGCCTTCTTTCAAAGGAACCTGTCAAAGAGGGATGTGCAGTGCTGGGGCCCGGGGAGGAGACGAGAGGAAATGAGGGAATAAGTTTTGTCCCTCTTTTATTCTTCCCCAGATATCGGGGGAAAGTCCGTATAATTCGGGGAAAGTGTGTATAATTAATTTGCCTCGCGTCTCTTTTTTTTCTGCGCGGTGCAGAATGAGCATAATCTTAGTGGGACATGGCTTTCTGTATAACAGACAGCTCAGGGCTTAGTGGGGGGAGGGGGGAGGGGAGGGTGTCTGCTCGGTGGCGGTGGCAAACTCGTTAAAATTCTATTACAGAAGCAGTCAGAGGAGCATAGCTTCAGGACAACCCCCCTTGCCCCATCTCCATTGTAATGGAGGTGGTCATGTCTATGCTGTTAGCTTCCAGGGTTTCTGCTATAAGCGAATATGAACTCAGGGAAAGTGTTTGGTTGCACTTATGAGGAATTGATCATCCACCTTGTAAGATGATAGAAACAACTTTTTCCAGGAATCTTCAAAGTCATTTCAAGGGCCTACATGTTGGGAAACGGAAACTGAAGTCAAGCAACTTCTGGGACGTATCATCGCTTTCAAGCCGTTCATTTTCAATGGGAGGCAAACGTCCCTTCCTTAATAAGATTCCTTAATAAAATGGTTTGCTTATCTCCAAATCATTAAAAAAAACAAGCCCAGATGGCGCAACCGGTAAAGGCACTTGTCCAAAGTGCAGGTTGCCTACAGCAGCTGGGGTTTGATCCCCGGCTGTGCCAGCCCGGCTCTGGCCGGGGGTCACGTTCGGGGGGCTGTCTGCCCCAGGGGGAGGGGGGAGGGAAGCCAGCGCGAGCACCCCACAGAGAGCTCTCTGTGTGTATCGTTAACGGTTAACGGTTGTGCAAGTTATGTCTTGAAGGAGGTGGTACGGCATCTTTGTCACTGCTAGTCCCAGAGCAGAGGCTAGTCTGATAGTTGCAGATCGCTGGCCTGTGCGAGAGGGGGTTCGGAGCGGAGAATCATCCCTGAAGTTGCCCAACTTCAGTTTCCACTTTCCTGGAGTATTAGCATGTATTTATACACAACTTTTGTGGCTCGATACACGAAATGTTCCTGATGCTGTTACATACCTGGCCACACATATGCCTGTGAGAGGAGCTAGAACACTACCTGTGTGAATGGGAAACAGAACTCACTCCCACATTTAGGTGTAAACAACCATGGAGGCACTTTACACAGTCAATTATTTTGAGGGGACACCAAAAATAAAGCGGTATTGATAGGTAGCTAGCTAACAAAGTTAATGTTAGCTAGCTAGCAAAAGTTAGTGATTGTTTAGTTTTCCAATATATCCAATTTACACATACATTTCCAATTTAGCTGTTTGTCAGGTATTTAGGACACAAGGGAAATAGCTAGCTAGCTACATTACTTTTTTTTACAATGTTAACTACCTGGAAACATCGCCTTACGTGTTTAGTGCTGTTCTCATGGCGATTTCAGTATCAATAATAGTACAAACCGTGAATACCGCGAAATAATGGTAGAAAACATGAAATTACCCTGGGATAGTTCTTGACTCATCCCGCTCATTGGCTGAAGGTGCTCAAGTTCAACAAGTGAGCAGATTGCTAGACTTGGGGCTTGGGAGAGGAGAGAGGGGAGAGGGGAGGTGGAGAGGATTCACAAGTGACAGATACCATGGCCAGACAGTAGATGATGAGCTCTAACAATAAAATTTGACACACTGCCTGGACCACAGCAGTTTTAGCCTACTCACACCAAACCCCTCAGATACAAGTTACCGCAATCTCATCCAAAAAAGTGTTTCAAGACTCTAGTCAGGGCAGTCACAACTTGGCACTTACTGTTTCCGGTTCACATACACACGGCTCATGCTCATTGCATACTAAATGGAATGAAACCCTGTTTGAGCTATCTGCTTCTACCTGCAGGACTCTATACCACAGTTGTCACCACCTTTCATAACTGTACTGTGTTTGAACTGTGCTAGACATACTAAGCGCAGGAAACTCACATTTAGCGCTTGTGTGAATGGGACCTTAGATATTCAAATAGGTACAGTGCCCTCAAAACAGTTGCAGATAACCCTGGCAGCTGGAGTGGGGCTGGAGAGATTGCGTGGTTTTCAACCCTGTAAAAAACATCCTATCTTTCAGATCTAGGTAATTTTTTTGTAGAAAAATTGCAATTGTTTTTCTCCAAATTGTAAAATGTACCTCCGTAAACACACTTTTATGACAATGCTGTGATTCAGTGGGAACCAGGTTAAAACACATTCGGATTACTTGCCCTTTATTGGGTAAGTGTTTGGGCAGATTAGTGATCAAGAACTCCAGGAAGAGACAGGATCAAAGACTATCAGGTTACAGTTTATAATGCCAGTGGATGAAAGAAAAAAGGCAACAAAAAAAAACCCAACAACTGACAAATAGTAATGTTCTTTGTTCAGGATGACTGTGGCCCATTTCCAATGGCTTTACAGGTGACAGCATGTGAACATATGGCTATAGGCCAATTCGCTGCTGCACAATGCTTTCCCCACTATAAACAAGATCTTTCCCATCTCTAACCCACTCACCAATTGGTTGAATAATCTGAATTGCACTGGCCTCTGAAAGAGAGGTACAGTACAGATCTGCATGAGTCATTATGACCATTATGAACTGCCTGTAGGAGTATCAGTTTTGAAATGGCTTGTTTGATGTCAGGTTTGTGATTAATGAACAGCCACAGGGTTTTGATTGACAGAAATTACCATCTCCATGTTGAATCATCGGCATTTGCTTTTAGGTTCAACTTGCAGCCTGTCACCATAAGCAGTTTTTTTTAATGCAGTTGCATACCCCTGATCTCTCTCCTTCAGTGTTATTGTACAAGGTACAATAAATAATTGAAAGATGTTAAGCTTGTCCAAGACAGGCTTTGGTAACAATTTGATACCATTTATTCATTTTTGTCAGTTAAATTATTTTCTAGGCGACAACAGGCATCTTGAAAGTATTGAGAAAATAAAGGTAACTGCCAAAATAAAGGAAACGGTTGAGTAAATTAAGGGTTCTGGCAGCTCCGTTATGGTGTGGGGTGCATTTTCCTGCCATGATTTAGGCCCACTCAACCCCTTAGAGGGCAACGTAAAGGCCAATAAATACAAAGCCATTCAGAGTGATCATCTTCATCCTATGGTGAAGCATTTCTATCCTGATGGGAGTGGTCTCTTCCAGGATGACAATGCCCCCATCAACAGGGCACAAGTCATCACTGAATGGTTTGATGAGCATGAAAACGATGTAAACCAAATGCCATGGCCGTCTCAGTGACCAGATCTCAACCCAATTGAACAGATTCTGGAGCAGTGCCTGAGACAGCATTTTCCACCACCAGCAACAAAACACCAAATGATGAGATTTCTTGTGGAATAATTGTTTTGCATCCCTCCAATAGTCCCAGACAATTGTGGAATCTATGCCAAGCCGCATTGAAGTTGTTCTGGCTTGTGGTGGACCAACGCCCTATTAAGACACTTTATGTTGGTGCTTCCTTTATTTTTTTATACGTATACTGTACGTATTTAAACATTTTTATTCAACAATCTTAGAATAACAGTGTGACATGAACCATAATGACATCGTAACTAAGAAACAAATCAACGAACGCACAAGTCTCAACAAAGCAAAATGTTTTTCATTAAGTGTAGGGGTAGCAGCAAAATGCATCCAGTACATTTAACAGTGGAAAAAGAAAAACATCTCCAGGATCAGTGCCTTGATACAGTTTTGACTGACAGCTACGCTAAAAACACCGCGGTCACAGTAACGCTTCGCACAAAGCAGAAGAAAAATAAACTCCCACTGTCTTCGCCCTTCGATCCCCATGCTTTTCTTTTTTTTTAACTTTTCATTTAGTTTCAGATACTTCAGATACTAGCGACCTTGAGCTGAGCGGGCACGGCAGAGCGAAGGATTTTCTTCAGCCGCATCTTCAGGCACTGGCTTCCCGTTCGCCCTCTGCCTTGGCTTTCAAATAAATTCATTGCGTCTGAGCGCCTTATCGGGCGTTCCGTATCAGCTCTGCATTCGGTTCGGACGGTCACCCGGGATGATCGCTTCAGCTCGTCTCAGTCAACCTTAACAGCCCACGCCAGCTGGCTCGCGACGTGCCGTGCTCATTGTCAGTCAGGATGCCTTTTTCCCGTCTTCCTTACTCCGCTGCGCTTCCATAATTCTTTTACGCAAACCTCTGCTGTCTGCTTTGATAGCCCGGATGATTGAGGAGATAACCGCTGTTTCAGTAGTGCAGTAGTGAATCCTATCCCTGCCTTATCTCTGTAATGACACAGGTTGCTGTGATTCTGCGGTCCGGGGGCCAAAGATGCCGAGTCAAAGGGAAGGCAGAATGGCAGAGCTCCCCTATTCCTCATGAGCACCACCGCATCTGAAATATGTTAATATGAAAATGTCAGATTTTTTAATTTAATTTAATTTAATTTAATTTAATTTAAAATTTAATTTAATTTAATTTAATTTAATTTAATTTGAACTGAACTGAACTGAATTGAATTGAATTGAATTGAATTGAATTGAATTGAATTGAATTGAATTGAATTGAATTGAATTGAATTGAATTGAACTGAACTGAACTGATTATTATTATTACAGATCATCACACTGTATATTGGGCTTCCCTCCTCTCAGGCACATGGGCACTCTGCATCCCCACTCTTTCGACCTGCTGGAGTAAAGCACCGTATAATGAAAGGATGAACGGTTGCGTAAAGGAGAGGCAACCCGTCAGCAGTCATAGATCCAGGTACTGTGCTTGGCTCTACACATTTTCCCTGGCGGGCATCTCATTCCTTCTGCTCTGGATTCAAAGGGCAGGAGACTGCATCAATGCGCGCAAACTGTATGGAGAACCCCTCTCTGCTGTAGTGACCCCATTCTCGGCTGTAGTGAGCGCAATTATTCTAATATACAATTGCATTCCAAGAGAAAATCCAAGGTGAGTGAATTATTCAATACCTGCGCATACATGCATATACCTGGATATAGTATATACAGGGGGTAGACAAAATAGTGGAAACACCAAATGAAAAATAACTATTTTGAAGTAACCGATTTGCAATTAAAAAGAAGTCCACACATACGTTTCATATTAATGTCAATACTAATTGCCAATAACGTTTCGGCTATTAAAGACATTTTAAAATCTTTAATATGCGAGTTTCTAAAGAAACATGAGAGGTCTACCTGATTTTGAAAGAGGTGAAATAGTTGGTTCCCGAATTGCAAGTCACAGAAACGGCAAAATTATTTAGTGTAACAAGGGGAACATTGTCGAAAATCAAGATGGCATACGCCAAACAAGGAAATGTTGCATCAGGAAAGAGGAACAGTGGAACAAGTCAAATCTCACTGACAGGGATGGATACTTAACTGGATAGTTGCTAAAAACCACCAGACCCACTCTCAACAAAAACTGTAGGTCGTGAGCTTCACAAAGCTGATATTTATGGTAGGGCTGCCATTTGGAAACTGCTTGTGACCAAGACCGATGCGCAACAATGCATAACCTGGAGCAATGAGCACAACACCTAGACTTCTGAGCAGTGGAAGAGAGTAACATGGTCTTATGAGTTTATTCTTTTTCCTACATCTGGACGGGTTTATGTTTGGAGAAAGCCAAAGGGAGACTTCCATCCACATTGCCTGTTCCCAACTGTTAAACATGGCGATGGATAAGTTATGCTATGGTATGGGCAGCCATCTCATATCAGTCATTGGACCTGATTATTACTCTGCATGGTAGAATCATGGCCAAGGAATACAAAACCATTTTAGGTGACCAGGCGCACTCTGTGGTGCAAACATTGCTTCCTAAAGATGTTCCCGTATACCAAGACGCTAAGGCTCTCACACACACTGCTAAACAGTATTTTCCAGGCCGTGTTTCTGTATCCGCCAGTGTGTGGTTAGCTCTGCGGTCCAAAAATGGAGGGCAGCATGCCAGCTCCACACTGAGGGTGCTGTGCGGTGCGAGCCCCCCGCCTAAAACACCCCCCTTCCCCCCCACAGCTTCCACCCCTGGCCGATCAGCTTAAATGAAATCCAAGGTGAGAAGTTCCCATCCACTTCTAGAGGGCCCAGTCTGCTGACCTTCTTTTACTGGGATTGCACACACATACACAGACACACGCACTCACATGTACACACACACACTCTCACACACATGCGCATGCATTCACACATCCGCACACACACACGTGCATGCATACACACGCACACACTCACACATACACACACATGCAAACACACTCTCCCACACTTACACAAATGCACACACACACACACACACACACATATCCACACAGACACACACACACTCACACAAAAATACATACGCACACTCGCGCAGGAACATACATGGACCACATTTACGAAGAAGAACATGCACCGTAGGCCAGATGCCCCCACTAACACTAACCCCCCCAGCACTAACTCCCACTGCTGTTTCTGAGAATATCTTCTGGCTGGGCACTATGCCAGGGCAAGGGCTGGCGTGCCCTGCTGGGAAACCATGCTGCCAGATACCCGCCTAGCAGCAGAATCACTAATGAACCCTTTTCTCCAAAAAACAGGAATGGTACAAACAAACAACAATTTAATAATGAAAAAGGTACGCTCTAAATAAAATATCCTTATTAATCCTTAAAAAACCTCCCTAAACTGTATTGTACCGTACGGTGCCAGGTATAAGCACGTGTATAAGATCAACCTGTGACATGTGGAGGGATGTTAGGTAAGCAGTGACCCTCTACGGGCACTGTGGCACTAGGGAGATAAGGCCGCTCGGTCACAGTGCAGAGAGAGGCCACAGCACCAGCCACTATCCCTGAGTCCTCAGCATGGGCCGTCCTCTCAGCTGCCTGAGAGAATACGGAGCCCTGCACCTCCTGCATATACCCCCCCATCCATCCCTTCCTCCCTCCCTCCCTCCCAGGGTCCTTGAAGAGCATGTTTCCAATGTGCATGACGGCCTTTGAAATATTCATGGCCGTGCTGCCCACGTGTGCTGCAGATGCATGTGTGAGTGAGTGGGCGTGTGGGTGTGGGGGGGGGCGAGCCTGGCACACACATCAGCTCATCAGCACTCACAGAACACACAGTCTGGAGGGACAGGGGAGATGGCTCTTGGGGAGAGGGGTGGGCTTGGGTGGGGGAGTCCGGGCGAGCTGGGGGTGGAGTCAGCTATTCCATCCCAGCATTCTTACCATCCCTTCCACATGAGAACCAAGAGCCCAAACCCTCATCTCCTATTCTCATGAAGCATCTCTATGGAGATGTGTAACAACGGTTTTTGAGAAAGAAAATCCAATCTTCTTCCTGCTCATTTTTTAAACTCCAAAACACACATATGTGGCTGGTAATGACCCAAAAGCTTAATGTAAGATCCAGGGAGAGGCTATTTTTATTGGACGGCATGCAGCTTTGCAAAACCTCGGCCTCAAAGCTCAGGGAAAGGTGAGGTGCTGGGCTGGGAGCCAAGCTGATCTCTGAGAGCAACAATATCAGAGAAAAAAAACCCATCCTCCTCCCCCACCCCCACCAACCTCCTCCAAAGTTGGTAAAGTAGTGACCAGTATAGCACCAGCATACTGCTGCTTCTCCCAAATATGATGATTTTATTTTGACCATACTGGTCAGTTCATCAGTTCATCATCATTCTATTTAACACCCGTTGTTCTGTAATCCAGATGATCTGCTAAACTCAGGGAAACCAAGCCCACCTTTTTGCTATACATTTCCTTGATATGTCAATCGGTGTTATTTCACAATAATATATGCCATTTAGCAGACGCTTTTATCCAAAGCGACTTACAGTTGTGAATGCATCCATTTTCAGTATATGTGGCCCCAGTGGGGATTGAACCCACAACCTAAGCATTGCCAACGCCGTGCTCTACCAACTGAGCCACAGAGAACCACAATAATTGTATTGGCTACTGGTGGTGTTACCGCTCCGCTCCTTGGCACATTTGCGGTGCTGTGCGTTTCCTCCTGCAGCATTACCACAGTGTTTATTCAGCACATCAGGCCTGCTTATGAGCGGCTCTGATCTTCCACCTCTCCACACAGGAGCATTAATAGGGCGTTATTGCACACTGGGCCAGTAATAGGCTTTTTCTGCCCCAGAGGCAGTAATGGGGTGTTTTCTGCCCCAGTGCCCACAGCCGGGTGCTGGGGGGTGAGGAGGGGGGTTGCTTTTGAGGAAAACAGATTAACACACACCAGTAGAGCTCAATAAAGCTATTAAAACCACTATTGCCACATGCTGGGAAAAGCAAAACGAAGAAGCTTGTCAGGGATGGCTCTACGTATTTTATGGTTCTGACTTATTCTGGCTCAACAGTCTAGGTGCTTCAAAGCCGAACCCAGATAAGGCTATAAGGTAAACAGAGGAGCAGACCTCAGAATAACTGGAGGGCAAGTACCAAGGGGGTAATGGCCCTCTAGGGAAATTCATGTGTGCATGTCCGTGTTTGTGTGTATGTCTGCATGTGCGTGGTGAGAGGGTCAGCTTAAACCAAATAGTTTAAACCATACTTTAGCACATATTAAAATACCATTTTTGATTCTATGAGCACTATGTTGGATTTGACATTTTCCTGTTTGCACCAGAGAATAGCAGAGGTCTCTGTGTCACGATTGGCCTCATCACATAGTAGCTCAACCAACATCTCTGTATAAACCTATTTATCTTCCTCCAAACCCCAACATAGCAATGTTTGGTGTCGCCACAACATGAACGAAATAAGCATGAAATGCACGAGAGGACCATTTCAATGATAACCTTGAAAAGATGTCTTGTATTGTTCAATGACCCAAAATAAGAATATAAAAATGGGTGCAAACCAGGTTCCTCTCCTAATCGTAAATTAATTATGGCTAGGCTAAGAGGGGGGAGGGATTGCTCCCCTCTCCTTTGAAGTGTGGCCCGTGGCTTTACTTTGGCGCTCAGTCTACAACTTCAAAGGTCATTTTTTTATCATTAATTTTCATTCTATATTTCTCATTCTTAACCTTAGGATTTCAAACCAATTTTCAAAGTAGTATCTGGAGTGGAGTTCTTGCAGTCTGTGGATCTTACACTTTAGTGCTCCATTTTTGCTTTGTTTCCTGGCTGTGTGTGGTGGGTGGTCTGGGAGAGGCAAGCTTGGTTTGGTGTAATTTTCTGCCATGTCATCTCTTTCGTGATTGCATCATGTCATTTTTATGTCCAAGATTGAGTATTTGTCAAGATAATTGAACCCATGTCTGTATAGTTGATGTTGGGCACTTTGTCTTTGTCTAAGTGTTCTAACTTACAATAAACCAGCTCTTTATTTTAATTATTTTAATTGAATTGTGAGTTGTATATTTTGACAGACGTTGATCCACCAGATTGCTCTGCCTATCGAAGAATTTGACTATTTAATTGATAATTGGCATCCTGTGTAAAAATTATGAATTCAAATCAAGTATATTTTACATGTACAATAAGTGAGGGGTTTTAACGCAGAATACCACTTGTGTTCAGTATTCAGTGCTGGACTTTAAACAAGAGCATTTGACTGTCATGGCTACTGGATTCAGAAGTAGGGTTTTTATTTTTATTCTCACTTGACCGACAAGCTTATGTCCTCTAAAACAGTGCTTCTCAACCTCGGCCCTGGAGTACCCCTGTGTATGCTAGTTTTCATTCCAGCCAACCTCTTGATTAATAAAGGTTGTTGAAAGCATGTGTATACACTACCGGTCAAAAGTTTTAGAACAACCCCATTTTCCAGTTTTTACAGAAATGTATGCAGTTCAAGTCCAGTGAATAACCTGAAATGGTACAAAGGTAAGCTGTAAACTGCCAGAGGTTAAAAAAAAGGTTTAGGTTACCAAAAACTGAAAAATAATGTAAATGTTTTGGCAGTGAGTAGTTTCCTACACCATCAAAAGGCACTTGGAAACTGGAGGAAACTCTGACTCTGAAGTGTATGTTACATAATTTTGTGCTGAAACAGATTTTAGCACAATGCACGTTTGGCCCATTACTATTTGCTCTGTCTTTCAACTCTGCACTTTCCACAAATGGTTTAGTTTCAATAGCCGCTGTGTTATTTAGCACAGCACATTACAGAAAATGAATACATTAGTTGTCTGAGAACTGATTAAAAGTCCTTAAAAAAAAGCTATTAATTCTTTGTAATATGTCTGTTTCTGACATAATGTGGTGTTACGAGGGTAATGTTAAATCATCCCTCATTACACAATAAAAGTCTAGAATTAAAAACAATTACCAGCTTGTTACACTTCAGGAATTGCAATTATGACTGGAATGCAAACCATCATGCGCCGGGCTTCTCCAGGACCGAGGTTGAGAAGCACTGTCGTCGGGCAAATAACACAGAAACAGGGTCACTGAGCGGCGGAGTCGGTAAAGGCGCTCACTAAGAGCACAGGACGGGCCCTGTACACATCAACCAACTATGACTGGGAGTCCACAGGGCCACCAATGGCCTGGTCCCACCAGGGGTAGGGTGATTTGGCCAGGGTTCCTTGGGTTACTGTTGGATTGGTTCCTCCCAACGACATGCCTGGTGCCCACAGGCTACCAGTTGTCATCGGTTACGCCTCTCCTGCGCTCGGTGTTAGCTCAGTAAACACAGTCCTGTAGACCATGTGGACTGAAGGATGTAAAATAATCACTGGTTTGCAGAAGCGTGCATCGGATGGGTGCATATGCCTCAGCTACAGCATTCCTGCCGTGCAGGTGGTATAACGATACCTTGAGAAGCACGGTTGGCAATTGTTTTCCAAATGTTTTAAATGTTTTTAAAAAGGAGCTTGGCAACAGGTCCACGTGGATGTGTGTCCTCCACACCTGGCAGAGATCCACATCTGCCCAAGGCATAGCGGGGTGGGGGGGGGTTCCTCCATCCGCCCCAAATTTCAAAAAGCCAACTGGCTCGTTTTGGAAAAAAAGCCACTTGCATTACTAAAATGCAACTGATCTCAGATCAGCCATTACAGCCAAAAGAAAATAGACACACTGTTGCCCTCCTGCTGAAGTCTCTGCTTATAGAAAAGTTACAGCAGCTGAGCTAAGGTAACAGGACAGTTCTGATAAGAGAAAAGAGAAAAGAGCCATCTGAAAAAAAGCTGCCAGACTCCAGATACAACAGCTTTTTATAGCAGATTCTGTACGTGTTGCGTGCGTTGCAGCTTTCACGCCTCCAAACCGAACGTGGCTGACAAAATCAACACTGACACCACCCACCCCCGTTCACGTGTATTCTGTGAACTGCAGCACCGCAGAGATACGGAACATGATTTTTATTAGTCACCCCCTTAATGCTGCACATTACATGAACGCGCTTCCCAAAAACTTTTGATCAGGAAAACAAACGCATTGCGTTGTGCATGTAATTATGTCCCTTGTGACATCTAACACACTTGTTCCATTAATAAGGCATGCAGAGTGCGGGATGCGAAACCAGAGCTCGTGCCGCACTAACGACGCCGTCGAGAGTGGCCGTCCTGTCTCCAAGCAGTGCGTGTGAGCATCCCGGAGAAATACTCCGTCAATGTCAAACGCCAAATTCGTGGGGAAAGCTGGCTTTCAGTGAATTGAAACAAGTCGTAAAAAGCCTTTTATGTCAGAAAATTACCCCTTTGTAGACAGGGGGAAAAGGGGAAGAAAAAAAAACATGTTACAGAGTTCTTTTGATCTTGTGTAAAAACGAAGCTGATCTGTTGCCTGGGTTTTCTCCATTTGTTTCTCTGCTGTTTGGTGTACGGGAGTGTTCCACTGGAGTCACCGCATTACATGTGGGGTCTGACCCACTTCAGTCCGGGTCAGCCCAGTAATCACGAGCAGGTTCGACCCAGGTCGTACGCCACAAGGGAAACACGGACCACGCAGTGAAACAGGGTCAAGCAGCGAACAAATAAAAAACGAATCCAGGGGCCAGAGCATGATGTGCAAAGCATTTATGTGGAGTTTGCAATGCTGAGGTGAAAATGCAAAGGATCAGGAGGGACCCTTGTCAGGGACTAACAGCTTTTCCTGAAAACTGAATCTGTGTGTCTGAAAATACCAGTCATGCCATTGTACTAAGCACTATGGAAACATTTTTCCATTTACATACGTGTTTCTGTTTAAAGCATTTCTCAGTCTTTCTGTGTAATGAATGCACTTTTTTGGACATTACATTTAGCCCTCTATAATGCGGTTTGCCATAAACTCCTAAAGTACCAGTTTCACATCAAATCCAACCTTTTCTTTTTTTCCACTCAGCTTCAAAGTGGACTTTGTTATTTTCCTTTAAGGAAGGTCTAGAAGGGTTGAAGCTAGAAAATCTCTACAACAGGAACAATGACTCTTATACTCAGCAATCAGTGGGCTGTAAGGAATCTTCATCACCTGTTGAAAAACCAGAGAAATGCATGAAATACACACTTTTTCCAAAATGGCAAAACAGTTCTATTATATTTAGAATCGTGAGACCAGGTTGGAAATGACTGCGGTTATCAGGATAACCCCACCACCAATATACACACACGTACACACACACAATAATCTCAGCACCAGACGCATTGATCATCCATGGCAACACCAAAGCCACCGCAGTGATCGGAAACCCGATTTGGCTTTGTTGACTTGTGTTGCAGTCTCCGGTGGCAAGTTTCTCACCTAGCTTTGTTGCGAGTTCTGCTGCATCAACGAGGAATAACGAGAGAAAAGAGAGAGAGAGAGACGAGCAAAACATGTTCACCTGAAAGAGATGGAAGACCCCCTCCTGCCGAGTTCAAGTGGAGTACTTCCTGCTGCCTCCTTACATTCTGTGACTACGTCAAATATATTTTGTCTATTGCCATTCGCACTTAAGTCCGTAGGAATGTTTCTTGGTGTTGCTGCAGTAGGCTACAGTTAGTCACACAGTGAAAACACGCAGACAGTGCACTAGTGCACTAGAGGGATAGTGCAAGCGGAAACATTATTAATAACTCAAAGTGCATAGACAATACATGAATACATGGAACAAGCACACCACCTACATTTTATCGTGCATTCTTCTCACATTGTGAAGGGCTATTTATTGTAGCAGTTCGCAGCTCTCCACATATGAACATATATTCATACATTCATCCAATCCAATAAACGATGTCAATGGCTCACAGCTATGGTTGGCTGGAATTAGTACAGTGTGATTGTGACAATAAAAAAATAGAAATAAAAAGCAGCAGCATCAGCACAGACGCTGTTCCAGTCGTCTCCATGTGGGGCCCCATAATTTAGGTCAGGGGCCATTGGCCATTGACTGAGAGCTAAAGTAAGTGATTGGGGCTCAATTTGCACTCGGCACACAAATTATTCGGCTAATGTGGGCAAATACCCATCTTTCGATTATCAGTGTAACTGCTGCAGGTCTACTGTGAGTTTTGAACATTATTAGGATGTTAAGTTAATGACCAAGGTCCCCAGCTAAGGGGGCTAATCGTATGCTAATTCAGGCTCTGAGGAAAGTCACATGCTCACTCATGCTTCTTAACTCATGCTTCACTAGCCCTGGCCCTAAACGTTTTGTGATTTCATTAATAACTAGAAAGGAAAGTTTGATTTTCAAACTTTAGTTGGCTTGAATTTTAAAAGCTTAGAAATATCAGTATGAGTTTTATGTTTATTGATAATACTTTTAATATTATGATCCTTAGTTTTAAGACAATACTTGGTAAAGTATTGTAATTCAGACAATTATAATAGCCTTGTAGTAGTATGTTATAAATGACATCATCAGCTTGGATGGAGGGATGAAGGGATGGATGGATCTAGTAGGTTATAGTTATGTGTAGACATATCGAATATTTAGCTTTGTAAAGTATTCTAATTCAAACTATTGTAATAGCCATGTAAAGTTTTAATGATATAATCAGCTGGATGAAGGGATGGATAGATGGATGGACAGAGAGAGAGAAAGAAGTGAGGTAGTTTTTTGCATGTGTTTTATTCAGATTTACAGCATTTTTTGGAGTATTGTAATAGCCTTGCAGTATTCCTATGCCCTTTGGAGAGTTAAAGGAGAGGAAGTGGGCGTTTAAGGGGAAGCTTTTATTCCAGCTGCTATTACAATATACAATGAGTTAAATGTTGTGTGTTTATGTCTATGTGTACCTATGTATGGCAGGGTGTCATTCACTGTGCATTTTTAAATTATGTGTTTTAATTTTAAGTATGTACACTTAGATGGATGCTGCTGCTACCTGAATTTCCCTTTTGGGATAATAAACTTCAACTTCAACTTCAGATAGCTTTCACGCCTAAGCCGGGGAGGGGGGGCCCACAGCAGGCGGGGAGAGAGAGCTGGGTGACGGTAAGGTGTAAGCGCAGAAAAGGGCACATACATAATACAGGGCCCTAGCAGGAAAAGAGTCTGGCCCAGTGCTCTGAGAGTGGGAGGACTGATGAACCCCAGGGCACCCTGGTGGCCACACCACCCAAGAAAACAGAGTTAGTCATAGTAGGGGACACTATTATTAGAGGTGTAGACAGAATAGTGTGTTTGTGCGAAAATAAGTCTTAGATGGCATGTTGCCTGCCTGGTTCCCAGTTTGGAGACATCCTGGAACATGCGGACAAGCTCTTGGCCAGAGCGGGGGTGGATCTAGTAGTCATAGTCCATGTTGGAGCCAACGACATAGGTAAGGGTAGGTTTGAGATTCTGCCAGGCACATTTGTAGAATTAGGAACAAAGTTCAGGAGCAGAACCTCCACAGTGGTCTTCTCAGATATTCTGCCAGTACCATGTGCTAGTAAAGAGTAGAAAAAATGTATACCGATATAACTTGTGGCTACAAACCCGGTGTTGAAAAGATGGGTACAGGTTTATGGGGCACTGGGACTCCTTTTGGGTCAGGGGTGACCTGTACAAGCATGACGGGATACATCTCAACCGGAGGCATGCAGCTGCATCGGGCCAACGTATGCTTAGCGTAGCGGAGGAGTGTTTAACCCCTTTGTGTCAAGAAGGGGTTAAATATGACAAGGCTTTGGGCCCCGGCTGTCCAGGCCGTGAATGATTAGTCCTTGTGCTACTGCCTTCACTCAAGTCTTTTCACTGCTACTGCCATTATACTTTGCCTTATATTTAAATACAATCACACTGCATGAGAGTTGTTGTGGAAACAATAAATATATTCAGCCAGAGAGTACAAAATGTAGTAGACAGCAATCTGGTGGATTTGCCCATGAAAATTATAGGGCCAGAGAAGATTGCTCCCCAAGGAGCACATGCACATACACCCCAATTAGGGGCACATGGTAGCAGGGTTGTTATAATTTGCACAGTGTGGTTTCCCCTCTCAATGCTATGAGGGGGAGAAATTGTGTCTGCAGTATGTGCAGGGGGTCCTGATAGTTTCTGGTGAGATTAGCCATGCAAAAGGTCACGGTGTCAGGCCAGGTGTGAGAACATTCTCAGGCAGGTGTGAAGACAGGGATGGTAGGGTTTTGTATTCTCTCTGTTTTACGGGTTAGGGACCTTTGGTGGGTATGAAGTGGGGGGAAGTGCATCACAAGAGCTGAGAAATGGTACCAATCTAGCAAATACACCTCTGCTTTTACAAGGATTACATATTTTGATCCTAAGCATGGCTCTTTGTTCCTTGATCATTCGATGATTTGTTAGTATAGCTGTTAACTAGCTATACGAGCTAGCCACCAAGACACACTGACTCTTATTTCGCTTATAGATGAAAATGGCCCTGGTGGCCATTGGTCGTGGATACATGAAAATACGTTCAAAATCGTAACATTGCAGAACATCTCAAATTTAACAATCACAACCCCTGAAATTTCCCAGTCGTAACAGTGTGCATACCTAAAGACATAGCAACGGCATGTCGTCAAGGGAATTATCCTGGGAATTAACTTTGATTGGCTTATGTACAAATACAACAAGTGCTGTATCATAACTACATTTTAACTGAAGCCTAATTTTTGCATAGTTTAAAGTGATACCCGTTGTATATGATACCTGTTGCAGATTTTCAAGATACCCTCGCCCGCCTGCTCATTGTAACCAAACATTGAGGACCAAGAACAACAGTAAATTGCCGCAATTTAGCTTAATAAGCTCAATGTAGTTAACTGATGTTAGATGTTAGATAACTATTTAGATAGTTACATTTAGCACGTCTTTTTGGGGGGATTTTTTGTTTCTGCTTTTCCCCCATTTTAGTAGTCAATTACACCCTCCTCTTTCATGCCATTTATCCCCCACTCATATTGACAGCTCACTGCCGTAGTCCTGAGACTAGAGTGACAAGCACGATGCACCTCCTGCAAACTGGAACCCGCCAAGCTGACCAACCGTAAATCCGGTACACGCAGGGCCACTCTTATATGCAGTGAGCTCGTATCGGCTTCCCTCCCTCCTCTCTGGGGCAGAAAGAAAATTGTCGCCACCTAGTGGCACTCCCGGCCAGAGCCGAGCTGGCGTGGCCCGGTGGAATCAGTCGATTGATCGATTGATTTTATTTGACAATTCAAATATATACGTACAAGGCAGCTCCAGCTGGAGACAACAGTACATATAGCTGTTAAATGTAATAAATCATAGCGGTATGTGAATATAGCTAGCTAGCTACAACAGTATGTTTTTGTTTAGGGCAACAACTGATCTATGCTAGTTCCCACCTCCTACTTGCTCTACAGAACTGACATACCATGTTACCCGCACCTCCAAAATCATGTTGTTGTCCAAACTCTCATTGTCTGACCCTCTTGGCTTGTCCAAGCAGACCAGTGCCTACGGCAGTGGTGCCAGTTGTTGTTAACTGTTCAGATTCATTTTTGTTTTGCTGTGTAGAGCTGTTTATTTTATAGTCCTCTTGTGACTTCAAGCAAAACTTCACGCATAATAAGAGAATATCATGGTTTCTGTTGACCGTACAATTGAAAAATCTTGTAATGTGT
Organism: Aldrovandia affinis; assembly: GCA_029706075.1. Lineage (NCBI taxonomy): Eukaryota > Metazoa > Chordata > Actinopteri > Notacanthiformes > Halosauridae > Aldrovandia > Aldrovandia affinis. The sequence goes on from JAINUG010000010.1 coordinate 3,482,999, forward strand.
GATCCACCATCCTTGCCACATTGCGGAATGTGCACAGTACTACGATGGCAAGACAAGCATTACATTACAGTCATTTGGCAGACTCTTATCCAAAGCGACTTACAGAAAGTGCAGTCAGCTTAAGTAGACAAACCTTGAAGTGGATGGGCTACAACAGCAGAAGACCACACAGGGTTCCACTCCAGTCAGTTAAGAACAGGACAGTGAAGCTACAGGGGGCACAGACACAGTTGAAGATTGGAAAAATGATGCCTGGTCTGACAAATCTAAATTTCTGCTGCAACATGCAGATGGTAGGGTCAGAATTTGGCGTAAACAACATGAATCCATGCATCCCTCCTGCCTTGTGTCAACAGTTCAGGCTGGTGGTGGTGGTGTAATGGTGTGGGGAATGTTTTCTTGGCACATATTAGGCCCCTTAATACCAATTGAGCATCATTTAAATGTCACAGCCTACCTGAGTCTGTTGCTGACCATGTGTATACCTTTATGACCACAGTATACCCATCTTCTAATGGTTACTTCTAGCAGGATAATGTCACAAAGCACACATCATCTCAAGCTGGTTTCACGAACATGACAATGAGTTCAGTGTACTCCAATGGCCTCCACAGTCACCAGATCTCCGGGAAATTTGCAACATGAATGTGCAGCCGACAAATCTGCAGCAACTGCGTGATGCTATCATGTCAACATGGACCAGAATCTCTGAGGAATGTTTCCAGCACCTTGTTGAATCCATGCCACAAAGAATTCAGGCTGTTCTGGGGGCAAAGGGAGGATCCTACCCAGTACTGGAAAGGTGTACCTAATAAAGTGGCCACTGAGTATATGTGCATATATACTGTATATACAGTGGCTATAATAAGTATTCACCCCTTGGCATTTTTCACATTTTATTTTCTTACTTCATAGAATCAAAATGGATTTATTAATTGGGATTTCTTGCCACTGATCAACAAAAAATATTCTATAATGTCAAATAATAATAAAAAAATACCATAGACATTAATTGATTATATAAGTATTCGCCACCCTTGCCTTAACACTTGGTAGAAGCAACTTTAGCTGCAATTACAGCTGGGAGTCTATTTGGGTAGGTCTCTACCAGCTTGGCACACTTTTTTTTTCTCCCATTTTCTCCCAATTTATTAACCAAGTACACCCTTTATTCTTCATGTCAATCCCCCCTTGTATTGTGAGTTCACTGCCGTAGCCCTGTGACCGGCAGTGACAAAGGCGAAGTATCGTCACCTCCGAGACGGCACTCGTCAGGCTGTACGCAGCAAACTTCCTGTTGGCTTCCCTCCCCCCTCCCTGGGGCGGACAGCCAATTGTCACCACCGGTGGCACTCCCGATCAGAGCTAACTCTGTTGCGGCCGACTCTGGCGCGGCAGTGGCCAGCGTCGAACGTTGTAACCACTAGACCACCTGGGAAGCCAAGAAATGGCACTTTTGACAGACCAGCCTACGCTTCCTAGGCCATACAGTCACTGCACAGGGAAATTATCCTGACCGAGAATACCTCACCGCCATTCGTGATGCTCCTGCTCCTGATGATCCCGTCTCTCTGCGCTCCTTTCTCGGACTCCTATCGTGGTATGACAAATTCCTTCCCAATTATGCCATGGTGGTCGAGCCCCTCCGTGCTTGCCTCCGGAATGGACTGACAAGGCCCAGAGCAGCTTCCTTGCTGTGAAACAGATGCTGCTAAACAGTCCAGCCCTGGCTCTGTTTGACCCAAAGATACCAACAGTGGTCTCAACGGACGCGTCTGATTACGCGCTGGGCGCAGTACTCACACAGATTCACCCCGACCACACAGAACACACAGTCGCTTTTGCGTCGAGAACTCTGACTCCAGCGGAGAGGAAATATTCCACTGTAGAGAAGGAGGCCCTTGGCTGTGTGTGGGCTGTGGAGAAATGGAGAACATACCTCTGGGGTCGCAGATTAAAACTTCGAACAGACTATCAGGCTCTCACTACTTTACTGACCACAAAAGGGACTGACCATGCTGGAATGCACATTGCACGCTGGTCAGCTATATTATTGTGCTTTCAATATGATGTTATTTACAGGGCCGAAGCACAGAACCACACGGCTGAATGCTTGCCAGAATTCAGACAAAACGGCAAAACCGTGTGCTGCACCAACACAACCCGTGCCGCTTCCAGGTGGTCCATGGTGCAAACTGGCCATGGACATAGTGGGTCCCTTCAAGACAGCCACTTGGGACTGCCATTATGCAATCACATCGATCGCCTTCCTGACAGTGGTCTTCTCTTGCCATGGTGACTGTGAGTCTCTCACTACAGATAATGGGACTCAATTTATATCTGCTGCCTTCTCTTCCTTCCTGAGTGCAAGACAGATCACTCATGTCTGCTCATCCCTTTACCACGCTGCTTCCAACAGTGCCATCGAGAGATTCAACCTTGTGGTGAAGGGAAATATTCAGTCTGCCATCCTGGAATCAAAGCCGTGGAAACAGACTGTCACAGAGTTCCTCCACGTCTACCGTGCAACTCCTCGCGCAGCTACGGCGTTTCTCCGTTCAAATTGCTTCATGGTCGACGTATGCGCACAAAGGTGAACATTCTTCCTGCTTCGCCTGTGAGTGGCAAAGTCGACGCTAATGTCTGAAAGCAAGTTTCCTTTCACCAGTCGCAGATGAAAGCATACTGTGATGCAAACCGAGGAGCGTGCACTCCGTCCTTCAAAGAGGGGGATAAAGTGCGTATTCGGAAACCACTGCATGTTCCAAAAGGCCATCCGAAATTCACACAGCCTGTGGAAATAAAGAAACAAGTTGACCTGTGCACATATGTAGCTTACTATTATTTGCTATTACGAAACATTCTTTTAAGAAAAGGGGATATGTTGTGTCCTTGCTGTACCACTAGGGGTCCCCATAGTTATTGGTAGTAAGAAGAACCATGGATATAGCTCTTGTTAGATTCTAGTTGGAGACAGAAAAGAGGAAGTGAATGAACATTCGATATGGTACAAATCATTAACCATCTCAGCTTAAAGTATGTTCCTTACCTACCCGAATACACTACAATACTGTATACCTTTTATCCCCACTGTATATACATAGGCACCAGTAAACAGGCAGTAGCGGCAGCAAATGAACGCTGGAATACTATAAATGTAACTAGTGTACCTATTGAGGACAGGCGGTAGTAACTGTAAGTTCTACCTCATAGCAAAAATGACCCAAATGTTTGGCTTAAATATGGTTGTTTTCTCTAGCCAACCAATATAGACATCGGGGTGACGCTGATTAGTTGAATCTGTTCACATTTAAGTATTAAGTGCTTACCTGCTGGCGTACGGAGGCTCCACCTGCACAGTTTCTGTCTGTTAGTGTAGTGCCTGTATCACAACATCAACAAAACAATACACATCTGACAATGATCAAATGCTTCAAAACATTAAGGAAGGTTTAAGGAGGAAGATCACAATTTATAGCAAGTACGCCCTCATAACACTCGCAAAACATATCCATTGCACCTCCGTGACTAGGACATTGCTACATTGTAAAGCAAACATGCATCACTTCGCCAGTGCTATATGATGGTAGACATGAAGCTGTATAGCACAATGTGAAAAATTGAAAATGATGTGAGAAAATATTTATATAATCTTTTCATCAGTTGACACTAAAATTGTTTAATAAAGGAGTGATGCCATGCTCACGAAGGCATTATATATGATTTATTGAGACCTTATGAAGCTATACAAAATGTCACGTATGAAGAGATTAATGGATTTTCACACTCTCTATCTCAGTACCATGTTTTCAGGGGTGCCTCCTTTTGAATTGTGCTGACACCTCTCTCACTGAATATTGGCAAATACTGGCAGTTTTATAGTGACATAGTGTCCTGCATCCATTTTGTTGGTTTGTTTGCTTGCTTGCTTGTTTCCCAGAAAGCCAATCACACTGGGAAGTGGAGTTTATTGATTTGTGTTTGTTAAGAACAAACTTGACAATCGGCTCACCAATAACGGAAGCAGATAAATGCTTCCTGCCTCATCCTACCTGTAGCTGTGGAAATTGGCAGAGTTTCAATGAGGTGATTTAACGCTGGAGGAGGTGAGAAGCTGGCGGTGGCGATCTCTCTCTCTGTATTCCCCAGCTGGTGCTGTCATTAACAACATGTAGCCCTGCAAAACTAATGTACCGCTGCTGGCTTAGCCAAGGGGCACGGGAACTCAAGCATTGGCCTGTACAGAGGGTCTTGATAAGCCCAAACCCAGAACATTTTTGGAGAAAAGGTAGCCTGCCTCCTGTGAAGACAGCGCAGAGATCAGATTTACCATTCTATTCAAAGCGCCCTGAATTGATTTGCGTCAATATTTCACACAATTAAAACACATTTAGAAAAATGTTATCAGTTCATAATTCCAGGCCTCTGCTCATGCTCAGCACATACTTCCAGGCCTCCGCACATGCTCAGTGTGAGTGGCAGCGCAGTCCCATCGTGGCATGGATGGCTCTGGCCATTGTCACCACGATGACCGCAATGTTCTTTGTTGCGTCCTGAATGATGAGGCATTGCCAAGGACAGAACATCCATAAATTCACCTTGTGCTACATCCATTCCATATTAAAAACTCTTGCTCATTCAATAATGAAGGCTAAATGTTTGTGTAACGCCTAATGTGTTATGGCTGATGTGCTCTCTTTGACAGCCTTCATCGGGGTGTAGCCCAATAATCCTAAGAGTTATATATGGACAAAAATGACCCAATCCTTAGCTCATATGACATACTTGGTCATTGTAGTAATGATATCTTTATGATATCTAAGGTAATGCCCTTGACATTGAATGAGAACACATCAGTCGTACCAACGATTACTCACCAGTCTCATTAATGGCTATAGGAAGCGCTTGTTTGTAGTTATTTTATCCAAAGGCTGTGCTACCAAATATTACATCTAGGGTGTCAATAATTTTGTCAATGCCATTTCTGTTTATTTTATGATTTAAAAGGAAATATTAAGTTCTGAATCAAAAACGATGTTTCTGTACTATTAACAATGAAATAATGAGTTGTGGAGACCAAATACTTTTGTCAATTTCAACTTATTTTAGAGAAAATTGTGAGTCTTTTGAAAAGCGTTCAAGGGTGCCAATATTTTTGGCCACGACTGTATATATTATACTTTAATAAGTGATCAGGGTTCTTAATAAAGAGTCTGCTCAGGCAGCAGGTGGTGAATGACTAATGCCTGGTAATTAATGAGAATGTTCGCCTGAGTTCTGTATCACCATAATGTGCGTACAGTATGACAGCACAACTGATGGGAAGTTCAGTGTTGTTTTCCAGTATTTATAGCGTGTGTATGGTTATTATTAGACTGCTGTTAGTCCTTTACGCCCCGGTGTTGCTCAGGCTTGTTTGCAGTCTCCCGCTGTGCGTGTGGCACCTGCCCTGTTTCGATTTTTAGCGTCTAACACCCTAAATCTTTCTCACGCACTGGAGAAAATCCCAAATGATCCCGGGCAAACGGGATGGTGTTAATTGTATGCGAAACATCACATCAGCCGCCATCCCGTGTCTCACGCGTTTCTGCAGAGGGGCCTTCTGTGAGAGGATCCCAAATGCAGGCAGAAGAAAAGGTGGCCACAGATTTTGCCGGTCATTTTTGCATCCAACGTACTGTACTCACTTGAAACAGAGATTGCTGGTATTGTGACAGTATGAGACATATGCTAGATCTAGAGGTATCACTGGCCATGCTCACCCCTCTCACTTGATAGAGAACGAGAGAAATGTCCCATTCAGTACAATGTAAATATTCTGAATTTAATCCCCCTACAAAAACAACCTGAATTTAATCTCCCTAGTTGGTCTCAACTTTGTAATGCTCTGGAATGTTCTCAAATTCTTCTGCCAAAAATACTAAAAGCTGCACCTTTCAAAAATCAATTTATTTGAAAGCTGTGTGTACCCCGCTCCATGTTACAGGTTTGAGCACAGTGACAGTGTGTGTGCATGTGATCTGTTCCATGTTATGGGTTTGAGCACAGTGACAGTGTGTGTGTGTGTGTGTGTGTGTGTGTGTGTGACCTGCTCCATGTTACGGGTTTGAGCACAGTGACAGTGTGTGTGCATGTGATCTGTTCCATGTTATGGGTTTGAACACAGTGACAGTGTGTGTGTGTGTGTGTGTGTGTGTGTGTGTGTGTGTGTGTGTGTGTGTGTGTGTGTGTGACCTGCTCCATGTTACAGGTTTGAGCACAGTGACAGTGTGTGTGTGTGTGTGTGACCTGCTCCATGTAACGGGTTTGAACACAGTGACAGTGTGTGTGTGTGTGTGTGTGTGTGTGTGACCTGCTCCATGTTACAGGTTTGAGCACAGTGACAGTGTGTGTGTGTGTGTGTGTGTGTGTGTGTGTGTGTGTGTGTGTGTGTGTGTGTGTGTGTGTGTGTGTGTGTGTGTGTGTGTGTGTGTGTGTGTGACCTGGCTCTTATTTTATTCTCATTATATATGCTTCCCCTAGGGCAAATGATTAGTCATTTTAAATCAATCTCTTATCACTGCAATGCGGATGATACACAGCTGTACCTTTCCTTTAAACCTGACCAATTGGATAAGTTGGCCATCGTACAGGACTGTTTAGCGGCCATCAAGGACTGGATGTCAAACAACTTTGGAAATTGAACTCTGATAAAACTGAGGTTCTTATTATTGGCCCTGACGCTATTCCCAAGGTGCAGCAGCGTATCGGCCTGCTGCCATCTTATTAAGACCAATTAATAAGGGTGTTATCTTCAACCAGCACATGAATTTTGAACAACATGTCAGGATGCTAAACAGGTCATGTTTTTTTCCAGCTGAGGTATATTACGAAATTAAGATCTGTGGTGTCTACTTCTCAGCTGGAAACAATTATCCATTCTTTTATTTTGTCCCGCCTGGGCTATTGCAATACCCTTTTTACCTGCCTCAGCAAGTCAGCATTGGATCGACTCCAGTTGGTCCAGAATGCCGCTGCTATGCTGTTGACTAGATCCTGTCGAAGGGCTCGTATTACACCCATATTGGCCACACTTCATTGGCCACCAATTAAATTCAGGATCGATTTTTAAATCATGTTGACTACATATAAGGCACTGCATGGTCAGGCTCCTGCATATATTGGTGAACTGCTATCCCCATATTCTACCGGTGGGTCTCTTAGGTCTTCGGACCAGGGGCTGTTGTCTAGACTGAAGATGAAGGGTGATCGTGCTTTGGCCACTGTGGCTCCCAGGCTATGGAACAGCCTTCCCTTTGATATTAGATCTGCCAACACTGTTGACATTTTTAAGGGGCATCTAAAGACCCATTTGTTCAGACAGGCCTTCAACTGACAGGTGTTACAAATTGTATTTTTAATTAATTAATTAATTAATTAATTTTACATTTTTGTCACTATAATGCCTGTGTTTTTTAGTTTATGTGTGTGTGTGTATACTTCTAGCTGTTTTATCAGCACTTTGTGACCCCTGTTCTTAAAAAGTGCTATATAATTAAAGTTGACTTACTTACTTACTTACTCCATGTTATGGGTTTGAACACAGTGACAGTGTGTATGTGTGTGTGTGTGTGTGTCTTGCTCCATGTTACGGGTTCGAGCACAATGACAGCATGTGTGTGACTTATTCTGTCTTATTCTCTGGATTCCAGCACTGGGTTTGTGGTAAGCGCCAACAGTTGCTTGGAAAAGGTTTTGGGGAATTTCCAGGATTCATCTTGGCTACGGTGCAATTTCCCGCTTTTGGTGTCATCAGCGCCCTCCTCGCTGTCCCTCCTGAACAAATATCTCCCAGGCAACCGCCCGTGCCGCTAGGCAACGTCTAACTCATCTCAACATCTGAGCATCTCTCCGAGGACCTGCTCTCTCTGCCAGCTCTGAGTCTGTGTTTCTCTCTTGCTCACTGATATCTGTCTGCTCAGCCTCTCTTTTTCTCACTCCCCCCCACTCCCTCCCTCTCTTTCTTTCTCTCCCTCTCTTTCAAGTCAATTCAATTAAATTCTATGCTGCTTTATTGGCAGTTCAAACCAAAGCAGTGCTGACAAAGAAATCAAATGCAATATGAAATATACGTGTAACTAAGGAAGTACAAATATGCAGTATAACATACAAGCATGAATAGATACTCCTACTACTACTACTACTAATAATAATAATCATCATCATCATCGTCATCATCACCATTATCATCATATTTCTCTCTCACTTTTCATTATCTCCCCGCCCCCCCCCACACCCCTCTCAGTCTCTCTTGCTACAGAGCGACAGGGCTACAGATATACCTAACATCACTACACAATAACTGGAAAGAGAGATTCACAGTCTGCCCTATACAATTTACTAATATATTATTGTAATGTGGTACGAATATATGATTTATAATAAAGTATCTGTAACGGTAATGGATTGGTAAAGCACAGACAAGTCAATCCTAGCAGCATATGTTTTGCAGCATGTGGTCTGTAGAGAAAAGAAGGCTACGGTTTTGTGGATGAACATAAAGAAACACATAAATGTTCAATTACCAGGGCTGAAAGATGGCTACATTTAGCTGGGGTCATTTTATCCTCGAATAAGAATGATTTGGGAGGGTCTGCCAAATGATATCTCATCTGTACTTTAATGAAAATTAGGCTGTAAAGCAACCGCAGGTGTGATGTATTCACACTTATTTGCTGAAATGTTAATTCATACCATTATATTTGGCCTCCAATGAATTATGTGAGAATAGTTCCAACCATCGTTAACGTTATCGACCATGAGGCCAGCATGCTATGTCATCCCTCAAACCCAGAAAACTGGAGTTACATATTCTGCTGTCATGCATGGTGATGATGAGTATTATTATTATTATTATTATTATTATTATTATTATTATTAATAATAATAATAATAATACTAATAATAATGTGAATGTATTGCATCTTATTTTACAATTTGAGTTACAGTATATTGTAAAGAATGGAAGAGTGTTTTCCTCCCATTCAACATATGAACATAAAAATGTTCATTATTATTGATTGCAATGCTATACACTTTATGATAAAATCAGTAAAGTCATGTTTGATATTCATATTGCATAAATATGATGAAGCTTCTTCACACAACATCATGTTCATGAGTCATTCTCTACACTGCTCATGTTTATATGTTTTAAGCTTTAGTAAGGAACCAGTCAAGATGTAATATGTCATATAAATCTTTCATTTGGCTCATTTGTGATTTGTTTTGTGGTGCTTTGAGGACTGCAATGGCTCTATATCTCTCTCCCTCTCTCTCCCCCACCTATCTTTTTATCTCTCTCTCTCTCCCCACTCTCTCTCCCACACAATTTAGTTTAACTCAATTGAATAATGCTTTATTGGCATGACTGTATATAACTATATTGCCAAAGGAATTAACACCAAAACAAGACAAGATAAAAAATAATGAATACAGCAGCAACAAAATAAATACAAGAATATAAGAAAAATAAAGAATGAAAAGGGAAAAACATAGGCAAGTTAAATTATATCCCTTCCTTCTCTCTCGCTCTCTCTCTCTCTCTCTCTCTCTCTGTCTCTCTCCCCATCTCTCTCCCTCTCTCCCCCCTCTCTCTCTCTCTTTCCCACTCTCTGTCCTCCCTCTCTCCCTCTCTCTGTTTCCCACTTTCTCTCCCCTCCTCTCTCCCTCTCTCCCTCTCTCCCCCTCTCTGTTTCCCCTCTCTCTCCCTCTCTCCGAGGTGGTGGATGCTTGTCCTTCTCCCCACACGTCTCAGGGGGGCTATTGCGCACTGTCTCGTCATGTCTTAATGCATGTCTTCCACAACAAATTGGGCAGTTTACTTAAGGGCCTGCCGAGGCATATGAATATTTAATAAGGCCTGGCTTGCTGATGAGCATATTCAATGACTTCCTTATCGCGTTTAGAGAGCCTACCAGTGTTACTAGGCCCCAGAACACCTTACTGGAGAGAAGAGTGTAGAGAAGGGGGGGCTGGGAAGGGGCCTGGGCTTGCACAGAGACCATAGAGAACCCCCTCCCTGGTGAACTGTGTATTATGAATCCTCATGTACCGTCACTGTGTTCAGTAATGCAGACGTTTCAAATCACTGTGATTGATCACTGTGATTGTGATAAAGATCTTCCAGTTTTATCTTTTTTTTTTTTTTTTTCTTTTCTCTCTGGGGAGAAATGATGAGCATGATCCCTCAGGGAGAGTGTATTTATCCAGAACTATACACTTTTTAGTATTATATTTTTCACACAATATATACAATTTATACTGTACATATATGGGAGGTGGGGGGTAATGGATCTCCAAAGCATAGATTCCCTTCTCCTGAGCTGAGAAAGTCTACTGATAATCCATTGTGTGCTTATCCACAAATCTAGGGATCTAGTGCTACTACTCCCCACAACCCTTCAACTGACAGTCTATCCCAGCTACCTTTGACCCATTTCTCATATTAGCCCATCTGAGCTCTCTTTCCTTTTTTCATATCCAAACATGCCTGGCCATTACTTCTCATCATAGGCTATGCCATCCAATACATTAAAGGCTATGAATTAGGTACATCTGCAAGCAATAATGGACCATGGATCATGATAATGTAGATATCAATTGAATAAAGACCATTCATTTTAGAGCAGACTATAATGGGCACAGTAGTGTACCTTAAAATTAGCGCTTATCACTCATATCTAATTAGATTTATTTATTATTATTTTTTTAAACGACAAAAAGTACTTTGCAATTACCCCTTGGGGAAAATGTCTGGCTGGACGGCACCAGGCATGCACAGTGTCATTGATCCTTATGCCGATTAATTTATAAATAGCTGTGCTGCATCCAACCAGACCGGGGTCTCTGTTCTGCCATGATACCAGAGGCCTTTTCAGCAGACGAACATGAGGGACATCGAAGCCAACAGCCGTGTGTGGAAGCCCTGACCTCCTGTCTTGCGCTCTCCTGTAGAGTGAGCTTTTTGGAGAGTCTAGACCCCCGCATTGTGGGGTTAGTCACGGGCCGGGGGGCGGGAATCCTCGCCCGCAAAGCGCCCCTCTCTCGCCTTCATCGCCGACCCCTCGGCAGACAGCAGCTGATGCCCCCACGCCGCCTGTGCGGTCAGCAAACAACCCCCTCCCCCCGCCTTGAAGAAATGGAGGAAACGAAAGACATGTTATCTCAGAGTCACGGTGGCCTTCACCAGCCTCTAACTAAATTAGCCCCTATTCGTTGGGTGTAATGCAAGCACTAATTGCATTGGGGGGGGTAGGAAGGGTGGTGGGTGATGTGGGGAGACAGTACATGGGAGATGAACGGACTGTTGACATTGGGCAGTGAGGCTTTGCATCATCGTCGTCATGGCGATAAGTACATTACGTTACATCTAGCCAAGGTTAAGAGAACAGTGGGGTTTTTTGGGGGGGGTGTTGGGAGGCGGGGCACAGGAACACAGAGACATGGATGTGGAACGCGGCATGCCCTGACACAGAAAAACGGCGCGGGTGACTGATCGCTCCGCAGGGCCGTTTGTAAGAGACGCTGGCAGTGATAAAGCCGCCGCCACTGGCGTTTCCCTGATTGCACAGTGTGGATACCACTTTCTGGCACATTCTCTCCACCGTAATGAAGCTCCTCCGATGCTCAGGCCCTGCAAAAAATGCTCTCATTAAGAATCTCTCCCAGGTTATGATCCCTGCATACTAAAGACCACATCTGCATGCCGCCTGGATCCGAGTTGTAGTCGCTGCAGAGACAGAAACTTGTCATTTTATGTTAAATGAATATATAAAAATATAAACAAAGGGCAGATCGATGGGGACTAGAGCAGTGTGTCTTCATGACAGTGAACCGAATACCACCCCCAAATGTTTACACCACCGAAACGCCCACAGCGGCCAGTACTGTCGTATGATAAATGACACTCGAGTGCAAGAGTAAAATTTACAAAAAATATTTTTTTCCAGCACAGTCGATGTTCATATAGTTTTGGGTGCAATTTTTGGCCCATACATCATTTTAGCTCACCTTCCTTTTCTCTCCCTCATTCTCACTCTCCTTCAAATGGGTTGGAGGGTGGGGGGGGGGGGTTGTACTATTCTGGATTTCGGGGGCAAAATGATCAGGCAAAGCTGTCTGTTATGAAGTGGGGCTGGCACATAAAATATAAATATGAAACACGCTTTGCCGCCAGGAGCATATTTATGATTGATAGGGGATCTGGGAGATAAGACCCTGTGGAAAGTTCTCCTTGTTCTCCTTGTCAATTAGGGCAGGGGTCCACATATGTTTTAACCTTGAGTCCCCCTAAAAACTGACCCCCACCTCAATAAACTGCTTAAATGATGACACCTTTATCCAACACCCACTACAAGCTATTTAACACAATAGTACAAGGAAGCATGTCTAAAATAGGACGTCATTATATCACGGATCTATGTTAGGCACGTAACAATTTAGTACAATATAAATAATCACAATGATCACAATATGACCAAGGTTTATTTTATCTGACTAAAATACGTCAATTTTGAAATATGGAAATATAAACAAAATATACTTAAAAGGGGAAATATTTTTTTACATTTAGCTATCCTCTGGGACTCTTTAACAGACCCTCAAAGGTACCCAGACCCCAGTGTTGGAATCCCTGGATTAGGCAAAAGAAGGTTCTATAGGGAGTGGTGGAGAAGAGTATTAGAGAGGGAGGCAGACAGACTCATGATTAACAAGCGCGCAAATGTAAGCCAGGATTGCCCAACAGAAACTGAATCATTTGAACTTAATTATATTGAATCTAGCAGCATTACAGCACCTCATCAGGGTGCTTCACGCTAAATACTTTTAATTAGAACAAAGAGATTGGGTTACATTCAATTACCTTGATTATCACAAGGAGATCAAAGATCACTTTTAAATTAAAAACCTGTCTTTTTTTTCTATGCAACTGACTGATTTCATGTGCAGTGCGCAGAGGTACCCTTGTCACTGTCATTGGATAAACAGGACTAACACTCCGATGGGTGAGGTATTTATTGCAATTTAGTAATCGGCATGATTGTTAGATGTATAAAAAGTACGTAAATAAATGAAAACAGGGACAGTATAGGTATGCATAGAATGATAGAGGTGTAGTGTAGTATCATTCAATAAGTGTATGCCCTCTGTCATGACTGTTTGTAGTTCCAAGGACTGTCATTGCTGGTGTGTTAAGGTGTGTCTAGTTCCATTGGGGTTGGCGTGGATCAGCAGTGGCAGATCGACCTTCTTTCACCCCCCTGCAGACAAGCTGAGTGCTGGTCCTCACACCCCCCTGCTTGTTGGGAAAGGCACCAGCATCAACCCCCCTCCCAGGGCACAGGAGTACAGGAGCCCTATCCCCCAGTGAAACTGTCGTCAGGCAGGGCACCTGTACTTCCGCACGCGGCTTGCCCGCCACAGGAGCTCTCCCGAGATACGGCGAGGGCGAACATAAACACAGCGCGGAGACGGAAAAATGGCTTTTATTCTTTGGGAGAAGGAGATAAAATATTAGAGGCGTTAAGAAAGGGGGAAGCGACGAAGCAGAGCCATTACTTTCCCAGCCTCTAATTGAGCTCGTTTCTCTCCGCAAATTAGCTGCCCGGAAAACGTGTTACTGCCCCTGTGCACGGCGCTAAAAATAAATGAATAAATAGAATCCGCTTGCTCCAGTGTAAGCGATCCGCTGCAGACGAGCTCGCGGCTGTCGACTTCGCACCGCGGCAGCTGAGGTACAGCTGCCGCAGCCAAGGCCGGCGACTACAAGGGAGCATCGGGAAATCGACCCGCTCTTTACTGGGGCGGTTTGTTTCCAGGGCGGTTTAGATAAATGGTAATGATAAAAACTAACCATAAACTTGGGTTTTTCCCCATCAATACGAGGGCTCATAACGTTTATCTGAAACCCATTTCCTTGAGCTGTAATGTGAACATAAGGATTAGAGAATGACACTTTGGTGACTGAGGTATCCAGAGTGCTGAGCTCATCTGCGGCGGAAACTAAATCAATAGATGACATCAAGGGGGGAGGACCCGCGTGCTAATCTGCACAGACTGGGGGGCAAAAAATGTGCCAACCGCGGTAATCCGGTAACACGGTCGTCAAAGAAGATTACATTAGGCTTTATATAAAGACAAATAATCTTTTACACAATTCTAAGCCGATATGAAAAAAAAGTGCCTAAAAAATACTGTACCAGCATAATGTGCTCCTGATTTTTATTTTATGTCATAATATTAATGTAATGCTATCATGATGTTGTAACGTGTTAGATTGCTTCGAGCATATAATTAAGGAGGAATGCATTCATAATTCAGTCTCTGTACAACAGTGCTCTGTACTGAGGAAGTATGGGTCACTCTGCCATCAGCCCATGGGAATCCAGCCTTTCCTTGATTCACAGAGTATCACATTTTTGATCCAAAATCAATTCTGTTTTGTTTTTTCAAAGAGGGAAAATAACTTTGGCCCTTCTGTTTTTCATGGGCAGGTTGAGGGAAAAATCATGCGCCCATAAAAATGTCAAGGAAACAAAGCCATTACCATTTTTCAGCCTAATTGATTTTGTTTCCCCATACAGATTAATTGGCAGCACACAATTATGAAGAAGAAAAAAGCTGGTTGGTGAGCGGGGATCCAGACCCAGGGGTGTGCAGTATTTCAGGGGTCAGGGGTCAGCTGTAGAGTCGAGATGGGGTCAGTTTGGCTCGACTACGGGGTCCTTATCTTCCTTTCTGCACTGTCACTTCCTCCTCCACCTGCCTGGGGGAAATTAATAATGTCATGATCCAGGTATGGGGGGTGGGGGGTGGGGGTGTGTGTAGAGAGAGGCTGGGCCGATACTCTGGTCTGTTGCACAAATGCTAATTTAATCAATGTGCTGTAAATCCAACTGCGTGCTGACTAATGTCTACTGCCCAGGGCTACTGGACCATCTACACACACAAGCTAAATGCACACAATAAACACACTAAACAAACATACACACATACACTCTCTCTCACACACACACACACACACACACACACTAAAAGTTCACACTATTCAATTCACAATATTGGCATTACAAACACGCTTTAGTTTAGCAAAAGAACACACATAAGAAACAAATAGAGCAAGAACAATAAAATAACACACAAATGCAATCATAGACACTGCCAGTAATTTGAAAGAATTAATTTGTTTTGAAAAGAAATGTAAAAAAGGTAATACAAGAAAACAAGTTCAACAAGATCATTGAGATAAATGGAAAATGTTGTTTTTGAGACCCAGGGTGTTTGAGGTGTGAATGAAGGGCTTTTTGTGCGTCTCTCTCTCTCTCTCTTCTCCTTCTCAGAGTGTGGAGCTACCTTAGCTGCTCCGTCTCTTACACCAACCTGTCAGCTCCCGACGTTGCCGTGGCGACGGACCATTGTCATGGTAACCGTAACAGATGGGGAGGAAGGAAAACAAGACTGAAGAAGAAGAAGAAGAAGAAGAAGAAAAAAGATGAGAAGGAAAGAAGGCCAGAGTCTTTCTCTCATTAGGCGATAAAGAACCACAGCACCTATAATCTGTGTTCCACTGCTGCCCATATCAGCCCCAAACATCAGGCTGCTCCCTATGGGAGTAAATCGCAAAGAGACGGCCCATTAGGCTGAATAATGATGGCTGTTCATTCATTGTGGTGCTTGTGATGAGCTTCAGTTGTCCTTTGATAGGCCCCTTTGTGTCTCTTTCACAAAGACCATCAGGTCAGGTACATGGAGCAAGCTTCCGTTTGGTTTCCTCCTGTTCAGATCTGAGACTACAAACAGCCTTGTCCTGTTCAGATCTGAGACTACGAACAGCCTTGGGAAGGGAGGACAGATTCAACCTTTCAGGTTTAAATGATTTAACCTCATTGCCAGTGGTGTGGTTGTGAATGCAGGCCTGATTGAAAGAGCATCCCCAGGTTGGCAGGAGAGAAACCTCACACTGCCCCCAACATATATTTACCTTAGCATGTGGGCACCATATGTTGAACTAGGACAAAGAACAAAAATACACAAAAAAAACCCAATGACCAAAACTTCCAAAACAGAAAACCTTCATGTGAATTGATAGAAACACAATGAACGGGTCCTATGTTTTTACCTGTCAGAAATCTCAGGTCTTTCGTCTGGAAGGTGTACGTCTGGAAGGAAAGGTCAGGTTTTCCCTCTTTTCCTCGGCCACTCTCTTTTTCATTCCAACAACTGGTCCAGGCGTCCTACTGTTGTTTATGTACCACCCAAACAACACTCCGCCCAACTGAGTTTGATTGTTTTCTTACTGTAATTCCGCTGTGTTGAAGGTTAATTAATCTCACAGCACTAATGAGACCAGAGTACATCAGGGGCTTGATTTGTTAACAAGATCAAAGGGAGGCTTAGGAGGCAGCCCTGATGACAGGGGCGGTGTGTTAAGCAAGGTTCCAGCCACTGTGTGGCACTTCTATGATTGGAGGGATTGGAAGCCAAGGGATAGCAGTCACCCTCAACTAATAATTATGTGTTTGGGGTTGATTTTACACCGGCTACAGTGACATTATGAACAGAAGGCCAAAATGTAGCCATGTTTCCCACCTTCTGCCTCACTCTGGCTCAGAGCCAAGTCAACGAAGTAAATAACTCACACTCTTACTATTGTGCTTCAAAAGACAAACTGATTTACTTAAATTGTTATTTTTAAAAATCCTTATGTCCAGGCAGCCAGTTTAATTTTTAGACCCTTCCATGGTCTTCATCGGAGCCTAGGGTTTAGACATTTCTGCATTTAGACAATACAGGATGCTTTCAGAGTGCAAATTTTAATGTACTTTTTAGGTTATCATGCACTACAGGTTATATATACAGTATATATATATATATATGCTGTGATGATGATGATGATTATGATTAGCAGTATTAGTAGTCGTAGTCGTAGTAGTAGTAGTCATAATCATAGTCGTAGTCGTAGTTGTAGTAGTAGTAAGTAAGTAAGTAAGTCAGTAGTAGTAATGATTACTGATTGATATGGTGGGTGGACCAGGCCCAACAGAGAGGATGCTGGGAGGTGAAAGAAGAGGAAATGTCCCACTGTGCCCCGCTCTTTTGCCCTGATAAGAACATTACTGGAGTGAAGACTGGAACAGGCGCAGAAGAAGGGGAACGTTTCCACTGGCCACGCCTCGACGTGTCTGCCTTTCACAGCCAGCGAAGAGACACTACTTCATCCTGCACCACTGCACCTTTCTCAGGAGCTGCTTAGCCAGCAGCCACTAATCACCACTCATCCACAGACCTGCTAGAACCTTCTTATAAATGTTATTTTAGCATGACCTTGCGCAAGCTTACAGTCCACTTCTGCCACCACCCTCTGCTGGTCTCCTGGTGTGGAATGGTTCTGCTATGATTTTGTGCTTGGACCGGGCCCCGCATCTGAAGGCCGGAGGGTTTGAATCCTTTTTCCGTGTCCTGTGACTCTTGTCCTGTGGCTTTTGCGGTTTTCGCAACTTAAAACAGAAGTCAAGCTCACACGTTCCCACGCTGGCCCCAAACTTTCAACGTAGAGGAACGAGGCACCCCGAAACATGGCAATCTGTTCAGCTATGTCTCCCGTTCGTGGCCATGGGAAAGGCAGAGGCGCTCTCTCGTTCAGATCAGTAAAATGGTGTCCGCCACGTGTCGCTTTGAAGTGTGTGTGATACATGGCCTCGTCTCTTCGCTCCATCCGTTACGTGTGACACAAAGGTCCTCTGTCAGCGGTGCTGTGACAGGGCGATTGATGTGATTAAGAGTGCGGTTTGGCCTATGATGTGGGATCTCGGGTTTGACTGGGGGTGACTGGGGGTGACTGGGGGTCGGGGGTTTGCCCCGCGCGTTGGAGTGAGGCATAAGACTGCAGGTGCTTTTGTACGGGCCGCTGGGTGAAAACGCATCTAATGGTTGTTATTGATCTGCAAGCATGCCCCGGTGACTGATGGAAGAATAAAAGCGCCCCCCTCCTTCCGCAGCCCAGGAAAGAGGCCGTCCTAATGACTGCCTGCTGGAATTTCATCACAGGACACTTTTGGTGCTGTCACTTTTGGCCCTAATTGCTGGGCAATGTAAAGGGACATGCTGCCATTTTCCAGAGGTCAGGATTTACTGAAAGCCCTACATGGATGTTTAGGTTTTTGACAGAACAATACATTTTAGTATATAGAACAATCTAAAATAACTTTAATGAATCTAAAATGTACTTCTTTATTATCTCAAATCTGCATTAGACTACATCTTAAACATAGGGGAAAGAAATAAAAAGAATTGTGTTGTTGCACTTTGCATTTGCAGGCAGACCTTTAATATGAAAACAATCCTGTAATGCAGCAAATAAAAAAATAGAACTGATATTCCAACCCAAACTGAACAATTATTTGTGCCAGTTGTATATTTTAATGCTATAATTGTGACCATAATTGTGACAGCCAGGTACAATTCCTTTGTAAATACAAACTTGCCTTTTCATGACCTTACCCTTACCCTAGTGTGAATGTGGATCAGGAATAGCTTAGAAAAAAAACTATGAACAGAAATGTGAAATTCGTTGGATAGAAGAGAGTGGAAACAATTAGTTTCTCCTAATTGAGAGGATGATAAGAAGAGAACAGCACTTATGCCATTATGGTTGTGGCCGTTGCTGTTTATGTTGCAGTTGTTGTGTAGGCTGAACATTATCAGATGAGGGAATAATGCCGGTTTTAATGCTTCTCTTTCTCCATCAGCCTGCCTCCTACATCCGCCGCTGATGGCTCTCATCCTCAAATCAAATTAGCAAAGGTCAGCAACCAGGGCAATGCAAGCTCCATGCCCAACACTCACACACACAGACACACACACACACACGCGCGCGCACACCCACTCACATGCACGTGCATGCACACACACATGCATGTATAAACATTCCCACTCACACACGTGCACACCGACACCTGTAAATACACACATGCACAAACATACATAATCACAGATGCTTGCACGCACACACACACGCACACAGCCCTTTGTTTCATGTTCATTTCAGATCCTCTTTCCTTTAATAGCTTGTCCTGCTAAAGCTGCCACCAAAATCAATTTAGAGCCTCATTTCCACCAGTGATCTCTGCAGCAAGATCTAGGAGAGAGAGAGAGAGAGAGAGAGAGAGAGAGAGAGAGAGAGAACGGAATGTTGAACAATACGGAAAAGGAAATAATTAAGGGTCATCCTAAACCCACATTCCTTGGAGTGGCACAACTTTGTGCTCTATTACACTGCAATAAGGCTGCTAGTTTACAACTGTGTCATTTGGGGAGTTATGATTATTCATCATAAAGAGTGCTGCAAATTGAAATACTGCATCATAATGTATGTATACATTTGAATGTAAGAATGTTCGATGAGGAGAACGGGCCATTCAGCCCATCTAGGCTCACCATTTTGCCTACTGTCTAGAGAGTGTTCAGCTCTCAGTCGACAACATTGTCTGGTATTAGTGAAAATCCCAAATCAATGAACATTTTTCAATAAATGCCCAACTCCATATCCAGTAGTGTTTTCCCTCAGATACAAAATATCCTATATCACTTTGTTAAAAGATTAGAGAAGAGAATTAAAATGTAGAAATGAACAATGTAATGCAATAAATGAATGAATGACTTGTGTTTTATATACATACATATATATATATATATATATATATATAGTGTGTGTGTGTGTGTGTGTGTGTGTGTGTGTGTGTTGCATAAACGTATGTGCATCTGTGTATGTGTGTGCATGTGCGTGAGTGTATAAGCGTGTGTGTGTGATGGCCTTGGCCTCAGTGGGGTCCATTGGGCTACTACAAAACCGTCTGCATAATGTTGGGCAATATAGACATTAAAAACCTTTTATGAAGGGAAAATAAGCCACTTAAAGCAGGTGCGTCTTGCTTGCTTTGTTTGGCAGAACACATAAACCAAAAGATAAGAGCTGCTGTCAGTCTTAAGCTGCTATTGCAAGCCTCTCAAATGAGGAGACCAGAAGAGTGTGAAACAGACCATTTGTTGTCCTTGGAAAGCTTCGCATTTCAGCCTCCTTCTGCCGCACCCCCCGTCCATCTGTCAAACGGTCCATATAGAATGTTTTCATAGCACAATTCTCCGCTTTCAAATTCTCTAAGAACAATTTAATTGTCAGAGGCCTTGGTCATTCATACACTAGCCCATGCACACGCACACACAAATGCAGACGCATACACATGCATACTGTATGTGCACACACAAATATGTATGCACACACACACACACACACACACAAATGCAGACGCATACACACACATACTGTATGTACGCACACAAATATGCACACACACACAAACACACGTACCCACTGGTGTGCACGTATATACACACACACACACACACACACCCACAAACACACACAATTGGCTGTAAAAAAAAGTAGGACCTTGAGCCTCTGAAAAGGACTATTCTTCACCTGTCAGTCAAAAATGACATTCTTAATGGTGGAGAAAAGGTGTAATTGCATTTAGTATGTTCTAGCACCTTCTATTCAGTTTTGGAATGTATTTCAGAGCTACATGTCATCCCAGACGACAAAGACTGATTTTTTTTCTTCTTTGCTTAATCTTCTTTGCTAATCCTCTATTCAATATTGCCATCTGCTGGCCATATATAACAATCTATTCCCTTGACAAACGAATAGAGCAGAACAGTGGTTCCCAAACCTTCGGCACCCATGACCCACTTAATGATCAAATACACTTAAGTGACATGCTCCTTATTAAAATGATTCATGCCAAATGTTCAAATATGGAATTAAACAGTTTTAACATATGTCAAAACAACTGCATGTACACTGTAGGTAGTGCAGTGCAAGCAGGGGCAGACTTAGCAAATTTGAAGCCTTTCAAATTTCAAAACGGTGGTGCGTGGCCCACCCAAGATCAAAGGTTTGCTTTCAAACACTTATTTGTTATTTAGTAACAAATGTATATGAACAAATGTATATTAAAACATTGATAAATGCCACATCACAAAGTGCAGTGTTTAACTTTTGTGAAACTTGCTTTCACAAGTAAGGCTTCCTCTAAGTGTAAACTGAAATTAAAAAGATCTATTATATAATATTATATGATATGATTTTTTTAACCCATTGACCCCAATGTTACTTCTGATATATTTCCATACCCCAGTTACACATACAGATTTAAAAAGGTAGGTTGGGGGCCCCCTGGTGGCCGGGGGCCTATTGTATGCAACTGAGTGCAAGGAACAGTTGTGTCCATATTTACAGTACTAAGGAAATCATCATAGAGCAACAACAGTCCCAGATTCAAATCACTGGTGCTTGCTTTTCAAGCGGCTAGAGGAACTGCTCCCTCCTACCTCCAGACACTCATCACTCCCTACACCCCAGCCAGACCCCTCCGCTCCGCCTCCTCTGGCAAACTGATTGTCCCATCCCTCCGGGCGCCCGGCAGCCACTCCTCGCGGTCTTGCCTCTTCTCTGTCCTGATCCCTCGATGGTGAAACGATCTTCCGCACTCGGTCAGGACCGCGGAATCACTGGCCATCTTCCGCAAGAGACTCAAAATCCACCTCTTCAGACTCCACTACCACTGACCCTGTACATTTTACTAATTGTCATCACCACTGCTTACATGTGTAATACTGCATTTTGTAATGTGTATCTATGTTGAAGACTGTCCCAAAAATGTTTTGACTAACTTTTACGTGTTACGGGTACGGTGTGCAGCTGCCAAGGATTATGTCTATTACTGTATTCTTGCGCCGACTATGGTTGATCTTACCATGTATTAATGCACATCTTGTAAGTCGCTCTGGATAAGATAATCTGATAAATCCCAAAATGTAATGTAAATGATGGAATTTGTTGTGGAAGAATGGTATTGCATCCCTCTAGTAGTTCTAGACACTTGTAGAAACTATGCCAAAGTGCATTGAAGCTGTTCTGGCAACTCATGGTGGCCCAACATTCTATTTTTGACACTATGTTGGTATTTCCTTTATTTTGACAGTTACCTGTAAAATAGCGTCAATGTGATCACTTCCGCAAGTGACTCAAAACCCACCTTTTCAGACTCCACTACCACAGAATTCTGTACACCTAGCCTATTGTCATCATCACCACTGCCTACTTGCTCAACACTTCTTATATCCCTGCCTTCTCATTTAAAAAAAATAAAAATAAAAATAACTAACCTTTTCCTTCCCAGTGTTATAGGTATGGTATGCAGCTGCCTACAATGATGTCTATCGCTGTATTACTGCACTGACCTTGTGCGCAAACTATGATTGTTCTTACCATGCATTAATGCACATCTTGTAAGTCGCTCTGGTTAAGAGTGTCTGCTAAATGCTTAAAATGTAAATGTAAATGTAATGTCAATGATAATGTATGTTACTTACACATATTTGATATTATTCACAGAATACTGTATATCACATACAGTGCAGAGTATATTACTTACAAAGTCTGGTTTAGGGTGGCTCTGGTGCTTATTTGGATCTACAAAGGTAGAATAGCAATAAAGGAATGAAACGACAACAAACAAACATTAGAATAATGAATCATTATAATGAATGTCTACACTAACTACAAAGGTGGGAGGTGAAAACTGCAGCCACCACTCACACAAGCTGTTTATTCTCCTGCTAACAATAGAAATGATCAACACCACAATCATTCCACGATCACACGGGCATCCACTGCAACCACCATAATCATCGCCAAGTACTATCACGTGAATGGCGATGAACAGTCAAACGAGCAGTGCGCTCACTGCGCTGAGGTCAAACTGGATTAAAGACCTTCAAAGCCTTCATTACCCGAGTGTGCGCAGAGCGATGGTTATTTAAGGACATTTTAATTTGAGCATCAGCTCTGTTAAATGCTGAAGCAATTATGCTTGTGCTCAAACAATTTCAGAGACTAATCAAGCAACAGAGCGCAAGATAAGAGAAAGATTTTGTCCTTAAACTTCCATTTATTTTTTCATGCTCAATCACAGTGGGAGAAACTCAAGCTGTGAGGGAGGAGATTAAAAAGACAATGTAATCACATATCTCAGGTGCGTTTACCTGCGCTGGAACCTTCTTCAGAAAATGAAAAATAATGGACTTCACTTTTATCAGCTTCAGCTGGAGAGTCCAGGGCCCCTTGGGCAATGGAAACAATAATCACTGTTGACAACCACAAAATATAATTTTATAAATGTATTTTATCAAATTTGTGCTGCACGGTTTCTTGTAGCAATGAGAAACTGAAATAGACATCTGAAAAGTTTCCAAATTGACATAATTTTTCGGAAAGTCTCAAGTGGTTCTTATGTATGCAAGTAATTGCATAACACATACTTTTGTATTATTTCAATACAATATTATTTATTATTTAAATAAAGTAGGCTATATTAAAAATGTATAATAGATTTGTATAATAGACTCAGTACCAACATTTCCTGTTCTGCTCTCTGCAGGGATCAGTCCCTCTAATCACCCTCCCCAGACCGCTTCACTGAGATGCACACACCTCACGCCCCAAAACCAGTCACTTAATCAATTTTGGTGGAAGTATGTATTTCCAGGGACACACAATACACTTAAGATAAATTGTTGCGCAAGTTGAGCGCATATTTGAGACTTTATTCATTGGTAATGGTTTTCTGATTTGCCCGCAGCGCACTCAGGATGTCCAAGTGTACCTTTCTCTTCCTGCAGATGTGTGATGTCACAGTAGATGGCAGTGGATTGCATCAGCTTGTAATTTCCTGTGTCTGCTGATGCGGCGCGAGCTGTGGGAGATCAAGGGATGTGCACTAACTATGTGGTGGATTGGTTGGTGGGGTGATAGAGTGGATGGTAAGGTGATTGGTTGTTGTGGTGGTGGAGTGGATTGTGTGGTGGCGTGGGTGATTGGGTGGTTGATGGGGTGGTGGAGTGGATGTTGAGGTGATTGGCTGATGTGGTAGTGGGGTGGATGGTGGGGTGCGTGGGTGGGTGGTTGTTTGGTTGGTTGGTGGGGTGATGAAGTGGATGGTGAGGTGATTGGCTGGTGTGGTAGTGGGGTGGGTGGTTGGTTGGTGGGGTGGTGGAGTGGATGCTGGGGTGCGTGGGTGGTTGGTTAGTTGGTGGAGTGATAGAGATAATGGTCGGATGTGTGGTTGGCTGGTGGAGCGGATTTTGGGGTGTGTGGGTGGTTGTTTGGTTGGTTGGTGGTGGGGTGATGAAGTGGATGGTGAGGTGATTGGTTGTTGTGGTGGTGGGGTGGATGGTGGGGTGCGTGGGTGGGTGGTTGGTTGGTTGGCTGGTGGAGTAGATGATGGGGTGCATGGTTGGTTGGTTGGTTGGTTGATGGAGTGGAGCGTGGGTGGTTGGTCAGTTGGTAGGGTGAGGAGTGGATGGTGGGGTACTTGGTTGGGTAGGTGGGTGGTGCTAGGAGCAGCTGGTAGGGAGCAGTGTGTGTGTCCATACAGTACCTGCTGTTGGTCTCCTCCTGCATTAAAACACCAGTGTGCCAATCAGCACCCCAACACACACTGCCCCCACACACACCACTGCGATCACTGCTGGCAGGCTGCTCCCTATAAAGGGAACAAACACATGCAGCTTAGAGTGCCAATCCCCACATTGTGTGTCAGGACCCCTTGATGGGTTATGGGAGGGGTTGATGTGGGTTGTGAGATACATTGTATATTATACACTTGTTATTGACATTATTAGTATACATTATACATTAATTCGTGTACATAATAATAATAATAAACTTTATTTATACAGCACCTTTCATACGACGGTTTGCAGCCCAAAGTACATGCAAATTTGAGACATAATACAAATATTTAAATTCCACATTTGTACATATTTTAGGCTACATTTTAACAAGGGGTGAGAATAGCCATGTGGATCAAATCAAATCAAATGTATTTGTATAGCGCTTTTTACAAGCCCATTGCCACAAAACACTTAACAAAAGAGAACCCTGACCTAGATACACCCAAAAGCAAGCCTCAGGCAACAGTGGCAAGGAAAAACTCCCTGGGCCGAAACGATAGGGAGAAACCTTGGAAGGAACCAGACTAAAAGGGGGGAGCCTATCCTCTTCTGGCTGGAACAGGGTGTGTCCAACTGATTGTATCAGGGTCAGTCCAAAGCAGATGCTGGGCCGGAAGACTTTGGGCCTATGACTATGGGAGGGTAAATCATGTGACAGGGGGTCCAGGGACTGGGTTAGGTATGGGAGGACTGATCTGGAATCAGGTTAGTGGGCTGGGGTTGATGGGGCAGCTCACACTTCTCACAGGATCTAGGGCTCGGGGTCTTTTCACACTAGAGTCTTCTCCATCTCTACACCTAGACTATGTTTGTAAGTAGACCAGTCAGAGACTCAGAAAATTTAAACTGTGTCTAAGTCCCTAAGGAACAATCATTTCTGTCAGATAATGGTGCATTATCTGACAGACATATAGGTGCAAGTCCATGCACTGCTTTAAAAGTTAACAGCAGTACTTTATAATCAGCCCGATATTTGACAGGAAGCCAATGTAGTGATGCTAACACAGGAGTAATGTGCTCATATTTCTTAGATCTAGTCAAAATGCTAAATACGTGCCACTGTATTCTGTACTAGGTGAAGAATCTTAAGAGAGCTATTAGAGCAGCCAGATAGTAAGGCATTACAATAGTCTAGCCTCGATGTGACAAAAGCACGCATCAACGTTTCTGCATCCTCTCATGACAGGAAGTCACTAGGTTTAGCCGAAATTCCTTGTGAAAGAACGCCACTCTGGAAGTGTTGTTAAAATGAGCATCAAATGTAAGATCTTGATCAATAATAACACAGAGGTTCTTGACCGTCAGATCAAGCAACCAGGCAATCACCTGCATTTAACTGCAGATCCAGCTTATCCCTTCATTTTTGGCGGCCTGAAAAGCCTCTAATTGAGTGAGCTGAAGTATTTCACTTGGTTTCATTGATATATTCAGCTGTGCATCATCTGCATAGCAATGGAAATTCACACCATGTTTATGAATAACATTACCAAGTGGTAGCAAGTATAATGAGAACAGTAATGGTCCTGGAACTGAGCCTTGTGAAATACCATATTTAATCTGAAAGTAGTCAGATAACTGTTGATTTAATTGCACAAATTGAAACCTGTCTGACAAGCATGATTTAAAGCAGGAGAGTGCTCGTTCACACAAACCAACTAGGTTATCTAGCCTGTAAAGGAGAATTTGGTGGTCAATAGTATCAAAAGCAGCACTTATGTCAAGAAGCACTAGAATAGCAACACATCCAGAGTCAGATGCCAACAGTAAGTCATTCACAACATTAACAAGTGCCGTCACAGTGCTATGGTTTGGTCTAAAACCTGATTGTAGTGTTTCATAGAGATAATTTGATTTTAGGAAAACAGTTAGTTTTTGAGCTACAGATTTCTCTAGCATTTTTGACAAAAAGGAAAGATTTGAAATGGGCCTATAGTTCATTAGATTACCAGGATCAATATGTGGTTTCTTTAGAAAAGGCTTGATTACTGCCACTTAAGACTTGCACAACCCAATAATAGGAAAATATTTTTCCCAATATTGAGGACCCCCTGTGACCCCTACACAGATCGTTGAGAGTTCAGAGATCCTAGTTTGGGAACCGCTGCTGATTTTTCAGGCCTTTGCATGTCCAATATTTTAATTGTGTTCTAACATCAATTCCTCATAGAATTGCATCATAGCAGATGACCTTTGATTGTTACATTTTAATATAATTTTTCAAAATACATAAGTTTGATAGTGATGTAAAAAGAAGATTTCATATATCCTTCCTGCATATTTTATACTCACAAAGGTGAAAAGGTGGCAGTGTAGTGTAATGGTTAGGGAACTGAACTTGTAACTCAGAGTTTGCAGGTTCAATTCCCAGGTGGGGCACTGCTGTTGTACCCTTGAGCAAGGTACTTAGCCTGAATTGCTTCAATAAAATATCCAGCTGTATAAATGGATTGTATGTAATGAAATGTAAACTGTGTAAGTCGCTCTGGATAAGGGTGTCTGCTAACTTACTAGATATTTTCTTCATGCAGTATGCCAATATTTATTAAGTTCAATGTATTTTTTTTTTTTTTTTTTTTTTACCAAGGTAGGTAAACTTTGCAGTTTTGACCTGGGGATTCTATCGGAGATGCAAGGAATTGTGTACCCAATTCGATGCATGGAATATTTAGGAGCCAGTTTTTTGGGACTTAACACCCCTACTAGTGTGCTATGGGGTCTTTAATGACCACAGTGAGTCAAGACCTTGGTTTCATGAGAACCTTCTACAGAACAGTGCCCCCATCCTTGGTAACACTGTGATCATTCTAAATATTAAATACAATATTTATGTTCTACTAAATAGCTAAACCTTATACAGATCCATTTATTCCATGTACTAGTGTGATTAATAGCCATTCCATTGCAACCTGTAGTGGATGTTAGACAAAGTTGTCAAAAGCTAACCATTATTGAGATGGAGGTCATCAGCCACATGGAGATAATGTTAAGGGGTCTTAAGGCTAAAATGTTGGGGACCCCCTACTGTAAGGTTAATCTGGTGTGTCTTTGGTACGTACAACAAAATTTCTCATTTCCAATTTGACATATAAAAATTGTACAACAAACTGATCAGAGAGAGATCAGGGGTAGAGTATAATTTATTTATCTTCATGTGTCAGTTTACCCAAAAGTAAAACGTTTGCAGTTTTTCATCAATCCATAATATATTTTTATTAAAAGATATAATTAGACACACCATACACCCTTTATAGATATTGTATCAGCAAGTTCCTGGTCTAAAGAAAAAACATACCATCACAACTCTTCATGCCAGCAAAGAGAGATAAGGATTTTGACTTTTACCATCTCTGCAACATGGCAGAGCAAGCCTTGTTGAGGGCATGAGAGGAAGAAATGCATTGTGGGATTTTATAGTTTGCGTAAGCTTAACAGAAAGTTCAATTTTTGCTTGAATATAATAAAATACTGAAACAATGTGTACATATCATTTGTAATAAGGACTAATACTATAAAACTGAATACTCATGAGTGAAATACCCCATTAATATTCAACAGAGACGGGGTGCATGTGAAGCGAAGGGGTTATAAATGTAAAATAGAACAAACTGTCCACCTATTAACTAACATACTCTTTACAAATGATTATGTACTTATTAAGCTTAATGAACGTAATAAGCATATATCATGTTTAACAATGATTTATAGATGTATTAATAAGACATTTTGAAGACCGAAGTGCCACTATACATGTTAATTACGACATTTTTTACATTTGACATTTTTAGGCATTTAGCAGACGCTCTTATCCAGAGTGACTTACACAGTGTACATTTCATTACATACAATCCATTGATACAGCTGGATATCTTACTGAAGCAATTCAGGTTAAGTACAGTGGCCACAGTGGGGCCCTTCGGGTTAGATATCTGACAGACAGCCTACAGCAACACTATGTAGGTTTCACATTTTGAGAATCCTTGATTCACTTTATGAAAATGAACAGCATATCTCTGTGCCCCTCCCCTGTGATTTTCCACATATGCAGAGGGTCACTGGAGTAACTTTGGATGCATGACAGATTATTTTGTGCAGAAATGCTATCTGGATCAGATTAACTGGTTTATTGTGATGTCCCAAAGGATGTGTTTCTGTTGTTTGCTCACCCTCCTTTGAGTCCTGGACTTCCTTAGAGTCTTTCCCTAGCTTTGCTGTAAAATATACAGTGAGTGGCCACTTTATTAGGTGCACCTTTCTAGTACTGGGCAGGACCCCCCTTTGCCCCCAGAACAGCTTGAATTCAACAAGGTGCTGGAAACATTCCTCAGAGATTCTGGTCCATGCTGACATGATAGCATCACGCAGTTGCTGCAGATTCGTCGGCTGCACATTCTTGTTGAGAATCTCCCACTCCACCACCAAGTTCAGATAAAGCAGGAAATGCATTTGCATTATATTGGAGTTTTTGTCCAATGAAAACAGGGCCTCAAAAATGTGATTGTTTTCCATCTTCGATTTAAGGTGCATTCTGCAATTATGTCCAGTAGAGGGGGGTATTTGATCAGGCACTCAGCGTCTCACTGATCGCCATCAGGTTGTGTGACAGATCCAGGATAAATCATAACAAATTAATTAGTTCGTGTAGCATTCTCAACTCAAGTCCGTAAAGTGGAATGACTACTCAAAAGAAATGATTATAAAACTCAACAGCAGAGCCCCATGATTCTACTGTTTCTTTGGGAGTTCTATTGGCGAATAGTGTAAAGCTATTGTACCCCTACTGCTTGATGTTTTGAAGATCCAGGTATGATTCTATGACTCAGATTCACCCAGACACTAAAATGAGAGGTATGTATGCACATACAGATTATTCTTTTGCATTTACAAAGTATGATTTTTGATTATGATAATTTACGCGTACGAATTGCAATTTACGTTTAAGAATATTTTTTTGCTAATTAACAGTGGGGTCCAAAAGTCTGAGTCCACTACCAAGATCTGTTTGTTTTTATCATTCATCAAAAACTAACACAGAATTTTTACTCAGGAGAACAATTTGACCTCTAACTACTGCACTAAACTCTGCTGACATAATTAAAAACAGCTGCAAAAACCTTTGCAAAGGAAATGTCCCTTTTCAAGATTGAAACGCCTGCAGTAGCAAGGAGAACACATAGAGGACCATATTAGTTACGTCAATATCAGGTATTAATTGTTACAAGACCAAAACAACTCACACTGTGTATTAGGAGTGTCCATGTATTAAAACCGGTCTCGTTACCTGGCGGACTTGTGGGGGAGTGAGAATTAAGATAAATAGAGGGTATAATTGGCAACCAAGAATAGGTACTGAATTCCTGTACCTATTGTAAAAAAAATGTAAAACACCAACAACCTTGGAAAGCACACTCCCTCCCCTAACACACATACACCCACACACCACCATCCCCAAATCAGATCTAGTATCCAATCTTGATCGTGCAGGATTGTGAAATAATGTAAAGTAATGTAAACTTTACGGGATGTGTTTGTTAATAAACCAATGGTCAGTTACTTCTTCTGATGAATTATGATCTTCTGTTTTTGGAGTCAGCGAATGAATCAGATTGCAGAGAAACCAATCTCACAGAGGTTAACTTCCCTTTCCCGACACTCTAGATAGAATGGCTAGAGTCAAGAATAGCTTCTGAAAAAAAAAAAAAACCTATTCTTTTTTCAAGGGGATGTGAGGAGTGGATGTTTGAGGTGTGTGGTACTGGTTGTAGAAACAGAAAATCAAGTGGCTGGTGAGTTGCTTTTATCTGATTGGCTGTGATGAGCCAGGTTAGAGCCATGTGGAAGCAGGATGGGTACACTGCGTTAGCATTAGTGTGTGAAGAGGCTGAGGCATGAGACATACGGTGTGCTAGACTTTACTAAATGACTCACAAATGCCTTATAACTCCTACTAAGTGACTCCTAATAAAGCAAATCTCTATTCATGCTTTTATTTTGTTTGAAAGAAGTTGCAGAACTTGAAGCCAGCCTTCTCAGTAAATACATGTAGATTCACTTCACCTTTCCCCTCCACAGCATAGGACACTATAGAGGAGTCATTCCACTCATAAGGTTAGCTACATGTTCAAACCTCCCCTGCTCCCCCTTTGTGAGGCTTGTGATTTGACTCATTCAAAATGCAGCGATGGTGGCGATTCAAAATTGAACAAGGCAGGGCCTTTAGTTGTTATTTTACAGGATTCTTGGCCAAATTTCTTACCAATGTCATCAGAGTTTCTGTGGCCCTTTGTGGCCACATTGATTCTGCAGCACTGATAACTCTTTGTAAAAAGAATTCAAATCAAATTTGTCTGCTCTAAATCAGGGTGATTGCGTTAATTGCATATTGATAATCTGGGTGGCCTCCTCCCAGCTCCTCCGGCTAATCTGAAGCCATTACTACATACCGCAGTGCCTGCTTATTGGCCATTAAAGGGGCCATTTCACCGTCTAGGTGTCTGTTAGTCACGGATGCTTGTGTGGCTGCAGCCACCGCTCCTATTCAGGTTACACAGGGACTAATGAAGCTCCCAAGTACTCTGTTTGGAAGCCTGGCAATTTCTACAGAAGAAAAGCCCCCTCCCCCTCCCCCTCCCCCCCCCTCCTTCATTTTGACCTGACATCCTGACAATTTGTGATTATGAAAGATGAAAGATACTGTAGGCTCAATGGTGAGAGACACAGTAAGTGACCAGAGTGGCTCTGCGAGGAAAATGTTTGGTTGGTCACATCGAGGTTTGGCCAGATGAAATATTTATGTTGTTTTCAAAAAACTGCCCAACGGATATAAAATAGCTAGGGATGGACACTGAGGTTTAAAGGCCAAGCTCACTCCATTATGCTCCATTGTTTTGCCTTGAATAGGAGGCAAAACACTGTGCAGCTCAGTTTCACATGTGGAGAGAACGCTCCCATGACACCAAGAAACTCCAAACATTCTATTTTACACTTCTCGGGGTCTCAAACAGTTTAACTGCCTCTGCAAGTGCTGATAAACGAAGAAGTGATTGAAAAAGAGAACTGATTTTTTTTATTTTCGCACTTAGAAATGAATGTCCCAATTCTTCCAAGCTCAACTTCCCTGAGAGAAGAAGCTCCATCCCTTTCAGCCGACTACCCCTTTGCAGGCAACTCCACCTCTGCCCAGGTAACTCTGTCCCTGTGCAGGTAGCTCCTCCTCTCCCCAGGTATCTCTTTCTCTCCGGTCTGTATCCTGCTGTTCTGTTGTGTTTCTGCAGTAACTGGTTGTACAAAAGGAAGCACACTGCTGTGACTGCCGAGACTTGTGACATCCTGAAGAATGTAAAGGAATGACTGTTTATATTGTCTTGGAGAAGTTTGGGGCCGTGGAGGAAAACATGTTGAATTTAGAGTGCCAAACCTCAGCAATGAGTTCCTGAGATCAAAATCTAAATGGGCAACGTGCCAAAGCACATCTCATGAACTCAAATGTGACCTCTCCCTAACTTTTCAATTCCTTTACCCTTTTCTGTTGAAAGAAAAGCCAATGAACACTTGAGTGTGTTGGCTTAAAATATGGAAGTGAGCGATCTTATTAATAACAGTTGAATCTCACTTTGGTCATGTATGTGAGGAGTGAGGAGGAGTGTAAAGACAGCAAACCTAAGGGTAATCCACAGACTGGGTTTTAATGCGCAGTCGGTCTCTGTCTGAAACAGTAGGGTCTCCCTCTCTGAATGCAGGACTTGTTGAGAACAGGTTTCTCTTCTGCTGCTGTTGTGCAAATCAAGGTACAGGGAATGATGACTACCGATGACTTTACTTATCTGCCCAGAAACTTTAGCAATTTTCTCCTGACTCACAAGGACGCTCACCCACTTCCAACATGAATAAAATAACACCACAGGCTTTTTCAAACCTCCCCCCTAAAAAAAAATGAGTTCCCTTAGCCAAACCCTTGAGGCATCAAATGGATTTCCATCTGCCTCGCTCATTAAGTAATTAGCAGGGCTGGGCTTGGTCATCTGGAGTGCTTGCCGCACCACGCTGCCCTGTGCAGGTGCACACTGACCCCAGCTATGACTGACCCAGTTGACTTGCAGACTTGTAAGCCCTGGAGAAAATAATTGTGTTGGCAGCCGGTGAACCTGGCGAGACAGTGCTATGAGAGATTTCACAGATTAGGGATTCTGGAACATTCAGAACTGATTCTGAAACATCGATGTTTAGGAACGTCCAACCGTTGTCTGGTTTTTATCAAGTGTGAATGTTTGACTCTGGCCTTTTGTCTTTTGAAAACGTTTTCCCTGTTACGTGGGTTTCTGGAGGATGCTGTATACTTTGGCAAAGAGTGCAATTTGACCTCTGACCTCAACCTGGGAACTCTGACCTACCATTCCCCAGAATTCAGCGCACAATTTCCACATTTGAGTATATAGCTGGAAAAAACAATAATTTCCCCACTGTCATTATCTCAGTTAAGTCATTTATTAAGTAGGGTACACTGACTGTACCTCTTTTGTGTAGCACCAAGCAAGCATCCACTTATTTTTCTGGGTTATCCCGTTTGGAGAAGGCTCTGTTCAGTGCTGTAGCTCTGCCCTTTAAATAGACATTGGCACGTCCGTCTAAATCACTCATTCTTAATGCAGTGCTGGACCATTCCATTCCAGACCATCCCGTGGGCCGGAATGGCATCCTGAACATGTGCCAACTGTAGCTGCCCCGCATACCATTACCTAGGGAGGGAAGGTTTCATTTGGCAGGTTACTCCCCGCTTCACCATGCAAAATGCAGCATGCCTGTGCCGCTGCATAAGTAGCGCAGTTCTCTGGTGCAATAACAGACTGGTTGGTGGATTACAGACTGATAAGAAGCAGAGGCTGCCAGCATATGCTTCGAAGGAGAGCACATGCTTGTCTACCCTCTCCCGAGATGACAGAAGATGTTGGAGCAATCAAACCTTTTTGCAATTTGGAACTGTAATACAATTCCCATCAAGCATTTTAATAGACGATGACTTTGCAATGAACTATGGCTGGAGCGTGAGGCAAGGGAAACACAGAAATGGATTGGCTGCTTACAATTTCTTTCAAGACAAAGTCTAAAAGATCGGAACATCGTATTAACAGGAATGACATTTCCGAATTTCTTGTATGATAGAGAGCATGAATGCCAGTGTACATGTACTTTTCCTATAGCACAGGATCAGGTGGTTCTTCTTGCCTACATCATCAGGTGTGATTTGTACAAAACTTAAGAGCGCTCTCTTGTCAGGCAGGGTATTACATATATTGTGCTTCGGGTGTTTGTATTATTGTCTGCAGGTAGTAAAATTTGGGGCATTTTGGGGTAAATTTTCCCTTTAAAATTGACTTTATAAATGTTTGATGCAGAAGACTCGTGATTTTGGGGAGCGGGGGAAGGGGAACATTGCCTCATAGGCCTGTCACTGTGCCCTAATAGGTCACGTCAGGTTGCACGGGTCAGATGAAGCACACACTGTCTTGTGGGGGTCGGAGTTCAGCCAGTGTGCTATATGACCAGCTGCCCTTGCAGACTTCCTGCTTGTGGTGCTGTCCCCCAGACCTCAATATGGACTATGTTTTTGGATTGCCTAAAGATGTTTGTTTGAAACTTGACAGTTGTTTAGGCTTTGGCGTGTGCTGAGGTCTGCAGTGTTTTTCAGAGATACAATGAGGTATTTTGTTGTGAGAGATCCCTCCCTCTCCTGCATCTGATACAAAAGACTAGCATCCTGCCCCAAACTGTCCAACTGTTACACCCCTCACACCAACAGCGTGAGTCCGGTCAGTGATAAAGGAACTGTACAAAGGAACATAAATGTCTGAAACTGCCTTGAAATAAGAAAAATCGAATCAATAGTACTGCCAAGAAGGACCTGTATGGAAATTAGTGTTATTTAAGTCCTGCCATGCTACACAACACTGCAGACTCACTCTGCACCGCTGCGGTCAGTTGTGTTCATAGACTGTCCTTCGGATGGGTCCTACCCCTGTTTCGTGAAGGTGTTCAATGTGGAAGGTGTTCTGTGAATGGAGAGGAGAGCGTTATCTGCCGCTTGTGGCATCCAGTCAGACATACAGACTGCTTACCGATTATGAATTATGAATAGCACACGGCCTCAAAAGTGTTTCAGGGATTCTTACAAGAGGATACAGTGGCTCCAACACTTTTCCAGGCAACCTGGGATTTGGGCTTCTGTTTAGAGCAGGTGCTGCACAGTGACAAATAATAATAACATGAATGCCTGAGTGTAATAGTCACTTTTGAATATCAGCCCATCCACTGAAAATAAAGATCAGTTATATTGTGCTGTACCTGCACAGAACTGATGAATGAACCATATCGTATAGCTTAGAATAACATTTCATAATTGAATACATGTTAGGCTACATTGTGATTCCGTATTTAAACCTATGCTAGGCTGCATTTTAATATGGGGTTGGTAACAGAATGTGTTTTCGCTCATTAAGTAGGTCATTGGCTCTGAAATATTTGGGATGCCCTGCTCTAACCTTTACTCGCCACCTCAAACCCCTAACACTTGGCCCTAGTTAATGTAAAATTAAGTCATCTCTAATTTTTAACAGTTTTTGATTTAAAACTGACCCCCTAGTACAGCTTTTTGAGCATTGGTATCAGCAGATGTTATTCAATAATTGCAATATGATAATAATAATAATATTTTAAAGGCAGTTGGATGGTACATTTCTGGCTGGGAATGGAAGCCAATTGAATACATGAGCAAGCTTTTTTTTCATTGTATGCGCATGGGATAATGCATTTTAATTAAGTAGCTCTTATTTCCACCAATAGTTTCCCTGGTCTGTTCCTGGTCCCTGAGCTGAAACTGTAAACAGGCTTTAAATTGCATGGTGGGGGGGCTGATTACTGTTGTTAATTGAACGGCTTATTTTAATAAACAGAACTGCGGGGTAAGGGATCAAAAGACAGCTGATGTGTTTATACTGGTGAGGGGGAAATCACAGATACAGACTGATGCGCTGAGTAAGAGGAAGCTCTCACTTTAATGAGCGAAATGATGCAGTGGCTCTGCAACAGTTTTGGTGAGAGCCAACATCTTCAAATTTTGGAGGAATGCAGTTTCGCCCGCGCATAGTGTCTCTGAATGTAACTCACCTATAGTGACACGCCTGGGACATGAACCTGTGATCCTTGTCCCTTTGATCTTATCTGGGTGTGCTTCCAGTGCCTTTGATCACAGCCGAGTCTACTTCATGTCCCTTTGATCATATCTGACTTTCCCCTGTTAGTATGGTCTTTTCTGACTCTACTTCCTGTCTTTGTAGCCTTACCTGGCTGGTTGCTCCTGGCTGTTCTAAAGCTGGCTGTTACATGATGGTGCTGTTCCTAGTAGGGGGGGGGGGAGGCACTAAGGTTCTGACTCTAATGCGCAGTGGCAATAAGCGCACACCTCCGGATCCAGCGGAGAACTGATTACACAAGCTTTTCATCATTATTCATCCATCTTAACTGGAGTCCTTCACAGAACGGGAGTGTTCCCCTTTGTCACCCTTTGTCGTCTTTAGCGGACCTTTAGCGGATAGTTTGATATTTTGAGATTGTAGATTGTAATTTGTCTTGTGTCTCCACGTAGTCAGGCAACCATAAGGTTTCTGTCACACAAGAAGTAGCAACCAAACTCAAAGTGCAATTAATCTGGAAAGCATGTGGATAGATGGATCACATCCTGGGGGGATCCCATCCTTCCTACTGTGCGTCTCTCCAGCGAAAGGCTGTTAGTTTAGCTCTTGTTATGTCTCCGTCCTGTCCACCTCCCTTGTGTTTCCTGACAGTTTTTCCCTTGTTCCTGTCTCGGTTTTCTTTTTCTCCCTTGTGATTGTTGTGTTAATTGTTTTATTATTTTCAATTATCCTGTTATCATTCCCTCGTTACCACTCATCATGTTCACCTGTTGCCTATTCCGGCACACCAGCCTCCCATCAAGTTCATCAGCCCTGCAGAGTATATCTACCCTGGTTTCCCCTTCATTCTTTGTCAGATCGTTGTGTTTTCCCTGCCTGGCTCCTTCCCCGTTGGTATCCCAGTTCCAGTAGTTTTTCGACCTGCCTGTCCTGCCTGTCCTGCCTGTCCTGCCTGTCCTGCCTGTCCTCCTGCGTGCCCTCGGACCAGCCAGCTCCCTGCCCTGCCTCCAAGCCAGCTTCCCTACGTGCTTGCCTGCCAGCCAGCTTCCCGGCCTGCCTTCGTCTGCCCTTACCTCTGTTCCCCTGTTCCAGTCATCGTGTATATATTTAATAAATACCCTCACCTATCTCATCCCCTGTGTCAGCGTCCTGCGATTGGGTCCTACCTGCGTGTCAATACACAACAGAACGATCTGACCAATCATGGACCCAGCAGTCGATGACAGTTTCTGCAAGACCTTAGAAGAAATCAATGCCAACATATCCCAGTTGGGGAAGCATCTGGACCTTATGAAGCATCACCGATCTTCCCCGGAAACCCTGCCTAACTCTCCTTGCTTGGCATCGCAGGCCTCCCTGTGGGTCCCTCCTCGCTGGCTCCTGCCGCCCTCCTGGGGACCGCTCGCCACTCGCTCATGCCGGCCTCTGAGGGTCCATCGCTGCTTGCTGTGGCCAGCCTCGCCGAGGGCCCATCGCCTGAGGCCTCCTCGCCGCTGACTCCTGCCATCCTCCTTGGGAGCCCATGGCGCCCTGCTGTCACCGGCCTCTCCAAGGGCCCTCCTGCCTTGCGCCGCAGGCCTCCCGAGGGCCTCCCTCCTTGCCTGGCACCGTCAGCCTCCCGAGGGCCCAACGCGCCCTGCCTTCGCCGGCCTCCCGAGGGCCCAACGCGCCCTGCCTTCGCCGGCCTCCCGGAGGGCCCAACGCGCCCTGCCGTCACGGGCCTCCCGAGGGCCCAACGCGCCCTGCTGCCGCCCGGCCTCCCCGGGCCCACCGCGCCTGCTGCCGCCGCCTCCCCGAGGGCCCACCGCGCCTGCTGCCGCCGGCCTCCCGAGGGCCCACCGCGCCTGCTGCCGCCGGCCTCCCGAGGGCCCACCGCGCCCTGCTGCCGCCGGCCTCCCGAGGCTCACTGGGGCCCGTCCCTCAAGCGACACTTTTGTCCTCTGTGCCCTCCAGCCATTCCCCCTCCACCCGCCCGGGTCATCTGGGATCCCTTCCTCATCTGGGATTTTCATCGGGAGCATCCCGATAGGCCTGGTGGGTCGCCAGGAGGCTCCCCGTTGGGGGTACTGTTATGTCTCCGTCCCGTCCTGTCCACCTCCCTTGTGTTTCCTGACAGTTTTTCCTTGTTCCTGTCTCGGTTTTCCTTTTCTCCTTGTGATTGTTGTGTTAATTGTTTTATTTTCAATTATCCTGTTATCATTCCCTCGTTACCACTCATCATGTTCACCTGTTGCCTATTCCGGCACACCAGCCTCCCATCAAGTTCATCAGCCCTGCAGAGTATATCTACCCCGGTTTTCCCTTCATTCTTTGTCAGATCGTTGTGTTTTCCCTGCCTGGCTCCTTCCCCGTTGGTATCCCAGTTCCAGTAGTTTTTCGACCTGCCTGTCCTGCCTGTCCTGCCTGTCCTGCCTGTCCTGCCTGTCCTCCTGCGTGCCCTCGAACCAGCCAGCTCCCTGCCCTGCCTCCAAGCCAGCTTCCCTACGTGCTTGCCTGCCAGCCAGCTTCCCGGCCTGCCTTCGTCTGCCCTTACCTCTGTTCCCCTGTTCCAGTCATCGTGTATATATTTAATAAATACCCTCACCTATCTCATCCCCTGTGTCAGCGTCCTGCGATTGGGTCCTACCTGCGTGTCAATACACAACAGCTCTCTCACCAAAACCAATGGCTTGACCTAAGGCTTACCCAGAATCTTCCATTGTGAGCATTGGAAAGAAGAGCTTAATTTGCCTGGTTTCAAAGGTGACTTCTAGCCGACATCAAACGGGCCAGGCCTGGCTTTACCGAGGGTCTAGGAATCGGTTCCAATCAGGAACAGAGGAAGAGATGCAGGGCTCAGAGATGGGAATAGAATGAAAACAAGTGTTTCATGCATGCTGGGACCCTATATTCATCTGAACAATTAGTGCTGATTGGTCCCACCCCCAAGCTATATATACAGTATATGGCAGTTCTGTTACAGTGTAAGGTGCATTTTCCTGGCATGATAGATCCGCCCAACTCCTTAGAGGGCAAGGCAAACAGTAATAAATACTAAGCCATTCTGAGTGATCACCTTCATCTTATGGCGAAGCATTTCGGTCATGAGTGGTCTCTTCCAGGATGATGATGCCCCCATCCACAG
The DNA here is from genome assembly GCA_029706075.1 of Aldrovandia affinis. Taxonomy (NCBI): domain Eukaryota; kingdom Metazoa; phylum Chordata; class Actinopteri; order Notacanthiformes; family Halosauridae; genus Aldrovandia; species Aldrovandia affinis. The sequence goes on from JAINUG010000010.1 coordinate 3,521,921, forward strand.
GACATCAGTGATCACTGAATGGTTTGATGAGCATGAAAACAATGTAACAGTTCTGGACCATATGCCATGGCCATCAGAGGCACCAGATCTCAATCTCATTGAGAACTTCTGGGAGATTATGTAGCGGCGCCTGAGACAGTGTTTTACACCACACATCAACAAAACACCAAATTATGGAATTTCTCATGGAAGAATGGCGTTGCATCCCTCCAATAGAGTTCCTGATACTTGTAGAATCTATGCCATGATGCATTGGGGCTGATTTGGCATCTCAAGGTGTCCCAACGCCCTATTAAGACACTTTAGGTTGCTTTTTCCTATATTTTGGCAGTTACATTTATACAGGCCTTGCTGCCTAAGGATCGCATGACACTAATATGTCCTGTTGTGTTTCATGTACTCATCCAGTCGCATGACTTAGAGACCCCTCACTTCCTTTCATTTTATTTCCTATTTTATCTAGGGGACACAGAGTGAGCAACTTTCTCTGGTCAGTGCTCATCATCTCCTCTCTGGCCACAGTATTTCTCACTTATGAATTCTAGAAGTACACTACCGGTCAAAAGTTTTAGAACACCCCCATTTTCCAGTATTTACAGAAATTTAAGCAGTTCAAGTCCAGTGAATAACCTGAAATGGTACAAAGGTAAGCTCTAAACTGCCAGAGATAAAAATAAAAATAAAATAAAAGGGTTATTATTATTTAGGTTACCAAAAACCAGGCCAGGTACCTTCAGACCAGGTACAGACAATGAACTCTAGCATATGTTTAACCCATATACTGTATACTTCATAAAAATATAACCCATATTTTGCAATATGATAGGAAATACAGCTTTACTGTATGTGTCCATGTTCACATTGAACACAAGTTTGAGAAGTACTGTAATGTAGAATGAGTCAATGATCACCCCATTCTGTGATATTCATAAATAAGTTCATTCCATTTTCATAAACGTAGGGAAGATGTGGTACCAGCTCAGCTCAGTGCAGTCTCAGGGGCAGGACAGCAGACCGTTTCCACCGGCTCCTTCTTGTTGCTCCACGGGGTAACAACGATGCAGTTATGAGTGCAGACCCTTAGTGTGGCTGTGATGCTGCATAAATAGATTAAATGAAATAGTGTGTACTAAAGACAAAGTATGTACACCTTATATACCTTTAATATATTCCATCCGATGATGTGGCAGGCTCTGTTACCTTTGTTGCCTAATCTGAATTCTGTTGCCAATAACAGCTCGTAATTTTGAACAATTAGCACTCTTACAGCAGATCAGTGTGTGACTCTGCAATTGGCACCACAAACAAAGTCATGCACTGACATAAAATGAGAAGCCGGGGCCTCGGATAGCGTAGCGGTCTAACTAGCGCGACTGAGCTGCCTATTGCGGTCACGGCTCGAAACCTGACTGTGCCAGACCAGCCCTGGCCGGCAGCCCCGATCGGGGGCGACATTTGGCTGTGCGCCTCATGGGGAGGGGGGGAGGGTGAGCCGACACAAACTTGTCAAGAAGTGCGAAGGGTGTCTCCAGAAAGGGGGACCGGTTCCGTCTTGGAGGAGGCAGATCATCAGAATTAGCTTGACCCGGAGGATGGGCAGCGAGTTTGTGCGTACAGGGCGAATCAAAATAAATTGGGAGAAAAACTGGAAAAAATCTGAAACAAAAATTTAACATAAAATGATAAGCCAACGTTTGCCCATAAGATGAGGTTTTATGTTTTGTTTTACTGCTCAGAAATGACTGGGATGTGGAAGATTTACATCTTACCATGTAATTCTTTCTATGGGAAAACCCCCAGACCCATTCCTTCTTTGGATCGGCCATATCAAATCAAATCAAATTTATTTGTATAGCGCTTTTCACAATAGAATTGTCACAAAACACTTAACAGAGGGGGAACCCAGGCCTAGACCCCCCCAAAAGCAAGCCTAAAGGCAACAGTGGCAAGGAAAAACTCCCTTGGTAGGGAGAAACCTTGGGAGGAACCAGACTAAAAAGGGTTTTTCAGACTAAATATCTCTGACTGTTTCGCTGACTCGCTCTAATTTCTCTACTTACGGTCTACTTTTTTTTTTTTTCTGAAACGGTCTCAAACAAAGTGGATAGACACCCTTACCTCCACTGCTGTCTACATGTCTTTGTCTGTCTGTCTTTCCATCCACACCCCTCACTTCTGTCTTCTCTCACTCCATGTCAGTGATCTTGCACAAAAGAGAATCACTGCCTGACAGGGCCTGCTTAATTTGGCCCTTCTCTATACATGTCCCAAAATCACCTCCAGATGTTTTCATCAGAAATGTTTCTTTGATTTTCTCCAATCCTTCACCAATCCTTTTCCCCAATACTTCTCTCGCTCTCTGTCCTCACACTCTGGTATGTCATCTGAAGATGATGATAATTATTATTATTATTGTTGTTGTTGTTGTTTGTGGTGGTGGAGGTGATAGTGGTGGCAATGATGATTATTAGTATTAGTATTTCTAATATTAGTATAATCATTTTTTTCCTCCTAGCTTGAAATTAAAGTGATCATGTCACCAGCGGGAAACCAGTGCATTAATTATGCGCTACCTGTACCCAAGGGGAAGCATTCCGTTTGATTAGAGAAATATAGGACAGGGTGTCATGGTTCTGTTGAAATGATTTCTGCAGTGGACTGTGTCATAAAAAGAGACCGATTTTTTTCATGTCAAATGGATTGACTGAAGAGCAAATGCAGGCTGGCAGGGAGAAGGTTTTGACAGAACTCAGAGGACAAGTCTATTCTAATTACAGCAGCTGCTGTGTCGGATGAGAAAACAATTCCCACAGAAAGACTCTTGAACATCGTATCAATCCCTACATAGTCTGTGGAAGAGTTACACCAGACAAGATTATTATTGATACGGAAGCAACATTTATAACAATGTATTGTACAAATTTGTACATATTTAGCCTAGTTTGCTGCTGCTTGTAACGTTGTTACGTTTGTTGTCTGTACTGTATCATTAAGTGTGCACTTTTTATCTGAGTACTGCTGTTTTGTTTTTTAATTGTATTTTTTACTGCTGTGAAGCACTCTGTGCATTCGTGCTATGAAGGGCACTATACAAATAAAGCTTTACTTACTTACTTACTTTACAAAGCAACCGAACCGCACCCTCAGTGAATGCTGTGATCCTAGTGCTCAGAGAGATTGAAGCTCTCTATCGTACATATTGTCACATCTGATGTTGTGACGATACCTTTTGTGTTGATTCAATTGTGACCAGTAGATTGTGTGCTTTTGATTCATTAATGTACACATTAATTAAAAGACACATAAATGGTACAGGTATGACTCTTCTATCACCTCTGATCACATTACAGTATTTATGTGCTTGGCAGACTGCTGTATCCAGGATAACCTGCATAGTTCTGTTGTGTAAACCATCTGCACTGCTGGATATTTACTGAGTTACCTGGCTCAGTACTCTAGTGGCTCACCTGGAAATCAAACCTGCAACCTTTCGGTTACAATCTCAAACAGCCCGACACGGCAAAATTGATTTCCAGGAGATATAGGGATGGATTTCATTTTGGAGACAGTGTTTTGGCTTTGGGGTGGTGGGGGGGGATTGAGTGGAGTACTGTCGGAGGGGCTGGTGTGGGAGGCTGTGCGAACCAGCGATTCTGTCGGGAGATTTCAATAAAACGGGTGTTCATTATGTATCAAAAAATAAAAATGAACAATACAAAAGACATGCAGAAACACATTTGAAAAAGTACATCCACTTAATACAGCAAATAATAAAAACCCCTCTCCCCTTTTTTGTTAACCCCCCCCTGTATTTATAAAGTACAAAAGTTGATCACCAGGTATAAGAGTTAAGAAGAAGAAAAACTATTGCTGTATTCAATTAGCAGCAAAATACAGTTAAATAGCAATTGGGACCTTTTTAGTATTGCGTATCAGCCAGAATATATATTATGATTGATGATGACAGATCTGATTTTCCGCAAGCCATATTTTGACTTTTGAGGTGAAAAATACATACACTAGTGCATCTCTTAATACCAGTTGGTGGTGAATTCCTATGTTTAAAGGCTTTTATAGAAAATTCTGATTGATCAAACTTTGTAGTGTGTCTGGATGTAGTGCAATCTCCTCTAGAGGAGGCTCTTGAAGATACGTTGGAACAATCAGCTTGTACGGGTAACTTAATGAATTCATTTCGAGGTGGGGGAGCCAAGTTCTGGACAATTTTAAACATGAGACATATATTAGAATAAAGCCTAAGGTTATCCAAACTCAATAAGTTACGTTTAGTTAGTATCTTGCAATGGTGGTATTGAGTAGGTTTGTTTATAAAGAGATCGCAGTGGCTTTCTTGCAGTTAGTTAGTTTCTTGAAACAAACTTGTGAGATGAGGTGAGAAAAAAATCATAGCGTGCATAAGCATTGGCTGCCTCATTTGAAAGGCAGTGTCTCAAAAACCCGAAGTTTGACAAGTTAAACTTGTTTTTATTTGTCATTTTCTTCAGTTTTTTACAGTTTTTTTCAACTGCTAACATGCTTCGGTCAAAACTGAAGTCACATTGTCAAAACTCTTCACACAGTCAGCGAACCAGAAGTCTATGTGGACCAAACAATTAATCATTTTTCATTGCTTTCACACAAAATGCATTCAATGACCACATTTTCCAAAATCCATGAACTCTTTTCTCATTCATACTCCACCACCCGCAAAACACTATATATTTGCAGCACATTTTTCAAATGCTAACACACTGTTTTCAAAACTGTTAAAAACACATTCAAAACAGAATGATGGCAAATTTTGTGCATTTCTGCAGTAACCATATTGAAATATATAGAAAATCTTAGCAGAATATTTACAATAAAATGAAATAATAATCATTCCAAACACAGCTGATTGCAATTTCAGCTGAAAGCCTCCCCAGGTGTCCTGTTTTTAGTCTCGTTACCAAACAGATAAAAGGGAACGGCTTCGGAATGATTTTGTTCGGAAAAATGGATCAAGGAAGACAGGTTGGTGGAGAAAGAAGAGTTGCAGGGAGAGGGAGAGGGAGAGGGAGAATGCGTGGAGAACAAAGGAGAAGAAGACCAAGAGCGGTGGTCTCTGATGAGATAAGGGCCACAATTATTGACCATGTTGTAAACCATGGTCTCTCTTTGAGAGAGGCCAGTTTAAGGGTGCAACCAAATCTGCAGCGTTCAACAGTTGCATCAATAGTACGAATTTTCCGGCAAAATGGGTGAGATGTGCATCCTTCAATGATAATTGAACTACATATTACAGTATGTTTACATTTTTACATGTACTGACATTTTGAAATATATTGATTGTTTTGTGTTTTACAGTAGGATCCAAAGGTTACCTCACACAGGAGGGAGAGGCAGAATATTTTCAAATCAAAAGAAATTGCCATTGTTGATATGGTACGTGCCAACAATGCAATGAAACTGCGGGAAATTCGGGACAGAGTGCTGGCAGACAATATCACTTTGGGACTGTGAATACAGTCAGCACAACGACAATTGCCAGAGTCCTAGACAAACATCAAATAAGGATGAAGCAATTGTACACTGTACCCTTTGAGAGAAACGGTGAACGTGTGAAAGAACTCCGGTATCAATATGTCCAGGTAAGATGTCTGTTCAATAACCAAACAGGGTACATACACAGCTATGCATAATGTAAAGTACTGTAAAACTGTGGATTTACTGTATTTCAGAGAGTAATGGAGATGGAAGCCAGGCAAACTGCACATACATTCATCTTTGTGGATGAAGCGGGATTCAACCTGGCAAAAAGACGCCGCAGGGGAAGAAATGTGATTGGACAGAGAGCAACCGTGGATGTCCCAGGCCAGAGAGGAGCTAACATCACAATGTGTGCAGCACTGTCCAATGATGGTTTGCTCCTACACAAACCACTTATTGGCCCTTACAATACGCAGAGGCTAATTTCTTTTATGGATGACCTGCATAATCAACTTGTGCCAGCAGAGGAAAGAGGGGCAGGAAACTCCCCTACCTTTGTTGTTGTGTGGGATAACGTGGCATTCCACCACTCTGCTGCAGTCACAGACTGGTTTGCTGCACATCCCAGGATGTTAGCACTATTCCTGCCTCCATACTCCCCCTTCCTAAATGCTATAGAGGAGTTTTTCTCTTCGTGGAGGTGGAAGGTGTATGACCACCGTCCACATGACCAGATGTCATTACTGGATGCCATGAGTGCGGGGTGTGGAGACATTTCTCCTGAAGACTGCCAGGGTTGGATTCGACATGCCAGAAGATACTTCCCAAGATGCATCGCCAGAGAAGACATAAGATGTGATGTCGATGAGAACTTGTGGCCAAATGCAGCAGAGAGGGAGAACTAGAACCCACAGTACTGTACAGTATGTACAGAGTGATTATACTTTACATGTTGTTGTTTTTTTGTGATTATTACTGTATTGCAGCCCTGGAATTTCAGGAAATAGTTTTTTTTCAGGAAACGTTTTATTTTTCACAAGTAAATTCCTATATGCAAAGATATAGAAAAAATAAAGGATATTGAAGCAAATTGCTGCATTTCTGATTCATTCTTGTTACATATACTTTAGTACAGTCAATAAAGTGAAAAGGTGTTATTCTTATTTTATAATGAAATACTGATTTATTGGAAAAATCATTCAAACTTCAAATATAAAGGTTCATGATTTATGTCATGCTCCCTGTTGTTAGTGTTTTTTAGGTCCGCGTGTTATGAGTGACAATGTATGCTTCCTGAGTGAGAATTGTTGCCAGTGTTCTGGTCAAAGAACTTATTTTGAGACATGTATGAAGTGTTTTGGTGGTTTGAGTGAGTTTTGGAAGTGAGATGAACTGTTTGGCCAAGATGCATGTTGGTAATGCAGACTGTATGAAGAGTTTTGAAAAAGTGTCTTCAGTTTTGACTAATGCATGTTAGCAGTTGAAAAAAACTGTAAATGTTAGATTTGAATCCAAGATAATACCAAGATATTTGAACCCATACAGATTTTTTCTCCCTTACCATTGTGGTCAAGGTATATTTGTTTTGGTTTTATAGAGAAGTACATTCCCATGGTTTTGTCCACTCCACATTTATAATAAGACATGAAAGTTCAAGATATTCTGAAATTATTATCATAGCTGCAGTTAATTTTGATGCTCCTTGGTTCTGCAGTTTTAGCGTCTACATACACAACTGTATCATCTGCACACATCCAATATAATATAATATATGCCATTTAGCAGACGCTTTTATCCAAAGTGACGTACAGTAATGAATGCATACATTTTTCAGCATATGTGGCCCCAATGGGAAACAAACCCACAACCTTAGCGTTGTCAACGCCACGCTCTACCTACTGAGCCACACAGAACCACTTTTGGATGTCGAATCCTGAGTCTGAGCACTGTAGCTTCACATTATTCAATGTGAATAGGCTTTCTGTGAGCATTAGACACACAGACAGACAGACAGATAGATAGATATTTTTATGTATTGATTTATCCTTTATTTAATGAGGAAGTACCACTGAAATATGTGTGCATTTGTATCTCGGTTAGAACGGTCTCGTCGCGTGCCAGTAAGTGTAATTATCCGGCGTTAGATTTTGTTTGTTTAGCCTCTGCGTTCGTATCCTGTCTCATTGGTTAGAATTAGCACTTAATGCTACTTTGTTATTGTAACTAGTTGGCTATTGTGTCGCTGATGTCCAGCAGTTATTAGATTCTATCGCTGCGTTGTAGTTTTATTTCAAAGCTGATTGCTACTCGGCTGTTTTCAATCGCTTTTATTGTATTAGCCCGTGTTTGTAGTTGAGCGTTCCTTGAGTAGCGGAAGAAAACAGTTGTCAATTAGCGTTAGGGTTAGTCTGTATTGTTGTCAGGTGGCACTCGCCACTTGGTGCCTAGCATCACTCGGCTATATTAGCAGCCATAGTTGTGGATAGCGGCAGCCTCACCTTCCTAGCCTCACCGAACAAAGACTCGGCGGACAAAGACGGAGGAGTCTACCTATAGGAGTTCACCGAGGGGGGCCAGCTAGGGAGTGCTCGCCGCACGGTAAGTATCATAGTTTTGTATCTCCCTATTCTTCCTCTGCATCTAAAACTACATGCTTCCTCCCTATCCCAGTCCATGTCTCCTCTTCTAGATTGCCTAGGAGAGATTCTACCCACACCTGTAATCTGTCCAACCTCATCCACCCTCCTAGATCTCCCGGTGTTGACGTGGTGGTAGCAGGTGGACTATGGAACTGCCAGTCCGCTGTCCGGAAGGCCGATTTCATCTCTACTCTCCCTGCAGTTCCTGGCGCTCACGGAGACCTGGATCACTCCGCAGAACACGGCCACCCCTCCTGCTCTCTCTGCTGCCTACACCTTCTCCCACACTCCACGACCCTCAGGTAGAGGTGGAGGGACAGGTATACTCATCTCCCCCCTGTGGAGATTTGGTATTGTTCCTCTTCCTCACTTCTCACCCTCCTCCTTTGAATTTCATGCTGTCACTGTCACTGTTCCATGTAAACTGCACATCATTGTTCTTTATCGCCCTCCAGGTCCACTGGGGAGTTTCCTAGACGAGATGGATGCCCTCCTCAGTGCCTTCCCTGAGGATGGCACTCCCGTGTTACTCCTAGGGGACTTCAACCTGCCGCTAGAGACCTCTCAGGCCTCTGCATTCCTCCCCCCTTCCGGCCTGTGCCATCAAGCCACTACAACTAGTCCAGAACGCTGCTGCTCGCCTGGTGTTCAACCAGCCGAGGTTCACCCACGTCACCCCTCTACTCTCCTCTCTGCACTGGCTCCCCATCGCAGCACGCATCAGATTCAAGTCACTGGTGCTTGCTTTTCAAGCGGCCAGAGGTACTGCTCCCCCATACCTCCAGTCACTCATCACTCCCTACACCCCGCCCAGACCCCTCCGCTCCGCCTCTGCTGGCAAACGGACTGCCCCATCCCTCCGGGCGCCTGGCAGACGCTCCTCGCGGTCTCGCCTCTTCTCTATCCTGGTCCCTCGTTGGTGGAACGACCTCCCGCAATCGGTCAGGACTGCGGAATCACTTCCAATCTTCCGCAAGAGACAAAACCCACATCTTCAGACTCCACTACCACTGAACACTGTCCATCTAGTCAATCTGTCGTCACCACTGTTTACTTGTTCTACACTGTACTTAAAAATAAAAAAATAAAAAACACGAACCTTTTCTTTCCCAGTGTTACAGGTATGATATGCAGACGCCTGCAATGATGTCTATTGCTGTTTACTGCACTGATCTTGTGCGCTAAATATGATTGTTCTTTCCTTGTATTTAATGCACATCTTGTAAGTCGCTCTGGATAAGAGCGTCTGCTAAATGCTTCAAATGTAAATACAAGGCCTGGCCAAGATGGCTGCAGCACATACTTACCAGATTGTAGATAAAAGGCAAACAGTACAATAGCACAGCCATATGTAAACGCATACAGAGATGGACTATTCAAGCTCATAAGGAGATGACATCAATTAAAAACGACATAGATAGATGTAGTATTTTATTCTTACGCCTCAGGGAGCTAAGAGATATAAATGCGTGTATCGGCAGCAAACCTCATCATCGCTTAATCATGTCTTAATCATGCGCATTTCCATTATTAGTCTTCAGTACCTCTTACAGCAGGTAAGGTTATTACAACAATGACAGGTTCTATATATCTGTGAGTTCCAGTCAATCCTGTGAACATCCAGGGCACTGGTGTACCAACACCTCCAGCAGAAACAGCTAAGTTTCCCTCGTCTCTCTTGAAAAGCATCAAATGTCCATGCCAATCAAATGACCTTCCATCATTCTGCTATCTCCTCGCTCATGAAGAGGTGCTAACTGGGTCTCGATGGTGCTGTCACTGTGCTGTGGCTCAGAGTGCAGATATCTGGAGGGCAGGCAGTAATACTGCTAAATATCACAGACCTGTGGGTGCATGTTCCAAACTCAAATAAGGTACATTTATTTACATGTACCGAACGCGCAGAATGCATTGCTGATGCTGTTAATCCGCCGAACAAACATGGACCTTTAAAAACAATATTTAATCTGCCGAATCTGTTTTGATCAGGGGGTTCGGCGTCTCCATGGAAATGGTATTATGGATGAACATGCTGCATGCTGGTTGAATAAATTCATTTTGGGAGAGTGTTCCGGCAGAAGGGAGCAGACTCCCCGGGTGTGTTTATTAATTAGACGCTTAACAGCTTATCGATTAAATGATCTCAGTCAGACCCTTCAGTACTTTAGCTGCTTGTGCGAGATGGTACAGCAGGGTGCAGTTCCTCTGCTTAAAAAAAAAAAAAAAAAAGTTTTTATTTGCCTACCACCAGGGTCAACCTTTATGGATTTCTGTTTATGTATTTGACTTCCTCAAGATTTATGTATTGACTGTCACATGTCATTTTTACAAAAACGAAAAACTATTTAAATGATTAAATAAAACAAACAAAAACTCAAGAACTACAATAATTGACAGACAGGATTTGATCTGACAGAGAAAGACAGACATGAGACAGGAATGTCACTATTCGATAAGATATAAGTATATATGCTCCCTCCTCTGCCTAACAGGGTCCTGCTTGATTAGTCTAGATAGGTACTGTGAGTGATAACCTTGAAACCTGTATGTTACATGCATTCATGCATACACACATGCACACAGTCAGTTTGGGGAAAAAGTACCAAGCAATTTTTTGCTTCCAAACAGGAACAGGTAAACTAGCCATGGCCCTAATGACCAGCTGCAAGTGTCAAATAAAACTGAGATGGCTTTGTAGTGTGACTAAGCGAGGTGGATACAGAAGAAATGGAATCTGAACTTTTTTTTTTTTTTCTCCTCTCTCCCCCCTCTAAGTCCAACATTTAGTGCATATATGTAATGTAACAAGAATGCAGCAGACAATTTTCGTAGATTGATGGCATTATACACTACACCAGGACTTGTTTGCAAAAATTAATCACATGTTCCAAGGGATGGGAGACAACTGAAAACAAGGGCCGAGAGAAACGCAAGCTGTCCCAAAACGCTGAGAGCTGATCTCATAGGGAAGCAACGCGTTACAAGTTGTTGTGTGCGGAATCCATTTATATTGGTGCTTGTGAAGCTCTGAGGAGTGAGAGAAGATCATGTTCCTGCCAGAGAAGAAGAGAGAAGGGCTTTGAGCAAGGTTTGTGTGAAGATCTTTATCTTTTTTCTCCTAATTTGGAATTCAGAATCATATTCCAAGGCTCCTCTTATCACCACTTATCTGTCAACTCGAGAAAGTGTGGACAAGCATGCGCTTACAAGTGAGTGCTGATAGCTGCCGCTTCTTTTAACTCTGCAGTCCACCAGCCGAGCTGACGCAGTCGATGCGTTGGAGTACACTCCACTTGAAGCTGATGCAGGCAGACTGCAAGCGCTCTATCGACCGGAGGTCATCTCACCGACTAAATCTCTTCCTCCTTGAGTGACAGTATGGCCAATTATCCACTGCGTGGCTGCAGCCACAGTCGGGACTGACACGGTCTGGAACCAATACCGTGGAGTGCATTCACACACTATTGCTATTTTTTTGGTTCTGCTTAAAATCCCAGTATAAGGCCTGAATTGAACACTGTCCACAGGACACGGGGGGGATCTCTGGTGGTTTGGCTCAATAATGGCACCAGCTGAAGAGGGTGATGGTGTCAGACAGGAGAGCTGTCCAGGGTCCTGAAATATTACCAGAGAGTGCCTCACCTCAGAGCCCATAGCGACGGGGTGGTGAACACTGGACAAATCAGCAGAGCTTTAAAAGCAGCATTCAATTCACAAAGATAAGTTCAAAATTCATTTAACAGGGTTCTTGTTTCTCTCGGTCTCATTTGATTATTCATCCATTAGTGAAAGGTCAGCTCCATAGAAATGATAAACAAATCACTCAGGCCTTAACACGACTACTGCAAATCTCATTCTATGCGTTGCATAACATATTAATGGCTCCAGGTCAATATTGGCTACATATAGATATGGTTATGTTCCTTTCTTTTGCAAGGTAGATTATATATTTTACAGATTGTAAAACTAAATGAGTACAGTAGGTGTATATATGCACGTTCATGTGTATAAGTAGGCGGCACGATGACGCAGTGGATAGCACTGTCGCCACACAGCAAGAAGGTCCTGGGGTCGAATCCCGGCCAGGGCCTTTCTGTGTGGAGCTTGCATGTTCTCCCCGTGTCCGGTACTCCGGTTTCTTCCCACAGTGCAAAGACATGCACGTTAGGCTAATTGGAGAGTCTAAATTGCCCGTAGGTATAAGTGTGTGAGTGAATGCCCTCGATGGATTGGTGACCTGTCCAGGGTGTACTCCTGCCTCTCGCCCAATGCATGCTGGGATAGGCTTCAGCCCCCCCCAACCCTGACCAGGAATAACTGGGTTAGATAATGAATGATGAATGAATGGATGAATGTGTATATGTACAGCTTATAGTGTTTCGATTCTGAAGAATTTCCCATTGTAAAAGACAATGTTATTGTTTCATTTGCAAATGTATTCTCTGTAGAGAAACATGCATAATCTTCCCTTTTGTGCAATAGCCACACATAAATTAAATTTATGTTTACAGTTGTTTTCTGTCCAGATAGAAGATGCATTAGGTAGGAAAGGGAGTTCATATTATTGAGTGTTTTACACCTACATAATTAAATTATTTGGCAACGTTAAAGAAAACTATTTAGCTGTTTTGACTGTTAAATTCCACTGTTTTGAATTTATGGTCTGTTTTGTGCTGAATAAATCACAAATTAATGTAAGCAGTTTGAGTTTCTGCAAACAATTGAAGAGTGTTTTTCCAAAACTCCCTTAACCAAAAGTGATTTTTGGAAAAACACTCTACAATTGATTATGTTTAGATACTTTTATGTGTCCATTTCTCTTCCCACATAACTGATCAATTCTGATGTGCAAAAATGTCTGCTGGAAAATGTCAAGGAAAACAAATGGCTACTTAACTAGAAACATGTCAAACAATAAATGCAACTAAGTTTATAACCATGCATTTGTCAGTAGGGCATTTATTGTAAATCAAATCATTGTCATTTATGTGTATTTGTTAAGTCACATGATTCTGTGTTGGTCAAATCACCCGTAACAGCTGTGAAAATAATATCCACTTAGGAGGACAATAAAGTACTCTTTTTTACCCTTGCACAATTTTCACATTTTGTTGCTTTCAACTTTTAATTTATGATACTTTCATTATGGAAGTAATATCTGTTATAAATACAACCTATTCCACACATTCGTTTTTTTTAAAAACAAGTGAAAAAAGTATATCGATACTTAAAATGAAAAAAGGGAAAATGTTGATTGAAGTTTTCAAACTGTGCTCTGGCAGCTGTAAGTTATTGCAGGTGCAAAACATTACCTTAACGAGCCACACGAGTTCATTGGCCTCGGTCTGTGTACCATAACAGTGATTGTTATGATTTCAGGATTAAAAACACCTGTTGTTGTGAGGATCATTGAACTTGAAGAGAAGACACAAAAATGAAGACCAAAGAGCTGTCTCATGAAGCCAGAGATATGGTTGTCAAAAAGCATAGGTTAGGATAAGGATACAAAAAATATCTAAGGGTTTGGGTTAGGGTTAGTGTGCACTGTTGGCACAAGAAAAAATCCACAACTTTAAACATCTCAAAGCCTGCCTGGACTTTGTTAGACAGCACGTAAGTGATCCAGCTAAGATGTGGGAAAAGGTTTTGTGTTCAAATGAGGCTAAAATAGAGCTTTTTGGCCAAAATGCAAAGCGTTATGTATGATGCGAACCTAATACTGCCCATGCCCCACATAACACCATCAGAAGGAATAATGGATGGAGCAAAGTAGAGGCAGATACTGCAAGAAAACCTATTTCATTCTTCCAAAAAACTGAAGTTGTGGCAAAAATTCACCTTTCAACAGCAGAACGATCCAAAGCACAGGGCCAAAACTACATTGGAGTGGCTCAAGAATAAAAAGGTGAATGTCCTTGACATTTACATTTCAAGCATTTAGCAGACGCTCTTATCCAGAACGACTTACAAGATGTGCATAAATACATGGTAGGAATAATCATAGTTTGCGCAAGAGATCAGTGCAGTAATACAGCGATAGACATCATTGTTGGCAGCTGCGTACCATACCTGTAACACAGACGGAAAAGGTTCGTAATTTTTTATATATTTTTGCAGTATGCAGGGATACAAAGTGTTGACCAAGTAGGCAGTGGTGATGACAATTAGCTAGATGTACAGAATTCAGTGGTAGTGGAGTTTGAAAAGGTGGGTTTTGAGTCTCTTGTGGAAAATCGCAAGTGATTCCACAGTCCTGACTGATTGCGGAAGGTTGTTCCACCACCGAGGGGTCAGGACAGAGAAGAGGCGAGACCGTGAGGAGCGGCTGCCAGGCGCCCGGAGGGATGGGACAGTCAGTTTGCCAGAGGAGGCTGAGCGGAAGGGTCTGGCTGGGGTGTAGGGAGTGATGAGTGACTAGTGACTGGAGGTACGAATCTGATGCGTGCTGCGATGGGGAGTCAGTGCAGAGAGGAGAGTAGAGGGGTGACGTGGGTGAACCTTGGCTGGTTGAACACCAGACGTGCGGCAGCATTCTGGACTAGTTGCAGTGGCTTGATGGCACAGGCCGGTAGGCCTGCCAGCAAGGAATTGCAATAGTCCAGACGTGAGATCACCAGGGCCTGGACCAGGAGTTGTGTGGCCTCTTGGGTGAGGAACGGTCGGATCCTCCAGATGTTGTGGAGGGAGAATCGACAGGTCCGAGTGATCACTGCAATGTGGCCCGAGAAGCACAGCTGGTTGTCCAGGGTCACTCCAAGACTCCTGGGACGGAGACACTATGGAGCCTTTCACGGTGATTGACGCATCAATCATCGGGTAGCCCTTCGCTGGGAGGAAGAGCAGCTCTGTCTTCCCCAGGTTCAGCTTGAGTGGCCCAGTGAAAGTCTTGACCTGAACCCCATTGAGAATCTGTGGCACAATTTAAAAATTGCTGTTCATAACCGATGTCCAAGCAACTTCAGAGAGCTAGAGCAATTCTGCCAGGAAGAATGGGTGAAAATCACCTCCAACCAGTGTGCAAAGTTGGTAGAAACGTACCCAAAAAGACTTAAAGCTTAAATGCCTCCACCATATGCAATCAGCACATTTCAGCTTTTTTTTAAATTTAAAATATTTGATGACATAACTAATTTCCAGTTTGAGCATGCGAGTTTTGAACAAAAAATATAAAATGGAAAAAAATGTGTGAACGTTTGAAAACGTTGCATGGGTCTGAGCACTTTTGTAAGACACTATCTATCTATATAAACAGTGTCGATGGTAGCAGATTATTTTATATGGACCTTGATCAGACTAGTACAATCTTAATGCGAGTGTACATTCCATATCCTGTAACACTCCTACAGTCCTGTGTGACTGTCCTGCCCATGTATAAAATATTTGTTAAAACAATAGATTCATACTGCTGGTATCTTTGCATGGTTCCTGTCTCATCTGATCAAAGAGCTGTCATTACTGGAGTACAGGGGGCCACCTCAAGGGGCACTGTGATATTAGATATTAGTTTTTAACTGAGAATGGAGTAATGAACCCATGTGTCATGTGTCAAATTCTCTCATGTTAGCCTCGATGTTGTATTATTCTTGATCACCAGGGACAGGGAGGCACATCACCCAGCGTCTAAGACATGAACCCTTAACATAGCATACTGTATTTGAGCTAGTTTACCAGCTTAGGACAACACATTTTCCATTAAAACAGAAGTCCCTTCGTATCCAAGGCCGTTTATTGAGTTAGTGATTTATTAATTGATCCATTTTGTTCCTCTGGAAAACCAGGTGTCACAACTTCGCATTGCATAGAAAAGTTGACATTTTCCACAGTAAACTTAACTTAAATGCCATTGCTGTAAAGTAGCCAGGCGCATGTTGTATTAATATTCACTGGGTTGCCATTTAGAGCATGCACATTGACTCCAATCTGTGCCTGAGAGCTGATCCTGCCTGGGATTGCAGGTCATAGTACTCCCACATTTATCAAATTTACCTTGTACTTCATTTGGGTCTCTCCATCTGCGCCTTTTAATAAGTTTGGTTGCCGTGCCAACACTGGGCTGTCACCTGTACTCAGGACAGCCACCAGTCTTCGCATGGATTGTTTTTCTGATGTCTTTTATTAGTGGGGATTTGACAGAGCCGGGTCAGCTGCCTCTCTTTACCACTGCTAAGATTAGAGTGTTTCTCCCACGTCCTCTCCACTCCAGCCTACTCACAGCACAACAGTCCTGTTCAACGCTGCTGTTTTTATCCCTAATGCGTGGTGGGATTTTGAAAAAGGGTCCCGCTGCTGGGTATATTATTGTAGTTGTGATGTGTATCTCAGCAGTTGAGGAGGCTGTATTTGATGTGTGTGTAGGCTGGCAACGCTAGAGTGAAGCATCCGAAATGCACGTAGGACCGGGGTTGCTTTATGTCAGTCTGTTTTAAAAGATAACTTTTATTTTTATTTTTTTATCGCCAATGGCATTTATTCAGGAAACAAGGACCAGTGAAGCAGTCAGTGACAGTGAGGAAAAGCCACATGTTCAAAATGAAACTTTTTGGGGGGTTGTATAATGGAACCCACTGTCCCAGCCTCTGCTAAACCCTGCCCCACCACACTCACACACATTCGCACACGCACACAAAGTCACCCACCACCCCCATAGGGTGTGCTATAGAATCACGTCTGTCCCTCCAAAACCCACACACCCACTTAACAGGTGGGAGGCACTACAGCAAGATCATGATTTTAAGATCAACTTTAAATGACACCACATATAGCACAGAGAACCCGAATGGAAAACTGAATGTAGTTTGTAGTGCACAGGGAAAGCATTTTTCTCTGAATGACATTTGAAGCACAGCACTGCAGTGGCGCCTGTCGCAGTGGGTTATTTATTCCCACAGTTTAGTTGCAAGCCCGTTATAATCCTGCTCTGACATTTTAATGTGTATCTCCTTGTATACCATCATGTGTTATGTCTCTGTCCCGTCCTGTCCACCTCCCTTGTGTTTCCTGACAGTTTTTCCCTTGTTCCTGTCTCGGTTTTCCTTTTCTCCCTTGTGATTGTTGTGTTAATTGTTTTATTATTTTCAATTATCCTGTTATCATTCCCTCGTTACCACTCATCATGTTCACCTGTTGCCTATTCCGGCACACCAGCCTCCCATCAAGTTCATCAGCCCTGCAGAGTATATCTACCCCGGTTTCCCCTTCATTCTTTGTCAGATCGTTGTGTGTTTTCCCTGCCTGGCTCCTTCCCCGTTGGTATCCCAGTTCCTGTAAGTTTTCGACCTGCCTGTCCTGCCTGTCCTGCCTGTCCTGCCTGTCCTGCCTGTCCTGCCTGTCCTGCCTGTCCTGCCTGTCCTGCCTGTCCTGCCGCGTGCCCTCGGACCAGCCAGCTCCCTGCCCTGCCTCCAAGCCAGCTTCCCTACGTGCTTGCCTGCCAGCCAGCTTCCCGGCCTGCCTTAGTCTGCCCTTACCTCTGTTCCCCTGTTCCAGTCTTCGTGTATATATTTAATAAATACCCTCACCTATCTCATCCCGTGTCAGCGTCCTGCGATTGGGTCCTACCTGTATTCACCTGCGTGTCCACACGCGACATCATGTATGATATTAAATGCATATTTAATTAGAACTAGCTGCAGTGGTGAAGGCCAGTGTAAATGTAGTAATGTGTTCAAGAAGTTCCACAAAAGTGCATGTGGAAAATAAAGTGCTTATCTCAATATTGCAAAATGTAAGGTTACTCGAAACCCTTTGGTGCCCCTGGTGTAAGGAACTGTGCTATAGGTTTCATTTTTAATTTGCTGTGGCTTTGATTTTAATCAAGTAGGGATTCCAGGCTTACTGGATTGACTGTTTCTGAACACACACATCTAATGTCAAATTCCTTAAATCTCCTGTGGTTCTCAATCTTCTTCTATCTGTAGGTTTAAAGTCAGTGGGTCTTTCCGTCTTGGAGAGATAGAGAAACAATTCTACCCATCTCTGTAATGAAAGTGAAACTTGAGTGAGTTCAATGAGGTGGACACTTTATTTGATTGGTTTGGCACATTGATACATTGTGGTGAGCGCTACACGTTCCCTGTTCACCGAACCAATTGGGTCTTGGAATTGTGCAATTAATATGAAAGATGGTTCATTGAATGGCTGATGATGTAGGCTACGACGCCACTATTTTTTGCCGGCAAGATTATTTAAATGTCTTGCATGCATCAATTAACGGCTGCTTGCCGAGTCGCTGTCTAATTGACTTTCATTGATTGACTTGATTGTCCCACATGTTGTGAATCCAACTTATGGTCAAGGGAATACATCTGATTGCAGTACCAACGCTTTAAAAAAAACTGTCCCGCCGACGGGACATTGATACTATCTGTGCGCGTTCGGGCAAACACAGAAGTGCTATGTTTATTAAATTGCACATGCCTTATATGCCTAGAAAGCTACGATTCTTGTGATTTGAATGATAAACTATTCCAAGATAAGATCACAACAGCAGGTACAATCAGCCGCTATATGTCAGACAAACAAACAAACAAACGATTGCAAAGTCTAGTCAACTCACCTACAAATTCAAATTGTAATCCACCGATCGATTACAATCCGACTAAAACGCTTATGTGACATTGGCAAAGGGTCCAGGCGATCCAATCCAGTAAAATATGTAGTCCAAACCTAATTTTTCCTCCATAAACACGCACGGACCGCTGTTGAAAAAATACGCGTTTCACTACAGACATGCGCAATCTTGCAAGTATTCTGCTTCTAACTCCAGTTCAGGATTTCAGAATTGCCATATTTTGGTACCAAAATGTCCGCCATGTCTGACCTTTTGAATGACGCCTCATTTGACCAAATAGGAGCTCCCAGGCGGCCTCAATAGCCAATGCGTGTCCGTGTTCACAGGAAGTACCTGCCTATATTTGATGAACGATAGATCCATCAAATCGCAGCTGATTTAGCTGATGACTGATGCATATTATAGTATAGCTAATCCAATGAGCTAACGATATGGTTTGTTGAGAGGTCCTTTAGAAGATCACTTCCAGATAGAATGAGCACCTGCAACAAGTTGAAAAACATTTTGGGATTGTACACAGATTTGGCTCGGTGTACAGGCCGCAATCTCAAGGCATTGTGGAAAGGGCAAACCAGACAATCAAAAGAAAATTGGCGAAAGTCATGTTCTCAACTAATTTGAATTGGCTTGCAGCACTGCCAATAGTGCTGTTCTCTATGAGACACCAGAAAGCAAAGGACACTCATCTGTCCCCTCATGAGCTTTTGACAGGAAGGCCTATGCCAGGCCCGCCAAGGGACCTGAATGTTGTCCCTGACACAGCTCTGTTGCACACAGAAATCACTGAATACATGAGAATGCTGAACAATATGACCCAGCTTCTGTCCACTCAGGTACAAGCAGCAGCTGAAAAGACAGGAGACAGTGAAGGAAAACAGCCAGGCGGACTAGCAATTGGAGATTGGGTTTGGATCAGGAACACAAAGTGCAAGTGGCCAGAACCACCCTGGACGGGACCGTACCAGGTGATTGAAGCTTCGGACAGAGCTGTTCGGGTCCAAAAGGAGGGAGATACGGTTTGGCACCACTACGCACACTGTTCCAAAACAGTCACACCCACACGCACGCTCACACAAACCAGTAACAGATTAAAAGAATTACACACAGCGACACCAGACACCCCAGATCAGGAAGACAATGACGCAATTAGGAATAGTTCAGGAGGAGAAGAGGTGGAGGAGACAAGGGCTTAGTCTCACAGACTACTGTAGGAAGGTGGGAGCAATGGTATTTACAGGGTTAGGACTTTTGGTGGTAAGTATCACAACAATGACAGGTATCGCAACACAAGACAATCCTAAAAGCAGAGAGTTCGTGTTTAATCTAATCGTCTTTAAACTAATGCTGGCACTCGCCATAGCTGGAGGAATACTTCTAGGGGGAGGAATGATAAAATTGATGCTTAAATGTGTACTGAACTATGAGAGAAAACTTGAGGCTGACAACAATGCAAGGCTTGCAGGAAGACCCAGAAATAAGAAAGGAAATTGGAATTTAGGAATAATGGTGATTTTGGCATGTGCAAATCTGAGTGAAGGCGCAGACAATGTAGATCCGTGTGGTGCAAAGGTGATTATAAAAGCCGACATAAATAAAGATAATACCTTCCAATTTGACTTATGTAAAGTAATAAACTGTGGAGGCAAGCCAGCCTCATATAGAGGGTACGATGTGTATGGCTGTCAGTTCACATGGGGTTACCCCACAACCAACCCATGGTGCAGAGCATGGTCAGATGTATATTGGACCACCAGCTCAAATTATGAGAAACATGTAACTCCGAAAAATAATAAATGGGGAAAAATACAAAATGCCATAAAACTGATGAGAGGACAGTTGATTTCGACTGGCAGTTCAGGGGTTAACCCTATAGTTCTGACAACCAATCAGGGAATTACTAATCCATGGCCAATGGTAGGGTATGACCCGCAGAAATGTCACGGCGCGCAGTGGAAGCGCGTGAGCAGCACAATCCGAAAAGACAGGAGCACGTTTTATGCAATCTTGGGAGTAGACATATCGGGCAAGGATCCAATGGGCCTAATTAGAATAGACCTTATAAACAACACCCAAGAATTAGACACAACCCGCCACCCTCGACCGGAAGGACCCACGTCAGCCCCAGATACCATAATTAAACTAGAATCAGACAAAATAACCTACAGAACTAGACTGGCCTTTGAAACCGGATACATAGAAAGCAATGCATGGTTAGATCAGGTGGCACAAATTGCCAACCAATCAGGACAGCAAGATTGTCTGATATGCACAGGAGCTCGACCAACCCTGAGATTAACAAAAACAGCTTTTGAAGAATACAAAAACGGTTCTGATGCATCAGGTTCAGATTTAGCATGCTTGATCGTTCTAATGTCCAGAGAAAATCCAACTAAGGAATGTGCAGGCTGGGAGAAAATGTTCCCAATGGCTGCAGCTAATGTAACTCCCCCAGTGTTTCGTCACGGGAAAGTCCATGATGTGACCTGTTTTGAAAATAACAACACAGCAAGACATGCCCACCAACTAGGAAGACTGTCCGACTGTGAGAGGACCGTAACTCTGACGGGTATGAAATTGGCCACTCGACTGACAATGTCCAGAGCAGACGTTTGGTGGTACTGTGGTGACCGAGCCCTGTACAATTGGCTACCTCATAACTGGGGAGGTAAGTGTGCCCTAGTCTCTTTAAATATTCCAGTACTGATTATCCCTGAGGCTGAAAAGGTGATGAGAGTAGAAATAGAAGAACAATTGGCGAAATTCAGGTTTTCAAGACGAAAAAGAGGAGCACTATTGGGCATAGAGGCTAAAAACCCAGATGGAGTCTGGATAGATGCAATTGGGCAAGCCAGAAACATTCCTGATGAATACAAACTAGTAGATGAAGTATCAGCTGGGTTTGAGAGTTTCCCTCTCTGGTCAGCTATTTTTCCAGTGACAGTCAACAAAAATGTGAATAGGATAAACATGATTCATTACAACGTACAACGATTGGCGAACCTAACTAGGGATGTTGTGGAAGCTGTGCACCAACAATTATCTCAAACCTCGTTAATGACACTACAAAACAGGGTCGCATTAGACATGCTACTAGCCGAGAAAGGAGGGGTATGCTCTATGTTTGGAGATGCTTGCTGCACTGTCATTGCAAACAACACAGCACCGGATGGCACTTTGACTAAGGGATTGCATTCATTGAGAGCACTGGCTAATGAGATGAAGGCTCAGTCTGGAGTGAAAAACCCCGTAGCAGATTGGCTGACTAAAATGTTTGGGCGATGTGGAACCCTGATTGGACAACTGTTCATAGGAGTGGCTATTGCCGCCTCTATGTG
Organism: Aldrovandia affinis; assembly: GCA_029706075.1. NCBI lineage: Eukaryota > Metazoa > Chordata > Actinopteri > Notacanthiformes > Halosauridae > Aldrovandia > Aldrovandia affinis. The sequence goes on from JAINUG010000010.1 coordinate 3,543,931, forward strand.
TTACGTCTCCGTCCCGTCCTGTCCACCTCCCTTGTGTTTCCTGCCAGTTTTTCCCTTGTTCCTGTCTCGGTTTTCCTTTTTCTTGTTTCTCCCTCTTGATTGTTTGTGTTAATTGTTTTATGATTTTCTATTATTCTATTATCTTCCCTCATCACTACTAATCATGCTCACCTGTTACCAATTCCGGCACACCAGCCTCCCATCTAGTTCATCAGCCCTGCAGTGTATATCTACCCCGGTTTCTCCTTCATTCCTTGTCAGATTGTTTGTTTTCCCTGCCTGGCTCCTTCCCCGTTGGTCTCTCAGTTCCAGTAAGTTTTTCGACTTGCCTGTCTTCCCTGCCCTGCCTCCAAGCCAGCTTCCCTGCGTGCTTGCCTGCCAGCCAGCTTCCCGGCCTGCCTTCGTCTGCCCTTTCCTTTGTTCCCCTGTGCCAGTCTTCGTATATATATATAATAAATACCCTCACCTATCTCATCCCCTGTGTCAGCGTCCTGCGATTGGGTCCTACCTGCGAATCTACACACAACACTATGCTCATAATTTGCGGATGTTGTTGTATACCGTGCATCCGAACATTGGTAACTAAAACAATTGAAAGAGCCATGACTGCCAGAGATGACATGCCCCCAAAATACCAAGCTGCAATGTTGGGAGAGGGATCATTGGAGAATGAGGGGTCCCCCGGGGCAATGCCTATGCTCCCCGCTTGCAGTATTACCACTTTAGCCCCTGATGATTTTGAGTGGCAAAGCTGCAGGCCTAGTGCCGCCGCTAGGATTTTGTGTCACCAGGCAACTGGAGAGATGGAGGAAGCCTGGGTGGAGCCGGAAGGACCCTATACGGAGAACTGCCCCATTGGAAATCCATACTGCAAACACGGGCAGGAGCCAGGAGCAGGATATGGGCCGAGATGTTCCGCCCTGGAGAGGAGAACCTGGGCAAGAAGCTTTGTACCGATCCTGACTTTGCAGCTTGGTACTACGCCGACATGCTGGGAATTGACCCATTCCCCGAGGAGACGCAGATGATGTCTGAGCTGTGGGAAAAGGAGTAAATGAATGTTGTCTATCTGTTGTTTGTTTGTCTGTCTGTATGTGTGTTGTCAATCTGTTGTTTGTCGGTCCGTCCAGAAAAAGAAAAAAAAAAAAAAAAAAAGAAAAAAAATAAATAAATAAAAATACATTGCTAAATGAAAGTGTGGTCTCAGATATATATATTTTTTTTTTTTTTTAACTTATTTCTCTACATATATTAAGAACTAACTTAAAGGAACTACCACCCTAGCCAGACCATTGCCATTGACGAGCGAATGGTTGCCTCCAAAGCCCGCATTAGCCTAAAACAGTACACAGCAAAATAAGCCTGTTCGTTGGGGATATAAACTCTTTGTGCTGGCAGACTCCTCAAATGGTTACACGTGGGACTTTTTTGTTTATGAGAGAAAGCTGCAGGGAACTAGTGGCAAGGGGCTCAGTTATGACTCTGTGATGGAGCTAGTCGACACACCGTTGCTGGCACTGGCTACAAGCTTTTTGTGGACAATTTCTATACAAGTCCCACCCTTTTCCGTGACCTCCTACAGAAGAGGATCTGGGCGTGTGGAACCAGCCGCACGAACAGAATTGGATTCCCCAAAACAAAAGTGAACAGTCTGAGCTCAAAATCTCCCCTTGGCAGCATACGATGGATAAGGAAGAACTCAGTCCTCTTTGTCCAGTGGCGAGACACACGCGACGTCCACACGGCCCATGGGGAGGACACAGTGCGTAGGAGGATCAAAGGCGCAGATGGGCAGTGGGCGTTGAAGGACGTCACAGTTCCACCAGTAGTGAAGGAGTACAATCAGTACGTACTATATATTCAACTATGTTTCATGTCCATGTTATCATTTGTGTGCTTGATATATTTATGTTTTGGTATATTTTTCTCATTGTTGTGTTTGTTTTTTCTGTCCATCCAGGTATATGGGTGGTGTCGACATATCTGATGCCCTCATAGGGTACTATAAAGTCCTTCACAAGACCAAGAAGTGGTACAAAACATTCTTTTATCACTTCATGGACATCGTGATTGTGAACGCCTTCCTCCTCCAGAAAGACATTGCAAAGGCAAAAGGACGTGTACCCCTGCACCAGAAGGCATTCAGGGAGACCCTCGTCAAGGAGTTGGCAGGGGTGGCGTCTCACTTCACAGCCAGACCCGTACCACCTCCTGCCCCACGTGGAGCACATCACAGGCCGGTGCATATCAGTGGGGACAGCACTGCTGGTCGACTGAGGTGCAGGCAATGCCAGGGAAAGGCACCAGTGAAGTGCTCCTCATGTAATGTGCCTTTGTGCTTTGTCCCCACCCGTGACTGCTACAATGCCTGGCATGTTGCCAAAAACCTATGAGGAGGTTAGGAAGGGACACTCCCTAACCTCACTCAGGGATTTTGTAAATATTTTTTGTAAATAGTTCATGTTTGCTGTGTTATATTTATGCTCTATACTTTTTGTTCAGACAAGAAATACCATGCACCATTCAATAAAGCACAAAAAATGTGTTTATACTTCACTTATTCTGTGTCATTACTACTGAAGGAGTGAAGGAGTACAATCAGTACGTACTATATATTCAACTATGTTTCATGTCCATGTTATAATTTGTGTGCTTGATATTCCTGTTTCCTGAGTGTTGGAGGGCTGTTTGTTTGCTGTGTACTGTGTATCTGGCATTTTACTCTTGCCAAAATTAACGTAGCTATATAACGTTAACCGGTATAAACGTTATATAATATCACCGCATTAGTTACGAGTTTCTGCTTCTAAGGTGTAATCCTTTGTTGCCTTAAGGACAGGGACTGGCTTTTTTTTTCTCCTTTGTTAGTATAAATTGGCACAAAAAGCTAACAAGGTTTTTGTTTCACCCTCCCAGAAGCAACCTCGAATTAAACGTAAGTTCGTCTGTTTAACCGATTGGGAAAATTGAATTACTGCGGTAGTCTAGTATAGTTATTTATAAACTAAGCACTGTACGTCGGAAAGTTTTAGGCGTATATAATATCAGGGTTTTGCTGTCCAGGCGCTCAGCTATAACGTAGATAGCTAGTATCTTTTAAGGTGTGGATTGGTGATTTTGTATTTGTAGCTAGAATATTACAAAGGTTTGATTGCTAAATAGTTGGACCCAGGTTGTAAACTCTAACGTTAAATATAGTATTTATATCAGTAGCTGGGTAAGTGGCTATAAGAGGCCCTCTAGTTACAGTTAGCCTACTACTAACGTTAGGGCCTACTGCCTTCTATCCGGAGCCACCTAGCGTGTTTTTTAAGAGTGGTATTGCTGACTCCATCTAGACAGTAAAAATCTAAACTTAGGGAGAGATAGGGAGTCAGCTAGGGGCCTAAATGTGGCCAAAACTTTGTGAGGTGTGCAGGATGATCGCCCTGCTGGAAAGCGATTTCCTTGGGCTGTTCACCTGCCTCCGCTGCAAGCTCATTGAGCATCTCGAGGACAAGATTCTTGTTCTCAAGGGCCAATTGGCTGTATCGGCCGCACAGAGTCCCCAATTGTCAGGGTTCTTAGAACCAATTAGAATGTCCGTTAGGGAGAAGGTGTGCACGCCTAGGCTGGGAGGAGGGAAGAATTTAGAGCAGGCAGGAAGTGACAGGTGGGTCACAGTTAGAAACAAAGGTAGGAAAGGGCGGCATCTCCAGAGGTTGAGGTGTCCAACAGATTCCAGCCCTTGCAGGAATCTGTGGCCCGTGACCCTGAGAGCGGGGGGATGCATGTGCCACAGGACACCCTGATGGCCAGGGAAAAGGGAGTTGTTGGTAGTGGGGGATTCCATAATCAGGGGAGTGGACAGCATAGTCTGTTCCCAGGCCAAGGAGACTCGCACGGTGTGTTGCCTGCCTGGTGCCCAGGTTGGAGATCTCCTTGAGCGTGTGGACAAGCTCCTGGCCAAAGCAGAAGGGGATCCAGTGGTCATGGTCCACGTAGGGACCAATGACATGGGTAAGGGCAGGTTGGAGGTCCTGCAAGATACATTTGAGGATCTAGCAGCGAAGATTAGGAGCAAAACCTCCACGGTAGTCTTCTCGGGAATTCTACCAGTACCACGTGCAAGCAGAGGGAAGCTGAAGTTTATCTATAGGTTTAACACGTGGCTACAATCCTTCTGTAGGAAAGGGGTATAGATTTATTGAGCACTGGGACTTCTTCTGGAACAGGGTGACCTATACAAGCGCGATGGGTTACACCTGAACCGGATGGGTACCTACGCTCTGGGGCAGCGTATGCTTAGGGTAGCGCAGGATTATTTAAACTAGGGACTCGGGGGGGCAGGGAGGATAGAGAGCGAAATGGGTAGGGTGGTGCAGACTGCCCAGATGGAGTCTGTCAAGACTACATATAACAGTGAAAGCATTAATAAAGTCTTGAGTAAACAACATTTTAGCAAGTGTGGCTTGGGATGGAAGGGAGTGAGGGAGCGGGAGAGGAATAGTAGAAACCGTAGCAACGTAAGTGTGAGCAAGGCTATGAAGCTCATGTGTTTAAATGCAAGAAGTATAAAAAATAAATTTTTGGAACTGGAGACTGTCATGTTGAATGGGGGTTATGACATTGTTGGGATTACAGAGACATGGCTTGGCGCAGCGGATGGGGAGGAATATAATGTAGAGGGGTACAAATTGTTTAGGAAGGATAGAACTAATAAAAGAGGAGGGGGAGTGGCCCTTTATGTGAAAGACTATCTTAATGTGCAGGAAATTCCAGGTATAAACCCATTAGTTTCTTGTGAGGACATCTGGATTAGATTATTGGGAGATCGTGAGAAGGGCCTTAATATAGGAGTATGCTATAGACCTCCAGCTTCAGACTAAAATAAATAGTATTTAGTTTTTTTAGTTTCTATGGTTGTTTTTAATATCTTTCTTTGCGCAAATACATGGGCACTAACAACATACGGACGCAGCACACTTTTGGACATAAACCTTTCCGCACAACAAAGGGTTTTGTCCACTTTTTCCTTCGACCCAGCGTGGCCAGCAGAGATTGTACGAGCGAGCCACAACAACAACAGTGGAGACGCATCTACGGGGAGACGAAGGAGAAAACATCGGGGAAAACGGAGCGGAATTCGGAACAGACAGAGTTCAAGCCCACCGTCCACCTCTGCCCAGCATTCTTCTTGCTAACGTCCAGTCTCTGGAAAATAAGTTGGATGATGTTAGGGCGAGGATTAGATTCCAACGGGACATGAGGGATTGTAACATCTTTTGTCTGACGGAAACATGGCTGACCCCACTATTGTCCCTGTGCCCAAGAATGCTTCTCCAGCATACCTGAATGACTATCGACCGGTGGCCCTCACCTCGGTGGTCATGAAATGCTTCGAGAGGCTGATTAAGGAATACATCTGCGCCTTCCTCCCTTGCTCCATGGACCCGCTGCAGTTTGCTTATCGTCCAAACAGATCCACGGATGATGCTGTCTCCCAGGTACTGCACACCACACTCTCTCATCTGGACAGCCGGAAGGGGGCTACGTGAGACTGCTGTTCATTGATTATAGTTCAGCTTTCAACACCATAGTCCCCACCAGACTGGCTGGCAAGTTGATTGAGCTGGGACTGAACACCCCCCTGTGTGCCTGGATCCTGGACTTCCTGACCGCCAGGCCCCAGGTGGTCAGGGTGGGCAGACACACCTCCAACCCCCTCACCCTGAACACAGGATCCCCCAGGGTTGCGTCCTCAGCCCCTACTGTACTCCCTGTACACACATGACTGTGTGGCCAGGTCCAGCTCCAACTCCATCATCAAATTTGCGGATGACACAGTGGTGGTGGGCCTGATCTCCAACAACGACGAGAAGGCCTACCTGGAGGAAGTTGCTGATCTGTCACTCTGGTGCCAAGACAACAGCCTCCTCCTGAATGTCACCAAAACTAAGGAGCTGATTGTGGACTTTAGGAGGACACAACAACAGAGGACGTACTCACCATTGGGGATTAATGGGACCACTGTGGAGAGGGTGAGCAGGTATAAATACCTGGGAGTCCACATCACCGAAGATCTCACATGGACAGCACACACTGACACTGGTGAGAAAGGCGAGGCAGTGCCTTTGGCACCTCAGGCAGCTGAGGAAATGTAAAGTCTCCCGGAGGATCCTTCAGTCCTTCTACTCTGGAGCTGTAGAGAGCATCCTGACCGGAAGCATCACTGCCTGGTTTGGCAACAGCTCTGCTCAGGACAGGAAGGCTCTGCAGAGAGTAGTGCGTTCGGCTGAACGCACTACTGGAACTACACTCCCCACCCTGCAGGACTTATACACCAGGAGGTGCAGAACCAGAGTCTGCAGGATCATGAAGGATCCTCACCACCCCAACAACGGACTGTTTCAGCTGCTGCGGTCAGGCAAGCGCCTCCGTAGTCACGCTGCCAAAACAGAGAGACTGAGACTGAGTTTCTTTCCTCAGGCTATCAGGACTGTGAACTCTGACCTCACCAGGGCCCCCACCAAGACACACACACTGCCCCTCTTATGCACACCCACACACACTTAATGACTACACATAATTTATAGTAGGTTTCCCTCCATTTCCAAGTGCTCTTACTGTATATATTGTGTTGTTTTTATATAAGAGCTCTTGCTGTAATTATTGTAATACTGTAAACATTGTGTTGTCTTTTACTGTACATACTGTGTACTGTTGCCCTTTTGCACATTCTCGTTGAGCATTGCCACTTTTCATTTCACTGCACACCCCGTGTGTGTGTATGTGACAAATAAAAAATCTTGAATCTTGAATAATAATGGGCGACTTCAATTACCCCTCTATCAATTGGGAGATAGTGACAGGTCAGGGCAAATGTGAAGAGGAGTTTTTTTAGATATGGTCAATGACTGCTTTTGGTACAGTCTGTTACTCAGCCTACGAGAGGGAAATCAATACTGGATCTGGTTTTGTGTAACAATCCTGATAGAATTTGCAGCACAGAGGTAGGAGAACCAATAGGGGCAAGTGACCACAGTGCAGTTATTTTTGATATTTTTTGGCAAGTTAAGACAGCCTCCTCCAACTCAAATTTTTAATTTTAGACAAGCGGACTAATAAAATGAGAATTTAACCCCCTGAGGTCGACAGGAGCGGCGCCGCTCCCAGCAGCAATAAAAGTATATTACTATTTCTAACTTCGCGATATTTTATCATACACACGCGGCAAAAACATTGACAGAAACCTTAGAATTGCGACTTTCCGATTTGAGCACTGGCAAATATGGGATTTTTAAAATTAGGTTAATTAGACCAAAAGTAAACCTTGCATTTCACTCTCTTTTTCACCTGGCAGGACCATCCCCCCTTCTATTGACATGGTAACTAGGTGTTCGTTTCGGGGAAGGGCGTCGGGCCATGTGTGAAAACGCCGGCGTAAACAACACATAAAATGTCCTGACAATTTGTGTTTTGAGAAAGACAAGTTTTATTCAAGATGGCAAGATTTTCTGCGTTCGAGTGTTTGAGAGCATTGATGGAAAGCGACGAGGAGGACAGCTCATCATGTCCCGATTCTGAAGAGGATTCAGATGAAGAGACAACATTTTCAATTTAGAATTGATCCAGATGAGGACCTTACTGAAGAGTAAGTAACTATATTTTATTTGCCATGTTATCAAATACTCGTGAAAATGTATGAATTCCGCGTCTTGTGACTACATATTACGCTTTTTGCAACGTAACAAATTGCAATATGTAGCTACTCAAGATCTATGTAAAAATACTGTATTCACTGTAATGCTCTAATGTATTGTGTGTCCTTACAACCTTTTGCTTTTTATGTTTACAGTGACGACGATGTTGAAGAAAAAACGAATCCTTCTCCACCAAAAAAGCCACGCAGGACTCCTACACAAAGGTATGCGTCTTATGTGCATTATTGTTAGGCTGTATGATTTGTAATATGTGGCATTCCTCTGCCAGATGTGATGTTTGTATTCTGTAGAGATTTGTGTATGATGTAAATGTAATGGGTTGAGAGTTCCCCCTGTCAGTTTGGCCACGCAGCTTGTAACCATCCTGAGTGAAAACAGCTGATACTGGTTACTCTATTGTAATCACCGTGAGTGAGAACAGGTGATCGTGATCATTTCAGTTCATTTAAAGGAGCAGTGTGCAGGCAGTGACAGACTCACCCCTTTCGTCCTGATCGCATAGTAAAGGTTGCAGTAGGAGCAGAGCCAGCAAAGAGCAGCGTTAGCTCTTTCCCCTGCCTTATACAACGCAACGGAAGAGTAATTGTGCTCACCGTATCTTGTGGCTTCCAGGTATGCATTCTGTGTCCTGTTGTAGCTTGCTTTTATTTTAACTGTTGCAGTGGTTCTAGTAAGATGTTAATGCATATTGGTAACCTTACCTCTCATTATAGGAACAAGGACCCTGACGATGGTCTCCTGTAGCCCCTAGTTCTGCTGTATGAGTGCAGGTAAGGCAGTATGGCTGCCTAACTAGGGATCTCCTATTTGTAATTATTGTAAAAGGTTGCTAATTGTGTTATTTTTCTTATCAGGAGGAGCGCTGGGCCACTGCTGTTTTTTGCCCATTACTTTGTTTGGTTGTTGTCTTTTAATACTTGTTTATGTCTTTTGTTTCATTATTTTCTTATAAACCAACTGTTGGCTGTCGATTTTGGGGGTTTGCTACTTCCGGGCTCCTGCCGGTTAACAGGACGGTTGGGTTGCTACAGCTCAGTAGGTGGTTGGTCACGGAGCGGAGGCTTCCCCTTAGGGCTTCCTATTCACGTGTGGTAATTGCTGTGTTTCCCACGAGTGCTGTGTTCATTTTGTAGTTTTAGTATACGTAACAGTGTATTTTTGCATGGCCTATTTGTGGCGGTGAAACCTTCTATGCCTCCCTCCCCATTCTCCTCCTACAGATTCCTTTGGCAACCCTCCTCCTAATTTGGTGGTATCATCAGTCAGAAGATTTTTGTAATAAAATAGATTATCTTTTAGCTGTAAATAAATGTGAATATAAATTACCCTGTGAACCCCTAAATAAATTATATTTTCTGGTGAAACTGGAAACTCACGTCTCTGCTCCCTTTCTTATTCAAGAACCTGTGTATTTATTGTGTATTTATTGGGTATTCTCTGGGTGCAATTCCCTGAGTGGCGTAGTCTGGCTCTTGTAGTCTGGGGCTCACATGTGCCCCGGTCACATAAATATCACATTTCACAATGCCTATTCACTGTAATGTTCTAATGTATTGTGTGTCCTTACAACCTTTTGCTTTTTATGTTTACAGTGATGACGATGTTGAAGAAAAAACAAATCCTTCTCCACCAAAAAAGCCACGCAGGACTCCTACACAAAGGTATGTGTCTTATGTGCATTATTGTTAGGCTGTATGATTTGTAATATGTGGCATTCCTCTGCCAGATGTGATGTTTGTATTCTGTAGAGATTTGTGTATGATGTAAATATCACATTTCCTAACAACCTTTTTTTGGTTAGTTCTTAGTGGGACCAGAGCGCCTCTACAAGTTGCCACAGAAAAGCCACGCAGGATTCGTACACCAGTCTCACAAGCATCCAGGCATCCGCCATGGAAAACCGAGACAGCTCCTGATGAGGCTCCACCAGTGTCGCGGTTCCAGCCTGCACGGCCACCTGGAGTGCAACTCAATTTGACAGACAACCACACTCCTCTGGACTTGTTCAAACTGTATGTTCCTAGAGATGCTGTCAACACACTGTGTAGGAATACGAACAAGCAGGCTGCCATGGCACAAGCAAAGGGCTCCAAGTACACGTGGACTGATGTTGGGGTAGAGGAATTCTACAGGTACATTGGACTGCTGTTTTACATGGCCATGGTAAAGCAGCACGAAATCAGGGATTACTGGCGACAGAATAGCATCTATTCTTTAGCATTCCCGGTGACGATTATGACCAGGGACAGATACAGAGCTATTTCCTGGAATGTACACATGAGTGATCCAGACAAGGACCAAGAAAATGACAGGAAGCGGGGAACGCCACAGTACGACAAGCTGTTCAGGCTCAGACCTTTCATGGACACAGCTCAGCATGCCTGTAAAACCTTCTTTCATCCTCGCAGGAACATTTCAGTGGATGAAAGAATGGTAGCATGGAAGGCAAACTCCGGTATGACACAGTACATGAAAGCAAAGCCTATAAAGTGGGGTTTCAAGTTGTTTGTACTGTGTGACTCTAGTACTGGGTATACTGTGGACTTTTCTGTGTACCCAGGAAAAACTACTTTCAGATAGGACAAGGAGGACTTACATATGACACTGTAATGTCACTTGTGAATCGGGATTACTTGGGTTCTGGATATCATGTGTACATGGACAATTTCTACACAAGCCCAAAGCTCTTCAGGGACTTGCTTGCACTAAACATTGGTGCTTGTGGGACATATAGGGACAACAGGAAGGACTGTCCACGCACTGATTCAAATGCTTTGACTAAGAAGTCACCCAGAGGAAGTATCAGGTGGATTAGGGATGGTCCTCTGGTGTTTGTGAAGTGGGTGGACACCAAAGTTGTGCCTGTCTGCTCTACCATCCATGCAGCCTTCGCTGGGGACACAACAAAACGGAGGGTGAAGCAAGATGGTGTCTGGATCACAAAGGACCTTCCATGCCCTTCACCCATCATCCACTACAATAAGCACATGGGGGGTGTTGATCTGTCTGACCAACTCATACAGTACTACACAGCGCAGCACAAAACAATGAAATGGTACCAGAAATTGTTTTTACATTTCTTGGACATTGCCGCCATAAATGCATACCTCCTACACAAAGAACTGTCATCACTGGGACAACAGGAAGCCATGGCTCACAAGGCTTTCCAGGAGGAGCTCATTGCACAGCTGTGTGGTGTCTCACAGAAGGTACCCAGACAACAGGCTACTTTTGATCATGTGCCTGTGCCCACTGGCAAACAGACTGTGGATGTTGGCAAACGGGCTACTGTTGGTCGCAAGAAATGTGTACTCTGTAAGATGTGCACTCCATGGGACTGCAAGGTTCGTGATGTGCCCTTGTGCCTACAGTTGACCAGAAACTGTTTTGAGAAGTGGCACCGAAGACTGTAAAAAACAAGATGTTTTAATGTTTCACCGTGTTTTAATTTAGATTTTTTTGTATATAGTTTGTGCTGTTTTCAATAAATCTTCCAAAATGAAAAAAGCGTATTTGTTTTTCTGTCTTCTGCATGGCTCACTGACTTGCTTAATCTGATGGCTTTTGTCTTTGTCTGATGGCCTGGCCTTTGTGACAGAGATGGCCCATCTGACAGATCTTAGAGGTGTGGACAATGAATAATGAATATTCAGGTATTTAGCATTTAGCCCTCCCACAGCCTGAAATAAATGTGACCAGTTCTGATAAAAACAGGTTTTTAGCTATTTAGATCTCAGATGTGCTAAACTATTTTCACACCCTTACATAACCAAGACCTTGATGAACAAACACACAATGGCAAAACAATTCGTCACTATAGTTTAGTGTGTGCTTTCACAACTTTTGTGACAGCAGAAAAATTTCTATTTTTAACTTGTGTGTTTGTAGATCTATTTACAAGCTGCATATGATACTGACCAAACTATTGATGGCATACAAATGTAGCTGTGATTGTCCTTCAAATAAAAATATCAAACACTTTGGAGTAAGTGTGTGTTAAATTGATGAAATTGAGATAAATATCAGACCATGCCAAAAATCACAAACCATATAAAAGCTTAGCACAGACCTCAGAGGGTTAAGTAATATAGATTGGGTAAAACGTCTAGATTGCAGAACTGTGAATGAAAAATGGACTATATTTAAAAGGGTTATTGTAGATGTACAGTGTAAATTCATCCCCAAAGTAAGGAAAAATAGGATGAAAAAACAGTCTCCGCAGTGGATGACTAAATCTTTACGGGTGATTTTGAGGCAAAAGAAACAACTGTATAGAGTATATAAAAAGGATAACTCAGAGAGAAACAAGTTAGATTATTGTAATATGCGGGCTAAGGCTAAAAAGGAAATAAGATCAGCTAAAAGGCGGTTTGAAATTAAAATTTCCCAAGATGCAAAAAGTAACCCTAAGAAGTTTTCAATATTGTAGTAGAAAAAGGAAAGTTAAGGATGAGGTTAAGTGCATTAAGAATAAGGAAGGAACTTTGGTTTATAATAAGGACATTGCAAACACACTAAACAGTTACTTTGTGGAGAGCTTTACTAGAGAAGAGGTTATAAATATGCCTAAATGTATAGACAAGGTACAGAATGTTTTGGAGGACTTGGAAGTACTACAAAAACTACAAAAACTTAAGACAAATAAGGCAGCAGGCCCGGTTGGCATATATCCCAGAGTACTCAAAGAACTTGGGGAAATTATATATAAACCATTGACAGATATTTTCAGTCAATCCATAATCACTGGAGAAATACCAGATGACTGGAAGCAGGGTAGTATAATTCCAATATATAAGAAGGGGGACCGTACTGACCCAGGGAACTATAGGCCTGTCAGTTTAACTTGCATCGCATGTAAAATGCTGGAATGTATTATTAGGGATAAGTTGGAATCATTCTTGAAAAAATAATAGTATTTTAAGGGAGAGCCAACATGGATTTCTCAAAGGGAGGTCATGCCTAACAAACCTCCTGGACTTTTTCAAAGAGGCTACAAAGTGTGTTGACCTGAACCAGGCTTATGATGTTATATATTTGGACTTTCAGAAAGCATTTGACAAGGTACCACATGAGAGGCTCATTGCTAAAATGAAATCAGTAGGAATTGTAGGAGTAGTTTCACAGTGGGTTAAAAATGGCTGCAAGGGGCGAATACAAAGAGTAACAGTAGGTGGGGCCGAATCTGACCTCGGTGCTGTGGGCAGTGGTGTCCCGCAGGGGATCGGTGCTGGGACCTCTGCTCTTCCTTATTTACATAAATGATCTGGATATGGACATTAGTAGCAAAATAGTAAAATTTGCAGATGATACTAAACTTGGGGGTTTGGCAAACAGTTTGGAATCGACTAAAGTAATCCAAGATGATTTAAACAAAATCCAAAAATGGGCAGATACATGGCAGATGACGTTCAATATTGCTAAATGTAAAGTTATGCATGTGGGAAATAAAAACATTAGACAGGAGTATTTTATGGGAGGAGAAAAGTTAGGTGTTCAATTTGAAAAGGATTTAGGAGTTGTAGTTGATCAAAGCCTATCTGCATCAAAGCAGTGTGCTACAGCAGTGAAAAAAGCCAACAGGATGCTGGGATACATGGCAAAAAGTATTGAGTATAAATCAAAGGAGGTTATATTAATGTTATATAACGCCTTTGTCAGACCGCACTTAGAATACTGTGTGCAGTTCTGGGCACCGCACTACAAGAAAGATATTGAAGCTCTTGAAAAATTCAAAGAAGGGCAACTAAACTGATACCTGGTATGAAAGGTAAAAGCTATGATGATAGACTTAAGGCACTCAATCTATTTAAACTTAGCAAACGGAGACTTAGGGGGGATTTGATTGAGGTTTTTAAATTCCTAAAAGGGATTAACAAAGTAAAATACCAAAAGATTTTTTAAGATAAGTGGGGTCAGCAGAACAGGAGGCCACAGGTGGAAATTAGTTAAAGGCAAATTCCGCACAGATATTAGGAAGTTTTCTTTACACAGAGAGTTGTCAATGCCTGGAACAGCTTGCCAGGTCAGGTAGTAGAGGCAGAAACGCTCGGGCTATTCAAGGCCAGGCTAGATGTAGTACTAGATGTTCTTTAGATTAGGACATGTCAAGGAGTTGGCAGGGGTGGGGTCTCACTCCACAGCCAGACCCGTACCACCTCCTGCCCCACGTGGAGCACATCACAGGCCGGTGCATATCAGTGGGGACAGCATTGCTGGTCAACTGAGGTGCAGGCAATGCCAGGGAAAGACACCAGTGAAGTGCTCCTCATGTAATGTGCCTTTGTGCTTTGTCCCCACCCGTGACTGCTACAATGCCTGGCATGTTGCCAAAAACCTATGAGGAGGTTAGGGAGGGACACTCCCTAACCTCACTCAGGGATTTTGTAAATATTTTTTGTAAATACAGTGGGGAAAATAAGTATTTAGTCAGCCACCAATTGTGCAAGTTCTCCCACTTAAAAAGATGAGAGAGGCCTGTAATTTTCATCATAGGTATACCTCAACTATGAGACAAAATGAGAAAAGAAAATCCAGAAAATCACATTGTCTGATTTTTTAAGAATTTATTTGCAAATTATGGTGGAAAATAAGTATTTGGTCACCTACAAACAAGCAAGATTTCTGGCTCTCACAGACCTGTAACTTCTTCTTTAAGAGGCTCCTCTGTCCTCCACTCGTTACCGGTATTAATGGAACCTGTTTGAACTCGTTATCAGTATAAAAGACACCTGTCCACAACCTCAAACAGTCACACTCCAAACTCCACTATGGCCAAGACCAAAGAGCTGTCAAAGGACACCAGAAACAAAATTGTAGACCTGCACCGGGCTGGGAAGACTGAATCTGCAATAGGTAAGCAGCTTGTTGTGAAGAAATCAACTGTGGGAGCAATTATTAGAAAATGGAAGACATACAAGACCACTGGTAATCTCCCTCGATCTGGGGCTCCACGTAAGATCTCACCCCGTGGGGTCAAAATGATCACAAGAACGGTGAGCAAAAATCCCAGAACCACACGGGGGGACCTAGTGAATGACCTGCAGAGAGCTGGGACCAAAGTAACAAAGGCTACCATCAGTAACACACTATGCCGCCAGGGACTCAAATCCTGCAGTGCCAGACGTGTCCCCTGCTTAAGCCAGTACATGTCCAGGCCCGTCTGAGGTTTGCTAGAGAGCATTTGGATGATCCAGAAGAGGATTGGGAGAATGTCATGTGGTCAGATGAAACCAAAATAGAACTTTTTGGTAGAAACTCAACTTCTCGTGTTTGGAGGAGAAAGAATTGCATCCAAAGAACACCATACCTACTGTGAAGCATGGGGGTGGAAACATCATGCTTTGGGGCTGTTTTTCCGCAAAGGGACCAGGACGACTGATCCGTGTAAAGGAAAGAATGAATGGGGCCATGTATCGTGAGATTTTGAGTGAAAACCTCCTTCCATCAGCAAGGGCATTGAAGATGAAACATGGCTGGGTCTTTCAGCATGACAATGATCCCAAACACACCGCCCGGGCAACGAAGGAGTGGCTTCGTAAGAAGCATTTCAAGGTCCTGGAGTGGCCTAGCCAGTCTCCAGATCTCAACCCCGTAGAAAATCTTTGGAGGGAGTTGAAAGTCCGTGTTGCCCAGCGACAGCCCCAAAACATCACTGCTCTAGAGGAGATCTGCATGGAGGAATGGGCCAACATACTAGCAACAGTGTGAAACCTTGTGAAGACTTACAGAAAACGTTTGACCTCTGTCATTGCCAACAAAGGGTATATAACAAAGTATTGAGATGAACTTTTGTTATTGACCAAATACTTATTTTCCACCATAATTTGCAAATAAATTCTTTAAAAATCAGACCGTGATTTTCTGGATTTTTTCTCATTTTGTCTCTCATAGTTGAGGTATACCTATGATGAAAATTACAGGCCTCTCTCATCTTTTTAAGTGGGAGAACTTGCACAATTGGTGGCTGACTAAATACTTATTTTCCCCACTGTAGTTCATGTTTGCTGTGTTTTATTTATGCTCTATACTTTTTTTTTTTTAATGCAAATTTTATTTTTTATTTTCAAAATTGTATTTGTTCAGACAAGAAATACCATGCACCATTCAATAAAGCACAAAAAATGTGCTTATACTTCACTTATTCGGTGTCATTACTACTGACAGTGAATCTGGTAGGATAGCCTTGAGTGTCACCTTCCAGTAGAGCCCAAGATGATGCCTGTACGTTGAAGCGCTCAAAAGTTATGGCCTTTGGTTACGAAAGGTCCTTTTGGAGTCTCCAAACGGCAGTTTGGGAACACCTGGTGGTACCCTTCAAAAAAAACTAATATGTTCATTTTTTGAGGTTTTGTTCTGAAATTTGAACCTGAACTTGGTAACACTTCATGCTATGTTCCTATTGTGTTTTCCAGCTTATAACTACCAGCTATAGTCACCTGCAGACATCGGTTTCTACAAAAAAATCCAGGCGGAATTTATATCCTCAAATTCAGCACATTCAGACCACTATTACACAGTGCCAGAGGCCAGTGCCTGCCTGCCCCCCTTTGTGCCTGCCCCCGCTCTTTTGTTTGACAGTGAAGTGTGAAGTGTATGTGTGTGGAATGATGTTGACGAGCCAGACATAACCCCGCCACAGCCCACCTTCAGACCCACCCGGACACCAGGACCTCAGCTCATAGGGATGGCTACATACACAGCCCTGCAGCTGTTCCAACTGTTTTTTTACAAACTCTATTTTAGACAATAATTCAAAACACGAATGAGTATGCCTCCACTCACTACTCAACACCCTCCAAGCAGTGGATTGATGTGACATTGCAGGACATGTTTACATTCATGTCCTTGGTCATATACATTGGTCTAGTAAAGTGCTCTGCATTTCCTGATTACTGGCGAGGGGGTGATCTCTACAGCTTGTCGTTCCAGTCACGGGTAATGACTGGTCTGAAGTTCACCAGGATCGTCCGGGCCCTTCACCTCAGTAGCTCTGTGGAGGATGCAGCTAACGAGCAAAGGTTAGTGCTGATAAGATACTGTAAGGACAAGCGATGACAAGAATTCCAATATACCTGAACCTGTACTTGTTACACATGGCAAATAAACTTTGTTCTATTCTTTTCAAAGGAGGCACAGCAGCCTTCGATCGTCTCAGCAAGATCAAGCCCCTCTATGAGGAGATTAGGGAAGCCTGCAAAAGGAACTACCACCCTAGGCAGACCATTGCCATTGACGAGCGAATGGTTGCCTCCAAAGCCCGCATTGGCCTAAAACAGTACATGCGAAATAAGCCTGTTCGTTGGGGATATAAACTCTTTGTGCTGGCAGACTCCTCAAATGGTTACACGTGGGACTTTTTTTGTTTATGAGAGAAAGCTGCAGGGAACCAGGGGCAAGGGGCTCAGTTATGACTCTGTGATGGAGCTAGTCGACACACCGTTGCTGGGCACTGGCTACAAGCTTTTTGTGGACAATTTCTATACAAGTCCCACCCTTTTCCGTGACCTCCTACAGAAGAGGATCTGGGCGTGTGGAACCATTCGCACGAACAGAATTGGATTCCCCAAAACAAAAGTGAACAGTCTGAGCTCAAAATCTCCCCTTGGCAGCATACGATGGATAAGGAAGGACTCAGTCCTCTTTGTCCAGTGGCGAGACAAACGCGACGTCTTCCTGTGTTCAACCCTCCACACGGCCCATGGGGAGGACACAGTGCGTAGGAGGATCAAAGGCGCAGATGGGCAGTGGGCGTTGAAGGACGTCACAATTCCACCAGTAGTGAAGGAGTACAATCAGTACATACTGTATATTCAACTATGTTTCATGTCCATGTTATCATTTGTGTGCTCGATATATTTATGTTTTGGTATATTTCTCATTGTTGTGTTTGTTTTTTCTGTCCATCCAGGTATATGGGTGGTGTCGACGTATCTGATGCCCTCATAGGGTACTATAAAGTCCTTCACAAGACCAAGAAGTGGTACAAAACATTCTTTTATCACTTCATGGACATTGCGATTGTGAACGCCTTCCTCCTCCAGAAAGACATTGCAAAGGCAAAAGGACGTGTACCCCTGCACCAGAAGGCATTCAGGGAGACCCTCGTCAAGGAGTTGGCAGGGGTGGGGTCTCACTTCACAGCCAGACCCGTACCACCTCCTGCCCCACGTGGAGCACATCACAGGCCGGTGCATATCAGTGGGGACAGCACTGCTGGTCAACTGAGGTGCAGGCAATGCCAGGGAAAGACACCAGTGAAGTGCTCCTCATGTAATGTGCCTTTGTGCTTTGTCCCCACCCGTGACTGCTACAATGCCTGGCATGTTGCCAAAAACCTATGAGGAGGTTAGGGAGTGTCCCTCCCTAACCTCACTCAAGGATTTTGTTAATATTTTTTGTAAATAGTTCATGTTTGCTGTGTTATTTATGCTCTATACTTTTTTTAATGCAAATTTTATTTTTATTTTCAAAATTGTATTTGTTCAGACAAGAAATACCATGCACCATTCAATAAAGCACAAAAAATGTGTTTATACTTCACTTATTCTGTCTCATTACTACTGACATGGCTCTGGTAGGATAGCCCTGAGTGTCACCTTCCAGTAGAGCCCAAGATGATGCCTGTACGTTGAAGCGTTCAAATGTTACGGCCTTTGGTTACGAAAGGTCCTTTTGGAGTCTCCAAACGGCACAGTTTGGGAACGCCTGGTGGTACCCTTCAAAAGAAACTAATATGTTCATTTTTTAGGTTTTGTTCTGAAATTTGAACCTGAACTTGGTAACACTTCATGCCATGTTCCTATGGTGTTTTACAGCTTATACCTACCAGCTATAGTCACCTGCAGACATGTTTCTACAAACAATCCAGGCGGAATTTATATCCTTCAAATTCAGCACATTCAGACCACTATTACACAGTGCCAAGTGAAGTGTGAAGTGTATGTGTGTGACGATGTTGACGAGCCAGACATAACCCCGCCACAGCCCACCTTCCAGACCCACCCGACAATTCGCAATCTCAGCTCATAGATGGCTACATACACAGCTCCCGCAGCTGTTCCAACTGTTTTTTACAAATCATTTGTGGACACACCAAAACACGCACGAGTGCTCTCCACTCACTACTCAACAATTCCGCTATAGGATTGATGTGTGACATTGCAGGACATGCTTTACATTCATGTCCTTGGTCATATACATTGGCCTGCAAAGTGCCTCGTATCCCGATTACTGGCGCAGGGGGTGATCTCTACAGCTTGTCGCTCCAGTCAATGGTAATGACTGGTCTGAAGTTCACCAGGATCGTCCGGGCCCTTCACCTCAGTAGCTCTGTGGAGGATGCAGCCAACGAGCAAAGGTTAGTGCTGATAAGATACTGTAAGGACAAGCGATGACAAGAATTCCAATATGTTCGAACCTGTACTTGTTACATGGCTAAATAAACTTTGTTGTTCTATTCTTTTCAAAGGAGAGGCACAGCAGCCTTAGTCGTCTCCAGCAAGATCAAGCCCCTCTATGAGGAGATTAGGGAAGCCTGCAAAAGGAACTACCACCCTAGGCAGACCATTGCCACATTGGCGAAAGAATAGTTTTGCCTCCAAAAATTCGCATTGGCCTAAAACAGTACATGCGAAATAAGCCTGTTCGTTGGGGATATAAACTCTTTGTGCTGGCAGACTCCTCAAATGGTTACACGTGGGACTTTTGTTTATGAGAAAGCTGCAGGGAACCAGGGCAAGGGGCTCAGTTATGACTCTGTGATGGAGCTAGTCGACACACCGTTGCTGGGCACTGGCTACAAGCTTTTTGGACAATTTCTATACAAGTCCCACCCTTTCCGTGACCTCCTACAGAAGAGGATCTGGGCGTGTGGAACCATTCGCACGAATGAATTGGATTCCCAAAACAAAAAGTGAACAGTCTGAGTTTCAAAATCTCCCCTTGGCAGCATACGATGGATAAGGAGGACTCAGTCCTCTTTGTCCAGTGGCGAGACAAACGCGACGTCTTCCTGTGTTCCACCCTCCACACGGCCCATGGGGGAGGACACAGTGCGTAGGAGGATCAAAGGCGCAGATGGGCAGTGGGCGTTGAAGGACGTCACAATTCCACCAGTAGTGAAGGAGTACACAATCAGTACATACTGTATATTCAACTATGTTTCTTGTCCATGTTATCATTTGTGTGCTTTCTCGATATTTATGTTTGGTATATTTCTCATTGTTGTGTTTGTTTTTCTGTCCATCCAGGTATATGGTGATCATCGACGTATCTGATGCCCTCATAGGGTACTATAAAGTCCTTCACAAGACCAAGAAGTGGTACAAAACATTCTTTTATCATTCATGGACATTGCGTTGTGAACGCCTTCCTCCTCCAGAAAGACATTGCAAGGCAAAAGGACGTGCCCCTGCACCAGAAGGCATTCAGGAGACCCTCGTCAAGGAGTTGGCAGGGTGGGGTCTCACTTCACAGCCAGACCCATTGCCACCTCCCTGCCCCACGTGGAGGCACATCACAGGCCGGTGCATATCAGTGGGGACAGCACTGCTGGTCAGCTGAGGTGCAGGCAAATGCCAGGGAAAGACACCAGTGAAAGTGCTCCTCATGTAATGTGCCTTTGTGCTTTGTCCCCACCCGTGACTCTACAATGCCTGGCATGTTGCCAAAAACCTATGAGGAGGTTAGGGGAGTGTCCTTCCTAACCCTCACTCCCGAGGGGATTTTGTTAATATTTTTGTAAATAGTTCATGTTTCTGTGTTATTTATGCTCTATACTTTTAATGCAAATTTTATTTTTATTTTCAAAATTGTATTTGTTCAGACAAGAAATACCATGCACCATTCAATAAAGCACAAAAAATGTGTTTATACTTCACTTATTCTGTCTCATTACTACTGACATGGCTCTGGTAGGATAGCCCTGAGTGTCACCTTCCAGTAGAGCCCAAGATGATGCCTGTACGTTGAAGCGTTCAAATGTTACGGCCTTTGGTTACGAAAGAGTCCTTTTGGAGTCTCCAAACGGCACAGTTTGGGAACGCCTGGTGGTACCCTTCAAAAAGAAACTAATATGTTCATTTTTTTTTAGGTTTTGTTCTGAAATTTGAACCTGAACTTGGTAACACTTCATGCCATGTTCTATGGTGTTTTACAGCTTATACCTACCAGCTATAGTCACCTGCAGACATGTTTCTACAAAACAATCCAGGCGGAATTTATATCCTTCAAATTCAGCACATTCAGACCACTATTACACAGTGCCAGAGGCACTTAGTGATTCTGACTGCTTTGCAATTCAAAAATTCAGTGTTATCTTTTGAATGAGACCAAAACCATGCATATACTCAAAGGTTTATTTTGAAATAGAAACTGCAACTATCATCACAGTAGCTATCATCATCTGAAGACTGTCACTGGCACTTAGGGAAAAAGGTTTTCCTTTTTCTTTGTTCTTTCCATGGCTACAGAAACGCGAATACCTGGTTTAGCTTCTGAAATCTAAAATTTGCTTCCGGTTTATAACAGCCGCGCGCATGTCCAGTGACTCACAAGCCAGTCTAGACCATGGAGCTAGAGTCGGAGGAGGCGGAGATCCCGGAAGTCTGGTATCGCGAGACTAGCCCAGTCACGTGAATGGAATGTGATAGGCAGCCAAGTTTGAAAATAACCAATCGGAAGTAACGCTTTTTGAAGTTTACCCTACAGGTAGGTATACAGGTTTACTTTTACTGCAAATCCATAAAGAAGAAGTAGCAGCAGTGCATTTTTACAATGGCTAATAGAACACTTCCATTTTCAACTCCTGTCCAACGTCGGAATGTTAACGGACAAGGAGTAGGGACCCGCGACTCAGATCCAGCGCCGCGATGTTGATTGAACGCGAGTCCAATTTCTAACCTCTTACCTTTATTGATGAGGACGCTGACTGGGCTTGAGACGAGTGTGATATCTTTTGAATGAGACCAAAACCATGCATATACTCAAAGGTTTATTTTGAAATAGAAACTGCAACTATCATCACAGTAGCTATCATCATCTGAAGACTGTCACTGGCACTCAGGAAAAGGTTTTCCTTTTCTTTGTTCTTTCCATGGCTACAGAAACGCGAATGGCCTTTGTTTAGCTTCTGAAATCTAAAATTTGCTTCCGGTTTATAACAGCCGCGCATGTCCAGTGACTCACAAGCCAGTCTAGACCATGGAGCTAGAGTCGGAGGAGGCGGAGATCCCGAAGTCTGGTATCGCGAGACTAGCCCAGTCTACGTGAATGGAATGTGATAGGCAGCCAAGTTTGAAAATAACCAATCGGAAGTAACGCTTTGGGGGGGGTTACCTACAGGTAGGTATACAGGTTTGCATTTTTACTGCAATCCGCCATAAAGAAGAAGTAGCAGCAGTGCATTTTTACAATGGCTAATAGAACACTTCCATTTTCAACTCCTGTCCAACGTCGGAATGTTAACGGACAGCAGGGTAGGGACGCGACTCAGATCCAGCGCCGCGATGTTGATTGAACGCCGAGTCCAATTTCTAACCTCTTACCTTTATTGATGAGGACGCTGACTGGGCTTGAGACGAGTGTGAACAATGTTGTGCAACGGCTGGACAGCATGGAGTCAGAAATGAGAGATATAGCTCAATGGTTCAGACAAAGAGACCAACAGGCGCCTCCCGCTAAGAAGAGAAAAAGAATGCGAAATATTTCTGTTTCGGTAGGTTACGGCCTTGGTGTTCGGATTTCTTTATCTGCGTTATCCCATAATGTGGTTTTAACCCGTGTATTAATTTTGCCGTTTACAGGAAGCTGTGCACAGACTGCATAATGCTGAAAGCAACACTCACAGATATGATCCACAGACAAGGTAAGCAAGCGTGTTGTGTCGCTATCACCACGACAGTTTCATAACAGTAGGCCTACCTGGAATTCTAAATTAACTCTATGAATGAATTCTAAATCTTCTTTTATTCTCCACAGTGTATCTTCCCCACACAATCAGGACGTAACATATCTTTTGAATGAGGTAGCGATGGCTTTCCCGCCCAGGACCCTTACGTTAAAAAGGTGAGTCAGTCACAATGATAGTTAGGCCCAGAGCAGCTCTGGTTAGGCCTATACTTGTTAGGGAGTAGCCTATGTCTAATGTCTTAAAGCTGCATGATAACTTTTTTTGCTACTAGTTTATGGATTGGCCTTAGCAAGACCCAAAAATAATCATTTTCGTGACATGAGACCCTGTGTGAATGTATTATTTGTAGAATTTCAGTGTACTGGCTAGTATACAGTCACTTCAATGCAGTGCTTTTTTTTTTTCACAACCAGAGGTACTGCCAACGTTCAAAATTGCAGCTTTATTTACAATTCACTGTTATGTACTGTATAGGCTGCATTTAGTAGCCTAATAAACAAAACTTCTCGGTCTAGCATCCTGCAAAACGTATTATGAGACTATTCGAAAGACTTACAGGATGAATCAAGAAGAGAATTTACAGAAGAAAGAGGACATGATCGCTGCTCGCAGGAGGCAAAGGAGGAGAAGAGTAAGTCGAAACATAATTCCCCAGTAGTTTTTAGACTTTTTCCAAAATGTTATGTTTTCAGTGGTCTAAATTAAGTTCATGTGTGTTTATTCCTGTGTTTTGCAGCTGATCAAGTCGAGAGCTAATGTTCTTCAAACTGAGGAAGAGCGTGCCATTTGGACGACTAACAGTGGATATGGTGTCTGATGAGGAGGATGCCATCTTGGATGGAAAGCCAGTGTGGATTGTCCGGCCTCCAGAGCGTAGCACAGAGTTGTCTGAACTGTGTGGGGTTCTACAGAAAAGACTGGACCCAAACCAAAAATATGTACTGACTCACCATGCAAGAGTTGGTGCAGAAAGAATTGACCATTGATCAACATTGATCCCAGGACAATTACACAAGATTCGAATCACAAAGGATCTGCCCGTTGTACCAGCAGCCATCAAACTACAACAATGAACTCTGAGTATCAGCAAAGATCCAGCCAGTCTACAGGAAATACACCTACGGGAGAACCCACCTTTTCATGCAGTGAGAATTAAATGCTTTTGCTGTTTTTTGGGGTGAAATCCAATGTGCCATTTTACTTTATTTCTTTACGGCATTTAACTTTTTCACTTTCCCCTGGGATTCTGCGTGTTCTGCTTAATTACTCTCCTTACATCCTGTTATTAGTTCACAAGCAGTCGTTGAAATTAGACCCCACGACATGCTAGAAAGTTACCCCTTAATCCAGGGTTCCTCAAGTCACGGTCCTTGTGGGCCGAGCACTGCGGTTTTTCCACACTTCCTTTACCTGGGAGTCAGGCGTGATGACACTCAATTGCAATAATTGTTCTATTAACTAACTGAGAGAAAGGAAAAACAGGCCCTTGGCTTGGGTGTTTGAAATGTAATACCCTAGGGCCTTGGGGCTAAGGGCCATTCCAAACCTAAATTTTCACAGTGAGTCACTGTGAGGGCTTGTAGGGGTGAGGCCCAAGTGCGACCAATGGGGGATCAAATAAGGATCACTCCTGACGAATCAGGGTGCCCACTAAAATACACTAGGAAGCAAGGGACGGTACCCTGCGAGAAACGTGACAGTAAATTAATGGGAAACGAAACCCCCGCATATAGCGAAATAACTACCCACAACAGAGGGCGAATAAACGCGGTCCGCGACCGGTAGTAAAACGGAACAGAAAAACACTGGCGTGTAGCCAAACAAACCACGACCCAGAAAATAGGGCGACTCAGATATCGGACAGCTTCAAGGAATAATTGCAAAGCTGCCGACGAAAAAAAAAGGACCACTACGGGGAACAGGGAACTGACAATCTACCTCCTAAAAGATGATCTCGGAGTGCTACGTGTTTAGCTCCCGTAACCGATCACATCAAAAGGAGGAGAAACCAGCCAATGACCCACGCAGAGGGAAAAGAAAGAAAAATAAACTTTGTGACGCAGCACAGACCTAATACAGATCTGGAACGAACCCAGACACCTAAGACGCAGCTTAGGAAAATGAACAACTAGATAACTGCCCTGAGTCTGCCGGTAAGTAGCCCAGAAAACAGACTAAACAAAAACAAAAGTAAACACAGGACTTCCGTAGAAGCGACGCGAAAACTAAAATTAATCATTTTTTCTAGTTTCTAGTTTCTTTGTTTCTTGTTTCAAAGTCTCTTTAGGACTGCGAATAACCTTACCGACTTCAACGTCACATGAATTGACACTGAAGCGAAGAGTAGTGAAAACAGCGAACTTAAATAGGCAGCGAACACCTGTGAACAATCAGCTGATCAGGTCTGGAAGAGGGGCAGGAACGTACTCACGAGGATTAGAAAGGAGTACGCCCACACAGGGCTAAACAGGCACTCAAACCATGACAGTCACAATATCCCACAACCACCACGATCCACAAACGACCAGCCTCCCAAACAGCTGGCAACAGTATTGCAGTTTATTGACTTGCTGGTCTGCAGACTTCTACATAAACCACAGAAAAAGTGAAATAAGAATTGTCACCTTCACCACAAAGACAGAGAAATGATTAAAAATATTAATTTATTATTAGTTTATTATTTAGCTGCTAGGTGTTGGTATAACAAGGCAATCACCATGGACACAGCATGCATTCCTGGATGTAAAGAAAGAAAAGCATTTTCCACCAGCTTTCATGGTATTTGATTCGTACTTTAATTATCTCATCACAATGGTTTATTAATAAACATGTTGTCACACGCCACGTGACAATCCCCGGATGAGAACAGAGCAGCAGGAGACAGAGTGGATCGTTCGGTATTTGTGCAACTCCCTCCCGAAAAAAAACCCGCTTAGCTTTTTGGGTTTTATTCTGTGATGCAAAGTGCATTGTGGATGGGGCCTGGACGGGTGGCTGTCTCTCTCGCTATCGGCATACGAAGGAGGAGTCACAGGAGGTGGTCCTCAGGGAGAAACTGAGACCTACCGCCAGATCTGCGAGAGTGAGCGATTAGCAAGCGAAGGAAGTGAGCGATTTTAATTTGGCTCAGGAGCAGTGGACCTGATGCACACGGTGATTACTAGTCCCAGGCCAATTAACAGCACTGCTGATTCCCAATTTTAATTCACAACATTTGTCCTTAATTTTATTTTCAACTCAATATATATTTTTTATTCCCAAACACAGTCTGGAAAATTCAGCAATCTGTTAGGACCAAAGAAGGATTTACAGGTTGTAGGGCAAAGTGCACACATGCTTTACTGGCACAGCTCTAGCACACAAAACACATGGCTAATAGACATAAGGAAATATATCTGCTGTAAGGAAGATAATTGTTACATTGCAACATTACTCGCACTGGTGTAGAAACCAGTGCACGAACATAACACACATCACCAAAATTAGCTCCCAAAACTGTGTTTGTGAAATACTGATCCGGGCCTCAGTTTCACACTAACTGAGAAAAAGGTTTCTTTTCAGATTTCATATTTTAAGTTGACATTTTCAACTTAGGCCAATTGTTATGTCTGCTGGTCTGTTTTCCCATAAATAAATACCTTGTTTTACTGGATATGTTTCCATTTTTTGGCACAAATAAAGCAGTTTTTATCTTTTGCCAAAAATTCAACAATGATTCTTCTCAAAAAGTTCATGAGGTCACACAGTGACACAAAGGCATAGAATAATTTTTTTTATTCCCCAATGTTACTGTCGATAAGATTTTAATAGAATGACCACTGTCTGGCACATTGATGCGACTGTGAGCATCAGTGATATTGCTTCTGTGTAGACAAGAAAAATCTAACAGGACCCAATGTGCAACAACAATTAGTACATCTTTCTAATTAATGTGCAATGACAAATCTGACATACAATATGTCACCTACAAATGCATAATTTGATAACCAAAAACATTTGTAAAATGTTTTGTAAAACATCCTGTTGCTCGGTGTAGTGTTACAGTATTACCAATGTAACATATTTTAATTTAATTTGTGCAAAAATACTGCCTGAATTGAGTCTTTTGAACATCTTTATGTTGTAGCATATAAACCAGGGTCCCTCATATCGGGTCCACGAATCCAAATTCGGTCTTGGTTTTCCTTTCTCTCAGGCAGTTCATTGAACAATGAATGCAATTGATTGGCCAGAGTGTCTTCACACCTGACTCCCAGGTAAAGGAAGGGTGGAAAAACAGCAGTGCTTGGCCAACGAGGACTGTGATCTGGGGAACCCTAAATAGTAGTAGTGAACGAAGAAATGAAAACCCAAATATTATGTCACTTAATAGGGTGTTGGGCCACCACTATTTTATACATAACCCTATGCATGGTGGGATGTTATTTTCTTAATGAAGGAATGAACGAACGAACCTCACCTGTGTGGTACCCACTGCTTTGCATATAATAGCTATTTTCCACTGCAGTACCGTACCGTACCATACCATACCGGATCTGGGAACATCTCGCGTTCCCATTGCCAGCAGAAGCGTTCCTGTAGTTCCTGAACCATAGCTCCTGAAACTCTTTTTGGTGTCTGCTTATGAGGTGGTACCAACCATACCATCAAAAACCAGAAGCAGCAGATGGGTGGAGCTAATAATACCACACGCCAAAGTCTACGGCTGAACAGGCTCGACTGGGGGGCTTGAAAGCAAGTGTGGGTGAACAAAAATGTAAACTTCACTTCTCATGAAGTCGAAACAGGCCTGTCCTCAAAAAAGGAGTGTCAACATATCGGGAACGTACAGGGGATTCCCCCGAGTGAGGATATGGAGTGAAGTGAGCGTTTGTCTCTTCACTTCGGACAGTAACTCCTCCCACCTTCAGGTTCTGGAAGTCTGATGGAAACGCAATTTAAAAAATGAGTTCAAGTTCCAAATAGTCCCAATGGTCCTTGTTCCCATGCTGTTTTGTGCTATGGAAAAGCGGCATATACATGTACACCCATGGCCAAAAGTTTTGAGAATGACACAAATATTAATTTTCACAAAGTCTGCTGCCTCTGTTTTTATGATGGCAATTTGCATATACTCCAGAATGTTATGAAGAGTGATCAGATGAATTGCAATTAATTGCAAAGTCCCTCTTTGCCATGAAAATGAACTTAATCCCAAAAAACACATTTACACTGCATTTCAGCCCTGCCACAAAAGGAATAGCTGACATCATGTCAGTGATTCTCTCGTTAACACAGGTGAGAGTGTTGATGAGGACAAGGCTGGAAATCACTCTGTCATGCTGATTGAGTTAGAATAACAGACTGGAAGCTTTAAAAGGAGGGTGGTGCTTGAAATCATTGTTCTTCCTCTGTTAACCATGGTTACCTGCAAGGAAACACGTGCAGTCATCATTGCTTTGCACAAAAAGGGCTTCACAGGCAAGGATATTGCTCCTAGTAAGATTGCACCTAAATCAACCATTTATCGGATCATCAAGAACTTCAAGGAGAGAGGTTCAATTGTTGTGAAGAAGGCTTCAGGGCGCCCAAGAAAGTCCAGCAAGCGCCAGGACCGTCTCCTAAAGTTGATTCAGCTGCGGGATCGGGGCACCACCAGTGCAGAGCTTGCTCAGGAATGGCAGCAGGCAGGTGTGAGTGCATCTGCACGCACAGTGAGGCGAAGACTTTTGGAGGATGGCCTGGTGTCAAGAAGGGCAGCAAAGAAGCCACTTCTCTCCAGGAAAAACATCAGGGACAGACTGATATTCTGCAAAAGGTACAGGGATTGGACTGCTGAGGACTGGGGTAAAGTCATTTTCTCTGATGAATCCCCTTTCCGATTATTTGGGGCATCTGGAAAAAAGCTTGTCCGGAGAAGAAAAGGTGAGCGCTACCATCAGTCCTGTGTCATGCCAACAGTAAAGCATCCTGAGACCATTCATGTGTGGGGTTGCTTCTCAGCCAAGGGAGTGGGCTCACTCACAATTTTGCCTAAGAACACAGCCATGAATAAAGAATGGTACCAAAACATCCTCCGAGAGCAACTTCTCCCAACCATCCAAGAACAGTTTGGTGACGAACAATGCCTTTTCCAGCATGATGGAGCACCTTGCCATAAGGCAAAAGTGATAACTAAGTGGCTCGGGAACAAAACATCGACATTTTGGGTCCATGGCCAGAAACTCCCCAGACCTTAATCCCATTGAGAACTTGTGGTCAATCCTCAAGTGGCGGGTGGACAAACAAAACCCCACAAATTCTGACAAACTCCAAGCATTGATTATGCAAGAATGGGCTGCCATCAGTCCGGATGTGGCCCAGAAGTTATTTGACAGCATGCCAGGGCGAATTGCAGAGGTCTTGCAAAAGAAGGGTCAACACTGCAAATATTGACTCTTTGCATAAACTTAATGTAATTGTCAATAAAAGCCTTTGACACTTGTGAAATGCTTGTAATTATACTTCAGTATACCATAGTAACATCTGACAAAAATATCTAAAAACACTGAAGCAGCAAACTTTGTGAAAACCAATACTTGTGTCATTCTCAAAACTTTTGGCCACGGCTGTATGTTCCCTAATAATTAAGGCTGACACTATCTATGAGCTCTGGTTATTTATTTCAATTGGCTCCAGATCTTAATCAAGAGCGATTTCATTTCCACACAGAAATCTAGATCCTAGAAATCCTAGAATCTTTTCTTTCAAGAGCAAATATTTCAATGGTAAGGGATGGTGTGGATATGAAATGGCTCTTTAATGGGCTCAGGTCAGTCACAGTTCAGTTCTTAAGTGATTCACAGCACACGAGAGTGAGTAATTGAGTCTAATTATGAGTGTGCCCTGATTCATATCTACCAGACTAATGAGAAAGGCCTCCAGCAGGAATAGGCTCTTGCTAATTGCCTGATTGCTGTGTTGATTACGTTTGGATGCTGATATTATGTTATTTCATGTCTACCTCATTGACAATAGCATCCGTACCCTAATAATTAAGGCTGACACTATCTATGAGCTTTGGTTATTAATTTCAATTGGCTCCAGATTGATTTTAATAATGCCTGACTCAAGTTCAAGACTCATTATTGGACCAAATTATATGGCAACATAATTGGATTTCTTCCCAACGGTGATTAGTGTTTAGTTTTTTATAAGCTCATAGATCGTGTATAGATGCTGTAAATCTTTCAAGAGATAATGAGGATGATTCACTCAATATAATGACATATTACCCCAGCGCTAGTGACACCTCACTGGCTACCAATAGGGCTAACTATAGGGCTGATTTTAAGGTTCTGCTTCTGACTATCAAAGCCCTGTATAGTCTTGCACCGGTGTATTTAAATAACTTGCTTTTGCCTTCCAAGCCTACGATGTTCCTTTTTTTCCAAGACAAAGGTTATCTAGTCATTCAGTTTTTTTTTCCCGTTTTTATCCTAATTTAGTAGCCAATTACACCCTCTATTTATTTCGATTTTACCCTCCCCACACAGGTCCGCTGCTCATCTCTGTGAGGCAAGTTAATTCTCCGTGGACAGCAAACTCTGCTTCCTTTGAGATGGAATTCCGCCACCCATGTTGTAGAGACTGCTTACGTGCTTTAGGGAAAACCCGAGCAGGCTCACCTTCCCCCTTCCACTGGGGCGGACAGCCAAATGCCGCCCCTGATCGGAGCTGACGACCAGGGCCGGTCTGGTAGAGATGCGGTTCCAAACTGTCACCTGTTGCCCCCGTCTAATCTGTCCCTACTGCCATGCATTGCTTTTTCCTAATTGCCCATACTTTTTTCTGTTTCCCTCTCTCACCGGTGGGGTGACTGCCCTGAGTCCTGAGCCTGCCCCATCTTCAGAACCCACTGTCGACCTGTTGTCCATCTCCATCCCAGCTCGCTAGCCCACCCTAAGACCACCATCTTGTGTTAGCATAATGGTTAGGGAGATGGGCTTGCAACTCAAAGGTTGCAGGTTAGATTCCCAGGTGGGGGCACTGCTGTTGTACCCTTGAGCAAGGTACTTAACCTGAATTGCTTCAGTAAAATATCCAGCTGTATAAATGGATTGTATGTAAAGAAATGGGAACTGTGTAAGTCGCTCTGGATAAGAGCGTCTGATAAATGCCTAAATGTAAATGTAAATGTAAATCTTCAGTTGCCTTGAACTTAATCAAGGTCCATCGTTCTGAGCTGTCAAGAGTTTCCCTCTATAACTACCGTAATTTCCGGACTATAAGCCGCTACTTTTTTCACACGCTTTGAACCCTGCGGCTTAAACAATGATGCGGCTAATTTATGGATTTTTACGGTAAGCGACCGGGGGGATTTTTTCACAGAAAAAAAGCATTGCTCGTTTTGGACAGCATGAGGGCCCATATAACAGATTCTGTAAAAGCAGCCATCAAGAAGACAAACTCAATTCCAGCTGTGATTCCTGGGGGCACAACGAAGTATTTGCAGCCACTCGACATCAGTGTGAATCGTGCATTTAAAGTGGAACTCCGAGTTGAGTGGGAGACTTGGATGACTAGCGGCGAGAAATCATTTACCAAAACTGGCCGCATGCGAAGAGCAACTTTTGCTCAGTGGATCCTGACAGCGTGGAACAGTGTCAAAAAATCCACTATCACCAACGGGTTTCGAAAGGCTGGACTGCTGCGTGATGAAGAGGACAGCACAAGCTCAAGTGCGAATTTGTCTCGAGACGAAAGTGACAGTGAGAGCGACAACGAAAGAGAGACTGAGAAAGTGTGTGACGAAGTAGCTAATTCTGAGGCTGTTCAATTCCGACACTGAAGAAGACGACTTTAGTGGTTTTAGTGCGCAGGAGGAAGATGAAGATAGCGATCAATTACTTTTCTGGTAGGCTACTGTGTTTTTCTTTAACCAGCCGTGTTACAGGCACTGTTCGGAAAAAAGCATTCATTTAATTAAAAGTTTAAAAAATCTGCGGCTTATAGACAAGTGCGGCCTATATATGTACAAAATCTTTTTTCTTTTTAAATTTAGTGGGTGCGGCTTTTATTCAGGTGCGCTCAATAGTCCGGAATTTACGGTAGTCTTAGTTTTCGTTTCAGGCATTTATCAGACGCTCTAATCCAGAGCGATTTACACAGCTCACATTTCTTTACATGCAATCCATTTATACAGCTGGATATTTTACTGAAGCAATTCAGGTTAAGTACCTTGCCCAAGGGTACAACAGCAGTGCTCCTACATGGGAATCGAACCAGCAACCTCTGAATTACAAGCCCAGTTCCCAGTCACCCACATTGTCCTATGTCACGCATATGAAGCATAAATAATTAAAAGGAAAAATACAATTTGATTGAGAGAGAGAGAGAGAGAGAGAGAGAGAGAGAGAGAGAGAGAGAGAGAGAGAGAGAGAGAGACAACAACCTCCTGTGGAGGTCCCTTTCCCGCAGGAGTTAAATCAACTCATGTGTAACGCTCATGTAACGTTTTTGTAACATGGTAGCAATGTTATCAGCTTTGCACAGCATCTCGGCAATGTTATGAACACATACACACCAATCCCCTACCCCCCATCAGCTTCAGTGAGATGTCTGGACATACTGTATGGTCACACACACAAACACACACATGCATATACACTCTTTCACATACAACAATTATTATTATAATAATAAATGTCACAATAAAAAATACACTTCTTTACATATGAATAAAATATGTGGTGTGCTCCACTTGTCATCCAAATTGTCAAAACGTTTTCATTATTCAACAATTATCACCCTGTGCATTTGAAATTGTGTACATTGCGTGATGTTTAAGATAATTTTCTACATGCCAGAGCATATGGCACAAAGCACAGAATGTGAATCTAACAAGAGAATGTCATTTGTGTCTGTTTCTGACTTGTATATTACAGCCCATTGAAAGAAGTTCATTGGGATAACTGAATAAACACCACGCATCAGCTTGTCCTCTCCTAGTAGTGTCAGGGATCTCTGCGTTTTAGAGTTCAGTTCTGAAAATAACCCCACAGTGCTGTCCAGGACTGCTGCTCATGTCATTGTGGATTACCCATCCCTCCAACGAGGAGAGAATTACAGAAAGCCACTGTAAGGTTTGCAATTTGTAAGGTAAGGTGAGGAGGTTTTACTGTCTCTGATAGGAGGGGTTTTAAGTTGCTTTTAAAGGGTTAATGCTATGATTAGTATATGTTAATTTGGGGGGTATAAAACAGTATGAAATCATGATACCCCTGCACAGTTTCTCTCACAAGTTCTCATACCTTTTCCTGCTTACATTTGCTAAGTATAGTCCATTGACTACTTAATCTTTTTTTTAAATAAATTGCTTAGCAGTTGAACAATCCTGTAGATCCTTACAACCTTCTCTCTCTGTCCTTCTGCGTTTTGCAATTTTAAAGTCACTTTTCTCTCTATCTTTCTGTGTCTGTACAAGTTTATCTGTCTGCACACATTGGTAGTTTGGCATTGCTGTAGTTGGTAGACGATGGTGGTCCATCCTTGGCAGGGGCCAGTGGGGCGAGATCGAGCCCCAAGAGGGTCACCCTACAGCAGGGGTAACTCAGTCCTGGGGCCTTCTCTGGGTATACTGGTTTTCATTCCAACTCTAGTTGAAATTCTCCATGTGTAACAAGCCATTCATTTATCTAAATAAGACATTTACGCCACATTATTCCATAAATAGATATGCATGCGATGAAGAACAAATATCCCATATTGATTTAAGGTTTTATAATCAGTCAGATTAGGCATCAGTCCTAAAAATGAATGCTTTCATTTTCTGTAATGTGCTTTGAGATTTTCAATTGATGAAATGATTGCAGTGAAATGCTGAAAGTGTGGACACCTGATCACTGCCACTGGACTAAAGCTTGTGGAGATTGAAGTGGTAAAATACAAAGCAAATGGCAATGAGCCAAACCTGCATTCTGTTAAAATCAGTGTAAGGACAAAGTTATGGAAGCACTCATGTTTTCAAAAACGTGAATTGATCAGGAGACCAGCATACATGGGAAAGCCCTGGTACAGAGTTTGGGAACCCCTGCCCTACACAATTCCCTCACTGCGCTTACTCCTCCACACCACCAGGGCGGTCATGAGCAAAGTAACCAGAACTGG
The DNA here is from genome assembly GCA_029706075.1 of Aldrovandia affinis. NCBI lineage: Eukaryota > Metazoa > Chordata > Actinopteri > Notacanthiformes > Halosauridae > Aldrovandia > Aldrovandia affinis. The sequence continues at coordinate 3,577,669 of JAINUG010000010.1, forward strand.
CACTAGGATGAAGGGTCCCAGGATCCTGTTTGGGGGGTCCTGCAGCAGCCGGCCTGACAGGGAACAGTCCTGGAAGTAGAGCTGGTGGACCTGGATGAAAAATGTGTCCACCAGCCTATTGGGCCAGAAGCAGTCCATCTTCAGAGCAACCACATAGGTGCAGTTAGTCAACTGTCCGTACAGCCTGTAGGGGGAGGCAAAGAGAGAAGTCAGTCTCTCTTCCAAAATGGACTAGTCTCACACCTGATTGATTTGGCAGGGAAAAAAGAACACGGAAACAAATTTGATCGCCAAGACCAAAGGTGAAAATCTCTTTTTTGCCTTTTGACATTGCATGATTAGATCACTTAAGCCTAAGCACAGAGGAGCCATGGAGTCTGTATTTGTGATGAGGTGCCCCTGATTTGTTTAATCTCTCCACACCTAATATCACAGCTGCATGATTTTAAATTTCTAAGAATTAATGTACTTAGTTATAATGTACGTACTGTGCGTTTTATATCCAAGCCATCCATGCTAATGAAAAATATCAGACATATCATTGAAGTTCAGACTGTAGGAATCTCTGAATAAAAGTGGGGAACCATTGGGACTGTCCATTAAATATAGATCAGCCAAAGGTTTCCACACAAAGAGCAGTGAACACTAATCTCAGAGCAGTGTACAGTGCACAAAATAGTCGTGACTATGCTCAGAATGGTGGATACCAAACACAATGTAGTGGACATCACGCTCAGGGCAGTGAAAACTATGCTCAGTGTAGTGGGCATTGCCAGATACATTCAGATACTATATTGCCAGATACAGGAAATCATTGCCAGATACATTCAGACCTTAGTATTTGGCCCTTGGGCCCACTGTGATTCCCTGCATCATGGAGAACTTAAGTGCATCCCCAAGAGCACTTTGGGAAAAGCAGTGGTGACACTGACGGCGGATTTCCTGGCCATATCAACAAAGATCCACAATGGACTGCAGTAGCCCTCACTCATAAAGGCAATCTGTGTTGTAAATCACACTTTTTCTGCATACATTAACATATGTGCCAACTAAGACTTCAAACTGCCAGCACACCACAAACAGTCTCATCCATTCGGTGCTAGCTCTCCTGTAGCACTGTGTGCCTGTAGGGTGTTAAATAGTCACCGGCTTGCAAGCAAGTGCATTGGAGGAGTGCACGCACTTCAGCCGCAGTGCTCCTTGTGCGGGATGCGGGCGGCACAGCAGTAACTCGAGAGACATAATTGCTGATTCCAAATTTGGGGATAATTCGAAAAAAGCTGTGACAAAATAAAGTCTGATCAATGTTCTTCCAGCAGCTAGTACACTGTTAGTGAAGCGAAATAAGATCTCCAGAATAAGCTCTCTTGAGATTCTCACAGCATGTCAAATGTTAATCTATAATCTATATATGTTAATCAATAACTATTCATTTTCCAGGAAGATGCATTCCCCTGTTTGTGGTGGCATAGCATAGAGCACAGGCTGAACTCCTGTTGTCTCCAAGCTACAACAAAATCACTTGTTCTTTTTATAAGAAAGATCTGTGCTGTACAAACTGGGTTGCAGAACGTTTTGTGGTCCATGATCTACAATATCTGCAATATCTACTGAGCAGCATAGTACTACATCTATTCAGCTTGATGCCTAAGATTCTGTCTCTGCCGTTGCTGAACATGAAATTATTGTGATCTTCGTCCATATGAATAGTCAAGAAGGGGTGAGGCCAAAAACAGAACCTCCACAGCCAGCACAGACAGGACTGTAACCTCCTCTTACACACCAGAACCTCCAAGAAACACATCTGAGTGTCAGTCTCTAGTTCAGCAGTTAATCATGATTTCTTGGCCTTAAAGTGGAGCTCGCCTTCAAAGTTAAACAGGCTGAATAGTGAGAGAGAGAGAGCAAAAGAGAGAGAGAGAGAGAGATAATCACACAAGGTCCATTCTGTCTTGTTTTCAGCTCTGAGTAGGCCTTACATCATAAAGGGGTTTGGCCTGGGTCATTAGAAGGCAAGTCACCAGTCAGTGTGCTTGTGATAAATAATTTCTCTACGTTTAAAGGGCACAGGAAGGGCTTTATAAATGGCATATAAATAATTCACTAAATGTGTTGGTGACATTTACAAAAAGTGTATAATTGTTTGACCTCCAGTCATTGTGGTTGTGCCCTTCTTCGCACCCCGAGTCTTTCTGTGTCAGTGTTGATTGATGGGTAAAAAACTGGTGATTTTCAGGAGCATATGCACAGCTCTTGACAACAAAGCCTGCTCCTGAAAATCCCCTGTTTCTTACCCATCACGCATGGGTACGAATGAGGGGTAGTTCAGACGGGCTGCACACTAGAATGCGCAGCCTACGACATGTGGCGGCAGTGGCTCAGTGGTTAGCGACACGGGGCTGGCAAGTGGAGAGTTGTTGGTTAGAATCCCAGGAAGGCCAAACAAAAAACAATGAACTGGAAACCGGAGGGAGGCTAGTTCACTTCCTGGGGCACTGCCGAAGTGCCCTTGAGCAAGGCACTGAACCCCTAACTGCTCCAGGGGCGCCGTACTATGGCTGACCCTGCACTCTGACCTCTCTGATGGAATACATATGTATAGTGGTCTATGTCTATGTGTGTGTGTATCTAGGAGAGATATGTGAAAAGACAAATTCCAATTACCTTGTGTAACATGGCAATAAAGTATATTCTATTCTATCTATGTGGCCAGCCTACCGTGGTGCTCAACAACATTTTCCCACATTAAACTGTGCCTGGATTTTTGAGTTTCTCCCCTGTCTACCTGTGGATTACTGTACCTGAGCAAAATGCTGGATCTACTCGTCGTGAGCTGTTGTTCTCGGGCTAGCCAGCCTTACCAGCCTGCTGGGCAGTGACCAGGCTCGTACATTCCTGGAACCTCTTGCGGTTCCAATGCGTGGTTGCTGGCGTGCACCGTCCGCGTTCCACTGTTTCCCAAACTCTCCAATGGACATATCTGGTCTACTGTACTACTGCCTAAACACTCAAAATGTGGATTCATCTGTTCCTTTGGATTCTTATTTGCACTGCCAGGAGGACAGGACGAACATTCCCTCCATCTGGTCTGCGAATTGCACTCGCTCTTATTGCATGGCTGGTCAAGGCAGAGTCGAGCGTAGTTTGCTACGCTCAATCGCGCCTGCTCCCATTCAACCTGGTAATGACAATTTTAAACTGGCTCTTTTCAATGTTCGCTCCCTGAATAACAAAGCCCTCCCCGTTAATGACTTTAATATCGATCGACATATTGACATAATGTGTTTAACAGAGACTTGGCAACAACCAAATTAATTTATATTCAGTTGAACCAGGTGACCCCACTGGGCTATTATTTATTGCAAAACCTTGTGCTACTGGCAGACGTTGTGGTGTTGCTGTTATCCATCACTCTAATCTTAAAGTTAATGTTGTCACCATCGCGACTGTCCTATCTTTTTAATTCCTTCATTAAGTCCTTCATTAAGTTCATTTAAGTCCATCCCGCATTCGCTTCTTCTTATTGTTGTAATTTTGTACCCCCCAGTCTCCACCGTGTTCCTCTCAGAGTTTTCCATCCCTACTCACAGCTGTCTGTACTGAAGTGATATTTACAAGGGATTTTAATATCCACTTTAATTCTCCCAACTCTAACTCCTCTGATTTTACATATGTCTTTGATTGCTTTGATATATCGCAACATATCAATTTTCCTACCCACTCTAAAGGTATACATGGAAGAAGATTAGTGCCAAAAAGAACACGTTGAATTCAACAGTTTTAAATGTATTAACTGTCAATTCAATACATTTGAATGTATTAACTGTCAATTCACCAGTTTTGAATGTATTAACTGTGCATTTTATTAATTTGTTAGGTGTATTGGGTGTATTGAATTCGCAGTTAATGAATTCAAAACTGTTGAATTCAACATGTTCCTAAATTCTGATCTTTTTGGCACTCATTTTCATCCATATACAGGACACATACTGGATATTGTTTACTCCATTGAAGTAACCTCTTTTATTATTACCAGGTGCAAGCTTTCCACATCTGACCACTTTCCTCATGACTTGAGACCGTTGCCCCTTTAAATTCTGCACTGTTTCCTCTGAGCTACATATTAAATCTGCTGGGCGCCGACTTGAGCAGCTGTGCAAGAGAACGGGTCTCACCGTTCATGCCCAGGTCTACTCAGAACACCTCACCAGCTATAACGCTGCCCTTGCCAAAGCTAGATCTGCATACTACTCCAATATTTGTCACTACCAACATTGGCAACTCCAAAGTGGTTTTCTCTACTGTGAATAGGTTACTGCAACCCCCAGATAATTTTCCTTGAACTGTCTCCTCTGATTGTTGCAATACATTTCTTACATTTCTTTCAGAATTTTTTTTTTAAGCCATCCACCAACAACTCATGCCCAATATATCTGCTGGCTTAGACACTGTTGCCTCATTTTATGAATTAGCTAGTGTCTCGGGATGTTTCTCTAAATTCCACCCTGCTAATGGGATTACCATCCCTGATTTAATTTGTAAATCTAGGGCTCTCACCTGTCAGCTTGACCCCATTCTATTGCCTCTCCTTACACCCTGTCTCCCCTCCTGGTTAGAATAATTAATTATTCTCATAGCTCTGGCACTGTTCCTAATAGCCTCAAGGTGGCAGTAAGTCACAACCATTCTAAAAACAGACAGGTGCTGACCCTGAAGATCGAAATCATTTTCTCTAATCTTCCATTTCTTTGCCAGGTTCTATGACGTGTGGTTTCGACTTCATGATTACCTTTCTTCAAACAGTCTATTTGAACCATTCCAATTTGGCTTGTCCCAAACACAGCACAGAGACAGCTCTAGTTAAAGTTAACAATGTCCTCCTGCACTCAGATGACTCTGGCCTAATCAGTATCCTCATTCTTCTTGATCTTAGCACTGCTTTTGACACTATGGCAACACACACTCATTGACGTGCTAGTGTGTTCTGAGCTGCATAGACACTTACTCGACTGTGTCCTCCCAGCTGCACCAGTGGTACTGTTCCAGGGCCTGCATGTCCAGCCTAAACTTGGTCAGGCAGAAGTCATCGATGGCACGTTCATAGGCAGCTCCACAAGCTGACACCGAGGCAGGGTGATATGCTCCACAGATGACTGTGTGTGATGAGAGAGAGACAGAGAGAGACTTTGTTTTCTACCTGAATTAAATTTGAACAGAAATCATTACATTTACATTTTAGGCATTTAGCAGACGCTCTTATCCAGAGCAACTTACCAATTTACATTTCTTAACATACAATCCATTTATACAGCTGGATATGTTTTTACTGAAGCAATTCAGGTTAAGTACCTTGCTCAAGGGTACAACGGCAGTGTTCCACCTGGGAATTGAACCAGCAACCTCTCAGTCACAAGTCCAGTTCCCTAACCATTATACTACATTGCCATCCCAAAGGAATAAACAGACCATTCTGAGAATTACACAAATCAGGTGTAAGCAAGTTTGGAACATGCGCTCACTTTGTACATGTTCTCCAGGAACGGACTTTAAATTAGCACAATGCCGAAGAGAGCAGGTGGAACTTGTGAGTCCCTACCTGTTTGTTACATCAGGTATTCTCAATCTTTCTCAAATTCACACCACACCTGAATTCTATTCTTTAAACTACATACGGGTCCTTATAAATAGCAAGTCCTTTAAGCCAAAGCTTTTGTAAGAAACAAGATGTCTGCTGGCTTCACTTTCAGTAAAAGAAATAACTTTTTCAAGAGCTACAGTATCTGCACCACGTGGGTATAGTTTATGAAAGAGCCGCGTGCCCGATAGCAGTCTTGATCAAGGTGTGCATAAACCGCTTCTCGACTCCAGAGAGTGTCTGAGATAGCTTCCTTGCCTTAGGCTAGGAAAAGAAAGAGAAAGAATGAAAGAGCTTTTTATTAAAAGTAGGGGGGTTTTATCAAGCAGGGGATTATAGGCTGAACCATCCGGGAAGCCAGCTTTGTGAATGTGCTGAGGTTCAATTTATCAGTTCCAGGGGAAAGAAATGCTGATGGTGTAAGTGCAGCTGGGTCAAATGCAATGAGCGCATGCAGTGGAGTGTGTTGGAGGAGGTCGTTTTTAACAGAAATGAAGATATGCAGATTTGGAGCTGCTGTGGTGACACAGCGAGGGGACAGGCTGTCGTTTCGCTCACATTTTCACTGCATGCCTTGGCCATGCTGAAACCAGCACAAGCCAACAGTTCACCCACCATCTGTCTTTCAACAACGAAGATCCCTTCCCCAGGTCTGATTTGAGCCCAAGGGTTTGAATAATGAAGAGTGTGGTAGATTAGAGAATTGAGATTGCCACTGAAAACTGCTTTTGTTAACTTTGGCAGGACAAGCTTCTCCAAGAAACACTTGGAAACAGATGTCTTTTCACATCAGCTGACAGGTATTCCAAGCCTCTTTCTCTGGCATAACAATGTGCTCTCCTCCCGTCACTGACACAAATTTATCACCTACAGCACCTCCAGAGGTTACAGATTCTCTAGACCTGGTCAGATGATCAGCTCAATATTCTCTATATTGAAAGCTTATTTGTGTTATAATTGTCTATTTGTGTTACAATCATTGAAGCTGAAATGGTCTGATTTGATGCCACATTATGAATATTCATGAAGAGGCGTGGTTAAGGACAGAGTATCTAAAGCTACAATCCCAGTTCTGTTTTTGTGCATGCCTCTTTATGAACGTTCGTGAAGTTAAATGGCACGTAAGGAAGTACAGGAGCTAGTCATCTGGTTAATATAGAGCATCTGTGATGCTTTGTATGTGCTGGTCTACAGACGTTTTATTTCATGGTAATAATAATAATAATAACAATGATAATAACTATACATTTATCACATTGCTTAATGCTACTGAACATGTTTTCCAACCAAACAGGAAATCTACGGGAAATCCATCTGTGGGGAAGGAGAGAGAACACAACCAAGAAGGTACAAAAATACCTGTGACTGCTGTGTGGAATGGCTCCTGTCACCATAGCAGGACTGCATTTTGTGGACATCATTGAGACAGTGGGTGTGTCAATATCTGGGTACGATTATTGCTGTGATCAACACTATTAGGCTGTCATTAGATTTGCTGCTGAAAGGCCTGCTTTCCCCCCCTGGGGTTAAAATAACACCAAGCACTGTTTCTTTTAATTACATATACATCTACAATGTTTATTTGTTCCCTGTGCATCGACCCCGTTCTGACAGCAATTACCAGAGCCGGTGAGCATTCAAGTGATGATAATAACAAAGTTTTTTTTCCTTCTCAGTGCTATTATTATCCTGTGACTTCCTGCGTTTCATTCACTCTCAGAGGCAGAGAAAAGTGCCGGACTGAGTGGGTCACTGCGTCCCTATTGAGGCTCCCTAATCAAAATATAAAAATAATTTCCCCATTATTTTACATTTGATTTGAGCTTTTCTCCCTATTTGGAATGGTCAATTGTATATGTAGAGCTATCTCCGAACAGTAGCATTCTCCATCAATTCAGGAGATCACAGAAAATATTGAAGCATGTGCTGCCATTTGTCACTTGTTTTCAGTCTATTCCACCAGCTGCCAGCCATCAGAAGAAAAGGAATATTGTCGTACCTATTAAAGTACAAATGCTTGTCACTGTGGAAGTATCCCTGTAGGGTACTGAATTGTGCCTTTAGTCAGAAGGATATAATTGTACCCTTATGTGAAAAAGAATGCTGCTTGCAGTATAGAGCTGTCACTGTGAATAAGGATTAATTGCCCTACCTTGGTACGTATCTGTACCTTTGCTCAATTTGTACCTTTCCCACTGGGAAAAGGTGCAAAACCCTACCATGATGGATCTTATGTGTACCTTTGAAGGTACAATGAATTGCAACAAACACATTTGTACCCTGATGAACAAAAGTGTACCCTAATTGTACCTTTATTTTTGAGAGTGTGAGCAGTCATTGGATTGTATGAGTACACTTCATGCGCAGCTGGGGCAAGCAGACTCCGGGCGCCTAATTGACTATAGGGGCCACCGGTGCGCAGTGAGGCAACCCAACCTACTGAAACCCTCGTCAACGGTACGGCCACTTGTGCAATAACCTGCGGGGCCACGAGCCACAGTTAGCATTGGCAGTCAGGATTCGATGCCAGACTGCAGGACGTAGCAATGCGATGGCTATTCCAAGCAAAATGAAAGCCACAAATAAATTAAACACTTCAGTAGACCTGATAAGTCCAATTTTAGTGGTAGAGAGAAGACAAAAGACAGTGTGCAAAGGTGCTTGTAGGCTTAGGCGGTTTTTCACATTTGTTCAAATAATTACTTTATCCAGGTTATTCAGGTTAAGTACCTTACTCAAGAGTACAACAGGGGCAGTGCCCCACCTGGGAATTGAACCTGCAACCTCTGAGTTACAAGCCCAGCTCCCTAAACATTACATTACACTGCCAGCCTAGACAGCAAGTAGCATCACTCACTGTTAGTAGTATATGCCATTTAGCAGACACTTTTTTATCGAAAGTGACTTACAGCAGTGAATGCATACATTTTTCACTATATGTGGTCCCAGTGGGAATTGAGCCCACAACCTAAGCCTTGCCAACACCATGCTCTACCAGCTGAGCCACACAGAACCACTTAGCAACATGTTAGCAACATGTCTACAGTTACTGCAGTTTGCATCTTTACCGCAGTTTTGGGATTGAGCCCAACTTGTGTATGCCTGAGACTAGTGTTTTGCCAAAAGGCTGTTTTATTTAGTTTATTATTTTGGTTTGTTATTTTGGATCCTGAACCCGTAAGGGGGATGATTAAAGACATTTGATTTTGTTTTGTTATTGTTGTGCCTGCTCACTCTCTCGCTCTCCCTATCTCTCCCTGTGGGAGGCATAAATATAATCTGGCTCCCAGACCGTCAACATTACCTGTGTCCTGCTGTTCTGTTCGAAGCCGGGTTGTGTCACACAGCATGTGAGAATATTAAAACTATACTACACGGCATGTGAGAATATTAAAGTCAAAACAGGCACAGAATATGCCAAGCAACTCCCGAGATATATTCAGACTGTTCATGACTTTCACAGCCTCTCTGGTCTCAACACTAATAGATGAAAATATATTGGCTCTGGGAAACAAATATAACAGAAAATGAAAATAAAACCCTTTAAGTGCTAAAAAAAGGCACTTAAAGATGAAAACATTACTGCACCAAGACACATGAAGACACTTTCCGCCTTGAACAAAAATAGACACTACATTCCATAAGTCGCACAAATAAAAATGTTCCCGATTTCATCTGAAGGTACTTTTACTATTCTCGTGCTCTCTTTTGTACTATGATGAAGTAGGCGCATAGTGTGACATGTTATTCTCTTTCTCGTATATTGTATATTTTTCTTTCTTCTATTTACCTTTTAAGCTCTTTCATAACTTAGAATAAAGACTGTTGAATGAACACTGATCTGACAAAACTGGTCGCCCACATTTGGCCACTGCTACAAAGCTGCCAAACCTCCTTCTGCCTCCCCTACCTGGCACAAGCGCAAGGGAGAAAGAAAGAAGCTGGCGCTCTGGTGGGAAGAAGAAAGCATGCATCAGCAAGGTTTCCTGGCATTATTAGGGTAGGAGGGATGAAAGGCCAGCATAATTCAGCTGTGGAGAGGCACAGTGAGAGGGAGTGGGAGGACAGGAGGACCTTGGCTCACCGTCCCCCACCAGATTATTCACCTTTAATTAGCAAGGCCTGAAACATGAGGGCATAACAAGGCCTAATCATCACCTACCCCTGCCTCCACTCAAGAGCACCCATACGCTAAGAGACTTCTTCTTTTTTTTTAAATGAACATTTCAGGGGTAAACAATGAGATCGACAATGAAATATATATGCCATTTAGCAGACGCTTTTATCCAAAGTGACTTACAGTACTGAATGCATCCATTTTTCAGTATATGTGATCACAGTGGGAATTGAGCCCACAACCTAAGCGTTGTCAACGCCATGCTCTACCTACTGAGCCACACAGAACCACTCTTTCTGTGACATAGAAAGAGGCTTGCAAGACCTGTCTGAGGATTTAATTGACGCACCCTCCATCACATACATCATTATCAGTTGTAGGTCATTATTCAGATAGTCCCAGCTCCTGGGAGCTTTAAACATTTATTTTTAGGTTTTCCAATACTGCTGGTTTGTGTTCTTTAAAAACTGGGTAAACTGGATGAGCTTTAAGAACACTCAATTCACTAAACATTTTGGGTGCCAGTGCAAACCCTGAACCCCCCGTGAGAGCTTGGTTTTACACAGATGCCACTGCTCTGCAGTATTAGTCTGGAGATTCAGTCTTTGTCAAAATGTTTAGATTTACTTCAGGCTATGTTCATTATATCGAGAGGGTCTGCAGCTATGAGAATATAGTATAGGAACATTTTAGACACTTCTCACTTCTCACAGCCTCATCACTTCATTAGACTATCTACAGTACCTTATTATGCTAAATTACAAGCAAACATTAGGACAGAAAAAAACGAAATCCTTGCCTGTCTGTTTTAGCTCCCTAAAGACTGTGTTCTGCTCTGAAGGCTTGTAAGCTTCCGACAGGGAGCATGGCAGAATAACTGGCAGAATCAATGCCAGTGTTACTGTGTGTCCCTGGCAAGGCAGAGCGGCAAATTTATTTGGTTTCTCAGAGATGCAAAACAGATTTAAAACAGTGCTACACATTAGGAAAAACAATATTAGGAGTCAATATGTCTCCATCTTCAGGAGCTTCTTCCATCTTGTTATGTCCCAATTCAGGAGCTTCGAAAATGGTCCACATCTTTTAATATTGTAAGATTATTTTAAACTTGATATGACATGATATGCCTTCATAACAATTATCAACCTAGCCCTGGTATTATGTTTCAATGTTTACCCAATGAATAGTGTTTCGGCCAAAAATGGCCGGTGCTATACAAGTCACCTCAAAATTGTATGATATATATATTTAACCTCCTCAAAAACGAATTATTTGAAATTATCATCATGTCACTGACTATTATTACAAACTTGACCAGATATTTCAGTTTTTTGTCCATATAGGACAAGTTTCCCTTGATTACACCACTCGTTTTTCATTACAAAGCACACAAAATGTACTAATTATTCATTAAACTGGCCATGATGGTCATAATGTGCTTTAAAAAAAAAATGCTGGCATGTTTTTAGTATCTTACACATGTAATGTTTGTCTTGCATTTAATGAGGGGCAGATTTGGCACAATAATATCCATTATGACCTGTAACATCAACGGATTGACGGACTACAATGAATCAGAGGATGATTCATTGTAGTCCGAATTACACTACTGGCCAACACCCCAATTTTCCAGTTTTTACAGAAATATAAGCAGTTCAAGTCCAGTGAATAACCTGAAATGGTACAAAGGTATTACAAAGCGGTAAACTGCCAGAAGTTTAAAAAAAAGTTTAGGTTACCAAAAACTGAAAAATATTGTAAAATTCAGAGTTGTAAAAAAGGCCCTTTTCAGGGGACAAGTAATGGGTTAACGTGGGTTAACAGTCACTCTGTGCAAGTCGCTGACTCTGGATCCAGCAATAGAGCCCCAGACCATCATGCTTCCTCCTCCATGTTTGACAGTTGGTGTCACACACTGAGGAACCATCCTTTCGCCTACTCAACGGCATACAAAAACCCTGCGTGATGAACCAAAGATTTCAAATTTTTATTCATTGGTCCATAAGACCTTCTTCCAGTCTTTAGTAGTCCACTGGTGGCGCTTCATGGCCCAAGCAAGCCTCTTTTTATTATTTTGCCATCTTAGCAATGGATTTCTTACTGCCACTCGACCTGTCAAACCTGCAGCTTGAAGCCTTCTCTTTACAGTTGAAACTGAGACTTCCTTACTTCAACCAGTGTTAAGCTGTGCTTGAAGCTGTCCTGTGAGCTGCCTATCATGCAAGCTGTTGACTCTCAGAAACTTGTCTTCTGATTTTGTTGTGGCTTTGGGTCTGCCAGACCTCTTCCTGTCAGAGTTTCCTCCAGTTTCCAAGTGCCTTTTGATGGTGTAGGAAACTACTCACTGCCATAAAATGTACATTATTTTTTCAGTTTTTGGTAACCTAAACTTTTTTTTTAACCTCTGGCAGTTTACCGCTTACCTTTGTACCATTTTAGGTTATTCACTGGACTTGAACTGCTTAAATGTCAATAAAAAAAAATGGGGGTGTTCTAAAACTTTTGACTGGTAGTGTATGTTCAACATTGTCCTCAGTTTCAGACACTTCTTCCTCTATTTCACTGTCATGATCATAGTCTAAGAGTACAGCGAGGGCTTCACTGGCTGTACATGAGTCTTCTGCTCATGTTCCTCTTCTGACAATTGCTTCTGAGTGATTGAGTGAGTAAATGGTGAGTGGGACCTTTTTTATATATTAGAAATATGCCTTTAGTTCAAATAAAAGTAAGAAAAAATATTTGCATCTATTTGGGATAGTCTTTATGCTTGTGGTGAGAACAGTGTGTGTGTGTGTGTGTGTGTGTGTGTGTGTGTTTGAGTGTGTGTGTGTGTGTGTGTGTGTGTGAGAGAGAGAGAGTGAGAGTGAGAGAAAAACAAAGTGTACCTCTTATTTATACTAGCTGCTAGTTCATAAAGGCCTATTCTCCTTTGGCCGAAACATCAAAATGGGGTGCAAAGTGCATATAGAAATAAACAAAAACATCAAGATGTCAATATTCTGTATAGAAGTTCATGACCCCAAATTAGGCAAAGTCACCTGGCCTCAGGCTAAAACAAGTATGTTAACCAGCCTTTTTGTGATGATAAACACCTAAATTCGGGTCAAATCTGTCCGACACAATACAAGGGCTACTAGTATACACAATGTGCACAGATTCATTTCTTCCATGACCAACTCAATCAATCTTTATCAATCTTTATTTTTGTATAGCGCCATTTACAAACAGGTTGTCACACAGCGCTTCACAATTGGCATTTTCCAGAGGGAATAAAAAAAAACAGAAAACCATTGAAGCCAATGTAGGAAACTGGAAAATTATTCCCTGACCCCTTAAAAGGCGGTCGAGATGAACTCCTGGAAAATTGTGGGATACAGAGAAAAACAACACAAATAGTCCTTGAGGCTCATGTGGCTTAACAGACCACTGGAAGGGCATTGCTTAGGGCCAACTGATTATGAATTTGAAATGGATCACCTACCTCATGTAGGACACACATGTGATGTTTTTGGTAGGTTTATGACATCACTACAAGAGAGAAAGCTCTACCCACTTATGAACTTGTACATGCTTGCTTGTCTTGTTGGTCCAAACTAGAAGAGTCATGCTTAGGGCCAAGAGAAATGCGTAATGCGAACATAATATGACTAGACCTACTCATTGGTTAAAAACTGAATGGACTACCACAATTGTGCTGACACAAAAGACCAGAAAAAGGGGACCCATGTTGAAAATGCTACTATGTTGTTAACCTGTTGTTTTTGTCTTAATGGCTGCAAATTAAAAAAATTGAATCCAATGTTTTTTCCTAAGGCTTTGACATTGTAAGATACTTCCATACAATAAAATAATGTGGTTGCTCTGCAGAAACCTAGTCTCCTGTACAGTTATGAATTGATAAAGTAACTCTGTTGGAATACAACAAAACTGATGAGAAGACATGTTCTCAGTTTCATAGCTAGTTTGGTGAATAATCTATAAGCAGTTGATTCAAAGGTCAATGGGCAAAAGAGTATCTCTTTCTCTGAAATATTACCACTGATTCATCCCACGATCATAATTTCACCTTAAAATATCAATGGGAGATCAAAATGCCTATTTAAAACATAACTGAAACAATTTAATAACTATTAAAGGGGTTATTCTAAATGTCTTTCTGGCTAAATGTGTTCAAGGGTTGGGAAGCAATGACATACAGGTCTCAAGCATTGATGGCTCTCTGTGCATGCACTATTATTCCATTTAGATTTTAATCAGCCTGGAAAATGGTTCAAACTGTGATCGTGGCATGGTGTCAAACAAACTGCAATGTGTGTCTTTCAACTAATGTCTCTGTTGCTTTAAAGAGAAATTCCTTCACTGGCTTAAATACTATGTTAACAGTGAGTGCAGAATGCTTGATCGCATCATATAAGGTAACAAAACAACAAAGCCAGTTCTGATGAAGTATGCAAACAAATAGCCAGCAGGCAAATTACTGCATAACACATGGCTTCTCAATTTAAAAACCTGCAGTGAGCAAACATGACTATCGGTGAGCTTAGCTGAACACCCTGCAATACAATCTTTAAATAGTGTGGAGACGTGGTGTGTCTATCTGGGCAATGGAATCCACCATTCCCAACCATTCTTTTATCATGATCTCTGCAAAATACAAAAGCAAAAACAAAACAACAATGTGATGTATATTGGGCACCATTTATATAAAAGAGTTCTAAGTCACACATGTACAGTGGCGGTAGGTATCTAGTATTTACATATCTAAAATAAATTCAATTTGGTGAGTAACAATGACAGTAACTGACAATTCAACATTTGGTCTTGCCTTCAAGACCACCAATGTGCACACTACAGTCTATCTCACTCAGTTTCTTACACAACATATACATACGCTACCGGTCAAAAGTTTTAGAACACCCCCATTTTCCAGTTTTTACTGGAATTTAAGCAGTTCAGTTAATAACCTGAAATGGTACAAAGGTAAGCGGTAAACATTTTGGTTACCAAAAACTGAAAAATAATGTACGTTTTTTGGCAGTGAGTAGTTTCCTACACCATCAGAAGGCACTTGGAAGCTGGAGGAAATTCTGACAGGAAGAGGTCTGGCAGACCCAAAGCCACAATAAAATCAGAAGTCAAGTTTCTGAGAGTCAACAACTTGCATGATAGGCGGCTCACAGGACAACAGCTTCAAGCACAGCTTAACAGTGGTCGAAGTAAGGAAGTCTCAGTTTCAACTGTGAAGAGAAAACTTCGAGCTGCAGGTTCGACAGGTCGAGTGGCAGTAAGAAAGCCATTGCTAAGTTGGCAAAATAAGAAAAAGAGGCTTGTCTGGGCCATGAAGCACAGCCAGTGGACTATTGAAGACTGGAAGAAGGTCTTATGGCCCGATGAATCAAAATTTGAAATCTTGAAATTTTGAAAGGTTTTTGTAAGCCGTCGACTAGGCGAAAGCATGGTTCCTCAGTGTGTGACACCAACTGTCAAACATGGAGGAGGAAGCGTGATGGTCTGGGGCTCTTTTGCTGGATCCAGAGTCGGCGACTTGCAGAGTGACTGTTAACCCACAATAACCCATTACTTGTTCCCTGATAAGGGCCTTTTTGAATAACTTTTTTCCGTTTTTGGTAACCTAAACTGGTATTGTACATGCAGTCAGTCATACATGTAGACTATAATACTCACACTCTCCTACACACACACACACACACACACACACACACACACACACACACACAAACGCACATACAAAAAAGGAGACAAGCTGTAGCCATACATCTGTAGCATAGCTCCTAGCTCAATTCGTTTTTTAAAGGGATGCTTTCAGTGGTATGAACCCAATAATAATTGCCTGTAATGTAAAAATCTAAAGATATGGGGTGTATGAGTAATGAATATGGCAAAAATACACTGCATATATTAAAATAGTGTCACTTTCATGAATGTAATTTCATGCACATGCTATTGAATATACGTATATTGCGCTGTCAAAAGTGACAATAATTTATATATAATACACATATTTTATGTAAAATAAAAATACACTCAGTGGCCACTTTATTATGTACACCTGTACACCTGCTCGTTAATGCAATGGGGAAGAAATGTGATCTAAGTGACTTGGAATGATTGCTGGTGCCAGACAGGGTGGTGTGAGTATCTCAGAAACTGCTGATCTCATGGGATTTTCTTGCACAACAGTCTCTAGAGTTTACAGAGAATGGTGCAAAAAACAAAAAACATCCAGTGAGTGGCAGTTCTGTGGGCGAAAACGCCTTGTTAATGAGAGAGGTCAGAGGAGAATGGTCAGATTGGTTCAAGCTGACAGGAAGGCGACAGTAACTAAAATAACCTACAGTCTACAGTGGGCACAGGCTCACCAAAACTGGACAGTTGAAGATTGGAAAAACGTTGCCTGGTCTGACAAATCTCGATTTCTGCTGCTGCAGATGGTAGGGTCAGAATTTGGCGTAAACAACATTAATCCATGCATCCATCCTGCCTTGTGTCAACGGTTCAGGCTGGTGGTGGTGGTGTAATGGTGTGGGGAATGTTTCCTTGGCACACATTAGGCCGTTTAATACCAATTTAGCATCGTTTAAATGCCACAGCCTACCTGAATCTTGTTGCTGACCATGTCCCTTTATGGCTACAGTCTACCCATCTTCTAATGGCTACTTCCAGCAGGATAATGTGCCATGTCACAAAGCACGCGTCATCTCAAGCTGGTTCCATGAATATGACAATGAGTTCAGTGTACTCCAATGGCCTCCACAGTCACCAGATCTCAGTCCAATAGAGCACCTCTGGGATGTGGTGGAATGGGAGATTCGCAACATGAATGGGCAGCTGACAAATCTGCAGCAACTGCATGATGCTATCATGTCAACATGGACCAGAATCTCTGAGGAATGTGTCCAGCACCTTGTTGAATCCATGCCACAAATAATTCAGGCTGTTCTGGGGGCAAAGGGGCTTCCTACCCAGTACTAGAAAGGTATACCTAATAAAGTGATCACTGACTGTATATTCAGTATGCTTTAGATTTTGCATTAAGCCATATAATTAAATATGCTATTTTTCATTTTCTCTGGCGCACTAGCAGTAACACTAGCAGGCTAAGCTCTACTGGTTCCAGCTCTACAATAGAAAAGGGGTATAATGAGACAGCCTGATTCCGGTTCAACAATAGGAAAGTTGTATAATGAAGCAACCTGGTTCCAGCTCTACAGTGTGAAAGGGGTAGAACAGGTCAGTCTGGTTCTAGCTCTACAGTGTGAAAGAGGTACTGGAGAAATGACAGAGGTCATTAAGAGATGATGACACTGTTGCACTGACATCACTTATTGAGTTTTGAGATACATGATATGGTTCACTGCTGTGACTGCTGTTTTTAGCCTTACAGAGTATGTTGAATAGTATTGCTGATAATGCAGTATAGACTCATTGCAGACCACGGACCACCAGAAATTTTGATAATGGCTCCTGGCAGGAACAGTAATACATTCTGAATTGCATAATATGCATACCAGAACTAATAACTTAGAACTAATAACTTGTACTTATATATTTCACATATTATTTATTTACATACCTAGACATTTTTTCAAGCAATTAATGTCATGTACTCCGCTGGAGTGCAGCATCAGTGTCCCACCTGGGAATTACACCTGTGATGTTCTTGTAACAAGCCCTATTTCTTGACCACTAAAGGCCTACACATGCTCGCGCGACTGCGACGTGACATCCTCTGCAACACGTCACAGAGGTTGCATTGATGTTTAAGAGGGTGTTGCAGAGGATGACGCGTACCTAGAACAAAAATCTAACTCGCAACATGTCGTGTAGATGTTGCAAAGCATTGATTGGTTGGTTAGCGAATGGAGGCGGAGCTGTCATGGTCATAGTTCATCGAGCTAGTACATCATTTTTTTACATTTTACATTTTAAGCATTTAGCAGACGCTTTTATCCAGAGCCACATCCAGATTAGTGGAGAAAGCAGCGATTTTTAAAATTCTGTGAAAAGACAGAAAAAGACCATCCTTCACTTCCCTTAATACATTAACATCCTTTGTTCCATGTGAATTTACTCTCTTATTTTAATGCTATAAAGGTGAGTTGCTCGCACACAAGCTGCTTTCATAACAGGCGTACTTCCTTTTTTTCAAAGGTTTTAAAGTCTATTGTACTGACAGTACATTACATTTGGAGATTCTGCAAACAACGAAGGATTGACTGTGGTCTTCACGTCATTCTAAATGATATATTTAAGGTTGCAGATGCAGTTGCATATCCAGATGTTTTGTGTTGTGCTTTAGATTACATATAAATGTAACATGTCACTACAACACCTTAGTGCGCAGAATATTCAACTAACAAAACAAAGAAAGAGCAGGGTGTATATACATTTTTTTAAGCATATAGCAGACGCTCTTATCCAGAGCGATGTACTAGATGTGCATTAATACATGGTAAGAACAATCATAGTTTGCACAAGAGATCAGTGAAGTAATACAGTGATAGACATCTTTGTTGGAAGCTGCATACCATACCTGTATATATCTACGTCAACGTTAGCTAAGCAAAACTATCGATATATCTATCTAGCTAGCTAGCTAGCAACCTGGTATCACGGCCAAATAAAGCTCGCTAACAGTAGCTAACAATATAGATAGCTAGCATAATTTGTTCAATACGGTATAAAATGAACCAGCATCAGGAAAGATTGGCTGAAGAAGTTCGAAGGCACAGGAGTTTCCCTGCTTTCATGAAAACTTTACCGACCTTGTTCAATACATTTACACCTACTAGTGTACAGAAGTGTAAGGACACCATGTCGCATAGGTTGCGCAGAAGTATAAATTGCCGAGTGCTCTGCGACGTGTTGCAGAGGATGTCGCGTTGCAGTCGCGTTGCAGTCGCGTTGCTTACGCAGAAGCATGTAGAGGCCTTAACACCACACCACTGACCACATGCATTATGTTGACTAGGATTCCTAGGCAAGTCACTGACATGCCTGTGCAGGTGACTGAGAACCGACTGGCAAAGCTAGCGGAGAAGACAATCCACACCCCATATAAGAGAGGCTACTGGCACGGTGAAGTCACCCACTGAAGTTTCTGTAAGCTTGGTAGCTGCAATTTATTTAATAGTGCCGCTACCAATATTCCATAAAAGAAATACTTGGCTAGTTAGCAAGTCTGCTAGTCTGCTCTTAAATATTGTAGAAAACAATAGCATTGTCTACATTACTGCTGTAGTCAACACCAATGTTTTTTAGTGTTTTATAGCCATAGACTGTATACCAAATTAATGATACATTATTCGCCTGATTGATAATTATTATAGCTTCCTTGTTTTTGACAATATTTAATATAATATCTGTCTAACTAGCTAAGTCTTTTTGTTCAAGCTTGGCAGCTGCAGTTTCTAAGTTGTCTTGGTGGGTTGTCGAATGCTAGATCGCGCCCACTGGCTTTGATGGGTGATGTTGACAGATTTATATATTTCCCATTTCACACCATGAATGAAATGTAATTATATTAATTTATTAATTAAATATATAAATAAATGTGGAAATATATAATGACATATTTGACATGTAATTCTTTATGTTGACATTTCACTGATTTTTTTATTAACTAATTAATATTGACACATTATTCCCTCCGTCCATAATAATGACCTGGTGTTCTGGATGGTTAGTTCTTTGCTCATACTGTAGTTTAGTTTGAAACTAGGAAGTATGTGCGATTCTTCATATTTTGAGTATATAAAGTATGCATTCATATGTGATGGTGCTCACGTTATATACTGTGGCAGTATTGTATGTAATGTTGTCATCAGAACTATCAGTCAACATCATAGGACGAATTCAGATATGCTTTATGGAGTGTGCTACATTCAAACACAGAATATGAAACGCATGCAAATGATTTCATATACACTTTGTCATTTTGGAATGCGACATAGCTAACATTTGAAAAAAAACCTACGAAGAGATTAGAGACAATAAAATGAAGAAACACAGGGCCAAGTTACTTGAACGAATGTCAGAAAATATGGGTAGCATTGCTTTTGAACAGTGCTTGTTTAGTGTGTGTGAAATATATTGGTGAAAGTTAATGTATATGGGAGTAACTTTTTTTACGTTGAAAACATTTTTGTTGAGATACAAACTCTACTGAGCCTAACAATACTCATCTACAAAATCTGTGTCCAATGCCTATCATTGACTATGGACAGCTGATTGTTATACGTATTATACATCTTAATGCAATGCAATCATTTTAAAATATTTCTAAAAAATAAATTAAAAAAGAATAATTGACAGCTACTGAGAGGATAAAATGTCCATTTGGGCTTCTACTTGCATTATTTACATTGACGCCCTGCAGCTCTTGATCGGCTTTCCTCCATGCAAGCTTGGGGTAAATTAAACCGGAGATAAGCCCGAGATAGCCATTGTGCTGTATTTCATGAATTGTGATTTTGCGGCAGTTTAAATGTGGAAAAATAAGAACATTGACTCAAATTTCAAAGCGAAGCTGCACGTGCGAATAAAAGTTGCCAGACACCCTTCTGGACACCTAGCACTTACTTACCCGTCACAAAGCAAACAAGAGCCTGTTTCGATGGGACTGATGTGCAGCACAATGCCATTGCATTCAGGGTCCCCTTGCCGAAGTTTAAAAACGTAATGTAATATGGGTGAGAAGCCGAACTCCTGGTGTATCCCGTCTGAAAGCTATCCTTGGCATCTGGACTGAACCCCGAGCAAAATAAAACAAACAGTCCAAATAGTTAGTTGTACACTCGTTCCTTTCATTTAACTCTTAACCATCTCACGAGCTTGGTGGCAATACGTTATTTTATTTTGTTGTAGTTATTTAGGTGCTTCAGTCTTCGCCCTCTGTGCTCCAATAAAGTAACAATCTCTTTTGAGTATGGTCCTACAAACGTTTCTTTCAAATATCACATTCAAGGCGCATACCGCGAGTCGGGAGGAGTTGCTCAATATTCGCTTGATTGCAACTCCATCAGCGCGCAACGGGGACCAGTGTCTGTGAGCTACTGCAGAGACTGCAGGCGAGACGCCACCACGGCAGATGGTGGGGCAGAGGGTGTGTTCTCTCTAGAGGAGGGAGCAGGGATTACTAAATTACTAAACAAAATTATTAAACTAAATGACTGATTACAACTAAATTAGTTGTCTATGATGTGTTTACAGTCTGACGTGAATCCGTTTATAAACAATGACACGAAAATGTGTGGCCATACTGCTCAGCAGAAATGGTATACCATGTAAAAGCAAGTACTGTATCTGCTTACTTTTAGTCCTGATTTAATATGCGTGACATATAGCCAGCATCTTATATTTTAGCTTTTTAATTTGTAGTGGTCAAAAAGCAGGCATATGAGTTTTTTTTGTTTTTGCTCCAAGACAACAAGTAATTGTGGTAACATAATTGCATAATTTGTTTCAGATATGTTCTGTTGTATGAAGCATGTTTTATCATATAGGCAATTTCATTCTCCTGCCCTGCCTCCTCAGTGACAAATACATGCACAGAACCTGAGGAAAGTATTGAGCTTCTGACATCCATCCAGCTGGATTCAATACTGACAGGGGCCCGAATAATTGTCACACAAAACATAAAAGCCTACTATATCACCACAGTCTTTAGAATGCAAATAATTTCCTTGTCTGACACACACTTCCATATTTGCATATTGTTGTGTGGGGCTGTGCACATGTGCACCTATAATGGCTCTTAAAACCTTCCATGCCAATGCACACATAACTTAAGTCCATTGCCAGCTCTGGTTGACAGCAGTAAATGGTTGTTTGGTTACATTGGGCAGTAGTGCGATGGAGTTAATAATAGTTACGTTATTATTAACGTTAGCATAGGTCGCAACAACGTGCACTTATTCAATATTTATTTAGTGAGGACGGCAGCCAGTTAATCCCAATTTGTCAGCGCAAATAACAGACAAACAACAACTACGAATAATGTGACATTTATTAATCAATTTGAAATATCAATCAATATCAATTGATGCTCTGTAATAAAGTAAATTACCAAAATGCTGATTAATTAAAGTAAACACTCCAGATATTAAAGAAGCAATAATAATAACCAACATAAACTAAACATTTAACGTAGTGGGGTTATTCGGTTATAGTGGTTAACATCACGGGTATTAGTCAATGTTAGTACATCATTAACACACTCTCACTGTTAGTTGTGAACTAAACTATCTGGCAATAATATTTTAAAGAAAGGGGATGTTTCTTTAAATACATTCCAAGTATGTTAACTTAATCATACATTGCAAATCGAATGAATTCAAGAAGCACATGTTATGAAAATATAAAATCCTATTTGATGCTAGTAAAGGATAGCAAAAGTTGGACACCAGGAGGACCAGTCTTGGATCCGTGTTGCAGCTGGTCAGCTGGGTTGGAGAAGGAGAAATTCCAACTCTTCACAGTCTCAGCAGTGGAGGTTCACCGGAGACCAGGGCGCAAAGGGACTGAAATCCAGTGGTCGGCGCAGCGGGACTCTCTCGGAACACACGAGACTCTCTCGGAACACACGTCCTTTTCACGTGGTTAACTGCTGGTGCAGCAGAACTTTCTCAGAACATGTGAGATAAGTCCTTTCCACGTCTATGGCTGCAGGACTCAATACTGTGGATCAGGTCGTGGAGTAGCTGGCTCAGCTGAACTTTCACGGAACAGGCAAGAGAAGTTTCGAAGTTTAGACTAGAAACAGGTATTCGCAAGCCAAAGGATTCAGGAGCTTCCTCAGCTGGACTTGGGATGCAAAAAGTGAAAGTGGTTATCACCTGCGCAGGATCAGAGGTGTGTCTTGTCAGGACAGCTCTCACCCGCTGCGCTGGATCCGGTGTGTGTCCTGTCAGGAAAGCTCTCACCTCACCTTCGGCCCTGTGTTGAATGTGTGTCTTGTCGTTCTTGTCAACTGATCTCATCTCTGTTCAATTTCAGGCAACAGGGTGTCATCTGAAGCACTGCTCCTGTTATTCTGAGGTCATTAGGTCTCTATCCCCAAGAGATATTATGCCGCTTTTCCACCGACAGCACAGTACGGTACAGCACGGCATGGTAAGCATTCGTACCCGTAACTATCCCCTTCACGGGTTGAGTCCCTGTGTCGTTTTTCCACTGCACAACAGAACCGTGAAGATAGGAGCTCAAATTCACAAAAGCAGAGCACGGCTTTCCTTGTAATATTAGGCACAACTTTCTTACCTCTACCTAGGCGTTTGGGAGTCATGTCAGGGGCAGTGAGCGCAGGAGGTACCATGCAGTGACTTCACACTAGGCTATTCAGCGTTGGTCCTCCAATGAATTGCAATTGACCAAGATCACATTTAATACTTCATATTTCTCTGTGCCTACATTTTTTCAATTGTATAAAAATGAAAACATTAGCTATATTTGTCTTTGTGTTTACATCTGTGCTTTCATGTAGCTTGTCGCTTCAAAAATATGTCCAGGACGAGTTATGAGTAGTAGTGAAAGATATATCGTATTCCGATCGCTATTTCTATATGAGTAATTGCAATATCATACCGCCAAAGTTTGCAATATAAGTCTATAGCAACACTCGACGCTGGGCATGTTTTGTCTTACATTTGTTTCCCACACATACTCACAGACTGGCTTTGTCTCCCCAGAACTCATTTACCAAAATCACATCCCAGACTCAGTCCCAGCCAAAGCAAGCATCAATCTCAGATGCGTTTGAAAATGTAACGCCTTATGAAAAAAAAACTCTCAAATGCACAACGGTGAAAGAAACAGTAGGACAACTGTGTTCATTCAGTTATGTGATAAAGAAGTTCAACAGGAACAGTTGAATATTTTTTTTTCAACATTTCAGTAGACTAAACTAATATTGGGAAAACTGGTATTGTTTGGGTTCTCTTAATTCACTTAATATAATGCCTATTCTATGATGTCTGGAACACATATATCAATGATCAATTTTGCACCCATGTGTTTTGTTACATCACATGCTATATTGCAATAGCAATATGTATCAAGATTATCGCAATATGACATTTTGCCCATATCGTGCAGCCCTAGCTATGAGCTAAAAAACGTGGGAGCACGGATTGGTAACCGTGCCGTACCGTACTATCCAGTGGAAAATTTGTCACAATAGCCCTGCATGTGCTACATTACCTTGATAAATATTATAATTTACTTGGGATTTCATTGAAATCATCAGACTTGATGTTTGTAACATCATATTAAAATCCAGTTTTTCTGTGCCTTTTTGTATGCAAGTTTAAGAACTAACATGAGTGTGTCTTGTACTGTGAGTGGTCATTTAGCCGCTCTCTACTTTACCAGAAACTGGGGTTTCCCAAAGCAGGCTGTGGACAAGTGAGAGTGGGACCATGGGGAAGGTCAGCTGAAGTGGGTGCAAGATGAGTGCTTGTGGGCTGGGAACAGTTCATGGAGTTAGCCGAAGCAATCACCTGGCCGCTATTTCGGTAGAGGCTGGTGGAGCCCAGCT
Organism: Aldrovandia affinis; assembly: GCA_029706075.1. NCBI lineage: Eukaryota > Metazoa > Chordata > Actinopteri > Notacanthiformes > Halosauridae > Aldrovandia > Aldrovandia affinis. The sequence goes on from JAINUG010000010.1 coordinate 3,601,978, forward strand.
TGCTGAGAAGTGGGATGCTGGGAATCATCCACCAGAGCATGCTGGAGCCTGCACCGCCTGGGTACCAGGCCCTGGGAACACTCCATGGCCCCCAAAAGTGTAACCCACTCCAAGTACCCCATCTTGACCTCACCTTCACCCCAGCGTACAGTCTCCTGTCTCCTCTGTGTGGTGCTGGTGCGGCAAACATTTCCTGGCCTACCTCTACGGGCAGCGTTTCCTCCTTCGAATGGCTGCTACGCTTCAAAGAACCTGAGGGACAAGCAGCCACTGGCTAGAAGTGCTCCTTTGAGGTGCAGCACCAAACTGTGTGAACAACACCACACAGCTACCCCAATGCCCCCTCCCATTGCCCGTGCAGCAGCGACTACTGCTGACATTACGAGCTGGCCGAGGAGAACGATTGGGAGAGAGTAAAGGGCAGCTGCTGGAGGGGATGTTCGCCTGGTTCAGGTTGCCGGAAGAGCTGCACAACGACTAAGGCCATAACTTTGAAAGCCAGTTGTTCAGTGAGATGTGCCACCGTCTGTTCATGTGCACCACGCCACTGCACCCTCAAAGCAATGGCCTTGTTGAGCGCTTCAACCGCACACTCACCACCCAGCTGGCCCTGTTCAACTCCAGCCATCAGCGTGACTGGGATACCCATCTCCCCTTTGTGCTTCTGTCTTACAAGTAGGCCATGCAGGAGTCCACTGGTTGCACCCCCATGGCACTCATATTGGACTGCGAGTTGCGTACCCTGGTCGACCTGATCTTGACCGGCCGCCGGATCTAGAGCTACCCCGGCAACTGGGCCAGAATTATGTCCACCAGCTGCAGGGTCGGCTGGATTGTGTGTACCAACTGGCATGGGACAATCTCCACGTGGCCGGCCTCAGACAGAAGCGCAACTAAACCTGAGTTCCAGCCTGGTGAGAGTGAGTGGGTCCACAACATTCACCGGAAGAAGGGACCCTCCCCTAAGTTGGATTATGACTGGGATGAGCCATGCACTATGCTTCACCGTTTATTAGACATGGTGTAACAGGTCCAGCTCCAGACCCGGCGCTGCATCATTGGTGTTTCACTGTGACTGCCTGGCTCACTACTTCAGGTGCATTCAGCAGCTCCCCGATACCTCACCAGCACCAGCCATCGCCTGCGCTGCCAGCTGTCTTCGACTGTGCCCACCGGTCAACCCTCTGCACTGCCAGCTCTGCCTGCGCTAGCTACACCAGCCTGCAGCCAGTTCCAGCGGTTACCAGTCCTCACCAGCCAGCTTCCGCAGCACCGACAGCTGTTCCCTTTTGACCAGTTGCCTGCCCTTGAACTTGCTGGTCACCAGCCACCAGAGCATGCTGGAGCCTGCACCGTCTGGGTACCAGGCCCTGGGAACATTCCATGGCACCGAAAAGTGTAACCGACTCCAAGTACCCCATCTTGACCTCACCTCCACCCCAGCGTACAGTCTCCTGTCTCCTCTGTGTGGTGCCGGTGCGGCAAACATTTCCTGGCCTACCTCTACGGGCAGCGTTTCCAGCACATTTGGGAGGCCATCTGCGTGGCTGTCAAAATTTTAGAACTTTGGGGAAATGGTATGTCTGCACCAGCTGCACAAATCAGTAAGTGGATTACTGAGGTAAAAGCATAGTACGTGCGTGCTAGTAAGCATCCTGGCGAATTGACTGAGGATGGTGCAGTTCTAAAACACTTTTAAAAGAAAATTTTTCACCAAGAACATGTCGATTAGGAGGTTTTTTTGCACTGTTTTTTTTAAAGATTTGCTCCAACTTGGAATTGATTCTGGTGGAAAGATATCCATAGTGTTTTGGTATGTAACATAGTATATAACCATAAGCTATAACTGGTGTTTTACTTTCACTAATAGGGTCTACCACATATCTAATAGCCTTTGGGAGGTAAAATCAAGTTTTTCACTACACCGAGGTCATATTCTGACTGCATTTCAGTATGCAAATAAATTGCACTTTTGCGTCTGCTTACTGACATCTAGCGTTAGCATGAGGTAATTCTGCATTAGGTTAACACATTGAACTGCATTTTCCAATAAAATAAATACAAATTGCCATCATGTTCACAGTTTCAAACTTCTTTCATCTTCATCTTGTTCTTTGTCTTCTCTATCCCCATTTTCTTTCCCATTACATCATTTTACTGAATCCATCTTTGTATGTGACAGAGTATTCTCCTGAAATGGTTAAATGAAAAAAAACAAGGCCACGGTACGTATATGGACAAATGGAGGAAATGTGGTAGCATTGCGTTGGATTACTGCTTAATTGGTTTATATGAGACATTTTAATTTAGCCTCATTATTACTGCATTACTTTGGTAGGTAGGCCAACGTTAGCAAGAGTGTATTAACCGATGTATAGTATGATGTAGCTACGCAGAGAATATTATGAATATACAGAGCATTTTGTTTGAGAAAATAGTTTATGGGAGATATCCACCAGCTATAAATGACGGTACACACTATAGATAATTTCAGAACATTTGTAATGATTTCCAAAATTAAAGTTTTGTATAATTTTGGTACTAAGGGCCAGATTTACTAAGGAAATAGTCGCAGCGCAAAAACATAGCGGTTATAATATGGCTCTTTTGCTATCGCACATACTGACACATTAACAAGCAATTTACGAAGAGACGTTCTAATTACGCAATAAAATAAATAAACGGCCTCATTGGCAATTTAGCGGTAGGAGACATCCATAAAAAAGGGTCAGAACCAATATGGCATGCTTACACGTCCAGATCACAAAGCGCCAATAAATGGATACGGAGCAGCGAGGGAATGATGAGGAAAAGAAAACTTAAATAGGCTATACAGATCAGGAAATAGAGGTAATGGATAATGAGTTACAGTCACAAAAAAGTGGCATCACAAAAATAAATAATGAATTAGGCATAACAAAACGAACAGTAGATGATGTAAAGAAAAGATAAACAGTAGGCGGCGTCCAAAAGAAAAACGTTCTGTTATGTTTAGCAATTTTCTGTTCTGCTTGTTTTTGTATTTGATTATTTTCTCAGTATTATCTTATCATTCACGTCAGTTTCCCCGTCTGGCTGTGTTCCTTGTAATCCACTCCTTGTCTTTGTTGTTGCACTATTCGGGTGATTTCGGCTGTAAGGGTTTCTGCCTTATTTTCTATCTCGTTTACTTCCTCCTTTCTTTCTTTCTTTCTATCTGTACATATTAGTTAGGTGTAAATAGTACTAATCTACTAACGTTAGGGATTTTGATTACGTTACTAACATTTACTAATCACTAATTACATTTTACATTTACATTTACATTTTAAGCATTTAGCAAACGCTCTTATCCAGAGCGACTTACAAGATGTGCATCAATACATGGTAGGAATAATCATAGTTAGCGCGCGAGATCAGTGCAGGAATACAGCAATAGACATCATTGCAGGCATCTGCGTACCATACCTGTAACACATAGTATACTATACTCTTTTTTTTTAAAGAGTATAGTGTTGAACAAGTAAGCAGAGGTTAAGACAATTTAGCTAGATGGACAGAGATCAGGGGTAGTGGAGTCTGAAGAGGTGGATTTTGAATTATCTTGCGTTTCTATCTACTGCTATCATTCTCTTTTGTTTTCCTATCCCTGTGCGTTTCTCTCCTATCGCATTTTCTGCAGGCGTTTTCTACCTCTGCGCTCCTCCCCTCCGAACTGTGCACGTGTCTACATGCTCTTCCAGGTCGTTTATTTTCACTGTGTCTATGTTCTTCCCAGTCCGTGTCTTTTGTCTCCCCTTGTTATTGTATTAGTGATCCTAAATGTTCTCACCTGTGTTCTTGCCCTTTTCCCCTCCCAGTCACACCTGATTCCTCTTGTGTTATCTTCCCCCGTTTGTATTTAAGTTCCTTGTTTGCACTTGTTTGATGTAAGAACGTTGATCAAATTTCCCAGTGCCGATTGTTTGTAAGCCTGAGGTTTTTTTTGTGTGGTGATTTCTGAGACACCCCTTTTGTTTGAGTTTTTGCCTGCCGATTCTGTTTTGTTTGCTTATCTGCTTATTTGGTTTTGATCTTTGGACTGCCCTTGACTTCTCTTTTTGGATTTTGTTCTTGTACCTTTTACCGGCTTTGAACTTAGATTGATCAATAAACGTTCCTTCCCTGCTATATCCTGGTCTGCACCTGGGTCCTTGTCCTGTCCCTCACACTTTCCTACAATACAATGCGGGAACAAGATGCAGGGGGTGATCCAACTGAGGAAAGAATATTAGAATAGGAATAAAGAATTGACACGCTTAAACTTGTGATTGGAGAAGGCCACAGAGCGTCGGAAAGTAAAACTGTATCCACGATTCATTCTATACCCTACGGACAGCATACGCACAATAAGATAGTTGTTCAAATTCAGAACTGCTTTTTTTATACTGACTGCTAGCTGATGACAAATTGGTCAATTGAAATCCTTCGTCATTTCATATAATTTTTATTTCAAGTTCTAGTAAACAATATGTATGCTATATAGAGTATATATTTGAAAGTCAGACTTCTGCAGCAGCCCCCTCTCTGTGCAGTTGATCAGCTCTCCTGTGGGAGGAGACCAGGGGTAACGTGGGCTGTAAAAGCACTTTACAGTGCTCTATGAAAACAACAGAGGCAAGGGGAATTGCATGGTTGGACGTACCAAGCATTTAAAATCTGGCCTGAAAGTTGGTGTGAGTGTGGTTCGTCCAGTTAAGCACTTTCCCTGTTTGGGAAGTGTTTGCACAGCTCCATTCTGAAGCACTGAAAATAGAGCTCTCTCCAAAATGAAATCAAACTGTGATTGAAATCTCAGTGCTGTCTTTGCGATAACTGTACATAAAACATGAGATATATTGAATTTTGTAACACGTTTTGGAAATCGCAAAGACGGCCCTGTGATCTCAATCACAGCTTGTTTGGTTTCGTTTTGGCAGGAATGGCATTTATAGATTTTTGTGTATGAACTTCATATATGCATACAAGGCCTTTGGCTTCCGTACGTTTAAGTACCATAACATTTATATGTATTTGTTTATGTTATTTATTTATTTATGGGGATATCACAATTGACACTGATACAATGTTAAGACATGCGTCAGATGTATTGCTTCAGTATTTATATACTCTTTGCCTTCAGAACAGCTTCAATCCTTCTTGGAATTCTGTTATACAAGTTTGAACTGTTTTTAGGTGGATATTTGACCATTCTTCAAGAAGGAATGCAAGATGGCTGCCCATACCATGTCTAACTGTTGGAAACAGGAAATGTTGGTTGAAGGCTTCCATTGGCTTTCCTTAAATAAAACATCCATTACTAACATTACTAAGAAAAAGAGTAAAAGATGACACATCAGACCATATTACTTTCTTCCACTGCTCAGAAGTCCAGGTTTTGTCCTCATTACACCAGGTTATGCATTGTTTTGCATTGACCTTGGTTATAAGCGGTTTCCGAATGGCAGCCCTACCATAATTATCACCTTTGTAAAGCTCACAGAGTAGTTTTTGTTGAGGCTGGATCACCGAGGTGTAGATTCAGTCTTGAGTGATTTTTTTAGCAACTATCCTGTTAAGTGTCTGTCTATCCCTGTTGGTGAGCTTCAACTTGCGCCCATTGTCCTTGTTTGGCATATGCACGCAAGAAAAAAAGAAGAAAAAATATACACACAGCACATGGAAAGATGTTAATTCATTTCACATACGTTACATGATTTTATTTACATTGCATGATTGAATTAGATAAACACTATATCAGATACTGATTGTAAATATTATGCACCAATCAATCACCTCATACACATGGATCCAGACATGAGCACCACTTCATGTGCTTTCTGCCTAAATTGGCACAGGCTGCAATTGAGGATTTCTGTCTCAATTGCAGTCTGTGCCTATTTTACCCATTGCGAGCCAGGACTTCACCTGTGCACATTTCAAATCAAGTCTAAAATCAAGTCAGCAGGGATGAGGTTATTCAGTAAGCCACAATATTCTGTAATGTGCTTTTCCTTCGAGTGTGTCCTTCCCTTCCTTCCATGCTTTTGATAGATGTAACACTGATCCTTAAAATGGGATATGGACTGCAGATCAGTGTTCAGATCATGATCCTCATATGCTGACCATGATTTTTCTGCGAGCCACGTTTGGGTCTTATTTTTGGGCGAAATTATGCTTTCCTGAGAACATAATTCAGCTGTTCACTCTAAAGGCCTTTATTTTGTCAGTTTTCTATTGCAAAAATTAACATTTTTCAGCAAACAGCTGAACTGGAATATTTTCGAATAGTTTTTATGCTCATCATTGGGTGTTCCATCTTATTAATAATGCAGTCTTCCTGTTGTTGGTGTCAATCTTCTCTGTACTTCATGTAGATCCATTTTAAATGGTGAATGCTTCCCTGGCGTGCATTACAGGAGGACACTTACAACATAAGGAAATGAGTCCTTTAACCAGTCACATGACAGCCCAGGAGCACAGATCACAAGCTGAGAGAATTTGAGATGGGAAAGAATTATGAGGCAGTTTTGGGTAATATATTCAATTTTATTAACAGATATAATTAACATTTTTTTAAAAACCTTTAGTTAATTTAAAAGAAAATACAAAAAGGTAGGGTGGCCAGACCGCAGCTGGGTGTGGCAGGGACACATAGACCCCCGCAACACACACACTTAACTTCCTTAATAACTTAATAAAAGAGGGATAGAGGCTTAAGGCGCGTTTCCAACAAAAATTGCCAGGAACTTGTAGTCGCAGGAACTTTTTTCAAGGAATTAAAAGGTTCCTTCAATCCATTACGTCTGCATTTCCACAGGGGTCTAAAGAACCACAAAGATTATGCAAATTAGTCCACTGACGCCAAACAACGCGACGGACTGACGTCATATTTGTGCATCACTGCAACAATCTAGAACATGGAGCACATTCAAGTCGTGCTGGTTTTGGTCATGTTTCCACCAAAAATGTCCTATATTTCACTAAATCTTTATTCGAAAATTTCACAAAATACATTTAATTTAATTCGGTCGCGTTTCTAAAAACCTGCCTCCCAGAAAGGCATTTAGTATGAAAAACTAAGCAAACCAAAACATACAACACAATGCCATGTAATTCAGTTAACGCTGGAAAGAGACGAACAGCCCCACCTCCAAAAGTTCCTGTACATTTGAAAAGACCTACCTACCTCCTGACTAGGAACATTTTGGGGGGTAAATAAGTCCCCCGATCGACATTTAGACGCTGGTCGCTGCTACTTCCGTTTCCTGATATGAAGATAATTACCATAAAGGTCCCTAGTTCCTGGGAAAAGTTCCTGCGGTGGAAACGCACCTTTAGAGACAGAAAGAGAGGACCGACCACTGAAAAGCTGACAGACCAGGCCACAGTGGGGACATAATTTTTGGGGGAGGGGTATGTACAAGGGCAGGGTATGTACATGAGCATGATGTATACAGTTTTGGGGCGGGGGGGGTGTACAGGGGGCAGTGCACGTGGTATATACATGGTGCAGGGGAATTGCAGAGCGTGGTATGTACAGAGGCAGGGCGGGGTATGTACAGGGGGCAGAGTGGGCAGAGCATGGCATTTACAGAGGCGGGGGGGCTTTTACAAGGGGCAGTGCGCGCACGCTTTAGTGTGCTGCTCAGGCCTCACTCTCCCCTGCTGTAGAGGTGTTCTGCTCTTCCTCCAGGATGGGGACAATCAGGTTATCCTTGGACATCAGACTGTACTTCATCACAAAGCGTGTGAACCGGAAACATAGGCATGTCTCATTCTGGAGAGAGGGAGGGAGACAGGGAGGGTGAATAAGGCGAAGCTATTCAACGCAATTCTGCGAGTCTGAATCCCTTCCCTGTGACTCACCTCATACTTGTCGAATATCTGGCGGTGGTGGAAGTAGGCATGGGAGAATATCCTGTAGATGCGACGACACACTGATCCCAGCTTGGCTACAGAGGACTCCTTGATGCTCACTCTGCAGAGGAATACACCCCAAGACAATGCAGTCAATACTCTACAGTGTGTTTAAATAGCATCTCAACCATTGTGTGTGAAAACAGGTAACAGTGTGAACTGTGTGCATGCACTTATGCTTGTGTGTGTGTGTGTTTGTAAATTGGTAATACTATGTGTTCATATGTGTACATCGGTGCATATAAACAGTTGACAGGTGTAGACAGTTTGGTAAGGATGTGTACGCAGGTGAAGGTGTAGGTGTGATGGGTGTTTGCACTGCTCACCGGCTGGGGAAATATTTGTTGCTGTTGAGAAGGCAGGCGGCTCCATCCAGTGTATGTCTGGTGTAGTCAACGGCTGGACACTGCAGGCACACACAATCCCACAGGCATGAGTTTCACCTTTCCCTCTACTGAAGGGCAGGGCAGAGGGCATGCTGGAGTAGAGAGAACTTGACACTTACCTCTTTTGGGGTCTTGTGGGCAGCGCACAGGAATATCCACTGCTCTGTGGCCGTCATCTGGGTGCAGGTATCGGGGTGGCACTCACTCTACGAGTACGTGTACACACACACACACACACACACACACACACACACCAGCAGAACAGCACAAACATCACTCCATTAGAACATAGGGGCCAAACAACACCATACAATATGAAAATCCCCAATGTACACATATGTAGGAAGAACAAAAGTGCACCAGCACCGTTTTCCTTATCTGTACCTTGCATCTCACTAACAGTACTGTAACAGAGTGAATGCATTCCACCATGAACAGTGACTTTACAGTGCACCTCGTAATTGTTTTTATCATTCTAAATTCTGTTGGACAACCTCTGGATCATAATTATTCACAACCTTAAATTTAATCCAACAAAAACAAATCTTCATAAATATACAACTTATTTGAAGTTCTTTGGAAGGTTATGGAACTATACAGTGGCCTGCAATGGTTTCCTGTTTCCCCAGGGTACAAAAAGGAGGGAACACACATTTGAAATACTGTGGTCAGTCGTCATCATCATGGTGAAAGGCAAAGAACTCCCTGAAAGCATCAGACAAGAGGTTATTGACCTCTACAGATCAGGAGATGGCTACAAAAAAATCACTAAAAAGTTAAAGATACCGCTTTCCACTGTTGTGTCAATTATTAGGAAGTTTAAGACCACTGGAACAGTGGCTAACCTGCCAGGTAGAGGACACAAGTCTATCTTGCCCCCACGTGTGGTGAGACAGATGGTTTGAGAGGCAAAAAGAAGTCCAAGGGGTTACAGTTCAAGATCTCCAAAACAACCCGGCATCTTGGGGTTACAAGGTGTCTAAAGCTACCATTCGACGACGCCTACATGACAATGGCCTTTATGGCAGAGTTGCAAGAAGGGAGCCTCTTTTGAAGACAAATCACGGAAAAAGGCATCTTGAATATGCCAAACTACGTCTGAACTACAATTGGAACCGTGCCTTGTGGTCAGATGAAACAAAAATCAAGCTTTTTGGACATGCACATAAGCGTTATGTTTGGCGTCTGGATGGTGGTGGATCTTTAATGCTTTGGGGTTGTTTTGCATCCACAGGCCCTGGGGCCCTTATTAAAATGAATGGAACCATGAAGCATGTTAATGGAAGCATGTACCAAGACATTTTGTCCAAAAACCTTATTTCCTCTGCCAGGAAGCTACACCTGCAACAAGACAACAATCCTAAACATACACTACCGGTCAAAAGTTTTAGAACACCCCCATTTTCCAGTTTTTACTGAATTTTAAGCAGTTCAAGTCCAGTGAATAACCTGAAATGGTACAAAGGTAAGAGGTTTAAAAAAAAAAAAAAAAAAGTTTAGGTTACCAAAAACAGATATAATAATGTAAATTGCTTGTTTAGTCTCAGTGTTTTCTTTTATAGTGGTTTTGTGTTGAAAATAAATGTCACTGTGGGTGATCACACTCTTACATATGCCTCTTGACTGCTACTGTTCTCCACTGCCTGCGACCGCCCCGTCACAAGTACCATAGCTAACAGTGTCCCTCGGGACTCTTCCCTGAGTAGTAACTGACTGGCTCTGGACTTACGGACATGATAGACCACAGGCAGGCATCACAGACAGTACCTGTAGTTTGACAGCCAGTCCATTCAACTCCAGGCAGAACTGCCTGTGGGAGGAAAAAACTATTTCAAAACAAATACATAGATGTCTGTGAGGGAGAGAGAACATTGTAAAACACACATACACATTTTTAGTGTGTAAGGTGTTGGTGTGTGAGCGCTGTGTAGTACAATGCAAGCCTTGTGTAGGAGTGTTGCGTATGTAGACACTGTGTAGGGCAGTGTTGAGGGTGTAAGCACTGTGTAGGACAGTGTCGGCAGGTACCTGAGATGTTCGTATTTCCATACGCCCTCGTCCTGTCCCTCAGGGGGCTCCAAGATCTTGTCAATGTTGGAGCAGTCCAATCTAATGTTCTGCTGGATGTACTGGTGAGAGAAAAACGAACTGTGGGCATGGTTCTGTAAAGCATCACTCCATTGCATCTGTTCACTGTGCTACTGGGTGGTTAAAAGATAAAGTCCACGACAACCGCTGCAATTTAAAGCCAATTAAATTGAAAGTAAAAAATACATACATACAGCATACGGTGTGTGCAACATTGCACACAACATAATGTATCGTCAATTCAAATGTGACTTAATTAATAAATTCCACTTTTATTTAAGTCCAACTGTTAAACTTGATTAACTACACTACTAAGATGGAACTTGGTGTATTTTCACTGAAAATGACAGTGATGCTGAAATCACCCCTATGTGGCAGGCCTACCTGCTGAACAGCAAGGGTGCTGTCCATCTCCTCAAATGACTCATCTGGCCAGTTGTAGAAGTCCTGTTGGCACAGAAATGTGATCAACCCCCTCCATCCTCCAATTGAAATTGTGAAGCTTGACAAGCAGTGGTGGCGCCAGGGGGGCTTGCCGGGGCTGTAGTCCCGTCAGGAATTTGCATAGCACCGGCGCAGCCCCCCCAAGCATTGACTTACAATTTTACATTTTCATTAAACACTTTAAATCAAAATAACTACCAGCCGACAATTATTTTATAATTCCGTAGTAGGGGGTGTCTCGCGAGACGAGAGTACCTATAACTAGCCTACGTACGTTACGTTGCCATCTCGAACATTAAACTTCATTTAACTTTTACACGTTATTGGCAAGTTCGACAAAATTGTTTCGCAAAAAATATCAGGCAATCCCAGAAATATCACCATGATATACAGAACGAGTTCATTTCAATTATGGCAAATATGGTTAGGGAGCAAATAAGTAGTGAAATAGAGGAAGCTGGACTGTTTGCATTGATAGTCGACGAAAGTAAGGACGTCAGCATAACAGGTGTCTAACAGCATAGCACGCTATTTACACAATGATGTTGCACTGGAAGAATTCCTACATTTCACTCCAACCGGTGGATTAGACAATCAAACTGACACTAATAAATGCAACATTGACCACAATACGTGCGTTGCTCAATGCTATGACGGCGCAGCCGTTATGTCAGGCTGTCATAACGGTGTAGCAGATAAATTCAGAAAAGATGTCCCACAGGCACTGTATATCCATTGCCACGTTCATCGTCTAAATCTTGTTTTGGTGGACTGCGTTAAAAACCGGCGGCAGAGTTCTTTGAATCAGTGCAGGTGCTGTACACATTTTTTTTTTTTTTTTTCGGGCTCCGTCCCTCATGATCTTTTCCTAAAAAACTAAAAGAAATCGAGCCAACACAAGCTCCTGTTGATTTTGCAATGAGTGAGATGGTCTAAGCAGTGTTTATCTGTCATGTTGTGGCAATGTTTTCCTGGCTATTGGTATTGAGGGTCTAGGTCATTGTATTAATTTTTGAGTGCGTAATACTGCAGTACATAAGCTAAATCAATGCATAGCATGCTTGTTGTAGTAGCCGTGCTGTAATATCTGACTAGATGGTTTAAACATTATGCGTATTAATGTAGCCTTCATAGCCGTGGTCTGTGCGCCCGTGACCTGCACGGGTGTCTAAATTTCATGAGCACCCCCTTAGCACCCCCAACCAAAATTTTCTGGCGCCGCCCCTGTTGACAAGTTTCCCTGACTTTAATTTTTATCTACACCAAACTAGATTTCTCAAAATAATGTAACCAGAATATGGAGGTTTCTCCACCATTTTGTATTCACCAAATCTTGTTTAATAAACTTTATGCTTTTATGTATCAGTAGAATTTCAAAAAAAAAAAATCTGGTTCTCGTGATGTCTTTGTCCTGGACTGCCAAAAATATTTTTTTCCCAAAATAATAATGATGAGTCCAGATTTACCCTGTTCCAGAGTGATGGGCGCATCAGGGTAAGAAGAGAGGGGGAAGAAGTGATGCACCCATCATGCCTAGTGCCTACCGTACAAGCCTGTGGGGGCAGTGTTATGATCTGGGGTTGCTGCAGTTGGTCAGGTCTAGGTTCAGCAACGTTATGTGCCCAAAGAATGAGGCCAGCTGACTAACCTGAATATACTGAATGACCAGGTTTTTCCATCAATGGATTTTTTTCTTCCCTGATGGCACAGGCATATTCCAAGATGACAATGCCACGATTAATCGGGCTCAAATTGTGAAAGAGTGGTTCAGGGAGCATGAGACATCATTTTCACACATGGATTGGCCACCACAGAGTCCATACCTTAACCCCATTGCGAATCTTTGGGATGTGCTGGAGAAGACTTTGCGCAGCGGTCCGACTCTCCCATCATCAATACAAGATCTTGGCGAAAAATGAATGCAACTCTGGACGAAAATAAATGTTGTGACATTGCAGAAGCTTATCGAAACGATGCCACGACGAATGCGTGCAGTAATCAAAGCTAAAGGCGGTCCAACGAAATATTAGTGACTTTTTTTTTGGACGGGCAGTGTATTACATACAACCAGACCATTCTGTACAATTCGTCTGTAATCACCTTGCATTTTGTTACATTATTGCATTGAGTTAAATGATCAATGAATGAATCACTCCATGCCCGAGTCTTCGTGCTCACGACCTAAATGGCGAAAATATCTCTGCTGCCTGGGGCCAGTGATGTTAGCGAGCTAAGTAACTAGATTATAGCTACAGTAACGTTCATATAACTAGCTAGCGATAAAGCTATCCAAGTAACACTTAAAGTTAACGCTACATACATCGCAGATAACACTGTTTTTATCAGAGTTCTTTGTCACAGAATGTTGCTTAGGACTGCTATGGTTAAACTAACTTCAGCTAGTGCTAGCAAACGAACTTACCTTGATATGTTAGCGCTACTCGTACTTCGCTCAGGCAGCTATATACCTAAAATACATTATACTCATGTTATAACTTACGTAACGTTACCCGAGCCACTCTGCTACACGTGATAGTATTTTGGAATGGGGACAACATTGAGGAAATGAATCCCATCGCACGTGATAAGCTTCTTGGCTAGCTAGCTAACGTTAGCTAGTTAATGTACGTACTGTACGGATAGAGTACTGCCCGGCAGGTAACAAGCCAACGTAGGTGCATGCCAATCCCTACGCAAGGTTCGTCCGTAGTGCATGCGTTTTTGTCCAAAAATGGGCGACTAGAACGGTTATAACTGGTTTAAGTAGCAAACTAAACTGCAATTCACCGGGAAACTGATGGGTGAGCGGTGCTGTTTCATCTTTTTAAAAATGTTACAGCTACAGCAGCAAACCCTGCCATAGACTTCATGGCAGCTAGGCCCAACCTGCATGGTATTGGAAGACAGCCTTGCTTGTCACTTCAGCACAAAAAACACCGATATTATAATGGATTTATTCGTCGATATTTGTTCCTTGGTGCAGTCCGATCGGGCTTCAAATTGAATCGCATACCTGGGCCTTGGTTCCCGGCCGATTTCTCCTCAGAACTGCAGTACTCTCCGCCATGACCATCTCGCCACGATCCCCGGATGCAACAAACGCACGCCTACAATGTCACTGCAAGCCACCAGGGGAGCTGTAGAGCAGTTATCGTTGTTGTCCATAACACAGGGGTGAAGGGCTGGCATGTATGCAGGTTTTTTGTTTCCACCCTGGCTCAATTAGCTAAATAGATTAGACCAGTGTGTCCCTATATAAAACGCTAAATACAGTGACACAATAACGGCATTCAGCTGTCCTTGATGAGCTTATCAAGAAATGTAGCTATGTTATCATGTACATGATATGGATAATTAAACAATTAGGAGCAGAATTTTGATGAAAGACCTTACAGACAGAAACTCTGCTGTGTGGTACATAGACCAGTGTGGGAAGTACACAATTCAGCTTATCAAGGTGTGCAATAAACCCACCACCTCTTAAATCAGATCACTATTGTGGATGTCCTGACTTATTTCACAAAATGTTTCTTAGACAAAATAATTCTGCAGGATCATGTAATACACTTTGCTACAACACCCAAAGTATTGTACCAAAGCCAGAAGACATTCAGTTCAGATCCAATAATTAATTTTATTACAGTAACAAAACAATCATTATTTACAACTGAATGTCATGGGGGGGGAGAAGAAACAGAAACAGAGTTATAGACGTTCTTCTTCAAACACAGTGAGGTTCAGGCAGAAAGACTTCACTCCACATATTTCCCAAGGATATCTGCATCACGGAACAGAAAGTAGTCCTGAAAGGCAAAACGAAAAAATATAAAGATGTAGAAACATCACAATCAAATTCAGGCAATCATGGTAAGTCAGTTCAAGCCTCTTGAGCAGAGCTGCAGCCATCTTTAAGAGAAAACCACCAGCCCCCATTCTTTCAGTGGCAGACTTCAAACAAACCTCAAACACACCTGGGGGTTACAAACTTCTCAGAGGAATGAGGTCACTATTTATCATTTATCAGGTCACAGATGTCACCACCATTACCTAACAGCAATCTCAAACTATCTGCTACAGCTGCAACTGTGGATACAGATGGTTTCTGTGGCAAAGCTGGGATTGTGAGTGCACTGTACCTTGTCCTCCAGTATTACTTTAGTTCCACCATACTCTGGCAACAAGACCTTCTCCCCGATTTTCACGCTGATGGGTTGCACATCACCATCCTGAGAGACAGTCAAGCCCAAGTGTTAAAAAGCAACTTGATCAACAATCAGTTTTCTGCTCCTTTTACAGAGCGCTGTATTTTGGGGCCAGTGAATGTTACCTTATTCGTGGCTCCAGGGCCCACCGCAACCACAGTGGCCTGCAGCACCTTTCCCTGGGCCTTCTCTGGCAGCATGATGCCCCCTTTCGTCACCTTCTCCGCAATCAGACGCTCCACCAACACACGGTCAAACATGGGGAGGAACTTCCTGAATGCCTGTGCAAGAGGAGAGGTGGAAGTCAGAAACATAACTACCTTAGGGGACTCCTGTGTATGTTGCATTTTACAGTGTAGATGCTGCGTCTGCCCCAAGATATACTGTACCATGCTTGTTGGATACTCCCACCAGGTTGAGTCCGAAGGATTCAACCCAGTGTTGCCAACTTAGCACTTCTCCTCAAAGTTCTCAGTGACATATTGAACATTTTTGAAGATCTGGGGCCATATGTACAAGTATCCTAAGAGCAGGAGTGCTGATCCATTTAGCCTTTTAGCTCATAATGACTATGGAAAGGATATTGACAGGGGAAACCTGATCCTAGATCAGCACTTTGAAAAGTTCATTTACAATGGCATGGGTATTTTTCCCCCCTGCATCGCAACAGTTGTAATTGTAGTTTCTGTTGGTCTCAAAACCAATTGCCATTGCATGCTATACTGTCCAAAGCTTTGCTCCTCCTTGGTTGAACCTCAGCCCCTCTAACATAAAACAGGTTCACAAATTCACACACAAATCATGGAGAATAATAAAGTTCATGTTGAAGGTTTTGATGTACATGTGCAACGATGTGACAAATGCACTGTGTAATCAGGTGCCGTTTATACTAAATCAAGGTACTGTCGGAACAGTGAAGTTAGAATAAAAATGGTCTATTCCCTGAATCCAGTAGCCTTAACAGTCAAATGCCCTTGTTTAAAGTTCAGCACTCTGAATACTGAACACAAGAGGTATTACGTGTTAAAACCCCTCACTTATCCTACATGTAAAATATATTTATTTGATTTAATATAATAATTACTACACAGGATACCAATTATCAATTAAATCACAGAATGTGTTGATAGGCAGGGCAATCTGCTGGATCAACATTCATCAAAATATACAACTCACAATTCAATTAAAATGAACAGCTGGTTTATTAAGTTACAACAGTTAGACAAAATATAAAATTGACATGTAATAATCACAAAAGAGATGAAATTGAAGAAAATGATACCAAACCAAGCTCGTCTCTCTCCAAATGCAAAACACACAGAATTCCCACCAAAATCTACCTCAAGCCACTAACAGGTCACACTAAGTGTTTGGAGGGGGGGTTGGTTCACTCCTTTCTTAGCCCATACTTTATGATTTGGGGGAAGGTCCTGCGCAAGCCAAGTTCAGACACCCTTTTTATATTTTTGTTTTGGGTCACTTACTAGCACAATATATATTTTCAAGGTTGCCATTGATATGCTCCTCTCATGTTAAGTATCGTGGAGATATCAAACATCACTAGGGCCTGGGGAAGCCAGCTTCGTTTATACCGAGATGTTGGTTGAGCTGATATTTGAAGAGGCATAATATACTCAAGAACATGGCTACCAAGTCACAAGGCCAATCATACCATGTGCCCTGGCCTCACTCACAGAGCAGTAAACCCACCAATGTTGGCCCCACTGTCTGCCTGCGCAGGATGACTAAAATGCATCTCTTCGACATACACTCTCTTGTGAAGGATTAATTACTACCATAGTTGATGATTCATCCTTTACACCACAGGTGTCAAACTCATTCCATCGAGGGCCGAGTGTATGCAGGTTTTTGTTGCAACCAATGCACTACACCAGGTGATTTCACCAATTAGCTCCCTTCTTCAGGGGACCTAATTGAAATCACCTGGTTTAGTGCATTGGTTGCAACAAAAACCTGCATACACTCAGCCCTCGATGGAATCAGTTTGACACCCCTGCTTTACACCATCAGGAAAAATGCATTTTGTAAAACATTACCACAGTAGGGAACAATTTACAGCACAACAGACAAGGAGAGGAAGATTACAAAACAAACATACAGTAACACATAATAAAAAATGTCCACTAACAATACATCATTAACCATTTTGTCCCCAGATACTGTGATAAGGCATTGAGACCTTATTCATTTCTCCTGGATACTTCTGTGTCGCTGCCGTTGTGAACCATAAGACAGTCTTCTTTCTCCAGTGTCATATTATTTTTGTGGACACAAAGAAATGAAGTTCCCTGGACTCCCTTAGGTGTAATGCAGTGACTTTCCCCAGTGACCATTGCAGTTCTTTGAATCGACCAGTGCACAATGTGTAGGGGTTCTCTTTCCTACAAAATATACCCAGACGACCCAGTATTGGCAAAGTTAAGGCAACACTTAAGACCTCATAGCTGCTGTGTGGAAAGCACCACATTCCCTATCGGTAACCTCTTCAGCTCCTGTAGCCGGGGTCCAGTCGGGGCGGACTGCTCGTCAGCAGTCGTCAGTAGGGCTGCTCCCAGTTGCAGGACTTGGGTCTGGCGGCACTTTGTGTTTGTGGGCGTCGCTCTGAGGATTGTAGGAGAGTACTGTTGGTTGGGAGGTTGGGCCTTGTCATTCACTGCAACATGTGAAGGGGAAATCAAGGATAGCACTGCATGTATCGGGGTGTCAGTCCATTCAGGGGAAATTTCTGGACTGCTGTCATAGTCCATACAATTGCCAGTCCATTCATAATTCTGAACACATTTAAAAGAGAAGAAATGTCCTTAAGATAAAAGATAAAGTCATTGAGTATCAGCAACCAGTTCTGGAATGAGCCTGCACTCAGGAAAAAGATAATTTAAGGGACGTGGTTTGATGTTCAAAGGTGGTGATGAGGAGATGGAGTCTGTTTTACCTCCATCTCTTTGGCAGCGGAAGGGAAGCAGAGGTCAGCACACTGGGAGGACATCAGAAGGCAAGGCGTCACCTGGCTTCTTACGTACGTGGATCCCCATTAACCATGCCCCTACCAGTTCTGTGCTGGTGTCCATGTAGATGTCGGCCTTGGCTCCCTCTCTGGGCCGAAACTTCAGCAGTCCCTTGTACGCACTCAGTCCAATGTTGTCCCACCACCTCAGGTACCGTGACATGGCTCGCACATGTGCCCTGATAGGTGTGAGTCTGTGGAATTTAAAAGTGCACAGATTAGGGTGCCAGGAGCTTAGTGTTCCAGCTGGGCGGTGTTTATCTTGCTTAGGTCATCCGCCGTCATGGTGGAGAGGGGAGCGGCAGCCAGCAAATCCCTCTCTTCTGGTGGAATCGGGGGAGTGATTAACACCATGTCCTCCACAGGAGGTGAGGTTGCCAGACCTGCAGAGCTCTCCCCGACTGTCTGGGCCATGGCCTGCAGCTCTCCGGAATCAGCAGGGGAAGAAAATAAAAAACCCTCTCTGAATCCTGCTGTCATCTCTAACTACCGACCTGTCGCTCTCCTCCCATTCCTTTCCAAAACATTAGAGTGGGCTGTCTATAATCAACTGTCTGCTCATCTCTTACAGAATGACCTGCTTGATCCCAACCAATCTGGGTTCAGAGCAGGCCACTCCACAGAGACTGCTCTCCTTGCGGTCACTGAGGCTCTTCACGGAGCTAAGTCCCGATCCCTTAGCTCCGTCCTCCTCCTCCTCGACCTGTCGGCGGCATTCAACACCGTGGACCACCGGATCCTGCTCTCATCTCTCGTCGAGATGGGAATCTCTGGATCTGCGCTGACATGGTTTGAGTCCTGCCTGGCTGACCGGTCCTACCAGGTGGCCTGGAGAGGATCCCTCTCCTCTCCCCACACCCTCTCTACTGGAGTCCCGCAGGGCTCGGTGCTAGGCCCAGTCCTATTCTCTCTGTACACCAAGTCACTTGGCTCTGTTATTTCTGCTCGTGGCTTTTCCTATCACTGTTATGCTGATGACACTCAACTCTTTCTCTCCTTCCCTCCATCTGATACCCAGGTCCCGGCACGGATCTCTGCATGGATGTCCACCCACCACCTGAAGCTGAACCTGGGGAAGACAGAGCTGCTCTTCTTCCCTGCGAAGGGCTCCCCGACGATTGATGCGTCAATCACCGTGGAAGGCTCCATAGTGTCTCCGTCTCAGTCTGCCAGGAGCCTTGGAGTGACCCTGGACAACCAGCTGTGCTTCTCGAGCCATATTGCAGCGATCACTCGGACCTGCCGTTTCTCCCTCCACAACATCCGGAGGATCCGACCGTTCCTCACCCAAGAGGCCACTCAACTCCTGGTCCAGGCCCTGGTGATCTCTCGTCTGGACTACTGCAATTCCTTGCTGGCAGGCCTTCCGGCCTGTGCCATCAAGCCTCTGCAACTAGTCCAGAACGCTGCCGCTTGCCTGGTGTTCAACCAGCTGAAGCTCACCCACGTCACCCCTCTACTCTCCTCTCTGCACTGGCTCCCCATCGCAGCACGCATCAGATTCAAGTCACTGGTGCTTGCTTTTCAAGTGGCCAGAGGTACTGCTCCCCCATACCTCCAGTCACTCATCACTCCCTACACCCCGCCCAGACTCCTCCGCTCCGCCTCCTCTGGCAAACTGACTGCCCCATCCCTCCGGGCGCCTGGCAGCCGCTCCTCGCGGTCTCGCCTCTTCTCGGTCCTGGTCCCTCGCTGGTGGAACGACCTCCCGCAATCGGTCAGGACTGCGGAATCACTTCCAATCTTCCGCAAGAGACTCAAAACCCACCTCTTCAGACTCCACTACCACTGAACACTGTCCAACTAGTCAATCTGTCGTCACCACTGTTTACTTGTTCTACACGGAGAAAGGAGAGGGGAGGGAAAAAACTGACCTTGTGCGTTAACTATGATTGTTCTTACCTTGTATTGATGCACATCTTGTAAGTCGCTCTGGATAAGAGCGTCTGCTAAATGCTTAAAATGTAAAAAAAAAAAAAAAAAATGGAAGAACTGTGTCCTCTGCCTGTGTGGAGGCAGGCGGTTGTTGCTCTGTCAGAGCAGATTCTTTCTCCTGGGTGTTGTTTTCCGCGACTTTCGACCAGACAAAGGTTTGGAGTCCAATGTTAGCTGGGGTCTGATTGTATCTGCAGCCTTCACCATGGCAGATATCATCTCCTGGAATGTGCCATCAGTAAATCGATAGCAGAACCCCAAGGATAGAAATGAAGACTGTCCTGGTCTCTCCCCTTTGGTACTCGCTTGCAGTGTGGCCCATGATTATGTGGGTGTTTCCTGAGGTAGTAGTCCATTGCATTGGCGGCAAACCCCTTAAACATTGAGCCACGAGATATGTCCCATGAGGGAGCGAGAGTGTGCAGTGTCCCAAATTCTGTCCGGTCGAGCCCCTCCACCCAGTCGAGTAGTCCATCGAGGCCGGGGTATCTCCCAAGGAAGTTGTTTTGTGTTTTTCAAAAGCAGGGTATAAAGAACAACTCTCTTCTGTGCCTTGGGATGAGACACCAATGGCTGATATCTCATCCATTTCACTCTTTTTTGAACAATACATGTCAGATTGTAACTATATTCATTTTAATTCAAATTAAACCAGAATAACCAAACTAGATCAGACAGTGCTCCAAATTAAATATGTCTGCTGAATTAGCCTGGTACAATTCCTGCATGTTAGGCTGGTCTTATTTGTTGATAAGACCAGCATTGCTACCAAGTGACGAGGCCAATCATACCATGTTGACCTCCGTTTTAATCTGGCGGGCCATAATTATTTTCTCCATTATCCATAATTTCCAGCTTATAGGTAGAACCCTGAAGTTGTGGGGTGTGGCACTGGCTCACAACAGCCAAATGCCCAGTCAAGGGGTGGGGGGGTTGAGTCCAGTTAGGGGGGGGGGGGTTCAATGTTCATAGTTGTACAGTTTTATGGCTGCTGGTACAAAGGAGCGTTTGAACCGCTCCGTTCTGCACGTGAATTGGATGAGCCTGTGGCTAAAGGTGCTCTCCATCTGTCTCAGCTCATCTTAGAGGGGTTTATTCAGGATGGTCAATAGTTTGTCTCTCGTCCTCCTCTCCACCACTGCCTCCAGACTGTCCAGTTTTCCGCCAACAACAGAGCTGGCCTTCCTCACCAGCTTGTTGAGTTTGTTAGTCTCCCCACAAACATGTGTTCTGGTTAAAGTTTCCAGGTTTCAAACTACTTTTTTAAGTCAAATTAATTAGCTCTGGTGGCCTTCTTCACCAATCACAATCAGTTGTTTGTGTCTAGACAATTTAAAATAGTCATGTCTACATTGTAAACAAGCCAATCACAGATTGTATTGGGAAAAGCTTATTTATTAACTGCAGGTATTTGTCTAGAAGCAGAGTGCTAAGTGTTATGAGGAAGATGTGCAATACCAGCTGTATGCATACTTGTCAACCCTCCCAATTTTCCCGGGAGACTCCCGATTTTCATTGCCCTCACTCGGTTTTCTCCCAGGGTCACAATTCTCCTGCATTTCTCCGACTTTTTGAGAAATATTCACACCTTTTTTATTTTTCGTTATTACAACGTGCAGTGTTTATTCCCATGACTCTTAAAATTCTACTGTTTCCATAATTCTATGGCTCACATGCCTATACATGTCCCTGCAACTTAAAGGGGAACACCACCCAAAAATCATAATTTTGTATGGTCTCTACCACAAGGATGGTGCTGTAGGCTGCAAAGCATTGCACATTTAACTACAATAAACATCTGTAGATGGCCACTAGGGTTGCAAAGGGAGGGACAATGTAGGCCTGAAGCTCAATAAAAGTATTTAACATAAAAATGCTGTTTCGGTGTGCTTATTAATTTGATATTTTCATACTTTAAAAGTCACCAGAATGCAGGAAACAAAGTCTCTGAAATCCTCAGACCCCCCACTTTGGTTAGGAAAATCTCCCCATTTGTGAGGTCTCAAGGTTGACAAGTATGCCTGTATGTCTAAATGGCATTTGACCTTGAGTGAAGGTTGCCTATGACACCCACTCCAGTCTTGAATCTGGAGGGGATTCAGGTGCATGGTATCTCTGTGAAGGACATGACACAGATGCCCCAGCCCACATAGATAAACCTCAGTATTATCAATATTACAAACAACATTATCTCTGGGAAATCCATCACTCCTGTGTTTAACCCTGCAAAGCACAAAAAAACACTGCAAGTCCAAACAAGGCCACCTCTGGAACAGGCAAGGATTCACACCACTATGTGATATTTTTGTAAATATGTGACATGGCCACAGAAAGTAAAAAACAGGCCATGCGATTTGAAATGTGGTCAGTTAGCAGCCCACGTGATGACCAGCTAGCTAGAGAGTACTTTCTATTCGCTGTTCCTGAATACTTCAAACGTTTCTTGTCACTGAATATTCATGCCATTTCATTTATAACTGCTAGATTATGCCAATTATGTAATGGTGATGTAACAACAAATACGAAAAATGGGTAATCGGTCGGAAAATGTATGTCGGCATAAGGCTCATATGCCAAACTCAGCGAGCGGGTTAAACTTGAAACTGCGCCGGATATTACGAAATAATACACTTCCGCACCACAAGGGCAAAAGTAAGCATGTAGCTACATACTTTGGAGACCGCCAGTAACATGCTTAGCCGACACGCCAGAAATGCCAAACAATTCCATGTAACATTTGTTTGACATTAACACTCACAAAGGAAATCAAGAACGTTTCAACTACGCAGCTAAATAAACATGCTACAAACCGCTACTTGATAAGCTTATACTAATAGCCAACGTTACATGAAAATAAGCCACCCATGCCTTAGTGCAAAATTAAGGGGTAATTAATAGAAGTCTATGTATAAGAACGTAGATGACTTACCATCTCTTTGTGTCTTTAGGGTTTGTAGATAACCTGAAAGCTGTCTGTTACCCTCACCGTTCTTGTGTCCACTGGATTGGACTGACAGTCAGAAGCAATGTTACACGTGAAGAAACCCAGAAGCAGTGCGCTTGCGCGACCTCCAGTTATTGCCCGGATGGAGAATGGCACGTGCGCTGCAGTGTGTGCTCTCACTCTGATTAGTACGACCGAGGCGACCGCGCAATCTTCGTTCCCAGTCCGTATCACCCACACCGCTAAACACAACGGTAAGTATCTTTGCACTGTACTGTTTGGACGTATACGAAGTAAGTTATGGAATCGCATATCTAGACAGATGCTAGCTAACTAGTTTGTTTCGTTTGATATTTGTTTTAATATCCAAAGCGTTTTATATGAGTTTATGCAATCTGATAGTGTTAGCTAGCTAGCTAGCTAGCTAGGTACCTGCTCGCCAACGTTAGTGTCAATCGAGGTGGCAAGCAATGCCCTCGTATGTATGTGCCAAGGAGATTGGTGACTGATGAGTCTACAGACCTCTAGCTAAATACGACGGAAAGTTAATGTTATCGGAATGACTTGCATGTTGCTGCACGTGGTAGTGACAGAACAGTGTGAACTTTTTTGTAGTGGGTTCCTTGTCTAGAGCTAGTTAGCTGGGTCCCAATGTAAATTACCGACGATTCACCTGCACATCACATATATAACCGTATTGGGGTATTTGGTCATATAATTGGTAGAAAATATGTTATAAAATATAAAATATGTCTAAAAATAGTAAGCTGAATAACTTACAACCAAAAATGCTAATGTTAGGTTACCGCAGTCTACATACTTTTCAATTTGTGTGGCAGGCTAACTAGCTAATAGAGAAATTCGAATTATTTTTTAGTCACGGAAAAATTATCCAGGGAAGTCGATCAGGTGTGTTGTAGGTTTGTTGGGCAAACTCGTTTTGCTGTCATGTTTGTTGTTCAGACCTTGAGAAGCATTACCCTGATGTATAATGTGGACAAGTAACTAGACAGAAAGCCGTGCATATAAACCGCTAATGAAGTCCACAGGTCCACCTCACTATGAGGGTACTGTATTCGTTAATCGTTTTTATTTTTTATTTTTTTTTATTTTTTTTTTACTCTGCATGAATTCGTCCATAACAATCAATCATTTATGAACTTGGCCGTCTTTAGAAAGAACTGTCAAGGATTTGTGAAGATCTGAAAGAAAATATAATACAGATTATAAAAAAGGTAAGATTTAACAGTTTGCAAGGGCCTACTATAGATATGTTCTAGAACCTGCATGCCAGGTGCCTGTATTTTTATTGTGTGGTGTGCTGGGTGAAATTTAGCGTCACTTGTCAGGCTCATAAGCTACATTACTAGGATAGCAGAGATTTGATATTAGGTTAAATAAAATCTAGTGGAACGAATGAATTAAGGGTCTATATGCGCTTGCTCACAGAAGCTGTGTGAAGAAGTTTGTCTCTGTTCCGCTGATCTCTGAAACAAAACTCACTACCACCAAAGTGAGGTGGAGCTGCTTTGTATGAGGAATCTGATTGAATTTAAGCATGGAACACTTGCTCTTAATTTGTATGACTTGTCTGCGATTCAGGACAGTTGCTGTTAAATCAGATTGTTTTACAGATGCAGGCTGTTTCAATGAGCATGTGGCTGCTGTGTAGGGGGGCAGTGCAGCTCAGTGTAATGCCCTGTCACCCCCCCAACAGCGATGCTGCGATTACCCACTGTGATGAGACGGATGAGGCCAGTCTGCAGGGCGCTGGCCCCCCACCTCACCCGCGCCTATGCCAAGGATGTCAAGTTCGGAGCTGATGCCCGTGCACTCATGCTACAGGGTGTGGACCTGCTGGTCGACACTGTCGCTGTCACAATGGGACCAAAGGTATGAATGGGCATGGTCCAGGTGCTGGAGACTAAGGGCTTATGGAGCTTCGTAAGCTTCATACTGGTGGCAGTGCAGTGTAATGGTTATGCTATGCAGGTTGAATCTCAGGTGGGGTACTGCCATTGTACCCTTGGCATATCTAAAATGCTTGGGGTAAAAAGAATTTGGGGTTAAAAATTTGTTACAAAAAAAGATTAATAATTTATTAAGTACCATGGACACAGCAGTAAGTACATATAAAAAAATAATAATAATAATATGTATTAATATATATATATATATATATATATCTATGTATAATATATTAATATGTATTAATAATTACCCACCCACACAGGGTCGCACGGTCATCATTGAGCAGAGCTGGGGTAGCCCCAAGGTGACCAAGGATGGTGTGACGGTGGCCAAGAGCATCGAACTGAAGGACAGGTACAAGAACATTGGGGCCAAACTGGTGCAGGATGTGGCTAACAGCACCAATGAGGAGGCCGGCGATGGCACCACCGCCGCCACCGTGCTGGCGCGTGCCATTGCCAAGGAGGGCTTCGACTCCATCAGCAAGGGTGCCAACCCTGTGGAGATACGCCGCGGCGTCATGCTGGCCGTGAAGACGGTCATCGAAGAGCTGAAAAACCTGTCCAAACCGGTCACCACACCTGAAGAAATTGCTCAGGTACAGCCCACACCCCACAACCCGCAACCCACACTGCAGGTACACCTCACACCCCACAACACACAACCCACAACCCACACTGCAGGTACACCCCACAACCCACAACCCACACTGCAGGTACACCTCACACCCCACAACCCACACTGCAGGTACACCTCACACCCCACATCCCACAACCCACACTGCAGGTACACCTCACACCCCACAACGCACACTGCAGGTACACCTCACACCCCACAACCCACACTGCAGGTACACCTCACACCCCACACCCCACAACCCACACTGCAGGTACACCCCACACCCCACAACCCACACTGCAGGTACACCTCACACCCCACACCCCACAACCCACACTGCAGGTACACCACACCCCACAACCCACACTGCAGGTACACCTCACACCCCACAACCCACACTGCAGGTACACCCCACAACCCACACTGCAGGTACACCTCACACCACACCCCACAACCCACACTGCAGGTACACCTCACACCCCACAACCCACACTGCAGGTACACCCCACAACCCACACTGCAGGTACACCTCACACCCCACAACCCACACTGCAGGTACACCTCACACCCCACAACCCACACTGCAGGTACACCTCACACCCCACAACCCACAACCCACACTGCAGGTACACCTCACACCCCACAACCCACACTGCAGGTACACCTCACACCCCACAACCCACAACCCACACTGCAGGTACACCTCACACCTCACACCCCACAACCCACAACCCACACTGCAGGTAGACCTCACACCCCACACCCCACAACCCACACTGCAGGTACACCCCACAACCCACACTGCAGGTACACCCCACAACCCACAACCCACACTGCAGGTACACCTCACACCTCACAACCCACACTGCAGGTACACCTCACACCCCACAACCCACACTGCAGGTACACCCCACAACCCACACTGCAGGTTCACCTCACACCCCACAACCCACACTGCAGGTACACCTCACACCCCACACTGCAGGTACACCCCACAACCCACACTGCAGGTACACCTCACACCCCACAACCCACACTGCAGGTACACCCCACAACCCACAACCCACACTGCAGGTACACCCCACAACCCACACTGCAGGTTCACCTCACACCCCACAACCCACACTGCAGGTACACCCCACAACCCACACTGCAGGTACACCCCACAACCCACACTGCAGGTACACCCACAACCCACACTGCAGGTACGCCCCGCACCCCACAACCCACAACCCACACTGCAGGTACACCCCGCACCCCACAACCCACAACCCACACTGCAGGTACACCTCACACCCCACAACCCACACTGCAGGTACAACCCACACTGCAGGTACACCTCACACCCCACAACCCACACTGCAGGTACACCTCACACCCCACAACCCACACTGCAGGTACACCCCACAACCCACACTGCAGGTACACCTCACACCCCACAACCCACAACCCACACTGCAGGTACACCTCACACCCCACAGCCCACACTGCAGGTACACCTCACACCCCACACCCCACAACCCACAACCCACACTGCAGGTACACCCCACAACCCACACTGCAGGTACACCTCACACCCCACAACCCACACTGCAGGTACACCCCACAACCCACACTGCAGGTACACCTCACACCCCACAACCCACAACCCACACTGCAGGTACACCTCACACCCCACACCCCACAACCCACAACCCACACTGCAGGTACACCTCACAACCCACACTGCAGGTACACCCCACAACCCACACTGCAGGTACACCTCACATCCCACAACCCACACTGCAGGTACACCTCACACCCCACAACCCACAACCCACACTGCAGGTACACCTCACACCCCACACCCCACACTGCAGGTACACCTCACACCCCGCAACCCACACTGCAGGTACACCCCACAACCCACACTGCAGGTACACCCCACACCCCACAACCCACACTGCAGGTACAACCCACAACCCACACTGCAGGTACACCCCACACCCCACACTGCAGGTACACCTCACACCCCACAACCCACAACCCACACCCCACAACCCACAACCCACACTTAATACATGATATTATCAAAAAGTACCTGCTAATTCATAATATAGATGCCTTTTTTAGCAGACGCTTTTATCCAAAGCAACTTACAGTAGCGAATGCATACATTTTTCAGTATATGCGGTCCCAATGGGAATCGAACCCACAACCTAAGCATTGTCAGCGCCATGCTCTACCCACTGAGCCACACAGAACCACGTTGCATTATGTTTGTTACTCAGCCTCATAACAAACATAATGGTTCATTTGAAATCATTTAAATTCTGAATCTCAGGACACTTTTATGCCTCTCTCTGATTCTCTGATTTCCGTCTCTCTGTTCTCTCAGGTGGCCACCATCTCCGCCAACGGGGACAGCGAGATCGGCACCATCATCTCCAATGCCATGAAGAAAGTTGGCCGCAGGGGAGTTATCACAGTCAAGGTGGACTGAAACACTGTCTGACTTCCTAAGCACTTATTACAAGTCATTGCACGCTGGTAAGGCAATAATAATGTTGTTAAAGGTAATGGCTCTCTGATGCCCTCTGGTTTTCCCACCCTTCTCAGGATGGCAAGACACTACACGACGAGCTGGAGATTATTGAGGGCCTAAAGTTCGACCGTGGCTACATCTCCCCCTACTTCATCAACACTGCCAAAGGTGAGGCCCTCTTTCCAGCCCTCCCCACGCTCTGGGGTCATGCCGTGCCCCCTGGCCGCTGACCGCTGCCCCCCATGTCCACCCTTAGGTCAGAAGTGTGAGTACCAGGATGCCTACATCCTCCTGAGCGAGAAGAAGATCTCCTCCGTGCAGAGCATCATCCCTGCCCTGGAGCTCGTCAACCAGCAACGCCGGCCACTGGTCATCGTGGCCGAGGACGTGGACGGGGAGGCACTCAGCACACTCGTCCTTAACAGGTCTCTGTCCATCCTGTCTCCGTCTGTCTGTCCGTCCCTCTCGTTCGTTCTGGCCACCCAAAGTGTAGATGCATTAACATGATAACTAAATATTTTGACCCAGCAAATGGCACCATATGTTGCAGGACTGAGGACCTGAAGATATAGCAAAGACAATGTTGTGAAGTTGCCAGTTGATATTTCTAATCTGAGCAATATTGGAGGAAGTGTTTAGTGTGAGTGTGAGGAAGTGTTTAGCGTGTCACTGTGAGTGTGCATGCATGCAAGAGTGTGGATGTGTTTGTTTGCTCACCCTCTACATGGCAGGCTGAAGGTGGGGTTGCAGGTGGTGGCAGTGAAGGCCCCAGGTTTCGGAGACAACAGGAAGAACCAGCTGCAGGACATTGCTGTAGCCACCGGGGGTGCTGTGAGTACCCACTGCTGTTTCCCTCATCACTGTGTCTCCCCCTCACTCACCCCGTACTCAGCCTCATGAAACAGTCAATGAGTGGCAAGGCTGTCATATGAAGTCAATCAATCTAAAGCACTGTGCTCTCCACAGCAAATTGGTGAGTTATTTTTGGTACAGGATACCTTCCATTACACAGTGCATTAATGTTTGCATGACCCTCCCCACAAGATGCAGTGCGTGTGCAAGAGTAAAATCCTATTACTGATCTACAGACCCTATCTAAACCCACTTTGGATCGCCAACCAGTTTAAGAGAAAGCCTGAGAACTGCTCCAGGATCAGCCCTCCCCTCTCACTCGGTTTGCAGGTGTTTGGTGACGATGTGATGGGCCGGACGCTGGAGGACATCCAGCTGCAGGATTTCGGGGAAGTCGGGGAGGTGCTGGTTACCAAGGATGACACCATGCTCCTGAAGGGGCGAGGCGACTCTGTTGCCGTGGAGAAACGCGTTGCCGAGATTGCTGAGCAGCTGGAGGAGACCACAAGCGACTACGAGAAGGAGAAACTGAACGAGCGGCTGGCCAAACTGTGTGATGGTGTCGCCGTGGTGAAGGTGGATCTGCTGTAGCATTTTGTGTGCATGCGCGCGCGCGCGTGTGTGTGTGTGTGTGTGTGTGCGTGCGTGCGTGCGTGAGATGGATTCTGCTTTACAGTGCAAGTGTGACTGATGGAGTGCATCTATTAGCAAATAAATGACAGCAAGTAGCAAGTTAGCAAAGGGACTGATAGGACATGAACCGAGTG
Organism: Aldrovandia affinis; assembly: GCA_029706075.1. Taxonomy (NCBI): domain Eukaryota; kingdom Metazoa; phylum Chordata; class Actinopteri; order Notacanthiformes; family Halosauridae; genus Aldrovandia; species Aldrovandia affinis. The sequence continues at coordinate 3,631,651 of JAINUG010000010.1, forward strand.
CAGAGCATATCAAATTATTGGATTCAGATAATGGAGTAAACGACACTCCCTTTAAAGCGGAAGGAAATGAAAGACCACACCTTAAACAGTGAACAGTGAACACCCCAAAGTATAAATCCAAGTCCAAATAAAGAAAGGAACATCGAGACCGATGCCTTCAGTGAACGAGGTACCGCGTGACAGAGTTGAGCGAAGGCGACGGTGATGCGAAGGCGACAGTGATGCAGGAGTATAGAATGTGAGAAAGGGAAGTGAATGCGACGGAGTGGTGAAGACCTCTGACCCGCTGCGTTCCTCTCAGGTGGGGGGAACGAGTGACGTGGAAGTGAACGAGAAGAAGGACCGCGTGACGGATGCCCTGAACGCCACACGGGCAGCGGTGGAGGAGGGCATCGTGCCGGGCGGAGGCTGTGCCCTCCTGCGCTGTATTCCTGTCCTGGACACCATCACGCCCGCCAACGCCGACCAGAAGATCGGTAAGTGCCCATGAGAAACTGCCTCCTTCTTCCCCGATCGGTACGGATCTCCTCTTCTGTTCTCCTCTCACAGACCGCGGCTTACTCACTGTTAGTTTGGCGATGCAGGCATTGTGGCCTTACACTGTGATTCTGGTCATTTAAATTACTGCTCTTCCAGTATCCAAGTGTTATCCCTTTCCCATTGTAGAGATGGAACTAGCTGGTTAGTTTAGTCAGGTCTAGTTCCAGGTTGTTTCCTATTATCTCGCAGCACGCTGGCCCACGCTCAGCTCAGATGGCGTCTCTCATGCAGTGGGATACTCAAGCCCGCCCCCTTTGCTATCTCTGCCCCACCCGTCTCCTGCAGGTATCGACATCATCCGCCGGGCCCTGCGCGTTCCAGCGCTCACCATCGCGAAGAACGCAGGGGTGGACGCCTCGCTGGTGGTGGAGAAGATCCTCCAGAGCGGGCCAGAGGTGGGGTATGACGCTATGCTGGGCGAGTTTGTCAACATGGTGGAGAAGGGCATCATCGACCCCACCAAGGTACGACCAAACCCAAAATATCACATTTATCCAGGGTGACTTCAAATATACCACACTTAAAATTTCAATAAGAAATACAATAATAATCCGTGCTGTTATACTTTTTTTTTTTTGGGGGGTTTACTGGGGAATACAAGATTTGACAGTTTTGGTTATTGTAGTGATGGATGACTGTTCTTTAGCTCCCCCTCTTGTCTAGTTTTGATTACTGCAGTAATGTGTGACCACTCTTTGTCTGCTCTTGCGAATAGTTTTGGTTTTGGCAGGGAAAGTGACCGTGTCCTTTGGCTACCCCTGCAGGTCGTACGGACGGCGCTGCAGGATGCAGCTGGTGTTGCGTCGCTGCTCGCCACCGCAGAAGTTGTCATCACAGAGATCGCCAAGGAGGAAAAAGGAGGCATGCCAGGGGGCATGGGAGGGATGGGAGGGATGGGTGGGATGGGTGGAGGCATGTTCTAGCCCCGCCCCCCTAATGAGTGCCCTATCGGACTGAATACAGAGACAAGCCACACCACCTCCACCTACTAAGTTAATTGTTCACTGGAGTGTGTGGAACTGCCCTGACTGGGCTGACCCTGGCTGCTCTGAAGATTTCCTGTCCAGCCCTGACCACCTCTGATTCGCCCCTCTCTTATGCACTCAGTGAGGAATTATGGCACTCAACGCGCACTTTGTAGTTATGAAAATGTACAGCCCATAACTCTCACTGCCCTCACCAACTGAAAAAGGTTTCTAAGTGGCTGTCTAGATAATGGTCTAGAGTATCGATTTGAAGTGCTGGCCAGTCTCACTGTTGCTCAGTGCCAAGCAGTGAAAGTGCTGGATTTCCCTCCTGTCTTACTGTCCCCTGTTTTGGGGGTCCTGGTTCAGCTGGACAGGAAGGAGAATCGTAGCCACAGCCAAGCTGTGATGCAGGTCCATCTTTATGGGTTGTCACTCTGCCAGTTCACCTCTTGAATGTTTTCTCTCACCGTTCATTTAAAAAAAAAAAAAAAAATGTTTTTGAGCCGTCCTTTGTCATGCAAAATGTTTGATTAAATATTGACTTTTTGTCCACGAGTGTCTCACGCACTGAGAATCCAATGTTTTGGACCTGTTTCCAGGTCATAATTACTGAGTATGTGGTGCAGTTTATAAACTTCAGAGGCCAAGGATTTATGTTTTTGCTTCTTAACTGAAAAACTAAACCTTGAAACCACCCAGATTGTACCCCTCGTACCCCTTCACTGATGTTATCGTCTACATTCTTAAAGGTACCCCATTACTGATGTGATCCCCTCGTTCATACAGTTACCCCATTGCTGATGTCATCCCCTCGTTCATACAGTTACCCCATTACTGATGTAATGCCCTCGTTCATACAGTTACCCCATTACTGATGTGATCCCCTCGTTCATACAGTTACCCCATTACTGATGTGATCCCCTCGTTCATACAGTTACCCCATTGCTGATGTGATCCCCTCTTTCATGCAGTTACCCCATTACTGATGTAATGCCCTCGTTCATGCAGTTACCCCATTACTGATGTGATCCTCTCGTTCATACAGTTACCCCATTACTGATGTGATCCCCTCTTTCATGCAGTTACACCATTACTGATGTGATCCCCTCTTTCATACAGTTACCCCATTACTGATGTGATCCCCTCTTTCATGCAGTTACACCATTGCTGATGTGATCCCCTCGTTCATGCAGTTACCCCATTACTGATGTGATCCCCTCGTTCATACAGTTACCCCATTGCTTGTGATCTGGATGCAATGGTTACTGCATTGAGTTTCAAGCAGTGACTTACTGAATGCCATTGACCAGAGATTGTGTATTGTGACAAACAAAAGAATTAGCATGGAAGAAAGATGAAACTACTTTTAAATAAAACCACAAAAAAGGTGAATTGCACACATATACACAAGTTACACAGCGTAAGGAGTACAAACAAACTTTGCATGTTGCTAACGGTGACACTAATGCTGCATTCACGTGCTCCTCGGAAAGTTGTTCTTAGTCGTATTCTTGGTAGTGCAGGTTTTCGCGCATTCAGGTGCCTAGAAACATGACAAGTGGAGGTCCACAAGACATTCATTTTCAGCTCCCATATTTATCTCGTTGAATGATATCTAGGAAGAAAGTGCACCATGTAATATTAGATAGTTTGGGGTTTTTTGTTTGTTTTTTCTTGCTGTCATATGGGCAAACAAAATAATTTGCATGAAACAAACATTTTTGCCATTTAGTGGCAAAAGCACTTTTTTTTTTCCCCAGAAGGTCAAAGTTCACCAAGTCAGTAACTCAGGGTACTGATTTTATTACGAGTTACTCACTGGCAATTATGGAGGCTCACTCAAATGGTTTCTGAGTGTTGTAAACTCGTATTTACGATAATTACGAGAGCACATGAATGCAGCGACTGTAATGAGTCTAATGACAGACCGTGCACAGCAAGGCTAAAGGATAAATAAGCAGGGACTGCCACCTGCTGTGGTGTCATCAGATGGTGACAGATTTGGCCACTAGGTGACACTGCATAACATGGTAAGGATATACAGCAACCCATTTGTTCCTGTGTTTGTTTTCTGTCATGACAGGGTTTCAGAATGAAAATATTTGTTTTCCCAACTTTTCCCCTGCAGAAGGATTCATCGGCATTGTTCACAGTCAAATTTAGGAATTTAGAGAACACAATTAGGAATGAGTACTCTGTAATGAATAGGATTTAAAAAAAACAAATTGAGCAATTTTATTTAGACTAAATAAAAGTCATATTTTTATAAATAATTTATCAGTAATGCCTAGAAAATATTCTAATGAAAATGCAAACGTGACAATATGATTGAGTTAATAAATGAATTTGTTCATGCTGTCACACTCTATTTTTGTTTTGTAATCTCCCAATTTTTAATGCCCAGTTGCATTCTAATCCTGCTTGCTGCAATCTCTGCTGTCAATTTGGGTGAGCGTAGAAAAACATGCTCCGAAACACGTGGTGTCAGATGCCACTTCTTTTCACACCGCAGTCTACGAGTGAAGCTTGCACACCCGCTTTATACTGGCAGACTGTGCACACCCGATTGACCAATGGCAGTTGCTCCCTCCCTAATTGACTACTACCAATACGTCGCCTTGCTGGCCACGGTCGGCACTGGCACGGTCTGGATTCAATATCAGACCATGGGGTTCATCCACACACTAGGACAGTGCTTTAACAGGATGAGCCACCCAACCACTGGTCACTCTTTCTTACACAACCAACAAATGGACTGGATGGCTAGCTAGCTAGCTAGTGTTCGAGCTAGCTCTGAAGATAATTGTTTTTCGTAACCCCTTCACGCTGCTTGAATATTCATATAAATATGAAATTTAAATATTGGTCATTAGGATTGTTCGGTCTCAACGCATGTCCAGTAAGTTCTTCAGTGAACTCCAATTTGACTACAACTTGCAGACACTGTCCTTCATTGATTTGCAAGCTAACATTTCTATCCGGTCATATGCTCCACCATCTTTGATTACCAGCAAAGGAGCGGCACTGCCTCTTCTGTTGGATTATGGATAATTCCTGACCTCACTGCAGATTGCTGGCGCAGCCGGCATGGCATGAGAGGCAGCATGGATGAGTATGAAACAGCAGAGCCAGTATAGTGGAATTGACTATCACTCCTGTGTCCTATAGTATCCCCAATCTTCTCTCTTCTGTCCCATATAACCCGTCAAGCCAGAATTGATGGAGTGATGTCAAAGGGATGGGAATGATTCCTGAGTGGTGTATAAAGCTAAGGATCAGAACAGTGAGGCCTCCTACACTCCAGAACGAATCATCGCCCAGGGAAAGTGGATTGTAGCCAGTAGGGTAACCCCTGCCTCAACAGCTCCTCCATTGGCCAATTGGTCACATACACAATCTGCCTGGGAGGAGACAAGAAAAATGTGGAATACATTTTTTTAAAAATATTTATTTAAAAACTTCCGACCTGGGATAGGGGTGTAACTGAAAAGCATGTGAATGAGAGACAAACGATCCCTAGCCATATGGCTCCTTTCATGGTTTGAATTGAATATGTCTGTAGTACTCTTTTAATTAATCATTCAGGTCCCTTGTTGTGCTGATAACACTGGCATTACCTTTACATTGCATCTATTTAGCAGAGTATCTTATCCAGGCCGACTTACAAACGGAGGTACATTTATTAGGCTAATGAGAGCAACAGTAGCGTCTGAAAAGGATATTTAACACTCTTAGACCCAGTAACAGTGCAACAGGATGTGCTATAATCGACTATACTGTTTGCATAATCAACTGTCCTGACAAACATATTCAGCTATCCTGTCCAGCATGAAATCTTAGCAGTGTCAAAACCACATTTGCAGCATAAAGCCTGTTGAAGTCCCTCTCCTTCTCAGTGTCAAATGGGGTCAGGAAACAGGTTTGAAAATGTGGTGCAACAGAGGCCTTGGAATATTAAGGGCGGGGCCAAGCTTGTACAATCCAGCCTCCAGTTCCTCCTCGTGGTTTTATTGCCTTTCCATTGATCCATATGTCTATAGTGCCTCGCTGTTGCTTTCCAGAATAAACAGAACAGCTGTCCACTGGCTTTGTGATGACTTTAAACATTCCGTATTGTAAACATGAATCCCTTTATTGTGGATTAGTGGATAAAATGTATTTTTGGGTGAGATGTATAAAGGGGAACGAGGGCGAGCAATGTGCCTTGCTAGGACTTTTTGCCCTGATGAATCAGGGCTTTTACCTCTATGGGCTGGATCAGGACCTTGGCAGTGCTGACGGGAATCCAAATCCCGGTCATTAAAATAACAAAAAAAGTGATCCCGCCGCCTCTGATTGAGCATTATAAAACTGGCCCCAGCCCCGTTTCCCATGAGCATTACACTGAAGACACTCCAGACCTCAACATGACCAAGGTAAGAGCTGCAGTGGAGAGGCCAGGAAAGACAGGGGCCAAAGGAGACTGAAGGCTTGTCTGTGAGAAAGAGACCGTAGGTGACAGACAGAGTGCTCTTAGGGCTGGGTAATTTGTAAAGAGGTGGACACCATTTTGCCACCATTTATGAACTGGAAAGGTAAAATAATTATTTTTAAGGGTTAGCTGTGTAATAATGTTGATATATATATATATAAAAGCAAGATACAAATGGTAAAGAGAACTTTATGGTGTGATCTATGGTTAGATAATTTTTACCTAAGAATCAGAAGCTTAACAGTAACTTATTTTAAAAGAAACAAGGAGGCTGGTAGGTGGTTCATCCTGTTAAGGCACTGTTCTAGTGTGTGGATGAGCCGCACAGTCTGCTATCGAATCCAGACTGTGCCAGTGCCAATTGTGACCAGCAGGGCAGGGCAACACATAATTTGCCCATGGAGGGAGGGATCATGGGTCGTCCATGGTCAATCGGGCACCCACGGTTGGCTGGTATAAAGCTGCGCACAAAGTGTCTCCCTCCGACTCATGTCTATGCAAACTTAGACTCCGGTGTGAAAACAAGTGCTGGCTGACACACATTTCGGAGGAGAGCACGTGCTTGTCCTCACTCTCCCAGATTGACAGCGGAGGTTGCAGCGAGCGTAGCTTAGAATACAATTGGGCATTCCAAATTGGGGAATAAAAAGGGGTTAAACCATAAAAAGTTGGTCTTAACAGGAACAAGGATACAAATGTATGTACCAGGTCATTAACAGTCTCTTGTGTCCATACAGAGTGCACTGCACAGCAAAAACAAATTTGATTCAACATTGAATATTTTCCTGTGTGATGTTGCCTCTCCTGTTCTACTCTTGTGAAATGTTCTGCTCTCCACTGGCTCTCAGATCATCTTCTATGAGGACAAGAACTTCCAGGGGCGCTCCTATGAGAGCGACACTGACTGCCCCGACATGCACACCCACTTCAGCCACTGCAACTCCATCCGGGTGGAGAGCGGCTGCTGGGTGCTTTATGAACGCCCCAACTACATGGGCTTCCAGTACGTGCTGACCCGGGGCGAGTACCCCGATTACCAGCGCTGGATGGGCTACAATGACAACATCCGCTCCTGCCGCATCTTCTCCTATGTGAGTAGCCCCGGGTGATCAGGTGCTCCCTTTATGATGTCATCACTATGAGACCTGTAACTGCAACATACTTCCACCTGATTGTGTCCTGTGCCATGACTGAATGTCTGATTTGGTTTGTTCTTTGAGGTAGTAGCTAGGAGGCACAGGTTCCTCAAGTTTTCCTATTGGAGCTATCTTTTTCTTCACCACACAAAGCTCACTGTCATTTAATATTCGAAGATGAAGTGCATAGCACCTGTGCAACCTTGCCATTGACCTCTCCAAAACCAGAAAAATCAAGAAAGTAAGATAGCCAAACTAATTCAAAATTAATGGCAGTCTCTGACCTGCCCTTCAGAATTGCTTGCTTGGAATAAGTCAAGCCAAATAATAAAAAAAAGTCTCTTGAGGAAGTTTAATTAAATTTGGATGTCATCCCAGCAGTTTAATGTTATTACGGTAGACCTGTGGTACAGATGAGTTATTTCTGTGAATAGAATCAGTTGTTACAGCTTGTTTCAGCGCTAAAGGGTGCTTATAGTTTCATGTTCACAAAGCAATAGCAATCACAAAGCTGGGCCATAAGGAACAATGCCATTGGCAATTACCTGCAACTTCAGCAATAGTTTCTGTACAGAATGTATCTGCTATAAAGGAAATAGTGACACCATTTCCATGGCTTCTCAACCCTGGTCCTGGAGGGCTGCAGTGCCTGCAGGGTCACTTGAACCTGGTCCTGGAGGGCCGCAGTGTCTGCAGGGTCACTCGAACCTGGTCCTGGAGGGCCCCAGTGCCTGCAGGGTCACTCGAACCTGGTCCTGGAGGGCCCCAATGCCTGCAGGGTCACTCGAACCTGGTCCTGGAGGGCCCCAGTGCCTGCAGGGCCACTCGAACCTGGTCCTGGACGGCAACAGTAACTGTTGGGATGCTCGGCCCTAGTCCCGAAGGGCTGCAGTGCTTGCAGGCCTTTTTGCTGCCAGGCAACGAACCACCGAGTAAACCATCAGTAAATCATCTTATGAACCAAAATCATTTAAAGCTGCTTCCTAGTTCTGAGAGTGTCAATGTAATGTTTGAAAAACCTGAAAATGTCATTCTTAACCTTCAGGAATGTTAGTAGTAGGAACTAGGAATGTTCTTCAAGGAAAGTAGACAGTTAGATGTATAGATGGATTTAAAAACAAACAATGCTGTATTAAGTATTTATTGATTATATCCACAATATAATAGTATCGCAATATATTTGCTTAGATTTTAATAGTAGCCCAATTTAACTCTACAACTGGTTGTCCAGCTGTGATAGGTGAAAAGGGCTGCAACCCATTCACTCCATGATGCAGGTGGTACTACTCTGACAATTCAGAGTGCCCCCGACCCAGACCCCTGAAGCCCTCTGCTGTCTGCGCCTTGTCTTCGCAGGCCAGCGGCGGGCCTTACCGCATGCGCATCTACGAGCGCTCGGACTTCCAGGGCCAGATGATGGAGTTCAGCGACGACTGCGAGTCGGTCCAGGACCGGTTCCGCATCCGTGACATCTACTCCTGCAAGGTGATGGAAGGCTACTGGACCTTCTACGAGCATCCCAACTACAGGGGGCGCCAGTACTTCATGAGGCCCGGCGAGTACAGGAAGTTCAGCGACTGGGGTGCTACCTGTGCCACCACAGGCTCCTTCCGCAGGATCACCGATTTCTAACCCCCACCCCCAAAAGCCTTCACCACTCCCCTCCCCCTATTTTTTGGCTTGTCAATAAAAGGAGATTCTAAATACAGATGTGTGTGAGGGTTTCTTTCGGCATCTACGAGAGAGAATGCATTTAGCAAACATGGGTCTGATTCTGATATATATACCTAGACCTGAAAGCACCCCCTCGGCCAAGCCAAGTTACTGAAGCCCCGGAAGTAAGATTGTGTTACACATGGCCGTTAGGGCAAACGCTGAGCTTCCCATTGAAACCAATGTTAAACTTTGCAGGCTTTAAACTTCCATGATTATATTGAGATTTTGCCCTTTCTTATTCACCTTCAACAGTTATTCACCTATATAATTAGAGGTAGCTAATGAACTTTTATGTCCGTGACAATGCAGCCATTTCACTTGCGGTGGGCAGGTGATAAATAAGTATTGATCAGCTAGCCAGCTGCAGGTAAGTGCTAAGGAATAGACGCATTAAGGCTTGTTTGCTAGGTGACTTTAAAACAAACAAATAGAAAGCCACGCTAATTTGAATACAGTAATGATAACTACCTCTGCCCCATCGTTGGATTAAGTTTCACAATCAACTGCCAGTTGCTGGGTCACACGCACGCTCAAAACCATCAGTTGGGGGATAGTTGTTTTATATGCCTTATACAGTACAATGTTTTTCAGAAAACTAATATCAATCAAAGTAGGTTTAATATAGTGCTATAACTTTACAAAGTGTTGTGCCTGTAACTGCAGAACTCTAGAAGGAGATAGTAATATTTTTTTGTTTGGAAATTATAACCACAACAATAACTTGTGCAAAAATAAATGTGTGCATAAATATACAGTATTATAAATGACTGAATTGTAATCAACTTCACTCTCCTATGTCTTGGCTCTCTGTGCATTTTGGCAGGGTGCAATTCCAGTATGGTACAGTAGGTGGCGGAAATGTTCAGTAAAAATATGATCATGCGCAGTACTACTGAGTGTGAGGCGTACAGATTATTTAGAATGGAATGTCAATTATAAATCAATAAGGGTACATATTAATTACATTTTTCATTTTAAAACATAGAAAAGGGTCTAATGTATATTTTATATTCAGCATTTTTAAGAGATCAAAGCCAAAGTAATTAAACAAACAAAACACATTAGATTGTTTTATAATAACCAAAATAGTGATTGATTGATACACTTAGGTGTTATTCATTGTGTCTGCTACAACTAGTTGGAGAAGCATTTTACAAAAATGATGTAACAACAAAACAATGGAATATCTCAGAGCCCAGTTCACTCAAGGGCATACAGAGCATAGAACTCTAACACTGTGCCTTCTGGGTAATGTATTGTTTTTGAGGACTGTAATCCTCCTAGTGTGTCATATGTTGGGGAATGTATTGTTTTCATCTCCATTCCTGTCCCCAGGAATGTCCTTTCTCTCCATATCTCTCTATCCAAAAGCTACCTGACACATTATGTTCCATTTTATTTATTTCCCTGTGGTAATAGGAAGACACAGCCTTCCTCCACACCGAGATAACGTGCTGACTGATGCCTTTGGCGATGTTTCCATGGCATCATCCCAACATGTGGTGGACTGGTCCATGCCAGGCTATGGTGAATAATGTTGCCAGACAGATAAAAGGACTTGTTGGTAAAGTTGCCAAAGAGAAAAGGGTTCAAAAGCCAAATGGCAAAAGTGCTCTGTGTCACACAGGCACACATCCAATTTTCCAATCAAATTTAAGATGTACTCACAACATGTGTTTATAATTACAGGTTGAAAGAGAAAGCTGGCACTTTTTAGATGGCCCTTGATGGCACTGTGCTTTTTATGCCCTACAACACTTACAGGTCAATTCAGGCCAATGTACTCCTTTGTAAGTATGTACTGTATATTACATATACTTATGTATATGTATATTACATAATAATTGTATAATTTATTATATATTGCTTTTTACAAGCGTACCTCCCACTGGTGATAACTATATAACCTACCCTGGGGAAAATAATATTTATATCAAGAGGACAAATATTCTGTTAACCGGATATATCACTTTCAATAAACCCTATTCTCCTCCTCCCGCTCCCTGACAACCTGAACTAATTAATGGGGACTGTATGTGAAGCAGACACTGGGGGGAGGGTATTTAAAAATGATTGACATAAGGACTCAATAAGCCAATGGGGTCCAGAATGCTGTGGTCGTTGCTAGAAGCCGTGGTGACAGTGACAGTGACTGGCAGAGGCCGTAAGACATCTGTAAGGTTTATGCTGACTCCAATCTGTCCTGATTTGAATGACAAAACTGTGGCGGTCAGAGATTTCCCGTCGGAGCGTATATAAGGAGGTTCTGGCCTGCCTGTGGAAGCACAACGAGAAACTCCATCTACAGCAAACATGGCCAAGGTACCTGCTTCCAACATCCACACACACACACACACACACACACACAGAGCTGAAACACACACACACTGCTCAAACACACACACACACACACTCAAACATACCAACACACACACAGCTGAGACACTCCAACATCCACACACACACACAAACACAGTGCTCAAACACACACACACACACACACACACACACACAGAGCTGAAACACACACACACTGCTCAAACACACACACACACACACACTCAAACATACCAACACACACACAGCTGAGACACTCCAACATCCACACACACACACAAACACAGTGCTCAAACACACACACACACACACACACACACAGAGCTGAAACACACACACACACTGCTGAAACACACACACACACTCAAACATACCAACACACACACAGCTGAGACACTCCAACATGCACACACACATACACACACTGTTATGTTTTGCCATGTTTGTTCTGTTTGTTTTTGTATTTTATTATTTTTCTCATCATTACGGTTCATTCACGTCTGTTTCCCCGTCTGTCTGTGTTCCTTGTTTTTCGATAATCCACTCCTCGTCTTTGTTATTGCACTATTCGGGTGATTTCGACTTTATGGGTTTTCTGCTTTATTTTCCTATCTCGTTTACTTCCTTCTTTCTTTCTAAACACTCTGTATATATTAGTTAGATGTATATAGTACTAATATACTAACATTAGGGATTTAGATTAAGTTACTAACATTACTAATTACTAATTATCTCACGCTTCTATCTACTGCTATAATTCTCTCTCTCGTTTTCCTATCCCTGTACGCTCCTCTCCCCCTTCGCTTAACCTGCACGCAGATTCTTTCCTTTGCTCTACTCCCCTTCGAACTGGGAGTTCGAAGGGGAGTCGTTTAACCAGGTCGTTTTATTTCCATGTGTTTATGTGCTTCCCAGTCCGTGTCTTTTGTCTCCCCTCGTTATTGTATTAGTGATCCCTATCGTTCTCACCTGTGTTCTTGCCCTTCTTCCCTCCCAGTCACACCTGATTCCTATTGTGTTTTCCTTCCCCGCTTGTATTTAAGTTTTGTGTCTGCTCTCAGTATTTGTCAGAACGTTAATCATCATTCACTGTGCCGATTGTGTGTAAGCCAGAGTTTGTTTGTATTTTCCGAGACACCCCTTCTGTTTGACTTCGAGTTTTGCCTTCCAATTTTGTTTGTTTGCCTTTCTGATTATTTGGTTTTGACTTTTGTATTGCCTTTTTGACTACTCTTTTGGATTTTGTACTTTTCCTAACTCTGACTATCGGCTTTTGAACCTTGCCTGGTCATTAAACGTTCCTTTACTGCCTTATCCTGGTCTGCGTCTGGGTCCCTGTTCGGTACCTCACACACACACACACATGCTGCTCAAACATACCAACACACACACAGCTGAGACACTCCAACATGCACGCACACACACACTGCACAAAAACACCAACACACACATATACTGGTTAAGCACACCAAAACCCCTGCCTCCTGGATTCACACACATACATTGCTCAAGCACAGCAAAACAGCAACACATTTCTGCTGTAGGTACCTGTGACAGTTAATCTGCCAATGACTAACCGCAGCTGTTTTTAATCTCCTCAGATCATCTTCTACGAGGACAGTAACTTTGGTGGACGCTACCATGAGTGCATGGGCGACTGTTCCAACCTGCACTCCTACTTCAACCACTGCCACTCCATCCGGGTGGAGAGCGGCTGCTTCATGATCTATGACCGCTCCGACTACATGGGGTTCCAGTACTTCCTGAGGAGGGGAGAGTACTCTGACTATCAGCAAATGATGGGAATGACAGATTGCGTCAGGTCCTGCCGCATGGTCCCCATGGTAACAACAGCCCATATCCCTGGCAGCACATTGAAATACTTACATTTACATTATGCATCTACAAGTGCGTAACCTGCGTAGCACTCCTATCATCTGCTGACTGAGGTGTCAATGTGTAGCGTTAGTCTGTTCAAATCTAGAACAAACAAACAACAATAGTTTTTTTTCTTTCCCGCGTGCACCATGTGACACCATTCATCAGTACAAGCTAGGCCAAAATGTCTGAATTAACTGCTAACTCTAAACCACAAAAGGGCAGCTAGGACTCTTCTATGAAAATAGGGCAGTAGATTTTCTATGTTATTTAATATGGGTATCTTCACTTACCTGTCTAAAGACTAACCAGCACTGTGATTAGCCTAGTCTTGAAGACCCCAAAGGGTCTCTGCCTCTACTACATCACCTGGGAAAGTATTCCATGCTCTCTGTGTGAAGCAGAGCCCACAGATACAATGTGTTAAGTAATGTTAGCGTGCTAGATAATACGGTAAGATTTTCGAACTTAGCTAGCTAAATTACTTGTATAGGGTATAATCAACCCTAGTTCTTCAAAAACTCTTAGATCATCAGTTTCTGCTGCCTTACTTGCCTTAAGGTTTTGTCACTTTTCTAGTAGCTCACCATCCTTTATCTCAATGCATATTGTTGCTTAATTACTCTAGGTATATGCAAAATATATACAAACACATTTTCTTAAATGTTCTGTGCCCTCTGTTCGGATTTTGGAAAAATGAATAAACTTAAAATGTGTATGCCTAGTTAAATCATCAAAGTACATATTAATCAGGGAAACCTCATTGGAAGAAAAGCTAGTGTAAACACAGTGCCTGCAGGAGAGTCCGGTGCCATCGCATTATGGAGCAGATGAAGGTTCTGTCCCGCATGATCAGTCAAGCATCTGAGAAAGTCCACGGTTCTATTCATTTAATGAAGTTAGACACCCATCATTGAGTTGTACATAGATCTCTACCTGAAGACCTTAACGATTTTCTCTGTTTGGCCCCCTTCACAGCATCAAAGTTCCTTCAGGATGAGGCTGTACGACCGTTATGACATGGGGGGTCAGATGATGGAGCTGATGGACGACTGCCCCAACTTCATGGAGCGCTTCCACATGTCCGACATCCACTCCTGCAACGTGATGGACGGCCACTGGCTGTTCTACGACCAGCCCAACTACAGAGGCCGCATGTACTACATGAGGCCCGGAGAGTACCGGAGGTACAGCGACTGGGGCGGCATGAGCTCCAGGATCGGCTCCATCAGGCGCATCATGGATTACTGAACGCGGCTCCTTTCCTCTCCTCACTCAGGGAATTCAGTCCTGTCTGTCAGTTGACTTTACTTGAAATACCACAGCATTGTTTGCTGCTCAGCTTTTTTCACACGCTGAATAAAATGGTGCCTGTCCGTTAAGTGTTTTCAGTTTTGTTCTTGCTGTGTGACTGGGGGGGGAGGTGCTCTCACACAGGCACTCCAATACCTGCACATAACAGCATATTATACGGGGACACTGCATCTCACAGGGGGAAATATCCCCTCATAATACTACCCACAACCCACAGCATCTCATTAGGAGAGACTAAAATCCACACTATCCAGTGTCTGACTCAGGGACCCACACTGCACATCATTGAAATAAACCAATCGATCAACAAGAAGATTTTAGAACATTTTACCTACAGTTCTTCTCTCCTTGCAAATAATTTTTAATAATAATTTTTTACGTTAAAAAAGAATAAGTAATGTGTTATACACATATGATTTCTGCATTTCAGATACAAATGTAACTGTGTTACCATTATCAGAATCCTGATAGAATCCTTCAAATTGTAATTTTAGGTGCTTTTATCTTTACTGGACTGATTAGAGAAACCTTGGACTTGGTGTATGGACTTTTACAATCTACCATTTTAGAGGGCACTTTTGAGAGAAACTTGTAGCAACAACTATAGTAACTACAGGAGTGGTGTATTCATATAGGAACTTTCTTTTGCTACCTTCTAAAGATGAGCATCCACAGAACATTTAATTAAATTCCTGTGGCCCCTTTGCTACGCTACTGTATTACAGTTCCCTCCATAACATTCATGTGCACCCTTGTTTTGATTCGTTATTGTTTTTATCTAAACACCCCGATCTTATAAACCAATTCATAGAACAATCAACAGTAAAGATAAAACATTTGCAACATGTGCATGAGTAGTCTACTGAGTAATGCATTGCTGAAGTGCAATGAGGTGATGGTATTTTTAATTTGCTTTAGATGCAATGTAATGTAACCCGTTCCTCGCAACTGTGAAATGTGTCCTATATCCAGCAAATAACCAAGGGGGTGTTCTATCTTAGCTAATGTTAGCTGGCGAGGCTCATGCTAGGAAAATATTACACTGCTAAAATTCAGGATTATACAGCTTGTTATGTGTTGAGTTTCTTTAATAATCGTTTCAGAGAATTAGGAGGGGAGAGTTGTCAACCGTATGTTGACGCTACTGTAACTAGGGCTGTTCCCGACTAAAACAAATATTGGTCGACCAACAGTTTTTCCGATTGGTCGAAACTTTTACATTTATATATACAGTATATATATATATATATATACACTACCGTTCAAAAGTTTGGGGTCACCTGCTGGAAACTATTTTTATCTCATAATTGACAATGCTTTACACCGTATACATTTCTGTAAATACTTTAAAATGACAAAAAACACATGTAACAATGAACAAAATGAACATCAAAGAAATGTTCGAGAAAATTATCTTGAAAATTGAATCTTGGATTCCTCAAAATAGTCACCCTTTGGCGTGAGAATAGCCTCACAAACAGTGGCCATTCGGTTAATAAGTTTTAGCAGGAAATCACCCGACATGTTTTCCCAGCTATCCTGCAGCAATTCCCAGAGAAACTTGTGGGTTGCTTTGCTTTGACTCTTCCGTTCCAGTTTGTCCCATACAAGTTATATGGGATTGAGGTCTGGACACTGGGCAGGCCAGGTCTTTAGTTTGAGTTGTTGTTCACATTCCTCCTTCACCAGATAGTTCTTGCACAACTTCAAGGTGTGTTTCGGGTCGTTATCTTGCTGAAGAATGAAGGAGTGCCCGATTAATCATAGTCCAGATGGAAGGTGACCCCAAACTTTTGAACGGTAGTGTATATATATCACACACCCTATTTAAATCAATCAATCAATCAATCTTTATTTTTGTATAGCGCCATTTACAAACAGGTTGTCACACAGCGCTTCACAATTGGCATTTTCCAGAGGGAATAAAAAAAACAGAAAACCATTGGAACCAATGTGGGAGACTGGAAAATTATTCCCTGACCCCTTAAAAGGCGGTCGAAATGAACTCCTGGAAAATTGTGGGTTACAGAGAAAAACAAAACAAATAGTCCTTGAGGCTCATGAGGCTTAACCGGAATGGCATTCTAAGTGTAGGGGTGGGGTGGACCTCATCCCTCCAGATACCAGGGCAGGGCGGGGGATGGAACCAGCAGCTAGGGTCCGGGCCAGCGGCATCCGGCTAACACATGGCAGGGGTGAGGGGTTGACTCTGGGGCAGGTGAGCTCCGGGCAGGTGCCACGAAGCCGGGGAGAAAAGAGGAAAGGTGCAATTATGACTATGATAAATATCACACCGGATCAGGGGAAAGAGTAGAGTGATAACACTTTTGCACCAGCAGAAGTAATCTATTTATTGACAAAATTATCTGCATAAATGGCATACATGTATTACTCATGTAAAAATACAGAGAATGCATATGGTAGTAATTTATGAGAAAGTACATATACCATGCATTTAGAGAACATACAAATCATGGAATGTACAGAAGAATTGGTGCCTTTTCATGATACAAAATAGGTTTGGAAAATATATAAATGCATGCACACAAATGGCCCGCGGCTGCTGTGGGCAACTTGTGAATGCTTTGAACCGAGATAGCATCAAAGTCAACAGGAAAAAAAACTATTCTGTGTCAATGGCAGGAAAACCACAGAATTAGCTATAACAAGCATGTGTCAAGATTAAGTACATAGGAGAAAAGATATATCGGTTGTACGATTAATAATAATAATAATAATAATAAATTCAATTTATATAGCGCCTTTCAAAAAAGAACCCAAGGACGCTTTACAGTAGAGGACAGACACAGACACAAGACACAGAACGGAGACAACAGAACGGAGACAACACAGGAACCACAGAAACTAAACAAAGGTTATAGTGAACAGATGGGTTTTGAGGGCGGCCTTGAAACTGTCCAGGGTTGGGGCTTGGCGAATCTCTATGGGGAGAGAGTTCCAGAGGGTGGGTGCTGCCACACTGTAGGCTCTGTCCCCAAAGGTTCGTCGGCTGGTGCGGGGGGTGGAGAGCAGACCCGTGTCCGAGGACCGCAATCTCCGAGATGGAGTATGATGGTGGAGAAGGTCAGACAGGTACTGGGGGGCAAGGGCATGGAGGGATTTGTAGGTGAGAAGGAGGAGTTTATAGGATATGCGAGACTTGACCGGAAGCCAGTGGAGTCGGATGAGAGTGAACTAAGTTACATCCAAACTGTCATGTACTGGATGTCTGATATCCTTTACCAGTAGGCTCTCGTGGAATTGGTAGAGCTAATGCCATAGGGCCACACTGCCATGAGATTTTAAATTGGTAAGTTATAGCATTTGACACCATCTCCATATTTGGACATCAATGTCTGAGTCACTCTGAGGTACAGTGCTTCTGTGAAGTATTGAACATAGATGAACACTCTAAAGTTACGTTCTGCTTCCCCCCTGTTATTACAGAGCAGATTTCAGGATGCCACGGTCTTATAAACGGAAAACAGAGAGAGCATCAAACTCCCTTGATGATCTGAAAAGAGCAAATGAAGAAGTAGGGCAAGGGAGATCGATAAGATTAGTTGCAAAACAGTTTAAGATTGACCGAATTACTCTGAAATTATTCATTCAGAAAATAAAGGATGGAGAGTCAGCATCTGTAAGACTTTCAATATTGCATATGGTGTTTGACACTACCATGGAGCTAGAGCTTGCCTGCCATATTAAGAAGTTGTCTAACCAGTTCCATGGGCAAAGTCCTCTGAAATGTAGAGAGCTGGCTTATGAATATGCAAAGCATATGAAAATGCCAGAAAGCTAATGTGAAAATGCCAGAAAGCTGGTCCAGAGATGAAAGAGCAGGTCAGTTTTAGAAGTAATAGAATGAAAAGGCAATATTTAATTGACAAAACCAAACATTTCCATGATACTAATCTAAGTCAACTGCTATTGACAGGATGATGATCATTTTATGGAATGTCACCATATGTCATGCCGCACACACCACAGGCAACATCACTGGGAAGGGCCACAGCTTTTAATAAGCATTTGTTTTATAATTTGGCTTCAGTGATGGATGAATAGATGGATAAAAACTGCCCATTTATGATGTGTTTAACTAAATATATTACTTTTCATTTTAGATTCAAGTTCCCGCCAAACATGATCTATAACATGAATGAGAGTGGCATCACAAAATGTGCAGTCTCCAAAACAAATAGTGATGGAGAAGGGGAGAAAACAAGTTGGTTCAGTGACATCAGGAGAGCACTCACTGGCTCATCTTACCGCATGCATGGGGTAAGTTGAGCCAGTCTGAGACATTTATTCTATCTGTTCAATTGATGCAAATAAAAACAAATGAAGACATTTAAACTTTTTTTCAGACAGCATATCTATGAAACTATTTAAGCTAAACAGGAGGTGTTGGTTTCCAAAGAGGCACAGCACCTTAAGGTTTCAATTGGAATCAATATTGCAAAGAAAAAAAATAATGAAAAAAGTAAAAAATGGCACATCTTACCCCGGTCTCCCCTATCGCAAGACTGGGCACACATATTTATCACTCTCTCTCTCTCTCTCTCTCTCTCTCTCTCTCTCTCTCTCTCTCTCTCTCTCTTCTCTCTCTCTCTCTCTCTCTCTAACTTTAGTATATACTAGTTTAATGTTTTGTGTCTCTACACATTTAGATTTTCTCGTGTTTTCTTGTTTGTTGTTTTCTTTAGCTTTATTATCTAATAGTTTAGTGTTTTGTATCTCTACACATTTAGATTTTCTTGTGTTTTCTGGTTTGTTATTTTGTTCCTTTGTTTTTTGATCTCTCGTTGTTTGTCCCTCCCAGTTTAGTTAGATTATTACTTTGGTTTTTGCCCTTGTTTTTCTCTAGTCCTCCTTTTTGCACGCATTGTTCTTTTTTTGTCTCCTTTTCTCCCTCTCCCCATCATCCCCACGCCTGGGTCCAATTCCCCCCTGGTCCCCCTAACACTACCTATCAAATTTTGTGTCAGTGTGTTTTTGATCATAAATGACACTGAGCTAAAGCTCAGCAGAAAAACTATTTCCCCGTTTAACACGGATGACAAAATGCTACCTGTCAGTTGTCACAAATTCTGTTGATTTAGAGAGAAGTGTCTTCTTATGGGCAAGTTTTCATACATCTTTGTCAAGCCATGAAATAAGACACGGCAAAGCAACTGACGATGACATTCGACATTCGACCCTATTTAGGGGGGCTAAAGCCCCCCTGTCTTTTATCTCAGCCCCCCTGAAAATGTTGGGGAATGTAACAGTGAATTAATAAAAAATGTAGGCTTGTGCAATGTGTACATCTCAAATTCTCATTGGAGGCTGAGCCCCCCTAAAGGTGAAATCCTAGAATCACCCCTGCTGAGTGATGATTTAAAAAAGTTAAACCATAATATTCCCCTAATACAAATATGAAGGAAACATCTTTCGGGATGTCTCTATTCATAAATGAAAGGCTTCTTTGCAAGAGATGCTCTGGTGCTCTGAAGGTGAATGTGGGTAACAGACAAGGGAAATGGATGCTTAGACTGGACTGGACAGTCTATCTGGGGGAAACAGGAGGTTTCATGGGGAAAGGTTCCCATAGCCTCTGACAACATGACAAAAACACAACATGAGAAACAGGAGGCAGTATCACACAGTTCAGCATCACACAGTTCAGGGTTTAATGTTATTTCCTGAAGAGTACGATACCATAAAATCACTTTTTAAAAATGCATGATGACACATTGGCATTTTTTTTCTCACAAGGAAGTAGGGATCTTTGGTGGTAATGTGTTATAAAACTACTGTACATAACTGAAGTCTTGGAAATGCAGAATGACCCCCCAACCCCCTGGAAAATGATTGTTAGTAAATAAAAGGAAAAAAATATTAAGATGACGATCATTTTATGCTTTCATATGTGGAATGCTTTTACCTGTGTCGATACTATAATGTATGTTGACCTTCACTGTTGTCTGTTGTTATTGCAAAAGGCCAAATTATTTTCCACATGAATTGAATTTTAATTGAAATGGTTGATGGACTTGATGATTATGAAATGCTTTTCCACGGTCATGGCAGAGAGTCAAAGGGCTAAACACAGCAGAAGCTCTCGCTCCAAAACAAGCTCAACCAATTGCTGGGAGTCTTGCGGCTGTGAGTCTTTGTGAAAAAAAGTGCAAGCATACCAAAAGGCTTTGTGTTTGCGATGGGAAAACAAAGCTTCTCCGTCAACCGAGAGCCCAGAACATTTCTCTTTCTCCTCTTTTTTTGGAACTTTACAGATAATTATCTCTTTAGGACTACACAAGGGTAAAAAATTCTGGTGGAATTAGAATATGAATGGGGGAGGTGGGGTGCAGAGTTTGCACTTCACTTTCAATATATATACCACAGGTGGAGTTCTCAAACCACTGGGCAGAGGCAAGACAGTCAGAGAGAATCAACAAAAGCCAACCAGGACAAAATGGGAAAGGTAAAGTGCTACAAACAAATCAGCTGAGATCTAAACTTTTCTCCATGTCTTGAGTGGCCTAAATAACCTAAATAGGAGACTAAATAGCAGTAATTACTATTTGTTCTAAATTAAATACTTGTTGTGCTGCTTATTAATATGATATTCATTTAGTTTTTTTAAATGTATCGATGTGAACATTTCCTTTGTCACCACTGCAGATCATCTTCTACGAGGACAGGAACTTCGGCGGACGCTCCCATGAGTGCATGAGCGACTGTGCTGACCTGCACTCCTACTTCCACCGCTGCAACTCCATCCGGGTGGAGAGCGGCTGCTTCATGCTCTATGAACGCCCCAACTACATGGGCCACCAGTACTTCCTGAACCGCGGGGAGTACCCTGACTACCAGCGCTGGATGGGCATGTCTGACTCCATCCGCTCCTGCCGTATGATCCCCATGGTGAGTGCCTGTGTGTCTGTGGAGGGGTTGGAGCACAGGCCAAAGCTCTCCCGCTTCTTCGTAGCAAGCATTCGGTAATCTCTCTCACAGCCCAATGAGTCCTCAGTAGTCATCCCTGTGGTACAATGTGTCAGTGTTGGTCAAGTCAATCTGTACTAACTGTGGAAAGAATATCTGCAAGGAGAACAGTAAAGTATCTCTCCATCTCCCTCCATTCCTCTGCAGCTATCACATGGCTAATGGGACATAATTAATGTTTCTTATATATGCAGACATACATATGTAGGCCTACATTATATCTTTAAGTATATACATATAAACATGGTGCAAATAACTAATTGAAAATCCAACATTTTGGTCTGCCGAAGGTGACTTCAAACGCCTTTCTAGCCTTTCTGATGCCAATGTAAAATATTAACAGGCTAATTTACTTTTATTTTCTCATCATTGAAAAATAGATGAGGGGGTCCCACAGAATGCGCATCTATGAAAGGATGGAGTTTGGAGGTCAGATGATGGAGCTGATGGACGACTGCCCCAACATCATGGACCGCTTCCGCTTCCCCGACATCCACTCCTGCAACGTGATGGACGGCCACTGGCTGTTCTATGACCAGCCCAACTACAGAGGCCGCATGTACTACATGAGGCCCGGAGAGTACCGGAGGTACAGCGACTGGGGCGGCATGAGCTCCAGGGTCGGCTCCGTCAGGCGCATCATGGATTACTGAACGCGGCTCCTTTCCTCTCCTCACTCAGGGAATACCGAATTCCAGACTCTCACTTGACTTGACTTGAAGTACCACTGCAAGACAATTTTTATAAAATTTTACTTGAATTCATGGAAAACACGTTAACCGATTCAAATAATGCAATAAATATCAAAATTGGAGAAAATACATGTTGTATTTGTTTAACTTATTGATTTAAAAATATTATTTGATATCATATTATATATGTTTGACTTATAAGGAATTATCACGTTATTACAGAACGGGTCAAGAGTTGATGGGGCCTCCCAGGTGGTCTAGTGGTTACAACGTTCGACACTGGCCACTGCGACCAGGGTTCGCTTCCACAGACCGCGCCAGAGTCGGCTCTGGCCGGGAGTGCCACCGGGGGGCGGCAATTCGCTGTCCGCCCCAGGGAGGGGGGAGGGAAGCCGACATGAAGTTTGCTGCATACAGGAGTGGCTTTGGAGTACCGGAGTTACAGTCAACAGCTTGGCGAGTGCCGTCTCAGAGGAGGACACGATACTTTGCCCGTGTCACTGCCGGTCACAATGCTATGGCAGCGAACTCACAATACAAGGGCAATACGATTGACATGAAAAACAGAGGGTGTAATTGGCTACTAAATTAGGGACAAAATCTGAAACAAATTATTTAAAAAAAAGAGTTGATTCAAAACCTACTGTGATACTGATACTTAAGAATATTGATTCCCGATTTAATAAGAATTGCTAGAAGGAAACGAGCACTGTATGGATGAAATTGAAAGTTTGGTGAATTAAAATATAAAATTGATAGATCTTAGAATTTGTATTAAGCCAACAGTTAGGGGGGAAATGTGTAACAAATTGTCTACATGTGAATCAATTTTGGAAAGAAAAGAATGGCACCTTAGCTCTAGAGATGTGCAGACCTAGCTATAGTTGTAGTCGTGTCATATCCCTTACATCTATCATCATAGTCAGATACAGTTGTAGTAATCAGGTTATAAAAACCTGAAGTACACAAAATTTTGCTAGTCAGCACACCCCTATTAGCTGCATTACAAAATCAACCATTCTCATGTGCAAATGATTAAGATTTCTCTGACTGTGCCATGTGGGATTTGCTGTAATCACATCACCGCATTTTTCCTGACAAAAAAGCAGGAAGCACCTGTCTCTGTGGTTGTTTTGTGCGTGAGTACAAGTGATTATTCTAAGCGCTCTAAGGTAAATTCGCTGCAATATCCTAATGGTAATGTAGCTTAATGATAGGGACGTGTTTAACATGGATCCTCTTTCACACATGATTTAATTCGCCGCAAGGCGCAGCAGTTGAGGCTCGCTAACATTTGGAAACCCTGCCCATTCTTTCGTTTCTTGGTGCTGAGTAATGAAGAAAAAAAATACATCAATATACAAACCTTACCTAAAATCATCAAACCCAGACAAGCAGTGAACAAGCATGAAATAAAAGTGAAAAAATACATTGTATTAAGACGGCGCCATTGTGATTGAAAGGCTGCCTTCCATACTTAAATAAATACATTTATATAGCACTTTTCAAGCATACAGTACAAAATGCTTCACATTGGTATTTTGCTCAAAATGTAGATTTGGATGAAAAAATCACTCCTAGTTTTCTTAGATGCAAACTTTATATTGGGAGCCAGTGGCCTGAGAGTCAACCGAAAATGATCAGAGATAGGCTCAGGACCAATAATTAGAACTTTTATCTGAGCTTGACTGTTCAACTTGCTCCAATCATATAGGTTCACTGAATGATACAGCTGAGTGTCGTACATACTCGCCTTTATCACTGGATCCCCATCGCAGCACGCATCAGATTCAAATCACTGGTGCTTGCTTTTCAAGCGGCTAGAGGTACTGCTCCCCCATACCTCCAGTCACTCATCACTCCCTACACCCTCTGGCATCCCTCCGGGCACCTGGCCTCTTCTCTGTCATGACCCCTCGGTGGTGGAACGGCCTTCTGCAATCGGTCAGGACTGCGGAATCACTTGCGATCTTCCGCAAGAGACTCAAAACCCACCTTTTCAGACTCCACTACCACTGAATTCTGTACATCTAGCTAATTGTCATCGCCACTGCCTACTTGCTCAAAACAAAATGTGCTTCAATTGTGTTGTGATCAATTCTTGTGTTTATCTAACCTTTTTGAATGCACTGTGTCGTATGGATAAGTGTGTCTGCTAAATAAATAAATGTAAAAGGATATACATGTAAGCAAATGTAATTGAAAAGGAAATAAATGCAAATGTCCTACCAAGTGAAAACCACAGTCTCTGAGCCATGTATGGAACATGGATTGTTAACAGTTATCAGTATCACATGGTTATACAGTTGTACTTAGCTGATGGTGTAAAATGCTCTGTGTTCTGATGATAGATGACTAGTCTCAACTCCAGATCTCTGATAGAGTGTCTGGATAACTTTATTAATTTCCCTCAAAGTTAGGCAGAGTGATACCATATTTGAGTGATATGACGTTAATGGACTGACACTAAGGACTAGGTTTCAGTGTGGAATTATGAGTAAAAGAACAGAGTAAAAAGTGAAAAGCAGGAGAGAAGGGACTGCTGAATGACTGAAGCTAAGCAGATGATGGCTTGGTCAACACTTGGATGCGTGACATCATAGGAAAACAAAGATGCTGGAAATGGTGTTGGTTGTTCTGAAGAGGGCAGACTTCTCTCTCAACCAAAAAAACAACAACAACACCATAGTGATGAGGACACTGCTCTAGGAGACACCATCTTTTGCATGAGACATTAAACCGGGGTTGTGATTCACTGTGGTCATTAAAAATCCCATGCCATTTATCGCAAAGAGTAGGTGGTGCCCTGGTCAAATTCCCATCATGGCTCTGCTACCAAGCTGCCACCTATTCATACCACAGTTTAATTGGATCAATAATTCCCTGTCTCTCCACCTAAGCTAATGTGTAGTGAGCGTCCTAGCGCAAAATGGCTGCCATGCATCACCTACACTACCGGTCAAAAGTTTTAGAACACCCCCATTTTCCAGTTTTTACTGAAATTTAAGCAGTTCAAGTCCAGTGAATAACCTGAAATGGTACAAAGGTAAGCGGTAAACTGCCAGAGGTTATAAAAAAAGTTTAGGTTACCAAAAACTGAAAAATAATGTAAATTTCAGAGTTATAAAAAAGGCCCTTTTCAGGTTAACAGGGTTAACAGTCACTCAGGGTGCAAGTCGCCAACTCTGGATCCAGCAAAAGAGCCCCAGACCATCACGCTTCCTCCTCCGTGTTTAACAGTTGGTGTCACACACTGAGGAACCATCCTTTCACCTACTCGACGGCCTACAAAAACCTTTCAAACTTTCAAGATTTCAAATTTTGATTAATCGGTCCATAAGACCTTCTTCCAGTCTTCAGTAGTCCACTGGCGGTGCTTCATGGCCCAGGCAAGCCTCTTTTTCTTATTTTGCCATCTTAGAAATGGCTCTCAGAAACGTGTCTTCTGATTTTGTTGTGGCTTTGGGTCTGCCAGACCTCTTCCTGTCAGAGTTTCCTCCAGTTTCCAAGTGCCTTTTGATGATGTAGGAAACTACTCACTGCCAAAAAATGTACATTATTTTTCAGTTTAGTTTTTTTTTACCTCTGGCAGTTTACCGCTTACCTTTATTCCATTTCAGGTTATTCACTGGACTTGAACTGCTTACATTTCAGTAAAAACTGGAAAATGGGGGTGTTCTAAAACTTTTGACCGGTAGTGTAGGTGAGTGCTACACATTGGTATTGGTTGAAGTGAGTTTCCCCCTTCACTGTAAACTGCTTTGGGTTCCTGAGAGGTGCTACATAAATGCAATCCACCATCATCATCATCATCATCATCATCATCATCATCATCATCATCATCATCATAATCATATAAATAATCATGTTTGCCAATGTAACTTGCCACTGGCTGTTCTTCATCCTGGCTAATTCTATTACTGCCACTGTCTTTAATCAATTTACCAGCTAGCCAGCAAACTTCAGCAACATTTTACATGCAATATTACTGGCAATGAAATATGAGTTTGTATCTTTGAAACTATGATGAGACCAAGACCTCTTTGTGTGTGCGTGTTTGCGCGTGCATGCATGTCTGTGTGCATGCATGTGAGACCAAGATTGTGTCCAAAACCCAAAACTCATTAATACAGTAAATGAAGGCCCGGTCTCCCCCATCAATGCTGTTAACCACTGATCACCATTTCATCCCATCAAAGCCATTCCATCATTTATTATTAGCTATACAAATATTGAAGATGCTTTTTCAATGATAAAAAAAATAATTGGGTTGTTCACACAATGATCAAATCACACTTTGGCTTAGATGCTTGCATTCACGAACACCCATTCAAAAAAGATGTCAGGTAAGGTTTAAGATGATGATAGGGTTTGAATAAACGAACACGTCTGAATGTCTAAATGACAACGGACAGGCAACCCTGGTGGAGAACCAAAAGTAAAAGAGCAAGACAAAAGCCCTGATGCAGAGGTTAAGCGGGTATGGTCATCTTTTCGTTTTGAGTCTTTGTTGTGAAAATAATGCCCGCCTGCTAAAAAAGTCTTTGTGCTGCAGAACTCTCTCCATGAGCCCTGGGCTGGTCATCCTGAGAGACAAAGACCACCTTATGGTTCCCTTTCCCCTTTTTTTAGAAGTTTTATACATAATCATCTGTTTTGGATGAAATGATGACACAGTGGCAAAGATGCTTTGGGTGCTTTATGCTATGAATGGCATGTGCAAAGTCTGCACTTCGCGGCTATAAATACCGCAAGTGGAGTGCTCAAAGGACACAGCATAATCAAGCAAAGCAAAGGCATCACCATACAAAGCAAAATGGGAAAGGTAAACCTACACTCAACTGCACACAGTTCCACAATCTTAAGTAGCCATCTAGCGAAAGTATAATACATTTCTTATTTCGTATTTTTATAAAGTCTATCTGAACACAACAAGCCGATGTTAGCATTGGCTTGTTGTATCCAGTGTGTGTTTTGTTGGTTTGTGTGTGGTTAACACAATTTATGCCTTTGGTTTGGAATGCAGATCATCTTCTACGAGGACAGTAACTTTGGCGGACGCTACCATGAGTGCATGAGCGACTGTGCTGACCTGCACTCCTACTTCCACCGCTGCAACTCCATCCGGGTGGAGAGCGGCTGCTTCATGCTCTACGAGCGCCCCGACTACATGGGGTTCCAGTACTACTTGAACCGCGGGGAGTACCCTGACTACCATCGCTGGATGGGCATGTCTGACTCCATCCGCTCCTGCCATATGATCCCCATGGTGAGTGTATGGCATTTGGAACATATATAACTTTCCTGTCCACTTTGCCTCAAAGTGGAGTTTTATAATATGATTTTATTGGAAGGTCTGGGGGAGAGCAAAGCTATAAAAACTTTGAAAGTAGAAAAAGACACTTCATTAGGTTCAGTTTAAACACACTTTTCTAGATCAGTGTCTTCATTACACAAAAAAACTGAAATGTGTAATGGACACATGTTCGCAAAATGGCAAAAAATGTATATGATATGCAAAGGTATGAGACCAGGTTGCTGCATTCGTAACAGGCGGGCACAAAGAAGGTAATGTTCAAGGAATCTAATATACATTTTGAAGTTATAATTATTTTGGTTCGTTCAGAATGATCTACCAAATAGGAGAATTCAAAAAGATTGTTTTGTTTTTTAATTGTACTGTACCCTCAAAGGGTACTACAATTAGGGTACACTTTTATTCCTCAGCGTAAAAATTGCACATAAGATCCTTCATGATACGGTTTTGTACCTTTTCCCAGTGAATAAGGTACAAATTGAGGAAGAATACAGATATGTACCAATGTAGTGGAATGAATCCTTATTCACATTGGCAGCCATATTGGAACTAAAATGAGGCTTGTACTGCAAGCAACATTCTTTTTCTTTCAAGGGTACAATTATGTTTTTCTGTCTAAATGTACAATCCAGTACCCTACACGGGTACTTCCGCAGTGATAGATATTTGTACTTTAACAGGTACAACATGACACCTTTTTTCTGAGAGTGTAGCGTAACTGCACTTGTGTAAAATGTAAACGTCAGCACAGAATATTAATCCTACTTTTCCAAACAGATGAAGGGGTCCCATAAAATGCGCATGTATGAAAGGATGGAGTTTGGAGGTCAGATGATGGAGCTGATGGACGACTGCCCCAACTTCATGGACCGCTTCCACTACAATGACATCCACTCCTGCAACGTGATGGACGGCCACTGGCTGTTCTACGACCAGCCCAACTACAGGGGCCGCATGTACTACATGAAGCCCGGAGAGTACCGGAGGTACAGCGACTGGGGCGGCATGAGCTCCAGGATCGGCTCCATCAGGCGCATCATGGATTACTGAACGCGGCTCCTTTCCTCTCCTCACTCAGGGAATCTATTCAAAATCTAGCCAAATTATTTGTAAAAACATTGGGCCAAACTTTTGAATGAGTGAAGCCTTTTTAAAATAAGAATTTGTCTCATAAATCAAAGTTCAAAATAAATGAGAGAAGCACAATAACTTTGTTATAAATTTATTTGATTGTTTTTATCCCTGTGTTTTTGGAATGATCTGCAACAAACATTGCTGCATACATTTCTGCACCATGCGACATTGACATTACACACTTTTTCGAACAAGTCACGAACATAAACAGGAAAATTGTGCATTCACTCTATATAATCCTTCGCATAGGCTGATTCAACTGTACCATTCCTCCTTCTCTTACTTTGTACAAAACACTCACTCTGGTCACTCACAACACTCCACCTGAGCCCTTGTAGGTCAGATTAAATTAAGCTGCCTTTTTGTACAAGTTCAAGATCCCAAAAGGGGTCACCAGCCAAAAACAATTGCTATGGATATCTTTTTTGACCACTTGTCTGTAATTTTAGACGCATGCTGGTATTTTATATTATCATTTTTTTTCTTTGGAAAATTAAGGATCAAATTAAATTTTCAGTGTGTATTTATCAAAAATCTATTTGATTTTATATTAATGTTATTGCTCTTAATTGCTCTCATATTAATATTATTGCTCTCAAAAGGAGCTGGACCCCACATTTCCTTGGGTAAGGTTGGAACTATTCCCCTGGGCTGGTATCTCATGGAATACATTGCAACACAAATGAGCAGTATACACATACTACACCTATCTAAATTAACTAAAGACATTAAATACCTCAAGATGCAATTAAGCCAAATTAGATCCACCATTTGACTTCCATAGATTTCACATAGAGTAAAAATTATGGGGGGTGGGGCGGTTACAGTGGATATAATCATGAAAAGGTCAATTATTTTTCTTTAATGCCAAAACAGGATTATTCTGTATAATTATAGACTGCAAACTAGTTCCAGGATTAAATATTGTGCTTTATTATACACACTTTTATATGTATATGAGCTACAATGTAATTACAATAGTGAATGTTCTACATAATACTATTAGCACATATAATAATGTAAGCATTTGTTATTGTAATAAAGGGATTTCCCATGGGCACTATACAGTAGCATAACCCTTAGAAACAGCTCCATAGCACTGTGTGGATTTGGGTGCCTCTTGAGGCCCGGGCTCTTACCTTGGTAAGATGGGAAATACAATTTCCAGCTTTGTGGAGGTAAGGTCAGACCCTATGGCATGTAAGGAGTATATGTGAGTGTTTTTTTAAATAATGTGCAGAACAGTGTGCATCAGCGCCAAGGCCAGTTACTCAGTCCCCAGGAAGCCAACTCTGATCTGAAGAAACTTTTAAAGACATTTGAAAGACTGGCCTGGAAAATCATGTGTTCACCTGGGTTATTAAATGTGCAGGGCAGCTGACATCTTTCTGGAAAACTCCTTTTGCAGGTATTTGGATGCTTTTGACCACTGCAGGGCTGAGGGGCGCAAGATCAGTTAACTCACAGAGTACTCCTTCCACCCTCCAATTTATCAATAGTTCAATTTAATTCAGAAAACGTGCCCTGAAACACCATATTTGTTTTAACACCGACAAGATTATGTGTATGATTATGATATACTGTATTATGTGATATGTGAAACAAAGTTAAACATTCACAACTGAACTAACTCACGGCAAACCAAAAACATGACTGTTTAACTGCCTGTGTAACAGCAGGATATGTGTGCCATGCTATTGCATGCTGGGAAGTGTGCATATTTTAGAGTTGTGTGCATTTCGGTTTGCTGCCATCAATCACTCACTCACACCCATGCTGGTGTTTCATTCAGCATGCTAAGATTCAATGATGCCAAGCTGGTCTTAGGAGAGGCTGCTGTGATCAGGACCTTTATCTGTGTACACACCTTGCATTCTGCTATCAAGAACAGTGACGCACTGGGTTGAAATATTCTCCTTCCCCAATGCCTTACAGATGTGTTTTAATCCAGGCGTTATGCATCGGGGCCTGTGTGTTAATGTCGGCGTGGATGGCTGATGGTTCTTTGAGCAGATTTGCTGATGCCGTGCAGAGCTTACAGTGGGCTGGTGTATAGTAGCCTTTTCTGACGATTGTGATAAAAATTTGAAAAAAAAGTTGAAGAACAATAACTGGTTACACACCAAGCTGCACCTGTACATAACCATTTTTTCCCCAAACCCCTGACAGTAGTGCTGGAAGGGGAGTGATTTGAATGACATACTACACTATGCTGTGCCATCAAACAGCTGCTTATTTTAAAATATATTTATAAATGGACAGAGCTGGAGAGAGAGAGTGTGAGAGAGAGAGAGAGAGAGAGAGAGAGAGCGAGAGAGAGAGAGAGAGAGAGAGAGAGAGAGAGAGAGAGAGAGAGAGAGAGAGAGAGAGAGAGGGCACTGAGATTTCCCAGACCAACGCAGCCATGCTAGGGGGAAAGGTAAACCTTTCGCCGCCAACTTTCTTTACATTATTTACTCATAAATCACGCTACCATGAGTGCATGGGTGACGGTTCCAACCTGCACTCCTACTTCAACCACTGCCACTCCATCCGGGTGGAGAGCAGCTGCTTCATGATCTATGACCGCTCCGACTACATGGGGTTCCAGTACTTCCTGAGGAGGGGAGAGTACTCTGACTATCAGCGAATGCTTGGAATCAACGACTGTATCCGCTCCTGCCGTATGATACCCATGGTAAGATATGGGATTGTTTAGAGATTACATTACATTACATTACAGGCATTTAGCAGACGCCCTTATCCAGAGCAACTTACACAGTTTTACATTTCTCTACATACAATCTATTTATACAGCTGAATATCTACTGAAGCAATTCAGGTTAAGCACCTTGCTCAAGGGTACAACGGCAGTGCCTCAAGTAGTGCAACAATACACACATTACACAAAATATAAAGAAGGTGCTTAAAAAAAGAGTGCAGACAGTGCAGTGTCATAGGATGAAATAACAAAATCACTCAAAAAGACTATACACATGGAACACAGGAATCACAAGGGGATAGGGAGCAAACAGGTACATTTGTCAGTGAATATGTTCTGTAGAAGTCTTCTCACATATGGATGTGTTGAGGTTGGGAAGTTTGAGAGTGGATTGTAGGGAACTCCAGTCGTAGGCGGCAGAGAAAATAAATATGTTCAATGAATCTTTCAATGAAGATGTTTGCTTACATCAAAAATAATTTCCCCCATTTCGGATGGTATGGTTTATTTGCTTTGGATGAATTGTTTGCCAAGCACCAAGGTTCCTTCAAGAGGATGAGGCTGTACGAGCGTTATGACATGGGGGGTCAGATGATGGAGCTGATGGACGACTGCCCCAACTTCATGGAGCACTTCCACATGTCTGACATCCACTCCTGCAACGTGATGGACGGCCACTGGCTGTTCTACGACCAGCCCAACTACAGGGGCCGCATGTACTACATGAGGCCCGGAGAGTACCGGAGGTACAGCGACTGGGGCGGCATGAGCTCCAGGATCGGCTCCGTCAGGCGCATCACCAATTTGAACTAGTGTCTCTGTTCTCCAATAAAACATTGTGTCTGAAAAATATGACCCCGCTCATTTTACATTTTGCTCTCGTAAGTAGCTTTTCGTGATGAATTATATTAGGCTGATAGAGGATTACAGTTCACCTGATTAAAGAGTACTGTAGATTTAAGAAAAGGGGTAAATAGGTTGTATTTATCACAGTAAGGAAAGAGGAAACAACTCGTTCATCTAAATTCTTTATTTTCATTCACCTGCTGTTTAAAGGTTGGAAAACATATTTATTGTGCCTCCACTGATTTCTGGTCTTAATTTCATGCACAAAACCACAGCAAAAAGTTATTTTACCATTGAGTAAAAGTCTTTAAAGCCAGCGACTGTTCGTTAATTCAGACAATTTTTTGGACTATGTCATTCTGTGCACTGTTGCTGAATGTGTCCGTACCATGACAGGGAAAACAGCGTACAATAATGCTGACTGGGAACCACATTGAACCACGTGAACAATGGTTGGCACACCCCAAACTCACTGGCACCTAGAGAGAGAGAAAGAGATAGAGAGAAAGAGAGACACATCCTGAACTGTTTATTTGTTCATCTATTACACATCTATTATTCTTGTGTTCATCTAGTGCACAAGAAATAGGAAACAAAATAAGTGCATAAAGTACAGCAGCAAAGACAGTAAGAGCAGGGGAGAAACCTGGAGCAGACTAATCAATAATAATTTCCTACTGTAACATACAAGTATTATTTACAACAATGGGACAGTGAGTAATCAGACAAATTATTGGAAAAATAACCAACATTTTTCTTTGGCAGAGAACAGATTCTGATTGGTAGGATCTGTTTTCCATGACAGCAGGGACTATGATCACAAAATCAGTTTTGTGGTGATGAGGCACAGATTACAAGTACCAGCCTTTAAGGATGTGATAGTGCAATCTAAATCTAAATCTGAATACCTAGCATAAGTGTTGTTTTAAGTGCTACGGAAGAATGTAAGTACCTGCATCCAATCAAAGAGCTAGGTCTTTAGTCTGTGTCGGAAAAGCAACACCACCATACTCATTCCACAAGTGGAAAACCAGACCAGACAACAGGCGTGACCAGAAGGTGTGACCACGCAGGAGAGGAATGGCCAGACACCCCAAGCTTGCAGAACATTGGAGTCTGGAGGGAGCATATGATTTTACAAATCCCTGAAAATAGCACCAGCATTTTTTACTTTATGCGAGTGCTGACAGGTAGCTGACAGGTAGTGGAGGAAGGGGAAAGGAGGGTTATGTTGGGAAATTAAGGGAGCTCAAATACCAGTCTAGCTGCAGCATTCTGGATCTCCTCCTTTTCTGGTCTCCTCTATAGACACACCATCAATAATAAGTCATGGCTTTTCTGCAGACACAACATCAAGAATAAGTCATGACTTTTCTACAGACACATCAAGAATAAGTAATGTCTCCTCTATAGACACAACATCAAGAATAAGTCATGTCTCCTCTATAGACACAACATCAATAATAAGTCATGGCTTTTCTGCAGACACACATCAATAATAAGCCATTCAGCCCATCTAGGCTCATAATCTTGCCTACTGCCAATGTAGAGAACATATAGCACTGTGTGAAGCATGTTCTTGAACACCTCAAGGGTATCTGCTTCTACTACATAAAAACATCTTTCCATAGGTTGCACTTATAGTTAAGGAGAAGAAGATTTTTAAGAATTTCAACAGAGATTTTAATAGTAGAGATGGTCCACTCCTGCCTTCTTCCATGTTTTGATCGCGTTGCATCATGGGTACCATAGAGAGAGCTCAGAGCGCAGTTCTCGCTATTGACTTAAATGCAGAAAGTACCTAATTGTCTATTCAGACTGTTCTGGTTTGGTCCCAACTTAATAATGAAAAAAAAATTGTATTGATCATAACACACACAATCCTATTGGAGTAACGTGTTATTTTTTTTACGTGACCAATGTTTGTCGTAAAGTGAAGAGTTCAGTCTGAAAAGCATAGTATTTCATAAAGGGGCCTGGTTAGCAGGGCAGGTTCATTCAGTTGACTGTCACTGGCTAATTTATATGCAGGGGTGCACATAAGTGGTATGCCAGTACGCATTTGCATTCTCAAACATTAGACATGTTTCAAAAGTTTGTCATCTTGCTCGGTACGCAATTAACGTTTGAGGATGCGATTAATGTTTGAGGACGTGAATGCGTACTGGTGTACCACTTACGTGCACCCCTGTTTATATGTCAGGTGACATTATCATGCAAGCTACATTTTAGACATCTGCTTAATGTTAGCTAGATAGCTTGCTATAGTGTTTAAGATCAGGGCATTGTCACATGAGCCAGGTTCATAGTGCAGCTAGCTAGCTTATTAGCTAGGCTGTGTTCCATCCCAATTACTGCTTCACAACCTTGCTAGTTAGCAAGCTGGATAGCAAACTTAGCTAGCCTCTATGCTTCAATATTGAATGAGATCCACCTCAGTTTCAGCACACTAATATCAATTCATGTGCGCAATTGTTCATGAAATTTGCGCTTTTGTGTTTTTATGCAGTGGCCACAATTTTATAAGGTAGACATGTTTATTCATGCAACAATAATTGCATTAGAGAACATCATCGGATAGATATACATTTTCATGCCAAAAAGCACACCACTCCATATGAAGATTTTTAAGCAAGTGGCACCATGTTAAAAAATGTGATTGATTTTGATTTCCAAATTTAGTTAATCTATCAGGACACTATTTTAATATAGTGCGATGCCACTGTACCACTATGCATTTGAAATCAATTGACCAAATGGTGAGCTAAATTTGTAGGGGGCCAAGCAGTGAAGCTCAGCTGGAACCCTGTTGTTTTTGTTCAGATTATTATTTTTTTGTTTTTCTGCCTTAAAAGTGTCTGGAACTTTAAGGCCTTCAGCAACCAAACTTGGCAGATAGGTTCCAAATCTTACTCAGGCAACTAAAATTACACCACTTCTGAACTTCTGAACCATGAAGCCTAGAAACAAAATTATCCCCCCCGAATACTTGGCTCAAGGCAAATCTATTTCATATAATGTATTGACTTTCAACCATATTGGCTTTTCCACCATTTTGAATTTCGTCAAAACCACATTTTTGGCTTCTTCCACAATACGAGGGGGGGATTGACATGAAAAAGGGAGGGTTCCAAAATGGGATAAAATCAGAAACAAATTATTTATAAATGTGCAATGTGCAAATATTTATATATTTGAATTGAATTGTTTTTGGACATGCAAAAATCTTGCAAAATCTATCACTGTGAAAATGACTGTGAATACCAACTCTTGGCTTATGACAACATGTCATCTTTTGATAATATGCTAATTAATTCAAAATGGCTGACATGTGACCTATGAACTCAAAAGTCACTCAGCCTGTTACAGACAAGCTCCCATAACCATCATTAGCCATATAAAACCCCACAGTAGAAAAAGAGATGTAAAATGGGTTGGAAGGGGTAGAAGAGAAGAGGGGATGGAGGTAAAAATGTAGGCCAGGGTCAATTTGGCCATGCTCTTGAGATTTTAATTATTTACAACCAAATTAAAAACAATGGACAGGATAAACTTTATCATGCTGACCAAGGTAGAATTCAAGTAGAAATATTGACACCAGTCTGAGAATAGATTACTTTAAGGAGGAGGTTTGGACATACAGTAGCTCTGTTGTTTTGTGTTGAGACTGCATGGCACAGCTCTTACTTGTGAAGCCTTCAATGTTCCTGTATTTGGGGCTGTGGCAAAGCAGGGGTCTCAGCCATTCTGTTTGACCCTTCTGTGTCTATCTCCTACCTACTGTATGTACAGTGCTATAGTGGGACACGGCGGCCTTCTTTACAGCTTGGCCAATTTGCATAAATGGGTTGAACATTCAGATGAGAGGAGAGAATGAACTGTAACCCTTTCCGTTGTGCAACATATTTAATGAAAAAGAGAAGTTCCATACTGTTCTGGGTCTATTGTGCTGAGGATGTGTGTATACCATACTAGTCTTTTCCTTTGTCTGTGCATGTCAAAACACCAAACCTGTAATTATATACACTTTTTTTCAAATACAGATCTGTATATTTCTGCTGCAACAAAAAGATCAACATGTGTCCCTGCCCTGACTTATAAGGGGTAGCATTTGAATAACAATGCTTTGTTTGTCAAGAGGCTGTATAAAAAGCTCTGAAAGCATGTGGAAGCTCTCCAACGGAGACCATGGGGAAGGTAGGTTTTCTGCAGTTGTGTTTCATAATATCTAACAGTATGCTCATGCACACACACGCACGTACACACACGGACACACACACCTTATTTCTGCTTCTCTGATTTACTTTAATGTTTTACCAAACTCACTGTACCGAAACTCAAAAAGTGCCATCTGCGTTTCCCCCAGATCATTTTTTACGAGGACAGGAACTTCCAGGGTCGAAGCTATGAGTGCAGCAATGATTGCACTGACCTGCACTCCTACTTCAACCGCTGCAACTCCATCCGCGTAGAGAGCGGCTGCTTCATGATCTACGAGCGCCCCAACTACATGGGCCACCAGTATTTCATGCGGCGGGGGGAGTACCCTGACTACCAGCGCTGGATGGGATTCAGCAGCTGTATCAGATCCTGTAGGATGATCCCAATGGTAAGATGCCAGTTTCTGTATTTACTTTATAGATAGATATATAGATAGATAGATAGACAGCCAAGCTGGTACAGGTGACTTGACCAACACAGATGCACATAACAAATACACATGACAATGATTTGATATACAATAAATTGCATATTGACAAACAAAAGGGTTAGAAAACGTATGGAAGGCTTAGTTGCATTTACTGATCAAATTGTTTTTGTCAAGTGGCACAAAACGTCTGCTGAAATGGATCTTGTGCATCATGAGACAATGTAGCCTTGAGAAACCTGCAGAAGCAAGATGGTACCTTATAGTTTCATATTGAAAGTTTTCTTAGAAGTATTATTCTAAGCTGCATTAATACTGATGTATTTACATTTAATGTTTAATGTTTTTTGTACACACATTTTTTTGGCCACAAAATATTTGTAGTTTTGAATTCACGCCTTTTTAGAGATTACCTGGTCTTGAAAGCAATTGTTTTAAACACTGTATTGTTAAAAACTACACTAATTATGCTTTTGTGTGCATAAAATGCAATATATTATAAAATATGTATATAATTGTGAATATGAACCAAGCTTTAAATGTTAGGTTTGTTAAATATATGGTGAGATGCTGCCAATCTCAGCCGTCAATACGTTCTCTGAGGAATCACTGACTTATACTCTTAGTGATGTGAAAGAGTGGAAGTTCAGAGTGGAAGTGGTGTGGACAGGAGAAAGTCACTCTCCTAATGAACTCTAGTTAGTGTATTTAAACAGTGTAGTTCGCTAATGAAGTGTAATTGTACAAGTGAAACCATTTTCAAGATAGATAATCACCAACATTCCAACAAGATGGCGTTGCATTCTTGTAAACTTCTAAACACCCATGGCAAACAATGGGTAATACAGAAGCCTGTGTTATATTATATTATGATACAACTATGTATTGCCTGTTTATTATTTTAAAATATATTCGCACTGCTGTATTTGTGATATCATTGAGTTCCACATTATTCTAAACTAATATTCATAATGATCTATTTATTATACAACTGTGTGCCAAGTTTGTATTATTCTGAACCATATGTACAATATATTTTTGATGCACCTATGTTCCATGAGTTTATAATTCCAAACTATATTCATGATATATTTTTGTTATAACTACGTTCAACACGTTTAGAATTCTAAACCAATTTCATAATATATATATATATATATATATATATATATATATATATATATATTCATATTATTGTGTTACATGCCTTTATTATTGTTAAAGATTGTTATATTCATAATATATTTATGATGTAATCGTGTCGCAAATACGTCTTTGTCCCAACAGTACAGAGGCTCATACCGGTTGAGGATCTATGAGAAGGCAGACTTCAGTGGGCACATGATGGAGTTTATGGACGACTGTCCCTGTGTGTCGGATCGTTTCCACCATCGCCACGTCTACTCCTGTAATGTGATGAATGGCTTCTGGATCTTCTACGAGTACCCCAACTACAGGGGGCGCCAGTACTTCCTAAGGGCCGGGGAGTACAGGAGATATCGCGAATGGTGCGCCACGTGCGCCATCGTGGGTTCCTTCAGACGAGTGACCGATTTTTAGTGATTCTGGATGCATGTGCTGTAAATAAATTGTCATTAAAGATCTTTGACTTTTTAACCCCTTTGTGAGCAAATCCTTAAAATAAAAAACAATGTTTGTGTTCTGCGACCCGAATACAGTAGAACCTCAGAGATACAAACCCATCAGGAATGGAGGTAGTTTAGAACTCTGGAATGTTCATAACTAGAAACATTTGCCAAAATACACCAATTTTAAGAATCCTTTATTGATTGAAATTGAAAATTGAATAATTAGTGACCAATAATAAAATTGATAGTAATCAGGATTGTCACTATTTTTTTCTTCATCGGCCTTCCGAGTGATACATCTCCTTTTCCCATGATCCGCTATCTTTTGCCAAATGTTTGATTGTGTTTTGTTCTTTACATGAAACACTGTTGACTTACCATATTGTATTATTTAGCAATGGTGCTAAGACATACCCCATGTCTAATTTTGACTGTATTTCCAGTTTTTTTGTATCAATGGAAAGCGTGACTGGTTTTCATTTAATGCTCACCTTTTTGCATCAGTGATAACATGGAGCTTGATAAGGCATAATTGTACATGGTACTTCCGGTTTCATACCCTGTTTGGTTGGGCAGTCAGTCAGTAACTCTGATGTTCATATCTCTGAGGTTCTCCTGTACAGAATTTGGTATAATAATACACAATTTGAATTTGATATCAAAGTTTATAGAGTAGACAAATATCATAATGACATAATGATATATTTATATTAATAACTGAAACATTGTTAGATACTGTATATGGAATATTTATCTTCATCGAAATGCCCAGCTAACACAAAACAGTTCAAGAACGTTGGGGAACAGATCAGTTCGATTCCCATTTGCTTGTGAGATAATCTTATGACAAGAAGATTCCCTAAACAGTCTTGGAACATATTTATTGTTCCAAACGTGCTCTATCAAAGTCAAAGAATAACTTTACAGACATGTTACATACAAACATATTAGTAACATGCCCTGATGGTTATCATTTAGTCATGAAAATACATCATGGAGGATACAGTAGAACCTCTGAGATAGGAATGCATTAGGAATGGAGGCCATTCATTGAACGTGACATCAAATACATAAATTTAAATAATTTGAATCCTTTATTGATAGGAATCATAACTTACATTACTGTAGCCTTATTTTTTAAATAAGCCACTCTCATTTTGTAGCTATAAACTGTCCAGTAATTACGTCCAAAGGATACATTCTTTTTTACATATCCTGGGCCTCTTTGTAACTGTTTCATTTTGTTCTGGCAGTTCTTTGCAACAAACACGGTTGATTTTTCAGAAGACATGTCCCGTTGTGTAATTCTGATGGGATATCGTTTTTTTATCAATGGACAGTCTGACTAATTTCGGGTCAATGCTTGCTTTTTTCATCAGTGATAATAATGAACATGGTATTGATTGGGTGTAATTGCGCATTGTACTTCCAGGTTCATACCACTTTCGGGTGACAAGTCAGTCCGTAACACTGATGTTCTACTGTATATGTCTTTAACAGAATGTTCAAAAAATAAGTATTGAAATCCCAGATTAATTTCCCAATAAAATGGAATGGAATTTCATGAATTCAAACTGGAGTAGCAAAACTGAATAACGTTCTAAGATCATTCTTGCAATGTTGTGACTTACATAACAGACATTCAATGGACATACAGGAAACGTTTTGAATTAGGATGTTTTGAATCATCACTTTCATAATCTTGCCTTGCTTGGAGAATTTGTTTTTCAAGAAAAGTTGTTTATGTGATCTGGTGATATTCAGAATTCTTGAATATTCATAATAATGACACATGTGGGTCTCTGGCTAAGCCCGTAGCTCTGTTGCAGGACAGCGCAAAGGGGAGTTTGAGAGAATAACTGGCTATACGGAATAAA
Organism: Aldrovandia affinis; assembly: GCA_029706075.1. Lineage (NCBI taxonomy): Eukaryota > Metazoa > Chordata > Actinopteri > Notacanthiformes > Halosauridae > Aldrovandia > Aldrovandia affinis. The sequence goes on from JAINUG010000010.1 coordinate 3,671,802, forward strand.
CTGGCTAGACTGGATTGGATTTTCATTGTTTTTTATGTGTGAAATGGCCAATATGAAAATTCAAGCAGGACCTAATTACTCCATCAACCATACATGCTGTTTTGCTTCTTTCTGGCCCAATTGAATCCCTGGTTGTGAACACCTCCCAAGAAATATCACAATAAATCTCTAATTGCCTAAAATACTATATTACACCATCAAAACCTTTGCAGAACAGAACAGGCCATGGAATAGATCTTGGCTGGTTTATTCATACTATTTAGAAGTAAAAATTATCAGCCAATATTTTAAATAAAAATCCACCAAAGCAGCTATATGTTGTTGTGGTTGGTGAATATGGTTTGCATTACTGCTATGACTATGTGTCAGTACAGTGAATAACTACCACAGGCCTGATTGTCTGAAGTTAATTTTGGGTTCAAAGCGACATATTCAATGGGGTTAGATATGTTTCAATGGACAAGTAATTTGCCCTTTTCTGTGTTTGACAGACCCAAATGTTCTTACAAAACCTCACACTACTACATACTGCGCATTATTTAGACCCCCTTTCACCTGAATAGGACCAATCATACAATATGGTACACTGCTCAGTCAAACTACTCACACAACCTGAGATGAAGTCTCTGCTGCAGTCATAATCACCGTCCCATTAGTTAGAAGGGTCTGGTGCTATTAGCCTGTATGTGAAACATGTCACAAGTATTGATATCTGTCAGAATCTTTAATCATTTTTAGGGTTTATGATTTCCTACACAAAATGCTACCTGCCTTTTACAGCTTTTAAGAAACAGTGAATGTGCCAACATTCATTTTACAAGCTTAACTTGGATGTCTATGTAAAATGTGTTTATGAACCTTGTACATTTTGATTTCTAAACTTTTAAACAATATGTTTGTGCCATTTGTACATTATGACAGACATTTCATGGATGGAAAGCCAAGCCAAGTCACTGTTAGTAATCTGTTGCCTAATCAACCCATTTGAGTAATACAAATCAATGTATTTAAATTACTATAAAAGTACAGCAAAAAAGTGTAAGTCATGATTTGGTTAATTCACTGGCCACTGAGCTTTCCATGTCCATGCGCTTTACCTATAGAACTTTGTCAAATATCTTAAATACATTTTTGAAGCATGTTAAAACATATATAAATACAAAACTGTGCTTGAAAAGGGACTTATTATCTGCTGATAGAAACATAATTCTATGCACCATTAGGTATGTATGACCTCACTAGTCGATGTGTTAGGTAGCTTGCTATATACTTATACTTGAAATATTGTTTTGTTGTTCATATGGATCAAGACAGTCTGAGTTCCTTTCACATGCTTTCAAAAGTGCTTTCACATGCAAACAACATTCAGATTCTAGTTTAAGCTTGTAAAGTTATGCAGGTAGGGTGACAGTGCATCCCTTGAAACCACACAGATCTAGTGGGGACTCAAACCAACATCTGTGATGATGGCTGCCAAATAATCCAATCTGAAGTCAGCAATGTCTCGAATGAAGATATGAAAGCATCAAGCATCTGAAAAGTACCAGTGATACTCTGCAACACTGGGCAGTTTCCCTATCAGTACTCGGTGACAGTGTCCCACAGGAACAATTTCATGATCATTCCTGAGGGAAATTGAGTACGGTTTCCCCATCGTTCCTGTGGGACATTGGGTACAATTTCCCCATAGTTCCAGTGGGATATTAGGTATAGTTTCTGGGCACAATATCCCCACTTGTAATATTATATATATATATATATCCCCATTGTACCCAATAATATGTGACATTGGACACAGTATCCCCACTGGTAATCTGGGTTGCACACTGCCCACATTCCTCTGGAATATTAAGTAGAACGTCTTTACTTGGTTGGTCCAGCAAATAATTGTACAGCTTAGTCTTGCTGTACACAGTCTTACATAGGGTGGTATTACGAAAGCAGTATATAATAGTATAATAATCCTTTAGAAAGAGGACATCTTCTTTTTTTGTAACACCTGGTCATTTATTTATTTATTTATTCATTTATTTATTGTTTTGCAACTTTGGCCATCTGGTTTTAACTGAGAGAGAACATGGCTTTGGTGAGGAACCCTTTATGGTATGGTAATTAAACAGCTGCCAAGGGAACATTCTCATTTTTAACAACAAACAAAGCTTATGCTTATCCTGTACTAGACAATGCAGGTGACTGCTGCCAGAAATGTATGGATGTAAACCATTGTTATATTTTTTGGCCCCATTCAGCAAAACCTATACTGCTAATTCATCAGCTTCTCCCATTTGAATAACAACACAACATGGCCCCTTGTTTACTGTATAAAAACAACCAGCAAACAGAGGGTTGGTAGTGCCAGTTGAAGAGCTGTGAACCTCCACCAAAATGGGCAAGGTAAGGCTAATTCATCATCTTTGCAACGCTGTGTCTTTCTGAATGCATTACATTATTAAATGGTTAATCTATTTGTATAAAATACATTATATATATATATATATATACATATATTTGAATTGAACATCCATGTTTCTACAACAATTAATTGTAAATGTGAATTTCATGCAATTTGGTAATATAGAAAATATTTGGAATGAGACTTTGGAGCTCTGGTTACTGAATTTGTCAGGTAGATTGAATAGATGGGACACAGGAGAACATGCTGCCATTTTCTTAAGGTCTATTGTTCTTACAACAACAAAAAAGTTAAGTACTTTGCTCAAGCTGCCCCACAGTGGAATTGAACCTGCAGCTTTGATTCCTCAGTAATACTCAATGCACAGTCGTAGAGCAGCTCAAACCTAAAACTTGCTATGATTGAAGGTTTTATTCAATTGAAACGTAAGTATGTCAATGGATTTAACGTTTTTATGTTGTTTTCTTTCTATTTAACATTTGAACAAATGTTTAAAGGCCATAATGTTAGAAAAATGTTTCATCAATTTGTTGCAGATCACCTTCTACGAGGACAGGAACTTTGGCGGGCGTTCCTATGAGTGCATGAGCGACTGCCCTGAGCTCAACTCCTACCTGAGCCGCTGCAACTCCTGTAGGGTGGATAGTGGCTGCTTCATGGTCTATGACCGCTCAAACTACACGGGGAACCAGTTCTACCTGAGGAGGGGAGAGTACTCTGACTACTCCCGCATGGGCATGTTCGAGTCCATCCGCTCCTGCCGCATGATCCCCATGGTGAGTTATGATCCATCACTACTAGAAGCAAGCAGCCTTTTAATGGCCTGTGTTTATAACATTTCTAATATCAGGCCAAACCCATGCCTGCATTTGTAAATTCTTGCAAGTATGTTTGTGCAAGCGCTTCCCAAAGCCTGCATCTGTAAATACAATGCAATGCTCAAAAGAAAAAGGAATTAAAATACATCTGTTCTGTATTTTATTGTTGTTCCAGCCTTTTGTTTCTTTGTGTATCAATGGTAACTGGCAACTGGCACTAGTTTACCAACAACAGAGAGGATCCTTCAGGATGAATAATAATACAAAATTGTGTGATTTGCAATGGAAGTGGGATGCATATCTATATTTGAAATATGTACTAATGGGCTGGTAATAGGGCGTGCTACCCAACCATTAAAATAAGTCTTCTGAATAGCCATTTATGCTGACACTGGACTGCTTGATTTAACTAAATCCCTCTTAAACCATTCTATATATGTCTGATTTTCATTGTTTATATGTTTTAAATGCTCATCAACAGCACCGAGGGTCCTTCAGAATGAGGATCTACGAGAGGGAGAACTTCGGAGGTCAGATGACGGAGCTGATGGATGACTGTGACTCCATCATGGACCGTTACCGCATGTCCGACTGCCAGTCCTGCAACGTGATGGACGGCCACTGGCTGATGTATGAGCAGCCCCACTTCAGAGGCAGGATGATGTACATGAGACCTGGGGAGTACAGGAGCTTCAGGGAGATGGGATACAGCAACACAAGATTCATGTCCATGAGGCGCATTATGGACCAATGCTAGATTAAATCATGGATTCCTGTTAGATTATGAAAAAAATGAGTTAAATAAAATGTATAATGAACCCCACATTTGAATTCTATTTTCCTTTGTAGCTGTAGTTCTAGATTTTGCAATAAATCAATCTATGGTTGCAGTTGAATGGTTAACTATAATTTGCTAACTATGTTAACAAACATCTAAAACAATTGCAGAAACACTCCAAGAATGAGAAATCAAAATTCAACAAATGTAATGATAATTTTGCTGATTTTTGTAGACATTGGGATAGCAGGTATGCCTTCTGTCAAGTTCCGGGTTGGCGGGGCATACCAATACAACACTGAGGGCCAGATTTATTAATGGATTGTGACTGCTTTTCCAACGCAAAAGCAGTCGCTTACAAGGTCGCAATATCTATGTTGGATTTACTAAACGGTCGCAACCGATCTCAAATTTCTATTAGGATGTAGGGGAGAGCGGGGTATGTTGTCACACTTTTCACTCTGTCTTACCTGTACTGGGCGCAATACATCACAATGGTATAAATGTCATACCAAATGAAAGGTGGAAGTCTTGGGCACATATTTTGTATTAATTGCATTTTCATGTATTATTTCAGTATGGAGTTGTAGACAGTTAAATAGAGGGTGTGCACTTGTGACAACTTACCCCATCAGGGGGTAAATTGTCACACTATGTCATAGTATGTGGGGTAAGTTGTCACATTGGATTATCAACAAATAAGAACACAACACAATAATTGTCAATAAAACATTTTTTACTTTCAAATTCAAAACCAAGTACATTTAATTACAGAACTCATTCATTAAAGAGCAAAATGCACAACGAAACACATCTAATCAGACTCATCTTCCGAGTCACAGTTCTAGCACAAATAACACTGCACCCACTTCTTGCATCTCACACACTGCACCCAAGTCTCTTTTGGGCGGCTGTTAGAAAATGGCTCCATGCAGACTAGGCAGAAGCACTCCTCTTCATCTGCTGATGACTCGTCTAGTTTTCTTTTTACCCTTGCCTTTTTGTTCCCCAGAAACAGCCTGTTTTTAGATTGTGATGTTTCCATTTGTAGTGCTTGCTTCACGGGTGTGTCTGTTACAATTGCGGTTCTGCGCCACTTTCTTCCATTATTAGTTTGTTTTCGGGGACCAGCTTTTGGAAATGGCCGGAGGTCCTCTGGAGTTGGTAGTCTGCTGCCAGCACTGGCATTGCTGGGTAAGGGTGAGCTGGCATGGGAACTGAACGGGTCTGTGTCTGTGCTTGTGCCTGGCAGGGCAGGGTTGGTACTGGGGCCTGACGGGGCAGGGCGATCCGTAACATAGGATGGCGCAAACTCAGTTTCCAAAAAAGCATCCCTGTTGTAAGGCTGTACCCCAGCTACCCTAAAACCAGCCTGCCTGTTTTCTTTGGCATAATTGAGTCCATCAATGGACATATGAGATATGTGGTTGTCCAAAAGCAGTAAACATGGTTTCTCCTTTGAGCATTTTGTATGCTCAGTGAAATGTTTCAGGAAGTCAAAAAAGTGCACATCTTTCATCCACCCCGAGGGATTTGCCGCTCCCCTGCTGCCAGGTGGTCCGCTGTTTAAAAAATGGTCGCGAAAGTTGACACGGGGAAATATGAAAGATGGAGGTATACTATTTCCTGTGGCTGACACAGCACAGGCCAGTGTGACAAGCGTCCCCCTTTCAGCGGAGGTCAGCGACCCTACTTGTTTGAATCCGCGTCTGGCCACTACTTTGTCAGGTTTATGGACCGTGGTCACCCCAGTTTCGTCTACATTCCATATGTCCCCTGGTCCAAATTGATGTCTGTCTAGCACATTTGCTAAATTGTCGAAGAAGGCATTGACATTTTCTCGGTTGAAGCTACTAGCTCTGGCAAGGCTAGTTGCCTCAGGCTTTCTTATCGACAGCATTGGGTGCCTTTTTAAGAAGGCTGTAAACCACTCCGAGCTGGCCTTTTCTGTTTCTGCCCACATTGGTGTGAACTTCAGCTTGTGTGCCACAGCAAACTGGTAGGCAAGTCTTTTGATCTCACTTGGCGACAGACCAAAATAAATGACAGCTGACCTAGCAATATAATGAACAAGCTGCATCTCCAAATCAGGTGGAAATACCTGCCGTGGCTTTCTATAGCCAACCACTGTTGTTGGCATGCCTGCCTGACTGACAATTTCTTCGCTGGTAACCTTTTCACAATACCGAGTCAGAGTACGGTAATTTATATTAAAATCGTTTGCTGTGCTTCTGATTGATTTGTTCTCCAGCTTCACCTGTCTGACTGCCTTCAACATTATATCAGGTGCGGTGCTGCCATTCTCTGTCTTTCTTTTATAATTTCTCACCATCATCTCACTTTATTTTGTTCCTTCGTTTGTTCGTTCCTTTCTTCCTTCCCTCAATGCTTCTTTCCTTCAAAAACAAATGTACATTAGCCTCATGTGACAACTTGCCTCAAAGCCATTGAGACAACTTGCCCCAAATGGGCATGTGGGCAAATGTTTGTTAAATCTCACGGCTAGTTCAACATAGTAATGCAGCTAACATATCAATAAACACCTTATTGTTTCCTTTATTCGGTACACAAATATAATTTAGAACATTTATACCTAACACAGTTTTAATACATAAAATGTAAGATGCCATTTACTTACTTTCGAAGGAGACAAACACAAAACTGTAGCGGCACGGTGGTGCAGTGGATAGCACTGTCGCCTCACAGCAAAAAGGTATCGGGTTCGAATCCAGGCCAGGGGCCTTTCTGTGCGGAGTTTGCATGTTCTCCCCGTTTCCGCGTGGGTTTCCTCCGGGTACTCCGGTTTCCTCCCACAGTCCAAAGACATGCACGTTAGGCTAATTGGAGAGTCTAAATTGCCCGTAGGTATGAGTGTGTGAGTGAATGGTGTGTGTGTGCCCTGCGATGGATTGGCGACCTGTCCAGGGTGTATTCCTGCCTCTCGCCCGGAACGCATGCTGGGATAGGCTCCAGCGACCCTGACCAGGAATAAGCGGCTTAGATAATGAATGGATGGACAAACACAAAACTTGTGCTCACATGTAATTAAAGAGGCCTTTGACCACTTGTGAAAAGGAATTTGAATCTGGCCCTAGTTGCAACAAAGTAGCTATTTGATTTTTGAGATAGCACCCCTGTGGTTGGAGGTATGAACAGTGTGACAACTTACCCGTGTGACAACTTACCCCGCTCTCCCCTAATTTGCAGGGGTTAAGTCACTTTGCGACTTTCCTTTAGATTAATAGTTAAATCATACATATGTATACCTGGGGTGAACGCCCTAAAGCAGGGTGGAGATTTTTTTTATTAGGTTGATTAAATATTACGTCTGATTTACTAAAGCATGCCTTAAATTGTGAGAATTTTAAGAACACTTGAAATCAGGCGGTATTTTATGAGCACTGATATCGCCTAGGCATTTCACAATTCCCATTTTGTACTGCGCTTTCCGAGATGCTAGTCGCTGTCCCAGCGATGCAAAACAAATGATCAAAAATGTTGTTACAAAGTATCCCGGTTCATGTCACAACAGCTTTATTTTCAGGAATACCTGCATCTACAGACAGCTAAAAGGACAGATTTCTATTGACTAATTTGTCATCAGCTAGCAGTCAGTATAAAAACGCAGTTCTGAATTTGAACAATTCTCTTTCTGTGCATATGCGTTCAGGAGGGTATACAATGAATCGTGAATACAGTTTTACTTTCAGACACTTACTTCTCTGATCACAAGTTTTGCCATTTCTATCCTTTATTCTTATTCTAATATTCTTTCCTTTAAGTTTATATTTAAGTTTTCTTTTTCTCGTTGTTCCCTGGCTACTTATGCCTGGTTGCTGAGTATCCATTTCTTGGGGTGGTCTGGACGTGTGAGCGTGCTATGTTGTTTCTGACCTTTTTTATGGTTGTATCGTACCGCAAATTGAGAATGAGAGTGTTTCATTTCTTTGATTGCGTAATTAGACCCAGTATTGGTATTAGTCTCAGTAAATCGGTCGTTAATGTGCCACTCTTTGCGACTGCAAAATAGCCGCAACAAAATAGTGACTGTCTTTGCGCTGCAACAATCCACTTTTCAGGGTCTCCCACAGAAATAACTACAATAGTCACAGACCAAACAGTAATATTTGCACCCTCTGACCTCATGTAAACACTCAGAATTCTGATTCAACTTCACACGGCCACACAATAATGTCCCAAACTGGCGTTATTTTGCATTTCTTCCTTCTTCTTCTTAATTTTCCTGCTGATTACATCATCAAAGATGCTCCATGTCCCAAATGATTAATTCTCCCCATTGGTCAATATATACTTAAACTAATAACAACATCTGTTCATAGTTGCCAATCGCAGGCCACACAGCAGGTGACATGCTGCTAAATATTCAAAAACTGGACAGATGCTATATTGCTTTTGTGACGACCATGCCCTGTCTTCCTCAACTGCAGTATGGCTGTCGGCCAGCTGGTGGCAGTGTTGCATGCCGTCCCTCCCTTCCCCTGGAATTGCCTTAATTGCCGTTTGTGGCTAATTAGCTACCTAGTGGTAGCACCTGGGAAAGCCCCTTTATAAGTGGTTTCGCCCAGGTGCTCGGGAGATAGATTGATATCTCAGGAGATTGTTTTTCTCACACTGCACTTAGCTCTTGACTGGGCTGGTGGCTGCAGGCATTGGGTTGGTACTTTAAGTAGCCTACTAAATCTTGTTGTTATATTGGATTGTCACACTCCACCTGCACTCACACTCCAACACCCCTCTACAGATTCACACTGACACGCATCCACACACCGAGTATATTGAAATAAAACTCTATAAAATGATTTACCTGGTCTGGTCTCCATGTTTGTTTTTGACTGCTTGAGTGTCGGTCATAACACTTTTCTGTGGTAAGTAGCTCGCTTGCCATTTAATACTATCCAAAAGATTAATACTTTTAGAGATGTACCATTTCTCTTTAAACAGTACATCACATTGCTTTGTGGCTAAGATAGCTAGTGTGACTAGACGGAAGGCCATAAACCCCTGGACTAATTATCTTTTTTAACCAATAACACCTTAATATAACCAGCTAGAAAGCCATGTCTGTCCTGCTTCATTCATACTGCTAGGTACCTAGCTACACAGGTAGATATCATTTAATTAAAACAAGAGGCTACTGGCCTCCCGGGTGGTCTAGTGGTTTGACGCTGGTCATTGCGACCGGGGTTCGATTCCACCGGCCATGCCAGAGTCAGCTCTCTGACTCGGGAGTGCCACCAGGGGCGGCGATTGGCTGTCCGACCCAGGGAGGGGGAGGAAAGCCGACAGGAAGCTCGCTACGCACAGGATTGGCTCTGTAGTACCAGAGTGTGGAGGGCGTCGGTCTCGGTAACATGGGAGTGGCATGGTTGCCTCTGTTTTTACATGTTGTGGAGGCCTTTGGAGCAGGGAAACTTTCCGGGGGCAGGTTTGGCACTCTCACAGGGTGTGAGCCCAGAAGGTTGCTCCAAAGGCCATAATTGATTTAATTATTTAATTGGTGCAAATCAGGTAATTGATGTGGAATTAAATTGACTGATTGGGTTTATGTGTGAGAATGTGAATTGTTTGGTGTTGAGTGATTGTGATTGGATGAATGAATGATAGACGGGTGATTGCCTCACGAGTCCCACCTGAGCCAGGCAGAAAGTAAGCCTATTTAAGAGCAGGTGGGGCAAGTGGGGAATCAGTTTAGTCTGGTCTTGTCATTGATATGTGTGTGTTGAGAGTTAGTCTTTGTCTGCGTGCGTGCGTGCGTGCGTGCGTGCGTGCGTGCGTGCGTGCGTGCGTGCGTGCGTGCGTGCGTGCGTGCGCTGTGGATTATTGTATTTGAGGTGTATATCATTTACAGAAAAAAAATACTTTGGTCTTCCTGCATAAATAGGATTATGCCAGACCCTTGTACAATGCAGTAGGAAAATAGACGCATTGTTATGTAAATCATTCAACTTCACGTCAGCTTTTTTTTTTTTTTGAAGAGCATGCACTGCAGCCAAACAAAAGATATTTGTATTCCTTGTCAGAAGGGCACAAAGGCTGCTAATAATGATGTTTGTTGACTCTGTATGTGTGCATTTATGTGTTCAGTGTAAAAATATCAAGGTATGTACACTATTAAAACAATACCAATATAACAATATACATGTCAATTTATCTCTAATTATTTGTTGTCATGGTAGCCTACTTTCTCTTGCCATTGTTTGTGGAAAATATTTTTTTAGGACTAGAAAATAATTTAAAGAAGAACATAAATTAAAGCAGGTTCATTCAAAATAGTAGCATGAATTCAAATGCATATTCTTGTGACATTTCTATTGCCATACATTGCATTATGCTTAACATAATTGAATCAGAAAAATAGATCAAAATTTGTCAGCCAATTATTTTAAGTCACATTTGAATCCTGTAGACTTTAAATATAACAATAACTTGGATATTGTCCAATGCAAATATAAAACCAGAAAGGGGAACATTGAAAACATGCCTAGCAAAGGTCCTCATAGCATATTTGGGTAAAATAAACACTGTATGTTGTATCCCTTTTGTAGAAACAAATACCAGCTTAATGATTTTGGGGCTAGGGGTTCTGAGCTGAGTCACCTCCCCAAGAGAACATTAACATTAATGCGACAATCCAGATCAGATGGAATGTTTTTTATGACTTACTTTCAAAAAAGATTGAAGATTGAAGAAAACTTTGGGAAAAACTGTATTATACATAGCTCTTTAATATATATATTTTCAATTAAAGTTTACTTCAGACAAACCTTAAAATATAAAAGACTATTATGTTTAACAAATACTATATTGGTTAGCCCTCAGTAACTAGTTCTCAGAAGTAGTAGTAGTTTGAGAAGTAAAGTTTTTTTCTTCAGATAACCAATCTAGTTGTGATGGATTGGTAACTTGTACTCCTTCCCAACCTCTTCTGAAATTCCATGGTTACTGAGCAATAGGTATCATCATGCTCCAATGCATTTCCCTGTTTCTTGACAATAAAATAAGGTATATTAGACAGCAGTGTTTTAAAACGAAGTTTTATTAAAAATGGCCTGTTCACTTGAGCAGCAAATTAACAGGAATCCATGATGCGTCTCATAGACATGAATCTATTGTTGCTGTATCCCATCTCCCTGAAGCTCCTGTACTCCCCAGGTCTCATGTACATCATCCTGCCTCTGAAGTGGGGCTGCTCATACATCAGCCAGTGGCCGTCCATCACGCTGCAGGACTGGCAGTCGGACATGCGGTAACGGTCCATGATGGAGTCACAGTCATCCATCAGCTCCATCATCTGACCTCCAAAGTTCTCCCTCTCGTAGATCCTCATTCTGAAGGACCCTCGGTGCTGTTATTAAAAGGTTCACAGTAAATATGATCCCTCATGAAATTTAGATAGCCCGTGACAGAATATGGTCCTGATTGTAGCGAAATGCATTTAATTGCCACCAAAAAAGGAGTTTACATTTAAATGTTTTTTTTTTTTTTCAAATCAGGACAATTGCTGGTAATAATAGGCTTAGGTAAAACTGGTAAGCTGTTCTTACCATGGGGATCATGCGGCAGGACCTGAAGCAGTCATTCATGCCCATGCGGGAGTAGTCAGAGTACTCTCCCCTCCTCACAAAGTACTGGTTCCCCATGTAGTTTGAGCGGTCATAGACCATGAAGCAGCCGCTATCCACCCTGCAGGAGTTGCAGCGGCTCAGGTAGGAGTTGAGCTCAGGGCAGTCGCTCATGCACTCATAGGAGCGCCCGCCGAAGTTCCTGTCCTCGTAGAAGATGATCTGAAAGGAAATTACATTTAGTAAAGATTTTGTTTTGAAAATCTTACTTTTAGACGTGTTTATGTTAACGCTCCATTTACCTTGCCCATGGTCATGGTGATAGTTATTCGTCCCAAGAATTGCACAAGTGGCAGCGGATTTCTAGCACTTTTATAAGTGACTTGGTATCCAAAGAATCTGTGGTCACATTGTGTGAAACCCTGACTGAGCAACATGTCACAGAGGGCTACTGTTAAAAGGGATTCAAAAATAACTCTAAAGGGTTATTATCTGCCATGGTGTGCATTTGTGGGGTGAGGCCCATGTCTACATTGTTCTTCTTGAATAGCACAGAAAGAGAAAATTCTTCGCTTGAAAGCAAACGTAACAACAAAGTAGATCGTGATGCCACACTGTGAAATGTTAGTTCTAAAATAGCAAAGATTAATTTTTTCATAAATGAATTAAATGAAATTGGTCTCAATGGTTATTAAAAAAACTTTACGACACTCTACAAAGGAGAATTTGTCGGGACTATGATATAATGTTACAATGTAATTGTATCAAATAATAATGTGATAAGTAGTGTAATTTCCTCAGTGATTTGTTTGCAGAGGCTATGTTTAAAGGGTATGTTACACCAACAGAGAGCAATACCATAATACAATGTAGTTGTAGCCAACTATAACAGGGCTTGTTTGAATTAATGTGGGGTATATGTACTGTATATAGCTATACAGAGGGTAGACAAAATAATGGAAACACAAAACAATATATGAATATTTCTTAACTAATAAGGAGTTTGGCTACCCTTTGCCTTCAGAACAGCTTCAATCCTTCTTTGAATTCTGTTGTACAAGTTTTGAACTGTTTCTAGTGGGGTATTGGACCATTCTTTAAGAGTTATTTGAGAGATGAAGGTGGTGGAAATCTACTGCGCAATCCATGTTCCAAAACTTCCCATAAGGGTTCAATGATGTTTAGACCTGGTGAATGGGGAGGTATTTGACTTCGTCCTGGTGTTCATGAAACCACTCTTGAATCTGTTTAGCAGTGTATATACGAGCATTATCGTCTTGCAATGTGGGAACTCATGAAGAAACAATGTTTGCACCATAGGGTGCGCCTAGTCAACTAAAATGGCTTTGTAATCCTTGGTTGTAATTATACCATGCAGAGTAATAATCAAACCTAATGACTCCCAATAGCTGTCGATACCATAACAGATCCACCACCATGTTTAACAGTTGGAAACAGGCAATGTGGATGGAAGGCTTCATTTGGCTTTCTCCAAACATAAACCCATCCAGATATAAGAGAAATTATAAAAGACAACTCATCAGATCATGTTACTCTCTTCCATTGCTCAGATGTCTAGGTTTTGTGCTCATTACACTAGATTGTGCATTGTTGCGCATTGGCCTTAGCTACAAGTGGTTTCGGAATGGCAGCCCTATCTAAATATCAGCAGCTTTGTGAAACTCACGACGTGCAGTTTTTGTTGAGACTGAGTCACAGAGGTGTAGATTCAGTTCTGCGGTAAGTGTTTAACTATCCCTGTCGGTGAGCTTAGACAACCACTGTTCCTCTTTCCTGATGCTCATTTTGATTGTACTTCAAGTTTTCTATCAGTGGAAAGTGTGACACATTTACGTTTAAAGCTCACCTTTTTGCATTAGTGATAATAAGGAGTTTGATAAGGTGTAATTGCATATGCTACTTCATTTCATACACGGTTCAGTTTTGCTATACCATCCAAAGCCTACATTTTAAAAGGCTGTGAAAAGCTAGCTGAACCATTGCTATTCACTTCAATGACTAGTCTTGTAGGGGGACATGGCCAAACTAGTGGTTATACACAGAGTAACCTTGTGTTTATCACAATCTGGTGGCAATGCCCACTTCATTCGTCACATGTTCTAAGAACCTAACTTATCTCTGGAACAAACTAGACCATAATTTAATATCTGCTGTATCAGTCTGCATATAAACATAATACTGGCATAATAAGTAGTATCATATTTACTTCTTGTCATAATAAAATTAAAAAAAGAATTAACAGTTGAATTGCAGATCAATTAAGTGTTAGTTTTGATCTGAAAAGGGAGCTGAAGTACACTAAAATACCCAGAAAAGGTGGCTGCTTTGATTTAAGATGAAGATATACAATTTGACTGTTTTAGGCTGTGATCTCATATAAGAGGGTGGTTCATAAAAGTCATCATCAATATTCCCATGGCAACAGGTACTGATACTGTCCAATTGGCTAGCAGAGTTTTTGGCATTATTTCCGGCAAGCTGCTATGGCATTGCACACGTCATAGCTTTCAATTGAACTGAAAATGTCTAAATTGTATCTTTGAAAATACTGATTAAATCTGCTGTTATTATTTCACAGATTTTTACAAAATTACATACCACCTAGTCTTTTAACATATTAGTTTAAGTGCAGAATTTGTGCTTTTTTATGCTCCTTCATGATTTCATTATCTCAATATATTATACCAGTAGTCTAGTCAGTGGCAGCCAGTGCAACACATAGTATATCATATCATTTAGTGCCTATAGATGGAAACATTATCTCCAGTAGGAAATGTGTTGTGACAATTTTATTTAAATAAATATATGTAAAAATAATAAGGAAAATTTAAAAAGAATAATATATCTAATAAGCTAAATAACTATAAAATGTATTGTTTTAATTAAAAAATGCTTCTTAACTGGCTAGCCAGTGTGCCAGCTATATCATATAACAGACTCTTCTTTAAATATCATGGTTAAATGTGCCGAAAATATGATCATGTATTAAATATACATTTTACATTAACATTTTAAGCATTTAGCAGACGCTCTTATCCAGAGCGACTCACAAGATGTGCATTAAGACATGGTATGATCAATCATTGTTCACGCAAGAGATGTAATACAATAATACAACAACAGACATCATTGTTGGCGGCTGCATACCATACCTGCAATACCGGGAAGGAAAAGATTAGTAATTATTTTTTTTTATTTTTTTTTTTGGAGATCATTTTAAGCAAGGATACATATTACGAGAAGTAGTATTGAACATGTAAACAGTGGTGATGACAATTGGTTATATGTACAGAATTCAGTGGTAGTGGAGTCTGAAAAGGTGGGTTTTTGAGACCGAGTGCGGAAGATCAATCCACCACCGAGGGGTCAGGACAGAGAAGAGGCGAGACTGCGAGGAGCGGCTGCCGGGCGCCCGGAGGGAAGGGACAGTCAGTTTGCCAGAGGAGGCGGAGCAGAGGAGTCTGGCTGGGGTGTAGGGTATGATGAGTGTCTGGAGATATGGGGAAGCAGTTCCTCTAGCCGTTTGATACACCAACACCAGTGATTTGAATTTGAAGCGTGCTGCAATGGGGAGCCAGAGCATAGAGGTGAGTAGAGGGGTGACATGCATGAACTTGGGTTGATCGAACACCAGACGTGCGGCAGCATTCTGGACCAGTTGTAGTGGCTTGATGGCACTTGTTGGCCTGCCAGCAAGGAATTGCAGTAGTCCAGACGTGAGATCACCAGGGCCTGGACCAGGAGTTGTGTGGCCTCTTGGGTGAGGAATGCATAGATCGGGTGGAATCTCGTCTTTTCAGTAGTGAAGGCCAATTCACATCAACCAGGATGTTGCAAACATCCCGTCCTGATTCAAGGTAGGGTACTGTAGGAAAGAAAGCTGCTCCTTACCTTCAGTGAAGTCTAGAAGTCCCAAAATGTCACAGATCATTGATAATGTGGGAATCCTGATCTCCTTAAAGATCTACTGATCAAAAGTAGTGTAGCCTTGAAGTGAGCTTACTTTGTGTTTCGTATCGCCAAAATGACAAATGACATCAGCAAAGATGTCATTCTCCTGGGTCTACAAGATATGTGGGTATGTTTCACATAGGAAAGTTTTATATCCTCGTGACGGTAAATCTTTGCTACAAAATATGCCCATTCCCATCATTCTTTGATAAGTATTGGCCAAACAGCCGCCCTAGAATGTCCACCACCAGTAATATGATCATGTGGCATGATCCAGTTGCATTATCGGTACTACTTCCCTCCATATACAGTATGCTGAATATGGGTTCTAGCCAATGGGATACCATTTACAACGATATAAGATTTCCTTTGGTTTGCGCTTATTGTCATGAATGGGCTTCGTGTGCATCGTGCTGCAATTTAAGAGAGTGCATGTGCTTCAGAGTTTTGGAATACTTTTCTCGTAGTTTATTTATAATAAATGTATTATTTGGTTTTACAATGTCAAAAGCCCCAAGGGAGACCCGGTTCACTGATCATGAGGCTTTGGATGATCCAAGATCCAACGCAATAGCTGTGAAGCGCAACCTAAGTCTGTGAGCAAAATTGAGGTCAGTTGCGTTGACTCAGCTTATGAAAAGATATTAATCGACGGCCAGGATCCCGTTTACGACTGGTGAGTACCTACCGGTAAGCTGGTGGGTGGAAGTGTCGGCTCTGCCACCATAAGACACCTATCAAAGTGCGTGTCCTGTGATGTACCCTTGTGCTTTGTAACAAAGAGGGACTGCTTCAATGATTAGCACAACCAAAATAATCTATAGCTCCGACTAAAGAACACTAACAGACAGGGAGGGGAGAGGGAAGCCGACACAGTTCGCTGCGCACAGGAGTGGTTCTGGGGTGCCGGAATGACAGTCGACAGCACGACGAGTGCTGTCTCGGAGGAGGCAGTGCTTCGCCATTGTCACTGCCAGTCACAGGGCTACGGCAGCGAACTACGAGGGAGGGGATTGAAGTAAGACTAGAGGGAGTAATTGGCTACCAAATTGAGAGAAAAATGGGAGAAAATCGTAAAAATAAAGACAAAAAAGAAAAGTGAATTGGGCCACTTGGAGACATTGGGGCGCACTTTGAGCCATCAGATCAGTATTGGTTTTGTAAGCAAAATACTGATCCATAATGGTTGGGGTGATAGAAACAGCTATGAAAGTCATACAAATGTTTAGTGTGTTTTCCAGTGTCAAAGAATTAGGCCAATTTGGCGACCTTGGAAAGGTTTTGGGACACTTGGAGCCACCTGTGACACTACTCACTAAAAGCCCTCTAGTTGATGAGCCCTTGGGTCTAGAAGTCTGATGTTTTACACAGACTTATTTGACATGTTGTACACAATTCCATGGGTCTATCATGAAATGTGACTTCTTTATTGCTTTCCAAACTTGACTTTCAAACTATACAATGCCTATTTGCTGTATGTTTGATCTTTGGTATTTTCGGCTGTATTGTGTCATGCTATATCGTCATACACCATAAGGTATTTCCTTTCAAATGATACCAAACTTGTGGCATGTGGCCATTGTTTAATTCAAAGTGTAAGAGTTCAAAAGGAAAAAATTGAAATAAAGTTAAATTGCTAAATTGGAAACAAAACAAATCAGAAAGCTGTATCTTTAAATGACAAAATCCTTTATTATACAATCCTGTCTTTTAACAGTAAGAGCTACATTATGAGACATTAACAGGAATCCATGATGCGTCTCATGGACATGAATCTATTGTTGCTGTATCCCATCTCCCTGAAGCTCCTGTACTCCCCAGGTCTCATGTACATCATCCTGCCTCTGAAGTGGGGCTGCTCATACATCAGCCAGTGGCCATCCATCACGTTGCAGGACTGGCAGTCGGACATGCGGTAACGGTCCATGATGGAGTCACAGTCATCCATCAGCTCCATCATCTGACCTCCAAAGTTCTCCCTCTCGTAGATCCTCATTCTGAAGGATCCTCTGTGCTGTTGACAAAAGGTTAAAAGTAAAGATTATCCCCCAGAAAATTCAGATGACACCAGCATTTGGTTTTAATTGCTTGTGGACATTCAATTAGCCCCAAAAAAGTACTACTGAAAGATTAAAACTTGCTGTTAAAGGTATACTAAGCGATTTGATGTCATCGGTCAGTGGCGAGGCAACGTCCTAAACAAATATGCTGGAACGCATACAAACTGCAATCCAACCATTAGCCACACCGGTTTCCAGTGCTCGTTGCTCCTGTCAACCACTTAGTTTAAGTTAGAAGAAGAAAAAGAAAAGAATAACATTATCTAGGTATGGAATCTAAAAGCAACAAAAAACGAAATATTGTACACAAAATGTATTTAGACAGATGTAGAAAACATGCAAACATTGGAGAGGTGTTTTTGAGATGGCAAGAGCTGAAAGTGGCTCAGCTTTTTAGCACCGATGCTGAGATGACATCCTAATTTCCTCCTTGACAGGTGAGCAAGGCTAGTTAGCGTTTGCTAGGATAGTCACCTGGGATAGGATAGTCACCTGAAACATCTCAACACGCTTCTGCAGTTGCAATGTCTACAACCAAGCAGATGTGCACACTTGCCATAGCTGATCAGGTCTAACTATAGATTATCTGGGTAAGTGAATTAGTAAATGCTTAAATACCAGTATAAAATCAAATATATTTACACATGAATTTCCTTTCTATAAATTTTTTTTTGCTATTTCTCGTTATGAACGGTCAACTGGCAACACGAGACTATGTTCCAAAGAACTACAGGCACTTTCATTGTCATGTGTTTATTAACACTACCTCTCGTGCAGTGATGTCAAATCCCTTAGTACACCTTTAAAAATGAAAAGTTATGTATTCATATAAAGACATTTGTAATAGCTGGTAACTCTCCAAACATTACAAATTCTGACTGATCTGAAGCTGTTCTTACCATGGGGATCATGCGGCAGGACCTGAAGCAGTCACTCATGCCCATGCGGGAGTAGTCAGAGTATTCTCCCCTCCTCACAAAGTACTGGTTCCCCATGTAGTTGGAGCGGTCGTAGACCATGAAGCAGCCGCTATCCACCCTGCAGGAGTTGCAGCGGCTCAGGTAGGAGTTGAGCTCAGGGCAGTCGCTCATGCACTCATAGGAGCGCCCGCCGAAGTTCCTGTCCTCGTAGAAGATGATCTGGAAACAAATGCATTTGTTAGGACTGTTGATATATATATATATATACATGTATATAGTAATTGTGAGATTTATGAACAAAAAATATTTAGATTTATTGTTTCTTTTAAAATGTATTTTAAATCTCTCATTGTTAACTTTTTTCCATATCCAAACAGATATTTAACCAAATCATATGTCACACTACAGATAAATATAAAGATAGGACTTACCTTTCCATTCATGGTTACGTTTCTTTGAGCTTTACTGTTCCTCCACTGGCCTGCTGCCTGTTTTATACCTGACGTTCCACCCAAAGAATCTGTGGCCCCCTATTGTATTAAAAACCACTGAGTCTGCAAACCACCATAGAGGGTTTTACTGTTTGTCAGAGCAGACTTTAAAGGGATATTATTTAGTGCCTTGTAATGTAGAAAATGAGAAATTTCTGCTCCAAAAGCAACTTAAATAAAGAGTGCACTATCTTTACCTGAATGTAAAAGATGCATCTAGATATTCTGAGCTAGAAAAAGCAGACAGTGTGTTACATATGTACATAACAACCAAAGTAGGCCTAAATTCAAAGCTTGGATAAAAAAACGATTTTATATATTTATACAGTTAAATATCTATTTATATATTAAAATAACAATCAATTTTGCTAACACCTTAGGAGTCCTGATGTTCCCAAAAGAAATCTTAATTCCCATGTTCATTTTATTTGTGTCATCTTTGCTATCATGGTTAGCATTACATTACTACTCTCATAAAAACTACAACAACAAAAAAACTAATACAAACAGAAACAACATCTGCCAGTTGGAGTCCTATTTCTTTATACTTGGCTAGGATACAGATTAATATTGATGATAAAGAATGAACTCCCGAGAATTCCCTACCATGACCAAAAAAAACAGCTGTTGATCCAACAGTCTGTTGGATCCTTGATTTATAATTCCATTTATGGGATTAAATGACTTTAAAGGTGCAATCCCATAAAGATGCAATCTTCAGCATTCATACTATTATTACTTGTCTACAAAATATTACAGTATTAAAAGATTAATGGGGGAAGTACCTCTGAATAATTTGTATGACAATATTTTACAATCTGTCCTATATAGAGAATGTTCTTCTTCCCTTAGCGCTAGACATTAGTTGTGTGTACATGTACTTCCGTGCTCCGAGCACGCATTGCGAATAAGCAGCCATGTTGGAGTATGAGTCCAAACTGAAGCATGGTGGTACAGAGCATTGATATAGTATCTAGATACATCAATCCTTTTGTCTTCTATGTGACTTAAAACAGATTCCAGCTGAGCATGCGTGGCCAATTTATATAACCATGTATCTGATATAGCTGGCAAATTTAGTCAGCTAAAAGTAGCAAGCTAACAATCTATTCATCTCTGGTTTGTCTACTATCTGCAATTAATTCTCATCTGTGTCTTCCCAGATAGTTCCGGCAAAGGTTAAAGGTTATGAACACAATTGTCTGTGCTACCAATTTGCCATAATCCAGAGTGCTTCAACGCATCAAGCATCATGCTTCAAGCATCAACTGGAGTGCGAACTGGTAGCAGGGTAGTACCGGAAGCGTGGAAGTACCACACGCACCCTTTAGCTATTTGAGACACAGCTATTGTCTTCAAATATTACATTGTACCCACTGGTGCAGGACTAGGTTAGGAAAATGATTTTCTATATATTCGCTGCCAGACAGAACCAGACGCATGAATTAATTTATTCTGGGCCTGCCGCAAACTATCAACATTCTGGGATTCTATATTTTATATATATATATATATATATATATCTGATATAAATGGTAGTGGCATTGACCCTCACAGAATTTTGGGGGGTTTTAACAAGTACCCCTAGTTAGTTGGCAGTTGTATTTGGCTAGCTAGCTAGTAAATTCTCCAAACATCAACTCGTCCTTGATATTTTTAAATACAATTTTACATAGCTTAGTTAGATATCCTATCCTAGATATCCTACCTACACTAAGGTGTAGTGCATTGGTTGCAACACCTTAAAACCCTGCCTTGAGTATGAGTATGAACTGACATGGAGTGGCAGTAACTACAATTAAAATACATGCACATTTTAAAATATAACAGTATTTTAACAAGCTTCTAATGAAGTACAAACTCAAAATATAATGGCCATCCGCCATATAAGACAGTTCCACCATCTATTTATGCCACAAAGCTTTGGATACTGTCAGGAATGTTGTGGGTTTGGAATCAATTGCAGGCGAGAGAGAGACCCAGGATGCAGAGAGGCATTTTAAGGTACTTTATTATCCTAAAACGCACATATGACGAAATGGCAAAACAGTGTCTGAACAGACACGGAACAACACTAACAAATAAACCAAAACAACAAACGAGCAAGAGAAAACAAAACAAGCGAAACAGTAAAACTCAAAACGTATTCCAGGGAACGGAATGCACTAAACACTTGGAACTACAAAACAAACGAGGACAAGGCTTTCAAGGCGGCGAGAACACAAACACAACAGGTAAGATTAAACTCAGGGCAGTGAATGTTCAAGCGCAGTGCAAGGGAAGCTAGAAGGTTAAATACCCTTCAGGGCTAACAGCTGTCAGTCATTGTCCTGATTGGGATTGTGCATTCTTGCCTTTCAGCTCTCCTGGTGATTGGTGTTCGGGGGAAATGCCCGTTTGCCGGTCGAGTCGTGACAGATACTACCACATGCTAGTTACTGATCTTAGTATTTAGCATCGTTTCTCTTGCCATTCGTTGATGGAGAGAAACCGTCTGCAAATCTCCCTAAATTTAAGCCAGAGCATTATGTCGTACTGCTGGGCCGACAGACAAAATTGATTCTTCTGGTGCCCGTAACTTGGATGCTGCTGCTTGAGTGTTGGTGAAGCATGAACTGATTGCAGGAAGCCCATTTCCGAATGTATATCTCATCTCATTGACTGATATGCATCATAGTCTTCAGTTCAATGTAGCTAGTTGGCTAGCTAACCAAGCAAAGGTAGCAATAAAATGTGTTATATATTCATATTATTTCACACACTAGTTCTGACACTGTTTCTGGTCACAATTCAGAACCAATTAAACTGAATATCTGCATCAAAAAGCCCAGAATAAATTAAATGTAGTGTATTGCATGTTGGGATCTATTTTGTTCCTGAACCAACATCATATTATTTATGAAAAATATAACTCGCTGTTTTTCGGGTTTACAGTTTTTTTCTAAGGTTGAGCTATCTGGCCTTCATAACTTCTGGGCAATGTCCTGTATGCCTTACACATCAACTGTTATTAAGTGTTCATTTTTCATTTTCAGTGAGTGGAGGGCAGGATATTCTATTTAATTATATGCCTATTTATACTTGTTATTGTTTCTGTTTCATTACATTTTTAGATGGTGTCTGACTTATGAAGTTATGCATAAGTTTTAACAGTTTTTA
Source organism: Aldrovandia affinis (assembly GCA_029706075.1). NCBI lineage: Eukaryota > Metazoa > Chordata > Actinopteri > Notacanthiformes > Halosauridae > Aldrovandia > Aldrovandia affinis. The sequence continues at coordinate 3,693,996 of JAINUG010000010.1, forward strand.
ATTTAATTAATTTTTTTTTACTCTGTGCTAGGTCAACTGTTATTTGTTAAGAAAATAATTTACAAAGTGCAAAAGTGCACTTTTATTTAAACTTGTTTGTAATATGGCATGAGTATATAGAGTTAACACTACATCATCAACAAGCTCAGCAAGTTCTACCAGCCAAGCAGCGAGCCTTGCCAAATACCGCAGGCTCAGCTGCAGGCTGTCTGGTTCGAGACGAGCGGCGTCTGCAGCGTTCAGTACCATTGCCATGTCAACTCAAGTCGAGCTTGAGTTTGCTGTATCAGTACCACCGCCATGTCGAGTCGAGTGGAGCTCAAGTCTGCTGTATCAGCACCATCAATATGTCGAGTCGAGTCGAGTTCGAATTTGCTGTATAAGTATTCAGTATTCAGGTCAGGTACACGACCATAAAACATTTGCTTGTGAAGGTATACTGTAAGAAATTGTCCAAGCTTATTACAATACTTATATGGCAATCATTGACAGTGGTTCTGTGGCTCACTGTAGCCTGTACATCGATAATTTACAGAAGCCATTTGTCTCGGTGCATATAAGGTTGAAAGAGTAGGCAGGCGGCGGGGAGGGGAGGGCAACTAGCCTGACATTGGAAGGGCTGCTGGCGAGGGAAACTCAAGTGGGAGGAACAATACATACTGTGGTGTCCCCAGGGGTTGGGCGACACGCACGGACCTTGCAGAGGGCGTAGGCAAGCTTAAGAACACGGAGGAGGCAGTATTCAGAAACAAAAATGATAATTTATTTAACTACTACTGACAAACACAAAACACAGGTTGGGGTCTTCAGGGGAATACAAACACAAAGTCCACAAATCCTTTCTCGTCGTCAATGTCCAATCCAATTCCAAAATCCAGTTCAGTTCCGTAATCCAGTCCGTAGTCAATCCAAAGGGGGTCCTCAAAACAATCCAATTTTCATACCCAAACAAACATACTCCAACACTATTTCCAATTCCTGGCTGGTCAACGACTTCACAGATTTCTCTCTCTTCAAACACACAGCAACTCCTCTCAAACACTTTCCTACTCCTCTCCATGTGTCACAGAATCAGCCCTTTAAATAGGCCTCAAAATGGCTTTCAGCTGGTCGTTAGTCCCATCAATTGACTTGACTTAGGTGTGACTGTGGCCTGCTGGGAAATGTAGTGTTTCCTGGCTCCCATGTGTTGTAGGCCAGGCAGCCATTTCTTTGGGCAGCGCATTGGGCTGCCACAATACTATTACAGACTCGGTATGATTTGAGCAAGAGAATGATTCGTTCAAAATTATTTGTTCGTTCTGTTTCGCCCAGTACTAATCAGCAGTGCCAAAAGATGGTACAGAAATATTTGGCGATTCTTTTAGCCTTCACAAATTGGTCTCGGAGGTTTTTCCTTTTTCAGGTAACTCTGATTTCTTTCCACAAATTTGTAATTATCTTTATAATCACGGCACGAGCAGTCATATAAATGTGGGTACTTTTGTATCTGCTCGGCCAAATGGTCTCCATGTTGTTATTTCCTGAAAGCTATGCATTTCTGTTGCTTTCCTAGACAGCCAATCGGGCACATGACTCCGCAATCAGACCCTTCGACGCAGACACCGCAATTGCGCAATATCACCATTGATGCTGCCTGGGCCTCAAATCAGGCTTTATGCAATGGGCAGTGTGTCAATAAAAACATTAGGTGCTGTGCAAGTTTCGTGTGTGATAATTCGTTTGCGTTTTCATCCACCCAGACCACTTCTTAACTCAAACGTTGGCATTATGTGCTAGTGACGTTATTCATTTTGGTTTGGTGACGTTATTCATTTTGAAAGATCTAGGCTAATGAAGAAAATGAAACCAAACCATAACTTGTATACCTTTTTAATCATTTTTTTATTTATTTTCTGTGCAAATTTTTTCCTGCCACAGTGAGGGGTTTTGGAATGTTTTTATTAGTCTGGCGTTCGTTATAATAATGGAGGCTGCCGTGAATGCTAGCTAGGTAGTCTATTTGGAGACTAGCTAAAAGTGTCTTGTACATTTGAAGCAAAACTACATGAAAATTATAAGTAAAGTCCTGATTGTGTTTTCTCACAGTGCTTTCTCACAGATATTGGTTGGCTGGAGAGAACCAAGAGCTTCACGAACAACTTGTGGCTCTTCAAAGGAGAAACTTGAGGCTTCTTTCTGACAAATTCTACATTGTTAACTTCACTGTCATTGTTAAAGTCAGTCATTTATTGTATTGCATGAAATTTACATTTTCAATTTCCAAATGAGACCTTTGTGGGATCAGTATCGGTTCAATCTTGTGTTAGTTCGTCTTCTGTTCAGGGCAAATGGGGGAAATATTTGTATAAATCTCTCCTTGATAAGGTGAAGGCAGATCACGATTTAGATATAGATTTGATTTAGATTTCATATTATAAAGTTGTTACAGTGCATACAGTCCAAGCAATATACGTTTTATACATGCTTCATTGTCACTTTGTGGAACTGGAACATTATCGCTTTCTGGTAGATACATTTCATGGTTATATTTTCTCTAATCTTTACTATGGCGGCAGTGACTCAGTGGTTAGATACGGGCTGGCAAGTGGACGGTTGCTGGTTCCAATCCCAGGAAGGCCAAATAAAAAAACAATGAACTGGAAACTGGAGGGATGCTAGTTCACTTCCTGGGGCACTGCCAGGGCTGGACTGGGAGAAAAAATCGGCCCTGCCACTTCGCGCTCAGACCGGCCCGGCACCGGTGCGAGCGCCGCATTTTCTGTCGACCGGGGGGTGCTGCGCGAAAAGAAGCTGAGACCAGTTCGTTTATATGCGCGAAAAATTTATTGCGCCCCTCGGAACACCCGGTCCGTGGTATAATATATATAAAATGATTCTACCGGCCCTACCGAGGCCCTACCGGCCCAAAACTAGACCGGCCCACCGGGCATTTGCCCGGTAGACTATATAGCCAGTCCAGCCCTGGGCACTGCCGAAGTGCCCTTGAGCAAGGCACTGAACCTCTAAACTGCTCCAGGGGTGCCGTACTATGACTGACTCTGTGCTCAGACCTCTCTTATGAGAGGTATGCAAAAGACAAATTCCAATTACCCTGTGTAACATGGCAATAAGGAATATTATTATTATTATTACTAAGTAGTGTTTTTGAGTCACACATTTGCAAATGGATATCAAACAATATGTATAAGAAGTATTTTTTCAGTGTTGAGTTAAACATATTTAATATTATGATGTACTTGCATATTTAATTGAATTGAATTAATCAAACCCAGCACTTTCAAATAAGGAAAAGCTTTTATTAAACACCTACTGTTTTACACCTACTTTTTAAACAGTAAGAGCTACATTATGGGACATTAACAGGAATCCATGATGCGTCTCATGGACATGAGTCTCATGTTGCTGTATCCCATCTCCCTGAAGCTCCTGTACTCCCCAGGTCTCATGTACATCATCCTGCCTCTGAAGTGGGGCTGCTCATACATCAGCCAATGGCCGTCCATCACGTTGCAGGACTGGCAGTCGGACATGCGGTAACGGTCCATGATGGAGTCACAGTCATCCATCAGCTCCATCATCTGACCTCCGAAGTTCTCCCTCTCATAGATCCTCATTCTGAAGGATCCTCTGTGCTGTTGACAAAAGGTTAAAAGTAAAGATTATCCCCCAGAAAATTCAGATGACACCAGAATGTGGTCTTAATTGCTTGGGGCAAATACATTTATTTAGCCCCAAAAAGGTACTGTAGAAAGATTAAAAGTTGCTGTTAACCATGAAAAGTTGAGGACATTTTCAATAGCTTCTTCCAAACATGGAAAATTCAAATTGGTGGAAAGCTGTTCTTACCATGGGGATCATGCGGCAGGACCTGAAGCAGTCACTCATGCCCATGCGGGAGTAGTCAGAGTATTCTCCCCTCCTCACAAAGTACTGGTTCCCCATGTAGTTTGAGCGGTCATAGACCATGAAGCAGCCGCTATCCACCCTGCAGGAGTGACAGCGGCTCAGGTAGGAGTTGAGCTCAGGGCAGTCGCTCATGCACTCATAGGAGCGCCCGCCAAAGTTCCTGTCCTCGTAGAAGGTGATCTGAAATGAAGAAATAACCGTTACGAATATTGAGGCTAACCATAATAGAGAATTTCATCCTGGTCTTTTGTTTAAATTCCCTCCTACAGTTGTCCAAGCTGCACATGCTCGAAGCAATAAAATGCTTATAGTTGTGAAGGTACTGTGTTTTTAAATTGGATCCTGCCAGACCTCCAGACTGAATGAATACAGATTAACAGCATGAAATAAATGTTTAAGGTTTTTACATTATGTGATACTGATGAACATACGCCCTATTCTGGTCCTCTGAAGGACTGTGCTACACTTACCTTGCCCATGGTCATAGTGATAGTTTTGCCTTTCTGAGAGTGAACACCACTGATGCACCGATGCCCTAATACTTTTACACCTCACTTTTATACCTGACCAAACCCAAAGTACTTTGCGCCCCCATTGTGAAAAGCCCTGACCCAGCAAAACAGCACAGAGGGCTTAACCATGGCTTGGCCTATAAAGGGTTATTCTCTGGCACTGTGCGTTTGTGAGGCATATGCATATGTCTATATTGTATCCTTTACATTGCAGAGAAATTTCTCCACATGCACATAACAAAGTAAACTCTCAAAAATGAAGCCTTATGTCTTTCATAAAAACAGTTTAGGTCACTAAAAAATAAACAGTGGACTAAACAATTTTACAGATTTTTCCATTTGACCATATGTATCACACATTGCCATGTGTATATTAATCAAACATACATATTGTCCTGTTGAATCTTGAATGTCCATCTTGAATCTTTCAGCTCCTATCCAAAATATACTTCCCACTATACCGTTTCCATTAAATCTATTAAACACACACACACATATACACTCAGTGGCCACTTTATTAGGTACGCCTTTCTAATACTGGGTAGGACCCCCCTTTGCCCCCAGAACAGCCTGAGTTCTTCGTAGCATGGATCCAACAAGGTGCTGGAAACATTCCTCAGAGATTCTGGTCCAGTGGTCGGAAGTCAAAGATCTCTGACAGGGATAGAAGGACACTTAACAGTATAGTTGCTAAAAACCACAAAACAATGGCCTCAAATATTACCACAGAACTAAATCTACACCTCCGTGACCCAGTCTCAACCAAAATTGTACATTGTGAGCTTCACAAAGCTTATATTTCTGGTAGGGCTGCCATTCAGAAACCACTTGTAACTAAGGCTAATGCGCAACAAGTCATCACCTAGTGTAATGAGCACAACACAAAACCTGGACTTCTGAGCAGTGGAAGAAGGTAATATAGTCTGATGAGTTGTCTTTTACTCTTTTTCCTACATCTGGATGGGTTTATGTTTGGAGAAAGCCAAAGGAAGCCTTCAACCCACATTGCTTGTTCCCAACTGTTAAATATGGTGGTGGATCTGTAATGTATGGACAGCCTTGTGGGAGTCATTAGGTCCAGTTATTACTCTGCATTGTAGAATTAAGGCCAAAGAATAAAAAGCCATTTTAGGTGACCAGGTGCACCCTATGATGCAAGCATTGTTCCTTCAAGATTTTCCCATATTCAAAGAAGATAACTCGCCCATACACACTGCTAAACGGATTCAAAAGTGGTTTCATGGACACCAGGATGAAGTCAAACACCTTACATAGCCTCCCCTATCACTAAATCGAAACATCATTGAACCTTTAAGCGAAGTTCTGGAACTTTTAGTGTGGAGTAGATTTCCACCACCTTCATCTCTCAAAGAACTGAAGAAATTCTTGAAGAATGGTCCAATATCCCACTGGAAACAGTTCAAAACGTATATATTGTTCATATTACTTCATGACCACTACTTTGATAAGTCTAATGCTGCAAATGATTTATTGGCTCAATACCTGAAATACACCATCAAGAGAGGAACATTAGAGATTAATATGCATTGTATTGTGACAGTAAGTTTAAAAAAACTTAATGTAGAAGCCTGCCAATCCGTACGCATGCCTGTATGCGGCCACAAGTATCATTTTAAACTATGCAAAAATTAAGCTTCAGTTCAAATGTAGTTAGGAGACATAACTTGTTTTATTTTGATCTGTAAGGCAAATATTAAAAGAAACAGAGCCCCCCTACACCTCTCCACATGCAACATCTAACATTGGGTGTTTTGTGTGTGCAGCACGTTGTCCCTCCACAACATCCGGAGAATCCGACCGTCCCTCACCCAAGAGGCCACACAACTCCTGGTCCAGGCCCTGGTGATCTAACACCTGGACTACTGTAATTCCCTGCTGGCAGATTTACCGGCCTGTATCATCAAGCCACTGCAACTGGTGCAGAATGCTGCCTCACAGCTAGTGTACAATCAACCAAAGTTCACGCATTTCACCCCACTACTCATCTCCCTGCACTGGCTCCCTATCGCAGCACGCATCAAATTTAAATCACTGGTGCTGGCTTACCAAGCTGCTAGAGGAACTGCTCCCTCCTACCTCCAGACACTCATCACACCCTACACCCCAGCCAGACCCCTCCGCTCTGCTTCCTCTGGCAAACTGATTGTACCATCCTTCAAGGTCCCAGGCACCCGCTTCTCGCGGTCTTGCCTCTTCTCGGTCCTGACCCCTCCGTGGTGGAATGATCTTCCGCAGTCGGTCAGGCTAGAGACTCAAAACCCACCTCTTCAGAGTCCATTACCACTGAAATCTGTACATCTAACTAATTGTCATCACCACTGCTTACATGACTAATACTGCTTTTTGTATATATCCTTGTTTAAAACCTTTTCAAACCAAAAAAATTTAAATAAATTACTAACCTTTTCCTTCCCGGTGTTACAGGTATGGTATTCAGCTGCTAACAATGATGTCTATCACTGTATTACTGCACTGATCTCTTGTAAGTCACTCTCGATAAGAGCGTCTGCTAAATGCTTAAAATGGAAAAATGGAAAAAAAATGCAACACCCCCTAGCAAGCTGTGATTGATATTTTTTTTAATCTGGCTCCTTACTGTTTATAGTATAGGACCATAGCTTATGTTAATATTGCAACATACAATAGTATTGTATATAAAGGTTATATTGTTGCTCAAATTAGATTGTATGTGTTGTCATGTTTTGATACCACAATGTATCATATGTATTGTACAACCCTAGACATTGTATAGCTAAAAGGTTTCAGGGGGCATTGGCCCACAATTTATCAGTGATTTGTAGGAGATGCTTATAATTAATCATGTTCATTTTTTTAAACTTGCAATGGTTATGGAGTCCACCTATCCCCCTAGCAATGCTCAGCCTTCCCACTGGTATAAGTCAAGAACATACAGTACTGTGCAAAGGTCTTAGGCCACAATTCAAATTAAAGCCATTTATTTGAGCAGTATCAAATTTCAAATCAAATCAAATGTATTTGTATAGCACTTTTCACAAATGCATTGCCACAAAATGCTTAACAAAAGGGAACCTCAGGTCTAGACCCCCCCAGAAGCAAGCCAAAGGTGAAAGTGGCAAGGTAAAACTCCCTTGATAGGGAGAAACCTTGGGTCGAACCAGACTAAAAGGGGGGGGAGCCCATCCTCTTCTGGCCAGCACAGGGTGTGTCCAAAAAATACTGTATCATGGTCAGTCCAAAGGTGACTCAGGGCTGGCTGACTTTGCGCCTCCGAATTAGGTAGTCGGTGGGGGGGGAGGCTAAATCACGTGAAGGGGGTCCAGATCCAGGCACTGGGGTAGGCGTGGGGGTGAGGGTTGATAGGGCAGCTCACACTTCTCGCAGGATCTAGGGCTCAGGGGCAGGTGCAGGAGTCAGAGGCCGAGGCAGAGAAGAGAACATGGAGTGAGAAATAAAGCAGTGCTCCAGCCAGTATCATTATGTGAGAGCAGGAGAGCACAAGCATAGGAAATATACAAATAGCCCCAACAGGTGTAAGCTATGGCAGCATACCAAGTAGGATAGGGACAGAAAACACATGGAGCCATGAGGGAGCTCCAAACCATCCACACCCGATCAAGGATAACCAGCCTAACAGTAGTGGTGACACATTCAGGAGGTGACAGTATGGAGAGTTTCTCACTCCATAAGACACTAGGGCACGGCCTTCTCCATCTCTACACCTAGGCTATGTTTGGCAGTAGGCTAGGCTGAAAAGATATGTTTTTAATCTAGACTTAAAAATGTAAACTGTGTCCGAATCCCTAACATGCTTTGGCTCCGTTCCACAACAGAGGAGCTCTATAAGAGAAGGCTCTATCAAAATTCTATGGAGTAATAGATGGCCAGCTTCTTGTGAACCAAGCAGTCGTGTCAGCTTATAAGGAACAATAATTTCAGTCAGATATATAGGTGCAAGTCCATGCACTGCTGTAAAAGTTAGCAGCAGTACTTAATCAGTAATCAGCCCGATATTTAACAGGAAGCCAATGTAGTGATGCTAACACAGGAGTAATGTGCTCATATTTCTTACATCTTGTCAAAATACATGCCACTGTATTCTGTACTAGTTGAAGACTCTTAAGAGAGCTACTAGAGCAGCCAGATAGTAAGGCATTACAATAGTCTAGCCTCGATGCGACAAAAGCATGCATCAACGTTTTTGCATCCTCTAATGACAGAAAGTGCCTAATTTTAGCTATGTTTCTTAGGTGAAAGAAAGCCACTTTGGAAGTTTTTTTTTTTTTTTTTAAATATGAGCGTCAAATGTAAGATCCTGGGCCCGTATTCACAAATAATTTTATCTTACCACTAGGAGTACTTCTAAATCGCACTAAAACCTTTTAGTTAGGAGTCCCACCTTAAAACCTATTCACAAAGCTGCAAAGACAAACTCATACTAAGGAAGTCCTAGAATTTTCAAGCTAAGAGTGAGGGCGGGGTTGACGTCGTTGCTAAGGATGACGTTGTTTCTCATGAACGAGCTTACTCAGAATGCCCACAGCGATTGGCTGATATAGGGATGGGTCTCTGCCCGCGCACGGATCAACCCCCACGGTTCGGCACGCATATGATCCGCTGGATTAATAGCTAAATTGAACCATCATAGAGAAATACAAATACAGCCGCTGTTATATAAACCATATATGTTTTGGTTTGCTTTGTTTTTCATACTAAATGCCTTTCTGGGAGGCAGGTTTTTAGAAACGCGACCGAATTAAATAGAATTTAAACATTAGCGATCTTTTAGTTTTTTATTAAATTAATTCAGGCATAAGACCACCCTAGTTAAATCGCCTAAGGCGTACTGAATCTAAAAATGTATTTTGTGAAATTTTCGAATAAAGATTTCGTGAAATAACTTAAATTGAAAAACTGAAATTATCATTCATTCAATTCCTTGAGAATCGTTCCTGGTAATTTTTGGTGGAAACGCGCCTTTGGTCCCGTTATTTTTTTTTTTGCTGATCCGAAAAATGATCTGATGCACCCCTATTATATTCTAATAAAGATTCTAAAATACAAATGTAGGCTACGTGTCACTGATTTAACATGAAACCAAGAATACTGACTAGTCAATTGGTTACATGTCTGCATCTCGTAAACAATCAGCGGGTATCTATATATAATATATATAATATTATATATATAATACCCTCGCGATTGAGGCGGTACCTTTTTATGAGCTCTGTATCATTCAATATCTCCAGTGTTGACGCGATTGCGACAGCGATTGCCGGGAGCAGCAGATTTTCGGATCGCTGTCAGCAGGTCTTTAGCGACTTAAAAGTCTTCTTGGCTGCTTCTAACTTCTCCTGGACTTAGGAGCTGTTTTTAGCTCTCAAACCCTTTGTGAAATACTCTTATCCCAAAAATTTTGGAGTCCTACATTTATGAGTGACACGCCCATAGGAGTTATGATCAACTTTTACCCTTAAAATGCTTTGTGAATACGGGCCCTGATCAATAATAAAACCAAGGTTTGTCAGATTTGATGCAACCAGGCATGGTTGCATCAAATTTAACTGCAGATTTAACTGCAGATCCAACTTATTCCTTCATTTTTTGGGGCACAAGACCATCATCTCTGTTTTATCTGAATTCAAAAGCAGGAAGTTTACTGTCATCCAATTCTTTATATCAGAGATACAAGCCCCTAACTGAGTTGAAGTTGAAGTATTTCACCTGGTTTCATTGATAAGTACAGCTGTGTATCATCTGAACAGCAATTGAAATTCACACCATGTTTACGAATAACATTACCCAGTGGTAGCAAGTATAATGAGAACAGTAATGGTTCCAGCACTGAGCCTTGTGGAATGCCATATTTAACCGGAGAGTAGTCACAGAACTCTTGACCTAATTGCACAAATTGAAATCTTTCTGATAGGTATGATTTAAACCATGAGAGTGCCTGTCCATGCAAACCAACCAGGTTTTGTAGCCTGTAAAGGAGAATTTGGTGGTCAACAGTGTCGTGTAATTTTTTCAAATAGTCCTGTGGTGAATTCTTCCAAGCTCCTTGCAGGATTTGCCTTAACTCTTCTTTTGACTTTGGCTACCTTTTATTCTTTTCCCTGTCCAAATGATCCACACAGCTTCAATTATGTTGAGGTTGGGGCTCTGAGGTAGCCAATCTAATACTCTGAGTGTTCCATCTGCACACTTCAAGTAGGTCTTAATTGTGTTTGCACTGTGTTTGGGGTTGTTATCATATTGAAAGATAAAGTTCTTTCCAGTCTTTTTCCCCAAGGTACAGCATGATAAATCAAGATCTGTTTATTTTTTTCAGCATGCATAATTCCATCGATTTTAACTAGATCCCCTACACTGTTGGCTGAAATGCACCCGCAGACTATGACAGAGCCACCACCGTGCTTCACAGAAGGCTGCAGACAGGCATCAATGTACTTCTTGCCAACTCTTCTTCTGACATACTGGCGTCTTTGTGAACCAAGAATTTCACATTTGGACTCATCGTTCCATGACCTTCTACCACTGGTTGTCGCTCCATGCTTTTGCGTATTGTAATCTCCTCTGCTTGTTGCCTTTCTGCAAGAATGATTTCTTAGCTGAAACACATCCTACAAGACCATTTATTGTAAGTCTTATTCTCACAGTTGAAGTGTGTACATTGGTGCCAGATGATTCTGCCAGATGCTGAGCAATTCACTGGATTTCCTCAAGGAAGTGACCTTTAAGTGCTGTTCATCAGATGCAGATAGTTTTTTGGGTCTTCCACTGTGCTTTCTGTCTTCAACTTGTCCAGTTTCTTCAACTTTCTTTATGACAGCTTGAATTGGATTCTATCTTCAAATTTGATCAAAGTAAGGCAAATTAAAAGGACATATTTTTATGATTTCTGTTTCAGCCATGTATTGAAAGGACTTAAAATACTGCCTTCACTGGCCGCTGCCTCGTGATTGGGAGACAGCTATTGTGTCATTGGATTGAGAAGGTAGAGTACACTTCAAACGTAATTTAGCTGAAAGGGTAGTGTAGGCTCTTCATTAACGATTGCAATGAGAGAATTATGGAGATTCTGAATTATAGAGTGTTTTGGCTCATAGTCAATTATTAAATGAAATGAAACAATATTACATTGAAATTGAAAATTAAATTATTAGTTAAAGCTAAAGTGTTCTGGATATGCAGTTGCAGCACATTATTATCGTCATCTGGCAATCATTTTTCAACTGAACTGACTTGAACAATTAAAATAAAATGCACACACATATGAATGGGTGTGGATTTATGTGTGCAAGACAGAATCATTGTGCATGTGTGTGTATGTGTATGAGTGTATGTGTGTCTTTGTGCAGAAACAGTACAATGCTTTCAGCTTTAAAAAATTAGACAACAAATATTGTTAAATGATCTAACAGTTTATTGAATATTTACACTTAATATCTATAGTAAATTCTTGAGTAAATTCTAGAGTAAATTCTTGCCCTTTAACACGAATCCATGATGCGTCTCATGGACATGAATCTCGTGTTGCTGTATCCCATCTCCCTGAAGCTCCTGTACTCCCCAGGTCTCATGTACATCATCCTGCCTCTGAAGTGGGGCTGCTCATACATCAGCCAGTGGCCGTCCATCACGTTGCAGGACTGGCAGTCGGACATGCGGTAACGGTCCATGATGGAGTCACAGTCATCCATCAGCTCCGTCATCTGACCTCCGAAGTTCTCCCTCTCATAGATCCTCATTCTGAAGGACCCTCGGTGCTGTTGATGAGCATTTAAAACATATAAACAATTAAGATCAGACATATATAGCAATTTCAATGTTTCAGGAAGATCTCAGTTAAAGCAAGCAGTCTGGTGTCAGCCAAGTATGGCTATACAGAAGGCTCATTCCCGGTGAGGTAGCACTCCCTCTTACCAGACCATTAGTACATATTTCAAATATAGATATGCATCCCACTTCCATTGCAAATCACACCATTTTTTTAATTATTCATCCTGAAGGATCCTCTCTGTTGTTGGTAAACTAGTGCCATTTGTCAGTTGTCATTAACTAAAGGTTGGAACTACAGTAAAAACTCAAATTAGTTACATCTGGGGCCATATGTACAGAGATTCTAAGAGTAGGAGTGCTAATCTAGGATCACTTTAACCTTTTAGCTCATAATGGATATGGTTAGGATATGGACAGGGGGAACCTGATCTTAGATCAGCACTCCTACTCTTAGAATCTTTGTACTACGGCCCCAGATGTAACTGATTTTAGTTCTTTGCAGTTTGAGTTTTCATTTGAGCATTGCAATGTATTTAAAAATACAGGCTTAGGAAGACACTTGCACAAACATACATTACATTACAAATGCAGGAATTGTTTTAGCCCGATATTAGAAATGTTATAAACACAGGCCATTAAAAGATTCCTTGCTTCTAGTAGCGATGGATCAGAACTCACCATGGGGATCATGCGGCAGGAGCGGATGGACTCGAACATGCCCATGCGGGAGTAGTCAGAGTACTCTCCCCTCCTCAGGTAGAACTGGTTCCCCATGTAGTTTGAGTGGTCGTAGACCATGAAGCAACCACTGTCCACCCTACAGGAGTTGCAGCGGCTCAGGTAGGAGTTGAGCTCAGGGCAGTCACTCATGCACTCATAGGAGCGCCCGCCGAAGTTCCTGTCCTCGTAGAAGATGATCTGGAAGATATTAATAAAAATATGTTTGACCTCTCAACCCATCTCTTAAAAAAGAGCGGAATATTCACCACCTGGAGTTACTTTAGTGTCCCACCTCTTTTTTAATCAACATTTTGTGGTGATGACAATGGTAGGGATGGCACCCTGTTCAAAAAAACAATGCAGTGGGAATGTATCGTATCAGTATCCGGATGTGTATCTGTCCTCAATATTAGGCGTGTTGGTCTATCCGGCCTTTTCTCTATGGTAATGACCCCAAGAGGCTGTAGTCTTACCCTGCCCATGGTGATAGTTGGTCTGATCTGTGAGATCTAATCTGGGAGCTGTGCTGCACTCACACAGACCTTGTCGCCACTTTTATACCCAAATTACAACCAAAACCAGCTGTGGCACCATTGTGAGAAAGCCCCTGACTCATCACTGCAATTGCGCAGCTTTCTGTTTGTCTGGGTAGGATAGTACACTGAAGGGTTATTATTTTACATTTCTGTACTCTTCCAATTGCTTTCTGGAAACATGGAAAATTCTCCCAACCCCAAAAGCAATTCAGAACCGAAAGTGTACCAAGTGTGGTTTTTTTATTATGTACGTATACAGCATAGAAGAGCCTTGAACATTACATTCATTTCTTAGTGAAAATTAAAAGCAGACATACCTTTTAAATACATAATTAAAATGTTAAAAAATAATGTTATACATACAATACAATCATTTAGCAGACGCGACTTACAGAAAGATATATATATATATACTGTATATGTGTGTGTGTGTGTGTGTGTGTGTGTGTGTGTGTGTGTGTGTGTGTGTGTGTGTGTGTGTGTGTGTGTGTGTGTGTGTGTGTGTGTGTGTGTGAATACACTTAGCAAGGCAATATCTCAGATGTTTGGTTTTGTTGGTTGTTGAGCACATAAATGTATTATACAGAATATATAACCAGAAGCTAAATTGGATGTATTATGATAATTTATTATTACTTATCACAACCAACCCCGTACAAGCTACTACAAAACATTATATGTTAATGAAAAAAGTAATATAATGCTTTTTATTATTTAACTGTATTAAGTTCTGGAATATATGAAAGGATTGTGCCATCTGATTCAAGTTATGAATCATGAGGGTGTATATTTCCAATAAAATCAAACATATGATTTAATTTCAGACATTATCAAGCACAATTGCTTGAACTTGCAGTTAGTCCTGATATCAGTTAGCACATACTGCAGACCATTCTCCTAATACATGTGTTGTTTTTGAAATGCACAAATAGCTAACTTGCTAATTGTGAATGCTGGATTTTCTTTTATTTCATAAAAATGTTTTGCGCTGAGCTTCAGCGCCATTAACACAATTAAGTTTGAGGAAAAACTGAAGTCTGAACTCTGAAGCGTATCTTTGAAACTTTATTTGAATATCATAATCAATCAATCATCTATTATTTGGTGTTAGCATTCTTAACCAAATCATTGTCACACTGCACCTCACATATTGCATTTTATACAAACAATTCATGAGAAGCTCCATATCAACACATTATATAATAGAAAATGTAATTGTATGAACAACATAATAATTTGCTTGTGAGAGGTAGGAAACCTCTCAAACATTGGTGAATAAAATAAGTAGAAACCTTTCCCTCAGTGGACACGAAGAGCAGATCTACTACTTGCAGATCCAAACGTATTGTATTCTGCTGAGTTATAATATTTTATCATGCATTCTGCTCATACAACCAGGACAGGGCAGCTAAATAGAAGGAATTATAATTAAATTATATTATCTGGTATTAACATTAATATCACAGAATATATGATTTTTTTTCTGGTATTTTAAATCCTGTTGTACTCTCACTTAATTAGGTTTGATTGACGTGTTGATGAAATGCAGGTGTGGAGTGAGCTTTCCAAAACAACTATTTGCTATTAGCTATCTGCTGTAGATATGTGTTGTTGGAAAGAAGTTTGACAGAAGAATACTTTCTCGCTTAGTATAAAGTAAAGATTTTTTAACTCTTAAATATTGCTTTTCATTTTTGGCCCTGCATTGTCCATTTGGCTCTTGGGCAGATATAAACAAAACTCTGTTGAATAAAGAACTTTATTTTTGCTTTACAGTGTCCCTTTAAAGTCTACACCCCGTCTCAAAAATGTCCCATTTTGTTGCCTTACAGCCTGAAATCAAAACATATTAAATCAGACTTTCTCCACCTTTAATTAGACATTTTACCATACTTTTAGTGGCTTCCTTCTTGCCACCCTACCTTACAGAGCAGAATTGTAGAGAGTTTTCTGTATTGTTGACACATGCACTTTTTTTTCACTTGACAGTTGTAAGGAAAATGTGTAAATAAAGGTGGAAAAAGTCATTATGTTTACATTTCAGGCTGTAAGGCAACAAAATGTGAAATGTTTGAGATTGGGTGTTCACTTTAAATGGGCATTTTATGTATAGTATATGATCAAAAAGCGGGCAGTAGATTCAGTGTAAAGATTGTAAATAAATGAAACAAACAAAAACCAACATTACATTAATTTATCAGGCACTCTCATCCAGAGTGACTTACAATGCAAGAGAACACAAGTGAATCCAAAAGAATACTATGATCACAGCGACTCCCAGACCATTGAGTGTTTGCACATCATCACTAAAGGACTATCATGTGTGTTTTTAGTGGACCCCAGGAAGAATAGCTGCAACCTTGGAAATCCGTGCAAATCTTAACAACATACCATATACCATAGAAATAAAAACGAAAATAAATAAACCAAATCAATAAAATTAAGTTAATAAGAAAGCAAGTGTTAGAGTGTGGGGGTGGGAGGGGAGCCACGATGAATTCCGAAGAGATGAGTCTTCAGTCTGCGACAGTCTTGGCAGGATATAAAAGTCAGTTCACCTGTAGCATCAATGCATGGAGTATCCCCAGGACAAGGGCTGACAAATGCTTAAGCATCCTCTGTTGTCATGCTAACCCTCGATCGAGTCGAGTCTCAGCCAATGGGGTGGTTCCTCAGGTGTTCAAGTTAATTGTGCACATCAGATCCACCAGTGATAATAAACTATGGAGAACTATGGTACTGTCACTTTTAATTGTTTCTGAGCCAAATAGTGTGGTCTGTAGTTCAAATGACTCAAGAGGAAATACTAGGTTGGTGATGCATATTTTGGAGAAAAAATGTTTTTGCCTAATGCGCTCAACACTTTTCCTTTGAACAATGGTTTGGCTTAACAACAAATTGATGATGTTTCTCTCTGACCATTTCACCTTGTCAATGAATTATTCTGTGTATCTGTGTGACAGGGAGACTGTGCTGTAGAAGACGCCGTCTTTCAGAAGAGACTTTAAAACTGAGATCCTTACTCACTGTGATCCTTAAAGATCCCTGGCTCTATCAACCTGACACCTAATCATCTCCCGGTTTAACGAGCTCAATAATTCCCTCCTTCTCCACCTCAGCTGATGTGTGGTAAGTATTCTGGTGCAAAATGGCTGTCATGGATCATCCAAGTGCAGCACAGTGGTGGTGGATGAGGTGAGTTTCCCCCATTTACTGTAAAGCACATTGAGTATCATGAAACTCAAAAGCTACTTACGCACTCATTGACCAGCTAGTTGCATTAAACTTGTTTCCTGTCAGGTGAGGGGGGACTTGTGAGAGGATAAAAATGAGGAGGAATTAACATTCTGTAACATTAACCTGGAAGTTGATTGTTGGTTGTAACCTCCATCCATCCATCCATTATCTAAGCCGCTTATTCCTGGTCAGGGTCGCGGGGGGGGTGCTGGAGCCTATCCCAGCATGCGTTCCGGGCGAGAGGCAGGAATACACCCTGGACAGGTCGCCAATCCATCACAGGGCACACACACCATTCACTCACACACTCATACCTACGGGCAATTTAGACTCTCCAATTAGCCTAACGTGCATGTCTTTGGACTGTGGGAAGAAACCGGAGTACCCGGAGGAAACCCACGCGGACACGGGGAGAACATGCAAACTCCGCACAGAAAGGCCCCCGGCCTGGATTCGAACCCGAGACCTTCTTGCTGTGAGGCGACAGTGCTATCCACTGCACCACCGTGCCGCCTGGTTGTAACCTATGAAATCAATTCCTGTAGGTCATTTCTCGTTTTAGTCTAAAATGATTTGGATCTGCTTGGATAAAATAAATATGAAATCAGGCAGCATAATGACAACATTTTTATTTGCTATTCATGATCATTTCCAGTGCCGAGCACTGTGACTTTAACAGGAATCCATGATGCGCCTCATGGACATGAATCTTGTGTTGCTGTATCCCATCTCCCTGAAGCTCCTGTACTCCCCAGGTCTCATGTACATCATCCTGCCTCTGAAGTGGGGCTGCTCATACATCAGCCAGTGGCCGTCCATCACGTTACAGGATTGGCAGTCGGACATGCGGTAACGGTCCATGATGGAGTCACAGTCATCCATCAGCTCCATCATCTGACCTCCGAAGTTCTCCCTCTCGTAGATCCTCATTCTGAAGGACCCTCTGTGCTGTTGATGAGCATTTAAAACATATAAACAATTAAAACAGAGACAGACATATATAGCAATTAAAAACATGTTTCAGGAAGATCTAAAGCAAGCAGTGTGGTGTCAACCAAAATTGGCTATACAGAAGACCCTCACCGTTCACAGTCAGGCTGCACTTTTAGCCTAGTATTACATACTGTAAATACTGATATGCATCCTGTGTATGTTCCAAAATATTTATATTCAAGGGTCCTCTTAAGGGTCCTCTGTGCTGTTAGTAACCCAGTCACAGCAGTGCCATTGACACACAAAGAAACAAAAGGCTGGAAATAAAGTAAAATGCAGACCATGTTAGTTCCTGTTTGCAGTTTGTGCTTTGAGTTTCCCAGTTATTTGACCATCGTGTATTTGCAAATGCAGACTTAGGAAGACACTTGCACAAACATACATGCAGGGACTTACAAATGCGGGTATGGGTTTAGCCTGATATTAGAAATATTATAAACACAGGCCATTAAAAGGCTGCTTGCTTCTAGTAGCGATGGGTCATAACTCACCATGGGGATCATGCGGCAGGAGCGGATGGACTCGAACATGCCCATGCGGGAGTAGTCAGAGTACTCTCCCCTCCTCAGGTAGAACTGGTTCCCCATGTAGTTTGAGCGGTCGTAGACCATGAAGCAGCCATTATCCACCCTACAGGAGTTGCAGCGGCTCAGGTAGGAGTTGAGCTCAGGGCAGTCGCTCATGCACTCATAGGAGCGCCCGCCGAAGTTCCTGTCCTCGTAGAAGATGATCTGCAAAAAAAAAAAATGTATGCCCTTTTTAAGATCATCCAAAAGCGAATCAGTAAGATTTTTTAAAATATATATATACAAGGGAGTGGCATGGACATAACTTCAGGAGGTGCACAGGTTTACAAGTCTGAGGAAAAGAATACGTGAGCATATGGCAGCTATTCTGTAGGTAAGGCCCTTCGTATCAGATGCTTGTTTTATGTGTATCTGTGAGCGGACTAGCGCAAAGAGGAAACCGTGTGCAGTCTCAGCACACCGTGCATCTTACCTTGCCCATGGTGGTTGTTGGTTCCCTCTCAAAGGTGTGCTGGTACCCCCCTTCCCAGAACAGCTGCCAAATTTATAGCCATCACGCCTCTGAAGCATCTGCACCAGTATTGTGTGAATCCCCCTGACTCATCTGCCCATTCAGGGACGGCGGGACCTGTTTTTTTTAAGCAGACTCCAAAGGGTTATTATTTGGTGCTGAATGCATTTTGAGGTAAGGGCTTATTTCTATATTGTTCCACCTCACACTGTAGAAGAAGAGAATATTCTCTGTTTCTAAAAATAGTAATTCAGAGACATGGGAGGCAGTGGTGTGTCTTATGTTTGCATGAATGATGAGATGGAACTGTCTAGGTCCCTCGATATAGCCTCAGGCAATATACTGGTATAAAATGTTCAAATTAGTTTAATTTATTTCAAAAAGGTTCTTATGTTCTGGTTGTTTATTTTGAAGTAATATTGTTTGGAAATGAAATGTTTGTACTTTTGCAAGTGACATAAAATATACCAATTTAAAAAAGTATAGACTGCATATCTATGAATTTAACCTTTTGACTCTGAATATGATCCTGAATAAAGAGTATATACTGTATGCATAAAGTTATATCAATAGGCTACAATATCTAAATGCTAGTAATGTCATTTGATTTGTTATATCTGAAGGTAGCCGTAATATGCAATGGGATTTTATTCAGTAAATTTATTCAGTAGTTTGCCGTTATGTCTTTTAAAAAAACACAATACGATTAGGCTATTGTTACCAGCATTTTCATGATACCATAACATCAAGTTGAATAATGTTATTTACTCTCGCTGTTGTTTATGATTTATGTGAAAATAAATTTAAAAATATATATTTTTATGTGCTAGCTAGCATATTAATAGCCGGCTAACATATAACATAAGCAGCGATTGTCATGTCATCATTCAGAATGTTCAGTGTGTCAGGTTCAGTCACTGTGACTACAGCTCAGACATTTACACAGTCACTCTGTGACTCACAACTGAAACAGCAGATCAGACCAGTCACACTGTCATGAAGACTAAGGAACTGGCCATGGAACTTTGAGATCTGACAGTCAGAATTAGCATTCTCATTTTAAGCAAAGTAAAGAAAACAAATGCCAAGTAGCCTAATCTTCTAATATTCTACAGATATAAAATCTAATTTGCATGATGTAGCACCGCACCAATAATTCACCGTTCACCATTTGAGCGAATGCTATTTTGTTTTAAAAAGCTGATGCTGTCTCCTAAGGACACGTCATACAATTCCAGCGGTTCTGCAAAACCACGGTAAAACCTACCAAATGAAAACCATTTTATGCCATGCGTTATTGATATGGGACAGACTGTTTTGTCACAGTTGTTTCTCTGGCCCTGTGCTTTAGTGGCTCTGATGCCAGGATGTCCCTGGTGGAGTTGTTTGATGTAGTATCAGATTAAAACAAATCAAATGTATTTGTATAGCACTTTTAACAAATACCTTGTCACAAAACCCTTTACAAAAGAGAACCCAGGCTTAAACCCCCCCAAAAGTAAACCTAAGGCGACAGTGGCAAGGAAAAACTCCTTTGGTCAAAACGATAGGGAGAAACCTTGGGAGGAACCAGACTAAAGGGGGGGAGCCTATCCTCTTCTGGCCAGCTCAGGGTGTATCCAAAAAACTGTATCATGGTCATAGTACTGCTGAAAAGCGAGTGGTACTCTCTGAGACTCATGATACTCTGGTGACGAATCTCTGACGACGTGGTGTTAAGCCATCACTGATGGTGAGCTCATCTCTCATGGTGTAGAATGGGCTCATAGAATTATCTTTTGAAAACGACAGTACAGAGTTGTACAATGGTTAGCATAGTACAGCTCCATCCATCTGTTGTCAGTGACCTTCCCAGAATCCCCAGTACTACATAATATGCTACAATATTACTAGGCAAGAACCCAACACATTCCACAAGGTAAAATATACAAATTAGACATCTTAATGGTTTTAAAGTAGCAGTTCTTGCAGCCGTTGGAAAATTCCCTAGTGAAATGTAAAACGTTTGAGATGTTGAGAATGCATCGGGAATGGCAATATTTTGGAACAAATGTTCATAACTTTGATACACCAAAATTTTTATAGTTTATGGATTGGAATTGTTACTTGCAATGCATCTCTGTAGGCTACTCTAATTTAGTTGCTATAACCCTTAGTTTAAGTTAATAACAATAACCAATTATCAAACCAATGGTAATTGGTTTTCCAACAATTACATCTCCCTTTCAGTGACCTGCTATCTTTGGCCTCTTCTGTGAACAGTTTTATTTTGTTCTGGCCCTTCTTTATATCCACTGTTGACTTGCTTACATTGTATGCTGTAGCAATAGTGCTAAGACATGCCCCTTCTTTAACATTGGTAGTATTTGTAGTTTTTATTAATGGAAAGTGTAATTAATTTCTGTTTAGTGCTCACCTTTTTGCATCACTGATGGAGCTTGGAAAGGCGTAATTGCATATGCTAGTTCCGGTTTCATACCTGTTTGCTTTACCCGTCAATATGTAACTCTGAGGTTCCACATGGTTCTGCATGTAGCAGCTAAAACTTAAACAAGACTGCTAGAGACCACTACACTGTTGAAATAAACTTTAAGAATTGGTCCAGCAGAAAGGGAAAGGGTTTTAAATAGCTCTTTTTTTAATTAATGAGGGGAAAAAATTATTATTTGTTCTTTACATTGCTTAACTATAATTTAATTACTGATTATTAATCAACCATCTTTTTCTTGTTGGTAACTAATTTAAAAAAATGATAAGTTTAAAAAAAAAAATTATCTCCCAGGAGAGGTGCAGGAGATAGCCATGCCATGTCATGTAATAGACACAGAGATCCTTGGGGTGATGATTTGGATTCCACCTGTCTTCAATTGCATGATTGGTGAATAAATATCACTGACTTTGTGAGGTCTCACAACTGAAACAGCAGATCAGACCAGTCACACTGTCATGAAGACTAAGGAACTGGCCATGGAACTTTGAGATTAAGTTACTAGGAGGCAAAAAGCTGAAGAAGGTTATAAAAAGATTGAAAACCTTTTAACCTTCCCAGAAGCACAGTCAAGTCCATTGTAACAAAGGAGTGTAAAAATGTACAAATCTAAATGTGCCAGAGCCCTACCTCCAAAGCATTGACTGAGGGGGGTGAATACTTTTTTAAATGAGGAAATCTAAGTCCCATTTATGTATTCAAATTTTAAGGTGTAACAGAAGAAAATGTGCAAAAGTTCAAGGGGTGAACACTTTCCGAAAGCACTGTTGGTTGCTGCTCTTATGCAATATGTTCTGTGTTGTATTTTGTTGCTGTGTTGTTGTTACTTTATGTGATTGTCTGTGCTGCTACTATATGTTGCTGCTATTTATCTCTGACTGCTATGCACTTGTCTGTTGCAATAATGTACTGCTGTTATGTTCCATGATTTTACCTGCTCAGGGACTGAGAACTCCCTTTGGCTATATCTGGCACTCTTACATGGATGCATCTGCCCGTTCAAGGACAAATCATTCGCAAGCATTCCATAGCACTGTGCCTCTCACGCAAGACTCCCAAAGCACTAAGGCTCAATCAAAATCACCCAGAAATACGATTAGATTTTTTTATTCTCAGTTTTATTTTATTCCTCAATTTGCATACTTTTCCTACTCATTTTCCTTTCTATTGGTTATTTGTTTCCCTGAGCACAGAATCTCACATGTGCTTTAGATGATTGTTCAGTAGTAAAGGCACTCCTCAGTAAGTGGTAGGGGCATACCTAACACTTTATGTCCTCATTTAGAGTTATGACTTCCAGAGTTTCCTAATTTACTGAAATCAATATTCACAATTTGTGCAGTGTGGAAGAGGCATACAGCTGTGGAACACTGTTTCCAACCAGTGCTCCTAGGGACACACTTTGTAAGCTTGTTTCAGTGTGAGCTGAGCTCTTGATTGTATGAATATCATTTTATATCTCTAGTTAGTCCTTGTCTCAAAGAAATGCATTGTCAGAATAATGATTTGTGGCGAAAGAAAAAAATGCATGTACTCAACTTCTGTACATTTGTATCCTTTAAACAAAGGCTGCTCTGGGGCTGCCAATGGTCAAGATTTGATACCAGACCATGAAGTGTGTCGCAACTCAAACTTAAACTGACACTAAAAATGTGTCGATTTTTGCAAGCTTCCAGATTCAGGCTCTGCTGCCGCACTTTGTTCATAGTTTGTTCACAGCATGATTCAATTGTGGATCGTGTCATCGTACTCTTACCTCATTCTCGATCCTCCTTGATCTAGGGGTCTTATGTTTTATGGTTCTGAAAGGAATCTTCACTACATTACATTTCTCACCAAAATCTGCAGTTGCTTGTGTGAAATTCATTACATTTAAAAATATTTCGTTAATCCTTGTTTCCAAATATTAGGTGAGAGATCCACACTCAGAACATCCCAAATAATTTGAGTGCAGCCTTGGAAATGAGGAGCTGCTTTAGTTGGCCAGTATGTACCGTTGGATCTGCTGACCGTCCAATGTACCACCTACTGTTCCTCCCATAGCTCCTGTTCAGTGATAGTCCTTCTCTACAATGTTTATAAAGTTGGCGGTAACACATTACTTGAACTATATGCTATCAAGCCTACATAAAACTGCAATAAGCATGACATGACACCTGTCTTGACATTGTATTAAAGCTTATGACAGATGTTATAACATTGATATGTGTGCAGCATGTATTTTGTGCCAGATAACATTTATTCCCAGTGACCTTCTCTTTCCCTGCTCTGAACAGCAAACTGTAAAGAGGGAGCATCACAAATGCATGCAGCACGTTACCACATAATAACACTTTGCAGTCTGCTTTGACTAACAGTATAGGCTGATGACTAAGGGCTTTAACACAATATGGTGATGGATTATTTGGGCATTAGTTCAGGTATAAAAGAGACAGCTGTTGATAGTAGTTACAGTTCAGCTTTGAGGTTGAGTCACCATGACCATGGGTAAGGTAAGTGGGTCCCCTGTATGACTATAAATTTGGACTTCCGTAATGGAGCCCCAGTAATTAGATATTTTAAATTAAGAAAGAAATGTATGTATATACCGTATGTGCTACCATTTGAAGTTATTTTTTGTTTGCTGTGAATGTCACTTGATGTGTAATTTCACTTTGGAATAAATTATGTTTCCAGATCATCTTCTACGAGGACAGGAACTTCCAGGGTCGTTCCTATGAGACCAGCAGTGATTGCCCTGAGCTCAACTCCTACCTGAGCCGCTGTCACTCCTGTCGGGTGGAGAGTGGCTGTTTCATGGTTTACGACCGCTCCAACTACAAGGGGAACCAGTACTTTGTGAGGAGGGGAGAGTACTCTGACTACTCCCGCATGGGCATGAGTGACTGCTTCAGGTCCTGCCGCATGATCCCCATGGTGAGTTAGGTGAAATGAGCATGTGCTTCTGGTTATACCATAGTCCCTGCAATGGAATTAGGACAATATCTGCAATAAGTCAGATGCATTTATGTTTTGTGCATATATAACACATGTTAATAGTGGGTGTTTTCTGGGTCCAGGGAGTTGCAAATCCTGAATTTTGGAGGAAAAAAAAGTTCCAAAATTTGATTTGACATTGAAAGGATGGGGGCATGAGGAACCCTCACTGTTCACAGGGGGAAACATTATAGAGAATCTGTCCAGCAGGAGAATGTGAACACTGTACTGTATAACCACATTCTGAGTCTGAGAAACAATGTGATTTGCAATATACAGTACTGTGCAAAAGTTTTAGGCAGGTGTGAAGAAATGCTGTGAAGTAAGAATGTTTTCAAAAATATAAATTTGAATTGTTTATTTTGATCAATTTACAAAATGCAAAGTGAGCGAACAGAAGAAAAATCGAAATCAAATCAATATTTGGTGTAACTACCCTTTGCCTTCAAACCAGCATCAATTCTTATAGGTGCACTTGCACAAAGTCAGGGATTTTGTAGGATTATAGTCAGGTGTATGATTAACCAATTATACCAAACAGGTGCTAATGATCATCAATTTCATATGTAGGTTGAAACACAGTCACTAACTGAAACAGAAACAGCTGTGTAGGAGGCTTAAAACTGGGTGAGGAACAGCCAAACTCTGCTACTAAGGTGAGGTTGTGGAAGACAGTTTCATGTCACAGGTCATACACCATGGCAAGACTGAGCACAGCAACAAGACACAAGGTAGTTATACTGCATCAGCAAGGTCTCTCCCAGGCAAAGATTTCAAAGCAGACTGGGGTTTCAAGATGTGCTGTTCAAGCTCTTTTGAAGAAGCACAAAGAAACGGGCAACGTTGAGGACTGTAGACGCAGTGGTCGGCCAAGGAATCTTAATGCAGCAGATGAAAGACACATCATGCTTACTTCCCTTCGAAATCGGAAGGTGTCCAGCAGTGCCATCAGCTCAGAACTGGCAGAAACCAGTGGGACCCAGGTACACCCATCTACTGTCTGGAGAAGTCTGGCCAGAAGTGGTCTTCATGGAAGAATTGTGGCCAAAAAGCCATACCTCCGATGTGGAAACAAGGCTAAGCGACTAAACTATGCACGAAAACATAGGAACTGGGGTGCAGAAAAATGGCAGCAGGTGCTCTGGACTGATGAGTCAAAATGTGAAATATTTGGCTGTAGCAGAAGGCAGTTTGTTCGCCGAAGGGCTGGAGAGCGGTACAATAATGAGTGTCTGCAGGCAACAGTGAAGCATGGTGGAGGTTCCTTGCAAGTTTGGGGCTGCATTTCTGCAAATGGAGTTGGGGATTTGGTCAGGATTAATGGTGTCCTCAATGCTGAGAAATACAGGCAGATACTTATCCATCATGCAATACCATCAGGGAGGCGTCTGATTGGCCCCAAATTTATTCTGCAGCAGGACAACAACCCCAAACATACAGCCAATGTCATTAAGAACTATCTTCAGCGTAAAGAAGAACAAGGAGTCCTGGAAGTGATGGTTTGGCCCCCACAGAGCCCTGATCTCAACATCATCGAGTCTGTCTGGGATTGCATGAAGAGACAGAAGGATTTGAGGCAGCCTACATCCACAGAAGATCTGTGGTTAGTTCTCCAAGATGTTTGGAACAACCTACCTGCCAAGTTCCTTTAAAAACTGTGTGCAAGTGTACCTAGAAGAATTGATGCTGTTTTGAAGGCAAAGGGTGGTCACACCAAATATTGATTTGATCTAGATTTATCTTCTGTTCATTCATTTTGTTAATTGATCAAAATAAACTATTAACACTTCTATTTTTGAAAGCATTCTTACTTTACTTACTTTTAACACCTGCCTAAAACCTTTGCACAGTACTGTATATGGGATGCATATCTATATTTACAGGATGCAATACTAAGCTGGTAATAGGTAGTGCAGCCTGACCATAAATGGTGAGGGTCTTCTATGAAGTCATGGGAGGCTCACATGAGATAGCTTTCTTAAATCTAGTTCCTCCTGAAACTTATGTTTTTAATGTACGTATGTCTGTTTTAACTGTGCTTTTTTAAATTTCCCACCAACAGCACAAAGGGTCCTTCAAAATGAGGATCTACGAGAGGGAGAACTTTGGAGGTCAGATGATGGAGCTGATGGATGACTGTGACTCCATCATGGACCGTTACCACATGTCCGACTGCCAATCCTGCAACGTGATGGACGGCCACTGGCTGATGTATGAGCAGCCCCACTTCAGAGGCAGGATGATGTACATGAGACCTGGGGAGTACAGGAGCTTCAGGGAGATGGGATACAGCAACAATAGATTCATGTCCATGAGGCGCATCATGGATTCCTGTTAAAGTCACAGCACCCAATGTTTAAAGTTGCCTCAAAAAGTAAATAAATGTTTTCAAACTGAGATGTTTTTGCAGTAGAAGTATTGTATGTGCAAAGTAACTTCATATAACAAAACTGAAAACTCTTTAAATAAAAATACATTCATTTGTTTTAGACATTTGAGTTGTAAAAAGCAATGTGGCAATAATCAAGTTCTTCAGGGGACCCCACCAATCATAAGCTTAATAATGGCAGCTAAGAACAGCACAGGCAGTTTCTTGCAAATTCTCCCATCTTACAGGGATAAAAACCTGGGGAATCAGGGAGAAGGCAAAACAATTGCATTTTAAGCCTTCGTGGACTGTCTAGGTTTGCATTGCCCTGGTGATTGAGGGACATATATTTACCCCAGCGATGTGATGGATTGGCACAGCATCAAACAAAGACAACCAAAGAAATTGAGCTTTATCACTAATGAGGATAATTAGTCAGTTATCTAGGACAGGGGTCGGCAACCTTTACTATCAAAAGAGCCATTTTTGGCCCCTCTCCCACTACATAAAATTAATCTGGAGCCGCACCTATTTGACCCTTAAAATGAAGATAACACAGTGTATAAAGTTTTATAGTTATACTATATATACAGAGGGATTGGAATTTATTCAAAAGCTTATTTCTAGTATGTTTGACAGAAGTTATCAAGTTTTTAAGGCAATAAGTCATACAAGATACTAATTAATTCCAATTTTTTTGTCCATAATATCATGGAAAAATCACTAAGAAAACTAAAAAACATATTATAGGAAATAAAATAGGAAATAAAATGTGGATGTGTAAATATGTGTGTTTTTGTCACCCACTGTAAAAGAACTATAGTTTGTTGCATTTGTGAAATTATAGAACAACAAAAAGAAAACTGTTGACATTTTATTGCTGTTTTTACCTGTTATAATAAAGGAAAACCTCAAACTCTTATGAAGAGGAGAAAAAAAAGCACTGGCATGTGTAGACCTACTTTGAAATAAAACACAGAACCATGCAGGTCTATTTGAGTCCTTCCCTTATTTGCATAACAGCGCTGTCTGCTTAACATCGTTTACATCACTTGACTCATCACAGGCGATTGAGTATGCTGGAGCTGAATTAATCTCCTCAATTTGTTGACTGGTAATGTTTTCTGCCATCTTAATGGTCCTGTCCTTGGCGGTCTTTGCATAGAGAGGCATATCTCACATTTTCTGAACAATTTCACGTTTGTTTTTGAAGTCCGACAATAGATGATCTGGTATTTTAATGAATGATTCTTTCATGTAGCTATTCTCCATCTGTGAACGGCTTTCCGCGCCTTACTATCTCCTGAGCTGCCACAAAACTAGCAGCAGTAGTTGAGTTTGGAGATTTCATCCACTTCTTGAAAGTAGATTTGCTCTGCTCAGCTTTCCGCAGCAGTTCCGAAATCGCTTTTTTCTTTCATCTCCAGCTTGGTACTTTTCAGCAAATGCTGTGTGTTTGTTCTGGAAATGTCTTTCAACATTACATTTTTTGTTGTTTGCTAATTTCTCACCACATATCAAGCATACAGGTAAGCCCGCATCGTTAGGAGTCAAAGCAAATAAATCTGTCCATGCTGAATTAAACTCAATTTTCCTCCGAGACTTTTCTTTTTTGGATTTATCCATGTTTAGCTTACCGGGGTTGGAAACTCAAGATTAGCCACCTTCAGATGGCAGGGAGCCAGGGAGAGGCGCCGGGGATGTGACGCATTTTTAACTGACAAAATATTAAACACTTTTTTATGTCAGTGTCACAGTATCACCTCGATCTCCAAAATAAGGTGTTCCCTTTGAAAGAAAAAATTAAATTAAATAGCCGTTATTTATTTCCATATATTATTATTTTTCAAAGCTGCAGGGAGCCACTGCAGAGGGGCTGAAGAGCCGCATGTGGCTCCAGAGCCGCGGATTGCCGACCCCTGATCTAGGATAATTTCCATGTTTAATGATTAAAGTAATTATGTTTTTTGACCCCCAGAGCTGGAGGATGATAAACATTTCTGTTTTGTTATTTCACTTCTGTGCTCAATTCATAAGATGAATGTTAAAAAATATATATGTCAGAGAAAACAAATATGGTGAAGTATGGTGTCCCACAAGGGTCAGTGCTAGGGCCACTACTTTTCTCATTACATATGCTGCCTCTCTGATCTTATCAGTTTCATTGCTATGTGGATGATAAGCAGCTATACATTTCAACAAAACTGTTGGGATGACGCAGATCGGACCCAAACGCAGACACAGACACTGAGGATTCGGTAAAGTGAAGTATTTATTATGAACAGAGACTGGGGTAGAGAAGCGATGGTGAGGGCAGACGAGGGAAGCAGGCAGGACAGGTAAGCGGGCAGGCAGGCAGGCGGGTAAGCGGGCAGGCCGGCAGGCAAGCGGGCAGGCAGGTAGGCAGGAAAGCGGGCAAGCAGGCAGGTGGGTAAGTGGGCAGGCAGGCAGGCAGGAAAGCGGGCAGGCAGGTAGGCAGGAAAGCGAGCAAGCGAGGAGTGAACCTGGACACGAACGAATAAACATAAAAAACAGACATAAGATAATAAATCTGAAAAAATCACGGTTTAGGAAAGGTCTGATGCGTGTAGCTACCACTAGGGCATTCACGACTGCTGCATTTTAGTAGTCATCAACTACTCCCAAAAAGTAGTCGATTAATCGCGGGAGATATCATATTTTTTTCACCCAATAACAATGATCATTTCTCGTCAAAAAGGTCAAATACAAGGTCAAATACAACCAGTAAAGGGTTAACTAATGTAGGCAGGACCAACCTGGGGGTAGGTGAAATAGCAGAGTCCTCGATTGGCTCTGAGAGGCTGTTTACAAATGAGCCGCGATCTGATTGGACTAAACCCCAAGAATGCTTGTCTGAGCTGGAGATGCTGTTTGACTGCAGTAACAAAAGCGACTACTTTCTTGCAGGGATAGCGGAAGTGTTTCCTTCTCTAAATACCTTAAATTCTGTTTATTTAACATGGCATAATGTAGAAAATGATTGTTCAAACAAATCTATGTTCAACAACAACCAAAGTTATGTCCACCTTCGCTCGTTAGAAGGCCATCTCAAAAGCTCTGAATAACCTACATGTAGAATAACCTACTACATGCTCAAACAGTTTGAAATACAAGATCAACTTCGGATATAACTTGTGAAACTACTGTAGCAATCTTGCCAATAAACACGAATGTCCACAGGTTGCATAAAGTTTATGAATGTATTGGTTTATTGAAATAAACATTATTAATAGTGACTGACACAATGACACAGCGGAATGAGCTGTCGTAACAACACTATTCAGATTATTAACATATATTTTACCCAAATGGCTAGTGTAAAGAGAAAAATACAAATGGCTAGTGTAAACAGAAATGCAAAACTTACTCCCCACAATGAAACGCCATAACGAAAGTGCACAGTGGTAAACGTTATTCCACTGTGTGTACAGCCGTGGCCAAAAGTTTTGAGAATGACACAAGTATTGGTTTTCACAAAGCTGCTTCAGTGTTTTTAGATCTTTTTGTCAGATGTTACTATGGTATACTGAAGTATAATTACAAGCATTTCACAAGTGTCAAAGGCTTTTATTGACAATTACATTAAGTTTATGCAAAGAGTCAATATTTGCAGTGTTGACCCTTCTTTTTCAAGACCTCTGCAATTCGCCCTGGCATGCTGTCAATTAACTTCTGGGCCACATTCGGACTGATGGCAGCCCATTCTTGCATAATCAATGCTTGGAGTTTGTCCGAATTTGTGGGTTTTTGTTTGTCCACCCGCCACTTGAGGATTGACCACAAGTTCTCAATGGGATTATGGTCTGGGGAGTTTCCTGGCCATGGACCCAAAATTTCGATGTTTTGTTCCCCGAGCCACTTAGTTATCACTTTTGCCTTATGGCAAGGTGCTCCATCATGCTGGAAAAGGCATTGTTCGTCACCAAACTGTTATTGGATGGTTGGGAGAAGTTGCTCTCGGAGGATGTTTTGGTACCATTCTTTATTAATGGCTGTGTTCTTAGGCAAAATTGTGAGTGAGCCCACTCCCTTGGCTGAGAAGCAACCCCACACATGATTAGTCTCAGGATGCTTTACTGTTGGCATGACACAGGACTGATGGTAGCGCTCACCTTTTCTTCTCCGGACAAACCTTTTTCCGGATGCCCCAAATAATCGGAAAGGGGATTCATCAGAGAAAATGACTTTACCCCAGTCCTCAGCAGTCCAATCCCTGTACCTTTTGCAGAATATCAGTCTGTCCCTGATGTTTTTCCTGGAGAGAAGTGGCTTCTTTGCTGCCCTTCTTGACACCAGGCCATCCTCAAAAAGTCTTCGCCACACTGTGCGTGCAGATGCACTCACACCTGCCTGCTGCCATTGGTGAGCAAGCTCTGCACTGGTGGTGCCCCAATCCCGCAGCTGAATCAACTTTAGGAGACGGTCCTGGCGCTTGCTGGACTTTCTTGGGCACCCTGAAGCCTTCTTCACAACAATTATACCGCTCTCCTTGAAGTTCTTGATGATCCGATAAATGGTTGATTTAGGTGCAATCTTACTAGCAGCAATATCCTTGCCTGTGAAGCCCTTTTTGTGCAAAGCAATGATGACTGCACATGTTTCCTTGCAGGTAACCATGGTTAACAGAGGAAGAACAATGATTTCAAGCACCACCCTCCTTTTAAAGCTTCCAGTCTGTTATTCTAACTCAATCAGCATGACAGAGTGATCTCCAGCCTTGTCCTCATCAACACTCTCACCTGTGTTAACGAGAGAATCACTGACATGATGTCAGCTATTCCTTTTGTGGCAGGGCTGAAATGCAGTGTAAATGTTTTTTGGGGGATTAAGTTCATTTTCATGGCAAAGAGGGACTTTGCAATGAATTGCAATTCATCTGATCACTCTTCATAACATTCTGGAGTATATGCAAATTGCCATCATAAAAACTGAGGCAGCAGACTTTGTGAAAATTAATATTTGTGTCATTCTCAAAACTTTTGGCCATGGGTGTACACTGTACAGATGGCAAAGTAAAGCAAAATATTTATCTGCCTAGGTTACTTGCTCTCGCCAAAGTCCTCCTCATTTTTGATCCTCGTCCTGCGCTCCTGGTTAGCGTTCAAAAAGATAAGGGCATCAACGTGAGCTCTCACTTGGGGTACTGGTGGCTGGGATAGTCAGGTAGCTTTTGGCCAGCTTGGCCAGGCGGGGGAACTGCTTCTCATTGCGAATATCCTTCACAATGAAATTTACTAACAGACCTGTTATTTTCCTTTTTCTGTGGTCGGTGATCGGACGTTTGGAGAATTCTCCGATTGTCGTCTGCCTAACGTTAGCCGCTGCTAGCTCTAGCCATAAGCGGGTGTAGCTTTAAATGGTAATGCATAGTGCTGGTACTGTTGTGGTACTTTAGGGTAGCCTTACATATATTGCAGCTGACAGTTTTATCTGCTGTAGTAAAGTATTTCCACACTGTTGATTGTAGTCGAGCATTGGGACGTACATCCATGTTTCTTTCTGCCTCTTGCATGTCTGCTGCTTTAGCGCCCACACTGCACAGTGATCTCCATGACAACTATGACTTGTCAACAACTACCCACAGCGCCCCCAGCTGCATATCTGCTGTAGATGCATTGCCACTGCTAAAACCACAGATGAACGATTAGTCTACAACAATGCACAGTGTCGACTAGTGGTTTTGATAGTCGAATAGTCGACTATTCTGTGAAACCCCTAGCTACCACTGAAGCGGAGACAACGATCTGATGGTGAGTGGATGAGAAACCGGGGTAGATATACACTGCAGGGCTTATGATGATTGATGACAGGTGTGCAGGTAGAGCAGGTGTCGCAGATCAGGAGGGAGCCGGAGAATGCTGAGGAGGAAAGCCACAACACACAATGCACAAACACAAAACTGACAAGGAGAACAGGAACACAGGGGAAAGGGAAAAGAAATAAACAAAGTTGCGGCCGTGGCCATAACAAAAACCAGGTGTAGCATCACAGCTTTCTATTTTATTAAGGCTTAGATGTGTTATATTGATTCTGCTTCTAAACCCAGATCAAACTGAAATGTTGATTTTAAGTCACAAAAAAACGAATTGTCTAACTTTACTTAGGTCTAATCTTACTTGTGATGCCCATATTACAAATATTTCCAGAGTGGCCTTGTTTCACTTATGGAATATTGCTAAAAGCACTTTCTATCAATAGGGGATACAGAGAAATTGACACATGCTTGTATCCTGTCATGGCTAGATTACTGCAATGTCCTCTTATCTGGCTGCTCCAATAACTCACAAAAGAACATCCATCATATTCAGAATTCAGCCACTCTTATTTAAACCAGAACAAACAAGTATGAGCACTTTAACCCTGTGCTAGCGTCACTTCACTAGCTACCCGTTAAGCATAGGGCTGATTGTAAAAGGGCTGACTTTCAAAGCCTTGCATGAACTTGCACTGGAGTATTTGACTGACTTGTTTTTGACCCTGCAAGCCTACAAGGTCACTTCATTCTTGAGATGCAGGCAATTTATTAGTCCCTAGAATTGTACAGATGGTAGAGATTTCTCCTACAGAACCCCACTACTGTGGAACAACCTACCAAAACACATAAGGCAATCAGACAGTCTCAATATGCAAGTGACTATAAACACACCTTTACACTCAGGCTTACAATCTATTATAGTCCAGACACAGAGCTGGAGAAGCTTTTAGGAATACAGTATTGCAGGGTGGACACTTTTCCTTACTGTCCTCTCAATCCTACTTACAATAGACAATACAATACAATACAGTAATTTAGCAGATGCTTTTATTCAAAGTGACTTACAAATAGTGCATTCAGCTTGAGTAGATGAACAACTACTCGATGGTTCTCCACTTCAACCACTTCTCACAGGTGTACATTTCATTGGTGGGTATGTTTCTTGCCCTTCTCATGACTGTGTAGACCCTCTATCTCTGTCATAGTAGTTATGCTGCCTTAGATAACTTCTTGCAGGGTCACCTGTTGCCTTATCTTTAATCTGACTGTTGTTACACATTGCTCTTCCCTAATTGCTTGTAATTGCTTATGTCTCCCTCTCTCACTGATGGGGCACCTGCCCCGAGTCCCGAGCCTGCTGCATCCCCTGAACTCACTGTCTGTCCCGTCCTTCTGTCCCAACCCACCACCCCACCCCAGGACCACCACCTTCAGCTTTCTTGCACTTAACCAGTCCCACACCTCCTCATTGCTTACCACTATCTAGTTCATTTTGAACAATTTGAACAATTGTTTTGAATATTAGCTGATTGACCATTGTTGGTCAATCAACCCTGAGCCGGCCAGAGGAAGATGGGCTCCCTTTCTTGAGTTTGATTCCTGCAAAGGTTTCTTCCTATTTGTTCCACCAAGAAGATTTAGCCACAGTTGCCTTAGGCTTTTGTGGGGGTTTAGGTTGGGGTCTGCTGGAAAGCAGATTGTGACAAATGTTTTGTGAAATGTGCTATACAAATATGATTTGATGAACTGCTAGATTTTTTTGTGTATCCATTTTCTGGCATCCATCACTAATGACCTATAGAAATTCTAGCACTTCTTGTTTTCATGGTTACGGGCGTGTCAGATATCCTTTCTGTAGTTACTGCTGCTCTTATACACCTATTTGAATACTTTGATATACTTGGTTTTGGTAGTCACTCTGGTTCCAGGAACAAATATAATCACATGTCCTTAAGTTTGGATGCAAAACCATGCATACCATTTTATGGTTTTGTTTGTTTTAAGAAACCTCCAAATGCAGAGTGTAAGTAATAAAATTGACATTTTCGGTATAACTCTTCGCCAAACTCTGTCACTTTGCCAGAGCATTTCCTCCTATATGCCTATATACAGAGGGAACTGCACCGTTAAATTATATGTACTAGGGGTGTGACAGTACACCGGTATGACGGTATACCACGATATTAAAATATGAAATAGTACTATCATAAACTTAATGTAATACCGTGATAGTAAATCACGTAGCAAAATCTATTTTCATCCGGAAAAAAAACCCATTTCAACCGTTACCCTACTAAAATAACCCATATTAAATAATATAATACTGGATCTGGGGTGTCTGCTAATGTCATTTAATCCCACCACCTCTTTAGCTGTTCTTGCATTTTGTTTTGTTTACAATACGATTGCGCACGTGCAGATTAGATTAGACAGCTCCTTCGCATTTTCAAGATGTTATGGCATGGCATAAATCTCCATTTGCAGTCCCTTACACAACTTGCGAAATTCGAAGCTGACTCCGATGCTGAGGCGGTCTGTATAATCGCCCCAAAAAGCGAACTCGTTCATCCGTGTGGACTCACTTTCGATTCGGAAAAAGATGTTTCGGAAAAAGGTGTTTTTGTTGAGAACGTATCTCCCATCTGTGGAGAATGTGGGAAACATGTAATGGCCAGAGGAAACAAGTCAAACCTTGAATTCCACCTGCTTGAGAATCATCCTTCACGTTATGACACAATGGAAGAAGTGAGTAGCTAAATATAGTACTAGATCCGAAACGCTGATGACGCGATAAAGGAAAATGTTGCTTAATTCGCAAAGTGAATGATTATAAGTACAATTACAAGGAGTAACTATATTCAGTTGCATTTTTGTTTTATTTTTCAATTAAATTTTGTATAAATCTGCAAAGAGCCATACAATAAACAGATCGAGTTGTAAACTTTGTTATTAAAACTGATACCGTGATATACCGAAAACCGTGATATTGAGTAGTACGATTATCATACCGTGCAAATTTCATACCGTCACAGCCCTAATATGTACCCTAATAATGAAGGCATTGCTGTATTTTAGCTATATTACTTACCTTATCTTTATCGATCTTTGTATTACTCCAAGTAAGTATTACTTTAATTAAGATGGTCACACTTGGAAATGAAAGGAGTCAGATGGTAAAATACTAAATGAGAGATTTTTTTATTGGTTATTGCCCATTATATCCTACATATAGGGGGTTTCATCTAGCATTGGTCCATAATGCGCCTCATGGACATGAATCTTGTGTTGCTGTATCCCATCTCCCTGAAGCTCCTGTACTCCCCAGGTCTCATGTACATCATCCTGCCTCTGAAGTGGGGCTGCTCATACATCAGCCAGTGGCCGTCCATCACGTTGCAGGATTGGCAGTCGGACATGTGGTAACGGTCCATGATGGAGTCACAGTCATCCATCAGCTCCGTCATCTGACCTCCGAAGTTCTCCCTCTCATAGATCCTCATTCTGAAGGACCCTCGGTGCTGTTGATGAGCATTTAAAACATATAAACAAATATAAACAATTAAGATCAGACATATATAGCAATTTCAAAACATGTTGTCGTTCTCACTCCGGGAGGCGAAACTGATTCATTTCTCATCAACACCGGCGTTCTCCGGGGTGATCCACTTGGCCCCTATCTATTCATCATAGTTTTGGACTACGCCCTGCGGATAGCAATAAACGACACTGATGGTCTAACTCTGACTTGCCGTAGAAGTAGTAGATATCCTGCTCAACACCTCTCTGACCTAGATTACGCTGATGACATTAGTCCGCTTGCTGACACCCTTCCAGATGCAGATTCTCCTCCACAAAGTTGAAACTTGCTGCAAGTCCATTGGTCTCTCTCTTAATGCAAAGAAAATTGAGTACATTCACCTCAATCCCTCCACCGCTGGTGACATCATAGCGCTTGATAGCAGTAAGATCGACAAAGTTGATGACTTCAAATACCTGGGCTCCTACACAAACTCGACCCACGATGTTGAATGTAGGAAGGCTCAAGCTTGGTCTGCTCTCCATTCATTGAGGAATGTTTGGCAATCTTCAATCCGTAAAAGCTCCAAATTTAACATCTTTAAAACATCCGTGGAGTCCATTCTCCTCTATGGGTGTGAGTCTTGGGCCCTCACCAGCAAGATCGCTAAGTCCATCGATGGTACCTACACACGGATGTTGCGTGCTGTCCAGAATGTTTCCTGGCAGGACCACCTTCCAAACTCCGCCCTGTACGGTGCCCTCCCCTCCATCTCAAGTGTCATCAGACAGCGTCGTCTTCGGCTAGCCGGACATATCATTCGGCACAATGAGCCAGCCAGCCGTGTCCTCCTTTGGACGCCAGACTCTCCCCGTCGTAGAGGTCGACCAAACATCACCCTTAAATCGTCCATCAAACTGGAGACAGGACTGTGCGGATCGTCTCTTCGCAATGCAATGCTTAACAGGGAATGCTGGATGAAGCTCATCAAGTCATCAGAGATGTGAATGAATGAATGAATGAAAACATGTTTCAGGAAGATCTCAGTTAAAGCAAGCAGTCTGGTGTCAGCCAAGTATGGCTATACAGAAGGCTCATTCCCGGTGAGGTAGCACTCCCTCTTACCAGACCATTAGTACATATTTCAAATATAGATATGCATCCCACTTCCAATGCAAATCACACCATTTTTTTTATTATTCATCCTGAAGGATCCTCTCTGTTGTTGGTAAACTAGTGCCATTTGTCAGTTGTCATTAACTAAAGGTTGGAACTACAGTAAAAACTCAAATGAAATGAAAACCCAAACTGCAAAGAACTCAAATCAGTTATATCTGGGGCCGTATGTACAAAGATTCTAAGAGTAGGAGTGCTAATCTAGGATCAGTTTAACCTTTTAGCTCATAATGGATATGGTTAGGATATGGACAGGGGGAACCTGATCTTAGATCAGCACTCCTACTCATAGAATCTTTGTACATACGGCCCCAGATGTAACTGATTTTAGTTCTTTGCAGTTTGAGTTTTCATTTGAGCATTGCAATGTATTTAAAAATACAGGCTTAGGCACTTGCACAAACATACAGGTGCATCTCAATAAATTAGAATATCGTGGAAAAGTTAATTTATTTCAGTAATTCAATTCAAAAAGTGAAACCCATATATAGATTCATTACACACAGAGTGAAATATTTCAAGCCTTTATTTCTTTTAATTTTGATAATTATGGCTTAGAGCTAATGAAAACCCAAAATTCAGTATCTCAGAAAATTTGAATATTACATAAGACCAATAAAAAAAAGGATTTTTAATACAGAAATGTCAGCCTTCTGAAAAGTATGTTCATGTACGGTATATGCACTCAATACTTGGTCGGGGATCCTTTTGCATGAATTACTGCATCAATGCGGCGTGGCATGAAGGCGATCAGCCTGTGGCACTGCTGAGGTGTTATGGAAGCCCAGGTTGCTTTGATAGCGGCCTTCAGCTCATCTGCATTGTTGGGTCTGGTGTCTCTCATCTTCCTCTTGACAATACCCCATAGATTCTCTATGGGGTTCAGGTCAGGCGAGTTTGCTGGCCAATCAAGCACAGTAATACCATGGTCATTAAACCAGGTATTGGTACTTTTGGCAGTGTGGGCAGGTGCCAAGTCCTGCTGGAAAATGAAATCAGCATCTCCATAAAGCTTGTCAGCAAAAGGAAGCATGAAGTGCTCTAAAACTTCCTGGTAGACGGCTGCGTTGACTTTGGACTTGAGAAAACACAGTGGACCAACACCAGCAGATGACATGGCACCCCAAATCATCACTGACTGTGGAAACTTCACACTGGACTTCAAGCAACTTGGATTCTGTGCTTGACCACTCTTCCTCCAGACTCTGGGACCTTGATTTCCAAATGAAATGCAAAATTTACTTTCATCTGAAAAGAGGACTTTGGACCACTGAGCAACAGTCCAGTTATTTTTCTCCTTAGCCCAGATAAGACGCTTCTGATGTTGTCTCTGGTTCAGGAGTGGTTTGACATGAGGAATGCGACAGTTGTAGCCCATGTCCTGGATACGTCTGTGCGTGGTGGCTCTTGATGCACTGACTCCAGCCTCAGTCCACTCCTTGTGAAGCTCCCCCAAATTCTTGAATGGGCTTTGCCTGACAATCCTGTCAAGGCTGCGGTTATCCCTGTTGCTTGTGCACCATTTCCTACCACACTTTTTCCTTCCACTCAACTTTCTATGAATATGCTTGGATACAGCACTCTGTGAACAGCCAGCTTCTTTAGCAATGACCTTTTGTGGCTTACCCTCCTTGTGGAGGGTGTCAATGACTGTCTTCTGGAAAACTGTCAAGTCAGCAGTCTTCCCCATGATTGTGTAGCCTACTGAACCAGACTGAGAGACCATTTAAAGCCTCAGGAAACCTTTGCAGGTGTTTTGAGTTAATTAGCTGATTAGAGTGTGACACCGTGAGTTGACAATATTGAACTTTTTCACAATATTCAAATTTTATAATTAATAATAATAATTAATTTTGGGTTTTCATTAGCTGTAAGCCATAATCATCACAATTAAAACAAATAAAGGCTTGAATATTTCACTTTGTGTGTAATGAATCTATATAATATCACTTTTTGAATTGAATTACTGAAATAAATTAACTTTTCCACGATAATCTAATTTATTGAGATGCACCTGTACATTACATTACAAATGCAGGAATTGTTTTAGTCCGATATTAGAAATCTTATAAACACAGGCCATTAAAAGGCTGCTTGCTTCTAGTAGCAATGGGTCAGAACTCACCATGGGGATCATGCGGCAGGAGCGGATGGACTCAAACATGCCCATGCGGGAGTAGTCAGAGTACTCTCCCCTCCTCAGGTAGAACTGGTTCCCCGTGTAGTTTGAGCGGTCGTAGACCATGAAGCAGCCGCTGTCCACCCTACAGGAGTTGCAGCGACTCAGGTAGGAGTTGAGTTCAGGGCAGTCGCTCATGCACTCATAGGAGCGCCCGCTGAAGTTCCTGTCCTCGTAGAAGATGATCTGCAACAAACAGTTTTTTATGCCCTTTTTTCCCATCCAAAAGCTTTCCTCATAGAAGATCATCTGATACAACACAGGAATGGGAGTGTGAGGTTTCATGAACTCCATAGAGGGTGGAGATGCAATTATTAGCCAATTATTAACATAGTATTAACCAATCAAAATAAATCTCTTTCCACAGCAAAATTATTGGTTCACATCAATGACCACATGATAAGCAATAATTGAAGTGGGGACACAATACTATTTAATCTATACTAGTATCATCTCACTGTCTGAGTTCCACAGGTCCAAGCCTATCAAAACTCAATTGCCAGACACACTCAATGCAGATAAACTTTAAATTAAAATTCAATATTTATGTGCCATAACAAGCTACAATTAGATTGTGGGCTTTAATTGGCCAATATTCATTCACTTTTCATTTTCAATTCAATTCAATTTTCAACAATACCGCAAATGATAAATCACAGCTGAATATAGTATTCCCCAATACCCAAATATATGGCAGTAGTGTGATAATTACTTACAGATAGTTAAATAGTTGAAACAATTAAGCCAGGGGACTTGGTTGGAACACAAATGAGCGTACGCACAGCCTTCAAGGGCCCAGAGTCTGAAGCCCCAGCTCTGCGTAGTTTATAATAGATCTTTATGTAAACTGAATTAATACACCTAAAAGCCTTACATTTGTAAACGTGAAGCATTCATTTCGTACAAGAACTATAGAGTTCTGACAGGCAAGGTGATTTCTGTCTGACTGCCAGAAAACAAAAGGTTACATTTACA
The DNA here is from genome assembly GCA_029706075.1 of Aldrovandia affinis. Lineage (NCBI taxonomy): Eukaryota > Metazoa > Chordata > Actinopteri > Notacanthiformes > Halosauridae > Aldrovandia > Aldrovandia affinis. The sequence goes on from JAINUG010000010.1 coordinate 3,734,178, forward strand.
AAAGGGTGCCAGAAAACAAAAGATTTCCAAAAGGGCAACCTTGCACGCTAAGTCAAACACACCTATTCTGGAAAGCCAAAGTTCTGTGCTGTCGTTTTTTTTCTCGTCTTCCTTCCTTGCCTAAAATAAATGTTCATCTCTTCCTTTCTGCACATAGAGTCAGCCTCGGAGCGTTATTACTGTACAATTCTTTACTCTCACACTGGAATGCTCTGAGCGTGTTCCTGATAACCTTCCAGCACCACAGAGAGCAGCGTTAGCCCCTAAAAGCAAGTTTCACATGCTGAACTCTGCTTCAGTTTCAAGTTAAAATGTGCATGAAAAACGATTGGCTATGTCACATCATTGCGTGCAAATGGTTTGGTCTGTACATTACCTTGCCCATGTTTGATGTGCTTGTGGGAGGCTGTCCAACACGCTGTTGTTCCCTGGGTCTTTTATACAGCATACACCATGCAGTGCTTTTTGTTATTTAAATTTCTCAACCTGATGAATAAGCAGGATTGAATGCAGTCAATTTCAGTGGCTTTACCATGGCCCTGCATAAAGTTGGGGGATCGGGCCATGAACAGTTCGTTCACACCGAACAACGTTTTATTGCTTATCTGAAATGTATCTTAACATCTGAACTTTACAATCGTAACTTTTATTTGCAATCATTATCTAAAGCATGTTTTGTTAGAATAGGATACTTGGCTCATCACAAATCAGTCAGATATTTTTGTGTACAAATGTATACTGACCTGCAATTGCAAGATTTAACAAATACATTTTTAATGTAGTAACTGGTAAGAGGAAACTAGTTACCAGGTTTTTAAAACTCACCCACAGTACTGAGGTGTAGCAAAAGCCCAGTGATGTATTGTATACTGTACTGTGATATGGGACAGTTCCCTGTGTGCTGGCACAGGTTAGACAGCACACACACGAATGTACTGCTTTTTATTATACTTCATGTGGTTCTGTGTGGCTCAGTAGGTAAAGCATGGCATTGGCAACGCTTAGGTTGTGGGTTCAATCCCCACTGGGACCACATATACTGAAAAATGTATGCATTCACTACTGTAAGTCGCTTTGGATAAAAGCGTCTTTTAAATGGCATATATTATTATTATTATTATGTAAAAATGTGGTTTACAATCATGTAAAATGACAAAATGAATATCGAACTACAACTCCCATGAAGCATAACGTTTCATAGCAACCAACATGGTTTCATGGCTGAAACAATAATTATCTAGCTTGCGAACTTGCCAGTAAATTAGTTTGCAACTAGCAACCTAACATTTCTTGGCCAGCTTAAATGAGCTAAGTAAGCATTTAGATAATATGCATACTCTCGTAAAAATGGGAGAAACATACTGGCATTAGCTAGTTACTGTGCAAACACAATTTTAATAAACAATACTGTGTGTGCACAATTCTATGCTCACTGGCTGGGCCTGACTGGCAGCTGTAGCTCACGCTCAAGAATACCATCAGCATCAACCCCCACCCCACCCCCCCAACAATCAATATAATCAGCATTTCCCCCATTTTGCACCAGTATGTCATCTAGCACTTAGTCATCTAGTACATCATCTAGGCAATTCAATCTATTTTAGTCAGCTGGACAGAAGCAGAAAATGAAACGAGGAATGTATTGAGCTGTAGCAAGAGCATGAGGGTTTATTGAATCCATCAGCAATGTTAGCTGCTACTACAAAAATACAGAAGCACTAGCACAGTTGACAGAAAAATCTGGGCAGCTCTATCGAAGCAGATGGTGTCACTTTGAATGCTCTGGTGACTTTGATACCTTCAGGACCATGGACAGCAGCAGGTTCCCCAACAGGCACACATAGCTGAGGTTTGTTCGTAATCAGGCTAGGTGTTGCTTGTAGCCTATATCAGGCCTTTTATAAAGGCCCAGCCTGCTGCCTCTTTTGGAGATAGACCTTGATGGCTTTAGCCCCTGTATAGTCTGGGACCATGTTCCCAAATGCATACCTGCGTAAAAGTAGAATGCATAGAAGTACAGCATAAAGTTCACAGCTGACATATCAAGTACTGTTCCACAATTCAAGTACGTGAAACTGAGTATGCATATAAATTCCCATGATGTGTTCTCTGATGCATGAGAGGACAGAAAATTGCAGTAGCATTGAAGCATAATTTATCTATACTTGCAGTTCCCACAATTCCTTACTATGTAACACTACTTGCACAATTTAGACAAAGAAGATTGAGGATTTTTTTGTTGTTGTTGTTGTATTTTGATTTCTCAACATACTTGACGAGAAAGATTACTACAGATATTGTAATATTTTCATTTTCTATAATTATTTGGAAACACTGGATATCTCTCCATTTGCGCTAATAAAGCCTTGAATCCGTGAGAGTGAGAGAAAGAGAGAGAGCTACTTGAGAGATGACATTTAAGTAGTAGGCCTGAAGGTGTGTGCATATGCTGTTCTGATAATAGTTTTTCTCTCTCTTTCATCCTTCAAAGGGAATAAAAATAATAATATTCATTCTTTCCCACAATGTTGGCAGTTGGTTGGTGAACCCTGGAAATAGTTTGATTGCCCCCCCCATAATCTATTTTAACAAAGCTGATTACTTCAAGAATATGCCACAGCAGCCTGCGTCCTTTGGACACTCTGTTATATGGGCATTTTGTTATATAAATAAATGCCCATTCATGCTGTTATTAGCCCTAAAAGAGACAAAGTCACTACTTTGGGCGGCAGTGTAGTGTAATGGTTAGGGAACTGGACTTGTAACTCAGAGGTTGCTGGTTCAATTCCCAGGTGGAGCACTGCTGTTGTACCCTTGAGCAAGGTACTTAACCTGAATTGCTTCAGTAAAATATCCAGCTGTATAAAGGATTGTATGTAAAGAAATGTAAACTGTGTAAGTCGCTCTGGATAAGAGCGTCTGCTAAATGCCTAAAAATGTCCAAAAAATGGATTTGCATGGGATAGGTTTTCTTGCAGTATCTACCTGTACGTTGCTTCATCCATTATTCCTTCTATTCTGGCAAGTTTCCCAGTCCCTGCTGAAGATAAGTATCCCCATAGCATGATACTGCTACCACCATGCTTGTTTGATCACTGAGTTTGGAGGGACAGCCTTTTCTGGGCAGGGTCTGGGTGGTATGATGCAGCTTTCACTTCTTGATTATTGAGCCAACAGTGATCACTGGGATATCCAACCCTAAGATATTTTTGTGTATCCTTCTCTTAATCTATGCCTTTTGATAACCCTGGCTTCCCGAGAAAGATCTTTGGTCTTTATTTTTGTCTTTCCTTCAAATTCACAACCCGACCAAAGATCCTCACAAAGACAGGTGTTTTTAATCATGACAATCACTGTTATGGCATACAGACGGAGGCCAAACTAAACTAACGTGTGTGGCTCGTTAAGGTCATGTTTTGCACCTGCATTAACTTACAGCTGCCAGAGCACAGGGTTTGAATACTTTCGCAAACCAAATTTTTCCATTTTTATTTAATTTAATGTATCTATATACTTTTTTCACCTTTTTTTATGTGTGGAGTAGGTCGTATTTGTAACAGATATTACTTCCTAAATGAAAGCATCATAAATGAAAGCTTGGAAGGAACAAAATGGGAAAATTGTGCAAGGCACTGTACATGTTTTGAGTACTATGGAGCCACCCATAGTTTTATGCACCCGGTGTTGTTCACTTTAGCACTGCCTGCTTTGTGAATGGACAGTGTATACACTACTTTGTTTGTTTAAATAGTCCTGCTATTCATTAAACAGTTTTTTGTTGATAGAAATGCATGCTATTTCAAGCAAACACTTGTCTAATGTACTTGGGGGAAAGAGGAGATGAAGGTGGAAGTGGGTTTTATTATAACTTGTGACTTCAAACTAAACTCAGAGACAAGTTCAGAAAATGTACTTTTTAATCTGATCACCTGCTTGAAGACTTTTTTCCTTTATTTAGCTCAATGCAGAACTGACTCCTTCCAGTTAAGCAGTCTTCAGCCCATTGCCTTAATTGGATCTTATTGTTTATTGTTTACCTTAATAGATTGAAATGTTATTCAGTATGTTACTAGCAATTGATAAGAACATGTAGCAGCTAAACAAAATGTTAGGCTGATAGTTGATAAGTGAGATGGTCATGCCAATGAAAATGGAGAGAAACAATGGGTAGGTGAAAGGATGAATGATGCCACCATAAGCCTTGACCACAATATCATCATTATTTATCATCATCATATAATAAGGGTGACCAGATGCCCACATCAGATGTCCTGCAATGACAGACGTTGTAAGGGTTGGTGGTGATAGGCGCCACTCGCAGAACCCTAGGGGATCAAAAAGTTAGACGGAACCCGTCTAACCACTAGCTCTGTAAAACAGAGAATGGGGAAGATAATAAGGGATGAACGCAAACCACACCCACGGGTGGTAACTCCAAGTGTCTGAAAAAGTAAAGGCAATGATAGCCAAACGAACAAGCTAGTAACCTGAACCAGTCCAATGGAACTGAACAAAAGCAACCTGAATCAAAACACCGCCTAGCGGGCAAGGTTCTTTATAATAGTTACAACTAAAAGTTCGTAAAATAAAGACACGAGTATCCCAAAATAAAGGCTAGGAGAGCCGAGAGAACATGAATGAAACCCAAAACAGTCCAACAGACTGAACAACATGAACCCGAACGAAAACGCATAATAGCGAGCAGGGTTCTTATAATGGGTACAGTAAACATGTTAATTAATTTGCATAATCCCAAAAGTTCCGAACGTCCGAAAACGCGAAGGCCAGGAGAGCCACAGAACCACATTGCAACCCGAAACAGTCGAAGTGACTGAACAACCGAAACCCAAAACAAAAGCCCATAGCAAACGAGCAAGGTTTCTAATGAAGGTACAATTTAAATAAGGATTAAGTAAATACCTGAACCGAATATTCTGAACCTCCCAAAATGTGAAAGGCTAGGGAAGCCAACAGAACCAGGTTAACACCTGAAAACAGTCTAAACGACTGAACCCACGAAAACAAAATGAAAACGCTTAATAGCGAGCAAAGGGGTTTTTAGTAAGACACGAGTGATAAATGATTATGACTGGACATAACCAAAAGTATTGAGCGTCTGAAAACGCGGAAGAGCTAGGAGAGCCCACAAGATCACATGGTAAAACCTGACCCACTAGTTCTGAACGTCCGAAAACTCGAAGCGGTTAGGGGGACCGCAGAACAGCAGGACGACTGGACCCACATCCGACATCCTCGTCAGACAGCAGGGCCCACAAGTTGACCTGCTATCTGGCATCCGCAAAAACTGCAAAGCCACCAAAACAACATTGAAACCCGAAGACAGCCTCAGCGACCAGGAGGGTACAATTTACACACGAGAGAAGTACAATAGTGGGTACAATTAAATGGAGGCGAAAAGGTCTTAGCGTATGGAAACGTAAGAGCCTAAGAGACAGTTAGGGGGGGATGACAGACAGCAGGGAACAACAAGACCCACATCTGACGTCCGCCAAAACTCGAAACGGTTAAGGGGGACCGACAGAACCACAGAGTAAAACCTATACCAGGAGATCTGCTGAACAAGAATGAAACCAAAATAAAAGCGCATTTTTAGCGAACAAGGTTTCTAATACGTGACAAAGAATTTGGTTATCAAAAGTTCTGAGCGTATGTAAACGCAGGGGGGCTAGGAGAACCGCCAGAACAATAAGTAACCCGTAAACAGCCTATCAGACTGAACAAATGAAACTGTGAAACACTCCTAACCACGAGTGAGTTTCAAATGTAAGAAATAAGGTTAGGAAATAGAACCCATAAACAGCCTAGACGACTGAACAAATGAAACTAGAGGAACACTCCTAACCACGAGTGAGTTTCAACTGTAGGCACTAAAGGTTATGAATTAGAACCCATAAACAGCCTAGACGACTGAACAAATGAAACTAGAGGAACACTCCTAACCACGAGTGAGTTTCAAATGTAGGCACTAATGGTTATAAAATAGAACCCATAAACAGCCTAGACGACTGAACAAATGAAACTAGAGGAACACTCCTAACCACGAGTGAGTTTCAAATGTAGGAACTAATGGTTATAAAATAGAACCCATAAACAGCCTAGACGACTGAACAAATGAAACTAGAGGAACACTCCTAACCACGAGTGAGTTTCAAATGTAGGAACTACAGGTTATTAAATGGCACAGAGCGTAAGAAAACGCAGGAGGCTAGCAAAGCCGCCAGAACAAAATTGAAACCCGAAAACAGCCTCAGCGACCCAAAGGGTACAATTTACACACGAGAGAAGTTCCATAAGTGGGTACAATTTAAATGGAGAATGAACCGACCTTAACCCAAAACTCTTTATGTCCAAAACGTGAAAGGCAGTTAGCCAAAAGAACCAGTAGTAACCCACGAACCAGTCGACCCGGCTGGATAACACGAAACCAAAAGAAAAGCGCATTTTAGCGAACAAGGTTTCTTAACCCCTGAGGTCGACGGAGCGGCGCCGCTCCCAGCAGCAATAAAAGTATATTACTATTTCTAACTTCGCGATATTTTATCATACACACGCGACAAAAACATTGACAGAAACCTTAGAATCGCGACTTTCCGATTTGAGCACTGGCAAATCAAATGGGATTTTTTAAATTAGGTTAATTAGACCAAAAGTAAACCTTGTTTTTTACTCTGTTTTTTACCTTTTAGTACCGTCCCCCTTCTATTGACATGGTAACTAGGTGCGAGTTTCGGGAGGTGTGGGGAGGGGCGTGGGGCCATGTGAAAACGCCGGCGTAAACAAACACAAACTGTCCCGACAATTTGAAGCAAGATTTTATACAGACATACAATTTTATTCAAGATGGAAAGATTTTCTGCGCTGCAGTGTTTGAGAGCATCGATGGAAAGCGACGAAGACAATAACTGACGAAGAGTAAGTAACTATATTTGATCTGCCATGTTATCAAATACTCGTATATATATTCAATATATGAATTCCGTGCGTTAAATTGCAGCGTAAACAATGTCCCGACATTATATCGGATCTTGTCTGTGTTTACGGTTGCGAGCTGCCAGCAACAGACGGTGTATGCTGATATTTATTTTATTTACCATATTTTCAAATACTCGTGAAAAGTATTCGACTGCTGCGAATAATTAACGGGAGGATATTTAACCAGCTGGCATTCTGTTTGGCGCTTGGACATTATCTAGCTTAGCTTGATAATACCTATTGTGATTAATGTTTCTTGCCTCTCGAGAACTTGTTTGTTCGTGTGCTTGTTGTTGTTTAGATTCCCAGCGTTTAGTTTATACCACGTTTTTGGATACGTGGATTTACCTGTTTACTTTGATTTGTTTGTTCCTGTTCGTTGGTTTTGTTTTGTTTGTCTTTCCGTGTCTTCGCAGACACGGATTTTGCTTTCGTTTTCCGACAGGCGTTTAACGATAAATATCTTAAACCCAGAAAACGGGCTACTTTTGATCATGTGCCTGTGTCCACTGCCAAACACTCTGGATGTTGGCAAATTGGCTTCTGTTGGTTGCAATAAATGTGTACTCTGCAAGATGTCGGGAAACAGCGGTTTGTGACGTTCCCTTGTGTCTACAGTTGACCAGAAACTGTTTTGAGAAGTGGCACCAAAGACTGTGAAAGAACAAATTGTCTCACCATGTTTTAATTTGGAATGTTTTGTATATAGTTTGTTTTCAATGAATCTTCCCAAATGAAAAAAACTTTCTGCATGGCTCACTGACTATTGCTTACTCTGATGGCTTTTCTCTTTGTCTGGCGGCCTTTGAGAGAGAGATGGCCCATCTGACAGATTTTACAGGTGTGGACAAGCCTCAGGTGTGGATCATGAATATTCTTGAAATTAGCATATAGCCCTCCCACAGCCTGAAATAAATGTGACCAGTTCTGATAAAAACAGGTTTTTAGCTATTTAGATCTCAGATGTGCTAAACTATTTTCACACCCTTACATAAACAAGACCTTGATGAACAAACGCATATTGGCAAAACAATTCGTCACTATAGTTTAGTGTGTGCTTTCACAACTTTTGTGACGGCAGAAAAATTTACTCTTTATAACTTGTGTGTTTGTAGATCTATTTACAAGCTGCATATGATACTGACCACACTATTGATGGCATATAAATGTAGCTGTGATTGTCCTTCAAATACAAATATCAAACACTTTGGAGTAAGTGTGTGTTAAGTTGATGAAATTGAGATAAATATCAGACCATGCCAAAATCAAAAACCTCCTCTAAGCTTAGCACGGACCTCAGAGGGTTAAAGCAGGAAACTAAAATGAGTTCTTTCGTTAGGACCAGAGTACTCCCCAAAAACGTAAACGGCTAGAAGAGCCAAAAGAACAAGTTAGCAACCCAAAACAGTCGAACAGACTGACGAACGGAAACCAACCGAAAACCCCCATTTAGAGAGAAAGGTTTCCTTAAAAGGTACAACTAACTAAGTTCTTGAGTTTTTAAAAGGGATTGAAAAGGAGATAGTCGTTTCTAAAGAAAAGTCTTTGTGAAGTCTTTGTGAACGTCTTGAAAAAGACATTCTTACCTTACCGGCTAAAAATCGTAAAGATGGCTTACGATTTCGCCCCGAATGAAGTTAGGTGCGGGTAATTATAGGGAAGAGATAATTGGTCATTCAAGCCAGCTGAGCGCGTTAAGGAAAAAAGGCGCACACCGCCATCTGGTGGTGAATCTGGGGAACAACCGTGACAGACGTCACATTTAGTCTTAGTAGCTATGTTCCCATTAGTATGTCCAAGCAAACTAATATAATTTAGCATTTTATTTTGACACGATTAAGGATGAGGGTTTGATTTGTCACAGGAGTATATCATTATTGTTCAAAGGAGACGGGCTAAAAACATACATCTACATTTTTCCTTCTTTAGCACATTTGACACAAATTCCAAGAAAATGATTACAATGCATTAGTAGCACATTTTCATGTGCTTGATTAGAGTTTCCAATGATCACATGATTTAACCAATCTAAATCAATTCTGATTGAGCCACTTTCCTTTTCCAGCAGAATCGCCATATATTTGACTGCATGCAGTCCGTTATTCGGCATTGCTTTATGTAAATTTGTGGATGTTTCTGTACATAACAAAATGGCCACATAACAAAATTCCCACAGGACGCAGACTGCAGCAGCACCCTTCTTGATTACTTGCATAATATCATACAGGATGAGCATTACGACCCAGCAGGCGCACTGGATTGTTATTGGACAGGCAGTGGGACCTAGCCTTAGTGTGAAACGGTCAAACTTAGCTTACCTCAGAAAACTCAGAATACATTGGTAATGTGCATGCCAACCAGAAATGAGCACCCTTTTACAATATTCATTAATATACAGTATTATCAGAATTGTTATTAGCAGCTAACAGTGAAATAGAAGCCCTGTGGTTCTGGGATTCTCCTCTAAAGTACTAGGTAACAGTACCTAATGCTAGTTGTTGTGTTTACTAAGCCAGGTTACCAGTTAGGTTATTAATGACACCAGTTAGAAAATGTTGAAGGGTTTAACAGCTGTTTTTGATTGCCAAGATAAGTTCTTCTATATAATACCTATTGGTGGCATGTTTGAGTTTTTCCTTTTGCTTTGACTTTGAGTCTTGGCTATGCGACTGTGAAATCAAAAGGGCCTTATATTGGTTTTCCAGGGTGTGTATTATGCTAATTAGAAATGACATGAGTGTGCATGTCACAGAACAACTACTGGGATTCATATATGTACTTGGGTAAGAATGAAATTGATTGATGTGCACGTTTTATGAATCTGCCAGTAATTTTGCGTGAGATCTTTTTCCATGTGCAAAAGCACACGTTTCTACGAACATATTAGTGAATGAGACCCACTGTCACATGATCAGTGGTGCATGAAAAGTGTGTGTGTGTGCATTTCTTTATTTTTCAAGCATTCTCTTTTTATTCTGCACCTGTGAAGTTACCTGGATGTGCGTGCTTTCAACTCTATGGGTTATTTTATTCCAATCTCAGTTCTTAAACATTTCTCAGGGTTTTATGGGGTTTTATAGGCATTTAGAGAATTCTAAGAAGTAGAGAACTGAAACTCTGAGGACATTTCAAAAAGAGAAACATTCGCATATCGACAACGTGCTGATCAAATCTGATATATAAGGTGACTGAATTTGTAACGATAGGCACAAGTTTCAGTTTGAATGCTCATCGTTGTTTCTGTCTCTCTCTCTCTCCCCATCTCTTTCTTCTTCTCCAGATAATCTTCTACGAGGACAGGGACTTCCAGGGCCGGTTCTATGAGTGCAGCAGAGACTGCGCAGACCTGCACTCTTACTTCAGCCTCTGCAACTCCGTCCGGGTGGAGAGCGGCTGCTCGGTGCTGTATGAACGCCCCAACTACATGGGGTTAGGGTACGTGCTGGAAGCTGGAATAGGCTGGCAGTGTAGTGTAATGGTCAGGGAGCTAGGCTTGTAACTCAGAGGTTACACGTTCAATTCCCATGTGGGGCACTGCTGTTGTACCCTTGAGCAAGGTACTTAAGCTGAATTGCTTCAGTAAAATATCCAGCTGTATAAATGGATTGTATGTAGAGAAATGTAAACTGTGGAAGTCGCTCTGGATAAGAGCGTCTGCTAAATGCCTAAAAATGTAAAATGTAAATGTAATAACAGCATCAGATCCCGCCTCTTAATAAAAAACATAAGCCGCTGAGGTTGCCTTCCGACACGATGTAAAAAATTGGCATGCATTTCGAAAATACACTGAATTTTTTAAATGGGAAATAGACCATTGGCAATTTATTCAGGTCACATTAAATAATCAATCAATTACATGTTTATGCAGTTGAAAGTCACTCAAAACAAAAATGCATAATCAACAGAGAAAATCTGTGAAATGTCATTTTGATTTAATGCGAGCACTTCCGTATTTTGTGAATTTGGACCTGAAAGAGTGCAGGATGGGTTTTGGATACAGGGAATGGAATGCTACAGGGAGCAGCAACCAGCCAAAAAATTCACCACCCAAAAGCCAGCAGACAATGTGAGGATAAAAGAGTGATTTTTGGCAGCAGTTTACCACTGCAGTTTGGCAGCACTGCGAAGAAAACCTTTAAAGGGAAAATTGTATTTTAAGTTTGACCTGATGTGTCATAGATTTCATTGGCAGTGTCTAGGAGCATAATTAGGTTGAGGATAAAGTCACATCTTTTAGCCTTTTACTTTAAATTAAGCTTAGCTTTAGCTTTTACTGTACATTTAGCTTACAAAATGAAGACATACGTGCATTCAAATAGGTTGAGTAAGAGCAGCAATAACTATTGAGATCGATGGTTAACACTCTTACGAGCCGATAACAGTGCAAACAAGAAGTGATGTGTGAACTCTTGATGAATATTAAACTATCATATCATGATATCCATATTTTATGATGAATTAGGGACATTTTTGACAGGAACAATTTTGCTTTGTGCAGCATTAATAATACAAAATAAAAATAAAAAATATAATATATATATGTAAATTATATCATTGGGAGCAGAATAGTTCTTGCTCAAAATGTATAACCATATGTAGAAAATATGTAGAATGGTTATACATTTTGAGCAAGAGCTAGTGCAAAGATAAGGTGGGCAGAACAATAACAAGAACAACAATTCATTTCAGTTAAGGTGACCTTATGGAAGCATCGCTTTCATAATAAAAGACAACAAAAAAATATTTTATGCAGGAGTCACTTGTTTATTTGCTCAGATTTAGTTTTGAGATATTTCTCTTTTTTCTTAGATATTTTGTGTCCGCGCTGAATACAGTACACTTTTGAATGTACATTATGTTTGGAGTAAAAAGCAGTTGAAGGTACCATACAAACTCCCCCTCATACACAAACATGCCCACATTTGTTCTATTTTTCTATATCTATGTATATTTCTTCTGTATTTATATATTTATGTATAGGTCTATGCAGTGGCGATTGCCCATTGCACCCCCAAATTTTCTTTTAAATGTTTTTTGACATGAATGTTAATATTTTCATCCCAACAGTAGGGGCTGCAAATGCACCCCCTGCAATCGCCACTGGGTTTATGGAAATGTGTATAAGCTCAGGCTTTACGAGAGACCAGACTTTGGGAGCCAGATTGCGGAGCACATAGAGGACTGCCCATTGGCCCAGGAGACCTTCTGGCTCCGGGAGGTCCACTCCAGCGTTGTGATGGATGGCGCATGGATGTTCTATGAGCAGCCCAACTACAGGGGGCGCCAGTACTTCCTGGACAGGGGGGAGTACCGCAAGCACATGGACTGGGGCACCACCACGCCTGTGGTGCACTCCTTCCACAGGATAACCAAGTTCTAGAGCTCCTCCATCCCAGCAGGGGATGCTGTTGTTCCCCCAGTGCCCTGGACCTACTTACATCCTGCTTGGAGTGCTTGGATCTGTGTGCGACAATCCTGCTAATAAAAGCAGTCCAAGAAGCTGAAATGGTGTGGGAATTATTTATTGTTGTTCTTTGCTGTTGCTTTCCTTCGTCTGGGCCAGTTGGTGTTGCTGTGTCATTATCATGAGCAGAGAGAGAGAGAGAGAGAGAGAGAGAGAGCTCCATCAAACACATCACTAACTGTTTGACCTGTGACACAAAGGCCACTAAGGACTTGTGTTCAGTGGCTGAACCCTGAAATGGTGAAATACATATCATAAACAAATCATACAAACCATAACAATATGATTGTGGTCCCAACAATCCACAATGTCCATTTAAATAATGTGATTATCAGGTATGTGACGATGATCATGGTTGTATTCATGGGTGTACGCATGGCTGACAGCAGATGATAGCCATTTCAGCATGTTTCAACACCCCAATTTTCTTTTCTTTAACCCAATTTTATTCATCAGCTGATTAAAACCAGCCACTGCATTTAATCTGACTTTGGAGAGAAAATAGATCTGGATTTCAAACCCAGACCAGCTTAACTGACAGATTACATCACTTGTGTCCTTAATTGAACCAGTTTCACCTTTTGGCTCAGATCCTTTTCTCCAAGAGCTGCTGAATCTCTTCATGGTCAGGTCTGAGGCTTTAGATAGTATAATTCCAGTAATGCAATATTTATTTATTTATTTATTATTAGTTTTACCCCCAAGTTCTTATTTTTTCTTCTTCTTTCTCCCAATTTCAAAGAAAAAAGAAAAGAAAAAGCATCTCCAGTAGAAAGCATTTAAATTAGGAACATCTAGCAATAATACTTATTTTTTTAATATTATTATTAAACATGCTTCGCCCTCCGCCATCCTTTGGTGTCTCAATGCTCGCTGAATAGCAGGAAGTTGAAGAAAACTTCAATTTAACCGACATCGTAATTGTCAATTCGGTTTGAGAATCAACATTATGCCAACTGAGCAGTTATACAACAATGTGTACAAAATTGTTTGCCGATGTGTTCGTAAAGTGTGCCGTATGTAGGCTAATTAGAAAGACTGTCTCAAGTCTGTCTGAACTGCATGCTTTCTTCCTATTTAAAGCAGTGGTTGTTAGAAAGAAAACTGTCATTATTTACACAGATGTAATGGTTAGCTGCAATGTAATTAGCACCACAGTCTAAAAATGAACAATGTGTTTCCTGTTGACATTTTCCCACTCCATAAGGGTGTAATTATAAACTATTCCAAAGGGATAACTGCATTCACATATACACAGTGCAGGCAAGCCTGAACTCAAGGAGATGATCCAAAATGCTAATTTATGCTCCACACAAATGAAGACTGCGGTCCGTATGTAAAATATTTATGAGACAGCAGAGATGAATGTGTCCATAAACCCACTCCCATAATTTACATGAAATGTAATGGATTGGAGGGGGTTGAGGGTTAAGGGGTACAGGCTAGGGGTAATACCTTTCAATGATTGCCTAACGGTGTGGCTCTCAGTGTCTACTGTCTGTAGATCCTCACTCTGGATCTGGGATAAACAGGGCTGGATCTCCGCATAGGCCAACAAGGCTTGGGCCTAGGGCCCAAACGTTGAATGGGGTCCGGAATTATGGGGAAAATATTAATATTGCTATTATTTTTTAATATACTGTATATTATTATTTATTTTTTTAACATTATTCATTTACAATTACACGCCTAATAAATATGTTAATCACACAGGATATTATTATTATTATCAGTAGTAGTAGGAGTCATAAATAATAAACGCGAATTAAATCATATCTCCAATCTAACGTTAAATCTAAGAACTCCATCTCCCAGAATGCCATGCCGGAGGGGGGTTGGGGGGCCCAAAACAGTGGCGGGGCCTAGGGCCAATGAACGTTAAGATCCGACGTTGGGCACAGATGTCTCAAGTCTGTCTGAACTGCATGCTTTCCTCCTATTTAAAGCAGTGATTGTTAAAAAGAAAGCTGTCATTATTTACACAGATGTAATGTTTAGCTGCAATGTAATTAGCATCACAGTCTAAAAATGAACAGTGTGTTTACTGTTGACATTTTTCCACTCCATAAGGGTGTAATTATAAACTATTCCAAAGGGATAACTGCCTTCACATATACACAGTGCAGGCAAACCTGAACTCAAGGAGATGATCCAAAATGCTAATTTATGCTCCACACAAATGAAGACTGCGGTCCGTATGTAAAATATTTATGAGACAGCAGCGATGAATGTGTCCATAAACCCACTCCCATAATTTACATGAAACGTGTAAGGCATTTGGGCAGGAGTTATTTCACAAAGTATGGGCCTCAGCAGAGCAGAGCTCTCTTTGAGAACATGGAATGAAAATGTTACAACAAAGAACTTCAGGTAAGGAAGAGGAGAAGTTGCAGACTTGTGTTGATGCAAGCTGCAGGTGGTCAATCTCCCAACCTAAATATGTACCAGTGGTGGAGATAGAGGTGGGGAGGGATGCATTAAGATGTTGCCCGTAATTGGTAGGAAGGATTGAAGGTCGGTATTGAGGCACTCTTTCAGTGCGCCCTCTCTCTTTCCCAGACATACAGGAAGCACTCTACTCAGTCACTCTAGACAAACGCACACAGAACTCAGACTCCACGTCCTCCGACACGGAAACCCCCTTTCGGGGAATACAAACACTTAACCATACGTCACTCACTTTAACCAACAAGACCGACACTAACACTACACAATACGCACACACACAAATGATAAGACAAGAACGTTGAATGAACACACACGAATGACGCAACCAACAACTCAATACACACATGAATGACACAACTAACAACCCTCAATATGGTTGTGGCCTTTGGAACAACCTTCCGGGCAACAGTTCACAGTCTCACAGTCTCACACCCTGCGAGAGTGCCAAACCTGCCCCCGGAAAGTCTCACTGCTCCAAAGACCTCCACAGCATGGGAAAACAAAGGCAACCCTGCCACTCCCATGTTGCCGAGACCGATGCCCTCCACATCTATGCACAAGGAAGCACTGTGAAGAACTAGTGTCATATCTTCCTCTCTGGCTATACCATAGCAAGAGAACACAGTGGATACACTACCCCCCTCTTTTTGGTCATTTCGGAAGTGTGCTGTCTAATTGGTTTAGTGGAATAAATAGGATAGTAAAGAATGTGAGGAACTTGTACCTATATATGTACTTATAACCCAAAGGATTAAGCTTTATAAACAGCCATGAATAATCATAAATATGACAATTCTTGCTGAATGCTGTATGAACACCATTCATTTTATATTTTATATAATATGTATTAATATCAAATCCTTATTCAAATCCAGTCAAGGTAAAACAAAAAAATTGCACAAGACACAATCTGATAAGTGAGATCAATTACACTGCCAGTTAACTTGGGAAGAGCGCAAAAAGAGGGTTCAGATGGGACTTTGATGGCAGACAATTTAATTTTGGGATGTCGTGGAGTGTGGCCCATTGTTCCCCAACTCAGCGATGGGACCTGATTATTCCCAACATCAATGGGAATGCAGCGAGACATCATTGGGGGGGTCATAGGTGTGATGGATGGATGGGGTGGCGGGTTCGGTGGTGGTGGGTGCAGGGAGGGCAGCTGTCCGAACAACCTGCAGGGGCTGGCCTTGGTCAATAGGTGCAGCTAATCCTCAGTATAATGTGCCTAAAGCCCAGCTGATGACTCAGGGGATTTTCGGTGAGGATCTGGTGGCTGGAGTGCTGATATGACAGGGAGGGGGCGAGGGTGCGCTGAAATAGCACAGCTCTTTATCACAAAGGACCCCAATAAGCACTTTCACTGCAGGTGACCTATCCTGCCCCGTCCAGTGGGTCTACCCGGCCCCATCAGTTGGGATCACGTGGCTCCTCTCTCCTAAGTTTGGGCCATATCCTGTATTTACTGTTCTGAGTTATGACTCTTACCCCTTTGAGTGGCCAATCAGAGTGAGCTGTTTTGGTAGGATTTTATTTTATTCTGCTTTGTATTTTTGTGCACATTTTTCCAACCAGAAAACCCTGCTGGATCCTCCCACCACTGCGTTGAACTGCACCACACGGATGGGGACTCATTGCAATGCTCGTTGAGGACTCGTTTTGATAATCTGTACTAACTTTATTATTTTCATTAATACGTTTTTTAAGGGGAGGGATAATATTTAATACTGTAAAATGTAGTATTTTATTTTGTAATATAAAACAATAAAGCCAAGGGAGGACATTATTTCTAAAAAAGTATCCTCCTGTTTGAAAACTGTCATATTTTAAACCGCCACTAGAGGGAACCGCTATTCCTGATGAAAAAGGCACCTATGGAACAGTGCCCTCTTGTGAACATTGTACTGCATAGCACATTTTTTCATTAAATAAATCCTGTTTTATCCCACCAGCAACTAAAGTTGCCAAAGTCTCTACCTCTCTTTTTCCATCTGTGAATATTTTTTGGAGGACTATAGATGTTTTAAAAACAACAGGCATGCAAGTAGTCAACCTTAGGAAGGGCCTGAAACAACTTCCGGAAAAATGCACTTCATGTTGAGGCGTTTAATATACGCCATTTAGCAGACGCTTTTATCCAAAGCGACTTACAGTACTGAATGCATACATTTTCAGTATATGTGGATTGAACCCACAACCTAAGCGTTGCCAACGCTGTGCTCTACCAACTGAGCCACAGAGAACCACTTCCACTTTACTTCCTGCTATGATTTCTGGTAAAATTGGTAAAATTGGTAAAAGGTAAAATGTAAGTATTTAACAAGTATTCTTTGGTGATGTTTTTGTAGTTTCCTATTAAGCAACGTCTCTAGTAACAGCCAATCTAAAGACATCTTATGTAAGTTCAATATCTTTTTGTATATTTACTCGGAAATGCGCCCGGCAACTAAAGTGGCCGGTGGGCAAATCCCTTTTAAGGTTTGGGCATATACATAAGGCATTTTTACCTTAGCGGGTGTAATCCTATGTAATAAATAGAAATTAAAACACTATTTCTTCACTAATCGTCTAATATTACTGACTTTCAGGTACACTTTAGCAGAGGTTTTGGACATTCTTGACAACGATTATCCCCAGCAGACTATCACAACTATCACAGTCGTGCCAGAGAGTGAGAAAAGTGCTCTTGACACAGACTGTGACAGTGATGGCTCTGACAATGACACAAGTGGTGATTTCAAACGCCTGCCATCAAGGTTGCTCAAGGGACAAGGATCAACCCATGCCATTGAGGTTTTATTACCTTTAGTTCCAGGTACTGAGCCAAATATTGATGAAGTACTTACAGAGCCCGATATTGATGAGGTACATACAGAGCCAGGTACTGATGCAGAATCTCATGTAACTGAAGAGAATGTGTCTACACAGTCAGTCAGATAGTCCATGCTGCAGACAATGATGAATACTGTCCACCAACCAAAAAGAAGTGCACATTGCAAGCGACCAAAAACAAAGACCGGAAATTCACAGTGCCAAAGGAGAAGTTTAGTGGTTCTCACATTCCTCCCTTTAAACCTAAAACAACGAACCCCATTGTAACCTCAAATGATCCTGCTGAGATTTTTCTCACATTTTACCCCAAATCTCTGCGCGATATTACCCTTGAAATGTCGAATATGTATGCCGCACAGAAAGGTGGGGGAAGATGAGCTGCTCACATTCTATGGCATACTTTTGACCTCTGGTTATAACTCTGTTCCGCGTCGATGTCTTCTCTGGTCAGAAGATGAAGATCTTTCCAATGCCAGAATAAAAGCAGCCATGCGCAGAAACAGGTTCGATGACATCATGGCTTCTGTACATGTGGTGGACAACACCAAAAGTACAGATGACTCTTTTTTCAAGGTATGTCCAATTTTTGAGGAGTTCAACAAAATCAACAAAGCAGTGCCAATTCTTGAACATCTGTCTGTGGATGAGATGATGATCGAGTACTTCGGCAGACATGGATGCAAGCAGTTTATCAAGGGAAAGCCAATACGCTTTGGCTACAAGATATGGAGCCTTGCATCATCATCCGGCTTTGTCTATCAGATGGAGCCATATGCAGGGACCTACACACGACTGGCTGAAACTGGCCTGGGTCAAGGACCGAGTGTTGTTCTTGGCTTGGCTGAGAGAGCTAATGTCCCATCTGGATGCAAATTTTATCATGATAATCTCTTTACAAGTTTGTCATTGATTGATGAGATGTGCAAGAGGGGCTATGGAAGCTGTGGCACACTCCGTGAAAACCGTATCTTTGATGTTCCGCTGACACCAGCTCTGAGATTCAAGAGAAGGGAGAGAGGGGAATCTGAATTCCTTGTTGAAAAACGAACATTTCTTGTGAGATGGAATGACAACAGTGTGGTTACTGTCGTGACAAACATGGAAACAGTGTCAAACTCAACGGTCAATGTTCAAAGATGGAACAAAAAGAAACATGCCATGGCAATCCTACCCCAGCCAACATGCATTAGCCAGTATAACATGCATATGTGAGATGTTGATTTACATGACCAATGTGTGGCACGTTACAGGATCAATATCCGATCCAAAAAGTGGTGGTGGCCAATCTACAGCTGGGCACTGAACAGTGCAATGGTCAACAGTTGGTACTATTATCGGTCAGTCTTGAAGGGAGAAGAAGACCTGCTGTGCTTTCAGAGACGAGTTGCCCAGAGTCTTCTGCAACGCCATGGGGAAAAGTCACGTGGGCATGGAAGGAGGTCAAGTTTTGCACTGCAGATAATTGATGCTGGGAGATTCGACAACATCAAGCACTGGCCAACAAAAACAGGGAGAAAGTACCAGAGGTGCCGAAAGTGTGGTGGGCGCACTTCTATTGCATGCGAGCAATGTGATGTTCCATTATTCGTTGAATGTTTCAAGGATTTTCACACTCCAATCTGAAACTGGGAAAGTCTAAAGATTGCACAATACATGTTCAAATGGATGATCTAATGACCCAGTTGTTGATTTGTTGTAACAGTTTATGAATTTCTGAGTTTCTTTTATCACAGTACACAGTACATGAAAAACATGATCCGTTGAATTAAAATGGTAATGTTCTGTCTGTTTTCAGGACAAAATTGTTTAATATATTTGAATTATCTTTACCTGAAAGAAGATGAATTCATAGGTGTTTTATATTTTTTAAATGGTTTTCTGTTTAAGAATATTGTTCTTTAATTTTGAACAGGATTACCCCTGATATGGGTTGTGTTCCATAAAATTAGACGTTCATGACTGGTATTCAGTTTATCTATGTTATTTGCAATGTTATTTGCAACAGTTGGGCTCTTAAATGACTTCATATCATGTATTTGATAAAGTTTTCATTGATAAAAGATGACACAATGTACCTAAGACTCTCATTTTCACTCTCATTTTTCAATAAAATACACTATAACATTGCATAGGGGTTCTTACAAGGTATGTGCCCACTGGCCACTAAAGTGGCCGTACATTCAAATCATCATTGCTTGAGAAGAAAAAAAAATGGTGAAAAAAATGCACAACATGTTTATATGGGGAGGCACGGTGGTGCAGTGGATAGCACTGTCGCCTCACAGCAAGAAGGTCTCGGGTTCGAATCCAGGCCGGGGGCCTTTCTGTGTGGAGTTTGCATGTTCTCCCCGTGTCCGCGTGGGTTTCCTCCGGGTACTCCGGTTTCCTCCCACAGTCCAAAGACATGCACGTTAGCCTAATTGGAGAGTCTAAATTGCCCGTAGGTATGAGTGTGTGAGTGAATGGTGTGTGTGTGCCCTGCGATGGATTGGCGACCTGTCCAGGGTTTATTCCTGCCTCTCGCCCCTATGCATGCTGGGATAGGCTCCAGCCCCCGCGACCCTGACCAGGAATAAGCGGCTTAGACAATGAGATGAGATTAGATGTTTATATGGAAGGTTGTTCAAATGATCATATATTAGAAAACTCTGGGGAAAATGTGTGCATTAATGGGTTAATGTTATTTTTTGGGGCAATTTTTTTCTTTTAGCTTTTAACAAATTGCTATTAACTCAATTTTCTGTCGAATGGCTGGCGGTACATTGGAACGCTTAATTTCTTCCTTAATTATTGATAATGGCAGAATCATAACATAATGCAGTTTGTGAACTTCTCATAGTATTTATTTCCACACTGTTTGAGGTTCACACCTGCACCTTCTGCTCATGCAGGAAAAATGCAGGTTTTATCCTTCAATACACCCTGGTGATATGGCATTGGCCAGTTTACTAAACCGTTCTCACGAGAAAATCATTGTTTATAAAAATTCAAAACCTTTCATAGAATAAATGTATATATAAATATAAACTCAAATGAATTAAATGATGAAATAGATCAGACAAAATAAATCATCATGTTTTTTAACACAGCTTGGTTGGCATAAACAGCATGTTGACAGCACGCTGAACAGCATATTGTCTTGTGGGGTATAAAATGAAAACACATTGCAGCATTTTCCCCTGGGAATGTGAGAGTGCCAGGCTGAGAGGTAGGAAATCTCTTGAACTATTCTAAACTCCTGCAAAGTACCTCAAAAAGAACCAGACTGTCAACTTTCTCTGCCTTCCATTTGAAATTCTGTTCATGATGGAGGAAAAAATAACCCTAAAAACACAAATTACATAACAGCAATAATCATACATTCTTCTCTATTACTGGAATTGCTTTAGAGCACAATTGTCTTTACTAGCAAACAGTTATATATGAGAAACTTCTATACAGCCAGTAGGAAAATGGCTTGCCAGGTATATTTGTAATGAATATTATGCATTTTATACCTGCTTAGAGCTGTCTGTGCTCCCTGCTCCAGCTGGTAAATGCTGTTAAATGCGGAAACTATAATTATGCAGGTCTCCATTAGAAGGCAAACACATCTGAAAGGCCACTTTGCAGTTGCTTAGCAACCCTTTATCGTTCCTCCTAAGGCAATATCTACCACAGACGGATAATATATTGAGAGTGAGGTCCTATTCAACTTGAATTCACGGATTTGTAATTATGCACCAAACTAAGGACCTTTGGGAGCAAACAGATTCATACTAAACTAAGTTAAACATATTTAGTTCAGACTAAAATTTGGTGCATTATATTGTAACGTACCATGGTAAATAAACATGCAGAGCAGGAAAATAGGAAATAGGTCACTCTGCATGGGATTATATAGCATAACTGTAGTGGGGATGATTAGTTGGACAAATTATCACTGTGAGTCTAAACCTCAGTGTAATGAAAGATACTGGGACACATGGATTTGTATTTGGTCCAGAGGGAAGACTGCCCCCTCCTGCCACACCAACAGTACTGCCCACAGTGACCTGGTGCCGCCAGAAGGTCTCCCATCCAAGTACAAACCAAGCCCTGTCCCAACTGGAGCCAACGTGACAGATGTGATGTTTGTCTGTGTTGTGTTCGGTAATAATGATACCCAAGTCCACAATTTCCCAGGTCTGTGCAGTTTATTCTGATAACATAAGATGATGATAACCCATCAGATGAAATGCACATGGCAGCTTGCAGCTTGAAAACTGGTACAAAGGAAAAACCATACATTAGCTAAAGCTAAATGCGACAACAAAACGTAAGCTCTTGTGTTCTGCTGCACAGTTCACGTGTGCAGCATATAACCACCAATACGCATGGGTAAAATGTCATTTAACTTTTACAGTATGTAATCTGGTACAAAGCATATATTTATTGACAAAGTAATGTACTTAATGAACTTCTAACAACTTCTAATCTCTACAATTGAAATACTGTGCTAGAACGTGACCTAGAACTAGAAATACTGTGCTAGAACGTGGCATTGCACATTGTTACGAACCCATAAAAAACCACCCGCACTCCAATAGCTGGGTGGTGAACCCAAACAAGATGCGACAGCAAAATACCACCAGTCAGACGGGTATATATAAAAATACAGAGTTTATTTTACAAGACGAACAAACAAAGAGACATGCTTACATAAATGCAGGGAAAACTAAACACAAATAAAAACAGCTAGCTAGGCAAGTCTCATAAAGAAAAACTATTCCCTACCTCCTGTGGCAAGAACCAAAAAAGTGACCAAAAAAGAAGCTGACTACCCTAATCTTCCCCTCTCTAACCAAAAGGTGCTCAAAGGAAAGGAAGATAACAAAAACAGAAACAAACAAAGCTTGGGCAAACGCCAAGAAACAAAAGGCTGCTCAAAAACCCAGCTCTCCAAATAAAACTTTATCATACATAAAAAGCTCTTCGCAAAAGCACAGCGGCACACAAATGAAGGTTTCTTCCCAGAAGACAAAGTCTCTCCATTCTCTCTGAAGTGCAGGCCCTTAAAAAAAGCAGTCCAAGCTGGGGGCGTGGCCAGTGGGGTCATAGACAGGTCAACCTGTCAACAACTCCAGCTGCAGTAACTGATCATGCACTCACAGCATGGCTCCAATCAAGGGAAGTTCCCTCTCAATCTTTGCCCGACTGTAATGCATGTAGACTGGGAAGAATGAACACTCGCGCACCCCCACTACCTGTGATGCCAGTCAATAATATTGAAATGAATGCACTAACTAACCAATACCAATACAAAGCATAGCACAATTTGTAGTGTCAAGTGGAAAACATAAGTAACCCTATTACACCCATGTGATAAAAACTTTCAAATTATTTCCTGACCCTTAAAAGTTGATCGAGCTGAACTTGGTGAGATACAGAAAAGAACCGCTCGTTAGAACAGGCCAGCACTTTTAAGGGTGCTGTGATGGCCAGCTCTACGTATGGTTTACAGGAACGATGCTTACGAAGGCAATTACATTGTAGTCCATTCATTGATCTGATG
The DNA here is from genome assembly GCA_029706075.1 of Aldrovandia affinis. Classification (NCBI taxonomy): domain Eukaryota; kingdom Metazoa; phylum Chordata; class Actinopteri; order Notacanthiformes; family Halosauridae; genus Aldrovandia; species Aldrovandia affinis. The sequence continues at coordinate 3,757,448 of JAINUG010000010.1, forward strand.
GGATTACTAAATATGGAATGAAGTCCTGGAGGCTCTCGAGCCTTCCACATCCTTAGAACATCTGAATCACCCATTAAAACACCTTAAATAAATGCAGTATTATGCATGGGACACCCTGCCAGGACATGATGAGCACTGTGACGCACGCAAACACACATTAAACAGGCAGGCCCAGAGGGGAAATTACCATGATTTCCTCTGATTCATTTACTCTCATTACAGTCACACAGTTTGGCCTGAGTTTGCTCATTAGTTTGCAGTTCATTTCAGTAACATCAGATAGGGGCACACAATAAATCAATTACTTAATTAGAAAGGACGAATATATTCAACATTTGAGAAAAAAAAAAATTATAATCCGGTTTCAAAATCTAAATAAAATACAAAATATAATAAAGGAAAGCTGACTGCTCATAAATCCGGCTTTGTGTAGAACGGCAGTGTTCCTAACGGCAGTGCCCTTCCTGGAATTTACACTTCCAATCTTCGGGCATCCAGTACCCTAATTCCCCCCCTCCACATTTCCGCCTGATATTCAAATGATGTTCTGGGTGTTTGTACACAGGAATATAGCACTCGCTGTAGCAGCACTTGTTTACCAGCTTTAGACTGCATTCTGGAACCCTGAGGCGCTTGAGAGAGGCCTGTTTTAGAAATAGCACACAATATTCTCCTAATGGCGTCAAGTCAAGCTATTCTTAACTCCGGACAAATCCTCTGCCAACCCTCAGAAACTACGGTTTGAGGCATAGGCGGCGCATTTGGGACTTACAGCACACTACAAACGCACTGCACTCCCAGCACGCTGTCCGCAGAAATCTCTGCCTTGTCAGGCCGTGCCCACATCAGTTTTCCATCTTTTTCTTTTGAACACCGAAGATGGTTAGTGTTATAACATATTTTATTTTATGCGCGTGGTAGTTTAAAGCTTAGTATTCAAATGGGTGTGCCAAATGTCGCTGGTTCCTTTTGAACAGTGAAAATGGTTTGAAGCATACTTCTATTCTAGGTATTCTACATTGTTTTATATGTTATATACTGTCTGTCACGGTTGTTCCCAAGATTCACCACCAGATGGCGGTGTGCGCCTTTTTCCTTAAGGCGCTCAGCTGGCTTGAATGACCAATTATCTCTTCCCTATAAATACCCGCACCTAACTTCATTCGGGGCGAAATCGTAAGCCATCTTTACGATTTTTAGCCGGTAAGGTAAGAATGTCTTTTTCAAGACGTTCACAAAGACTTCACAAAGACTTTGCTTTAGAAACGACTATCTCCATTTCAACCCCTTCTAAAGACGCAAGAACTTAGTTAGTTGTCCCTTTTAAGGAAACCTTTCTCTCTAAATGGGGGTTTCGGTTGGTTTCCGTTCGTCAGTCTGTTCGACTGCTTTGGGGTTCTAACTTGTTCTTTTGGCTCTTCTAGCCGTTTACGTTTTTGGGGAGTACTCTGGTCCTAACGAAAGAACTCATTTTAGTTTCCTGCTTTAAGAAACCTTGTTCGCTAAAATGCGCTTTTCTTTTGGTTTCGTGTTATCCAGCCGGGTCGACTGGTTCGTGGGTTACTACTGGTTCTTTTGGCTAACTGCCTTTTACGTTTTGGACATAAAGAGTTTTGAGTTAAGGTCGGTTCATTCACCATTTAATTGTACCCACTTATAGAACTTCTCTCGTGTGTAAATTGTACCCTTTGGGTCGCTGAGGCTGTTTTCGGGTTTCAATTTTGTTCTGGCGGCTTTGCTAGCCTCCTGCGTTTTCTTACGCTCTGTTCTATTTTATAACCATTAGTTCCTACATTTGAAACTCACTCGTGGTTAGGAGTGTTCCTCTAGTTTCATTTGTTCAGTCGTCTAGGCTGTTTATGGGTTCTAATTCATAACCTTTAGTGCCTACATTTGAAACTCACTCGTGGTTAGGAGTGTTCCTCTAGTTTCATTTGTTCAGTCGTCTAGGCTGTTTATGGGTTCTATTTCCTAACCTTATTTCTTACATTTGAAACTCACTCGTGGTTAGGAGTGTTTCACAGTTTCATTTGTTCAGTCTGATAGGCTGTTTACGGGTTACTTATTGTTCTGGTGGTTCTCCTAGCCCCCCTGCGTTTACATACGCTCAGAACTTTTGATAACCATATTCTTTGTCACTTACGTATTAGAAACCTTGTTCGCTAAAAATGCGCTTTTATTTTGGTTTCATTCTTGTTCAGCAGATCTCCTGGTATAGGTTTTACTCTGTGGTTCTGTCGGTCCCCCTTAACCGTTTCGAGTTTTGGCGGACGTCAGATGTGGGTCTTGTTGTTCCCTGCTGTCTGTCATCCCCTCCTAACTGTCTCTTAGGCTCTTGCGTTTCCATACGCTCAGACCTTTTCGCCACCATTTAATTGTACCCACTATTGTACTTCTCTCGTGTGTAAATTGTACCCTCCTGGTCGCTGAGGCTGTCTTCGGGTTTCAATGTTGTTTTGGTGGCTTTGCAGTTTTTGCGGATGCCAGATAGCAGGTCAACTTGTGGGCCCTGCTGTCTGACGAAGATGTCGGATGTGGGTCCAGTTGTCCTGCTGTTCTGCCGGTCCTCCTAACCGTTTCGAGTTTTCGGACGTTCAGAACTAGTGGGTCAGGTTTTACCATGTGATCTTGTGGGCTCTCCTAGCTCTTCTGCGTTTCCGGACGCTCAGTATTTTTTGGTTATGTCCAGTCTTAATACATTTATTACTCGTGTCTTACTAAAAACCCCTTTGCTCGCTATTAAGCGTTTTCATTTTGTTTTCGTGGGTTCAGTCGTTTAGACTGTTTTCAGGTGATAACCTGGTTCTGTTGGCTTCCCTAGCCTTTCACATTTTGGGAGGTTCAGAATTTTCGGTTCAGGTATTTACTTAATCCTTATTTAAATTGTACCTTCATTAGAATCCTTGCTCGTTTGCTATGGGCTTTTTGTTGGGTTTCGGTTGTTCAGTCACTTCGACTGTTTCGGGTTGCAATGTGGTTCTGTGGCTCTCCTGGCCTTCGCGTTTTCGGACGTTCGGAACTTTTGGGATTATGCAAATTAATTAACATGTTTACTGTACCCATTATAAGAACCCTGCTCGCTATTATCGTTTTTCGTTCGGGTTCATGTTGTTCAGTCTGTTGGGCTGTTTTTGGGTTTCATTCATGTTCTCTCGGCTCTCCTAGCCTTTATTTTGGGATACTCGTGTCTTTATTTTACGAACTTTTAGTTGTAACTATTATAAAGAACCTTGCCCGCTAGGCGGTGTTTTGATTCAGGTTGCTTTTGTTCAGTTCGATTGGACTGGTTCAGGTTACTAACTTGTTCGTTTGGCTATCATTGCCTTTACGTTTTCAGACACTTGGAGTTACCACCCGGTGGGTGTGGTTTGCGTTCATCCCTTATTATCTTCCCTATTCTCTGTTTTACAGAGCTAGTGGTTAGACGGGTTCCGTCTAACTTTTTGATCCCCTAGGGTTCTGCGAGTGGCGCCTATCACCACCAACCCTTACAGTACGATTTCGCCATATCTTGGCGTCAGCGGGTCCCTACGGTTTCGCTAACTAGCTTATCTGTTTAAACAAATTTTTTTTCTCTTCTTAAACACCCGTGTGGGTCGTAGGGTCGTCAAGAGTCGCCCTTAAGGGGGGGGTCCTGTCACGGTTGTTCCCCAGATTCACCACCAGATGGCGGTGTGCGCCTTTTTCCTTAAGGCGCTCAGCTGGCTTGAATGACCAATTATCTCTTCCCTATAAATACCCGCACCTAACTTCATTCGGGGCGAAATCGTAAGCCATCTTTACGATTTTTAGCCGGTAAGGTAAGAATGTCTTTTTCAAGACGTTCACAAAGACTTCACAAAGACTTTGCTTTAGAAACGACTATCTCCATTTCAACCCCTTCTAAAGACGCAAGAACTTAGTTAGTTGTCCCTTTTAAGGAAACCTTTCTCTCTAAATGGGGGTTTTCGGTTGGTTTCCGTTCGTCAGTCGGTTCGACTGCTTTGGGGTTCTAACTTGTTCTTTTGGCTCTTCTAGCCGTTTACGTTTTTGGGGAGTACTCTGGTCCTAACGAAAGAACTCATTTTAGTTTCCTGCTTTAAGAAACCTTGTTCGCTAAAATGCGCTTTTCTTTTGGTTTCGTGTTATCCAGCCGGGTCGACTGGTTCGTGGGTTACTACTGGTTCTTTTGGCTAACTGCCTTTTACGTTTTGGACATAAAGAGTTTTGAGTTAAGGTCGGTTCATTCACCATTTAATTGTACCCACTTATGGAACTTCTCTCGTGTGTAAATTGTACCCTTTGGGTCGCTGAGGCTGTTTTCGGGTTTCAATTTTGTTCTGGCGGCTTTGCTAGCCTCCTGCGTTTTCTTACGCTCTGTTCTATTTTATAACCATTAGTTCCTACATTTGAAACTCACTCGTGGTTAGGAGTGTTCCTCTAGTTTCATTTGTTCAGTCGTCTAGGCTGTTTATGGGTTCTAATTCATAACCTTTAGTGCCTACATTTGAAACTCACTCGTGGTTAGGAGTGTTCCTCTAGTTTCATTTGTTCAGTCGTCTAGGCTGTTTATGGGTTCTATTTCCTAACCTTATTTCTTACATTTGAAACTCACTCGTGGTTAGGAGTGTTTCACAGTTTCATTTGTTCAGTCTGATAGGCTGTTTACGGGTTACTTATTGTTCTGGTGGTTCTCCTAGCCCCCCTGCGTTTACATACGCTCAGAACTTTTGATAACCATATTCTTTGTCACTTACGTATTAGAAACCTTGTTCGCTAAAAATGCGCTTTTATTTTGGTTTCATTCTTGTTCAGCAGATCTCCTGGTATAGGTTTTACTCTGTGGTTCTGTCGGTCCCCCTTAACCGTTTCGAGTTTTGGCGGACGTCAGATGTGGGTCTTGTTGTTCCCTGCTGTCTGTCATCCCCCCCTAACTGTCTCTTAGGCTCTTGCGTTTCCATACGCTCAGACCTTTTCGCCACCATTTAATTGTACCCACTATTGTACTTCTCTCGTGTGTAAATTGTACCCTCCTGGTCGCTGAGGCTGTCTTCGGGTTTCAATGTTGTTTTGGTGGCTTTGCAGTTTTTGCGGATGCCAGATAGCAGGTCAACTTGTGGGCCCTGCTGTCTGACGAAGATGTCGGATGTGGGTCCAGTCGTCCTGCTGTTCTGCCGGTCCTCCCTAACCGTTTCGAGTTTTCGGACGTTCAGAACTAGTGGGTCAGGTTTTACCATGTGATCTTGTGGGCTCTCCTAGCTCTTCTGCGTTTCCGGACGCTCAGTATTTTTTGGTTATGTCCAGTCTTAATACATTTATTACTCGTGTCTTACTAAAAACCCCTTTGCTCGCTATTAAGCGTTTTCATTTTGTTTTCGTGGGTTCAGTCGTTTAGACTGTTTTCAGGTGATAACCTGGTTCTGTTGGCTTCCCTAGCCTTTCACATTTTGGGAGGTTCAGAATTTTCGGTTCAGGTATTTACTTAATCCTTATTTAAATTGTACCTTCATTAGAATCCTTGCTCGTTTGCTATGGGCTTTTTGTTGGGTTTCGGTTGTTCAGTCACTTCGACTGTTTCGGGTTGCAATGTGGTTCTGTGGCTCTCCTGGCCTTCGCGTTTTCGGACGTTCGGAACTTTTGGGATTATGCAAATTAATTAACATGTTTACTGTACCCATTATAAGAACCCTGCTCGCTATTATGCGTTTTTCGTTCGGGTTCATGTTGTTCAGTCTGTTGGGCTGTTTTTGGGTTTCATTCATGTTCTCTCGGCTCTCCTAGCCTTTATTTTGGGATACTCATGTCTTTATTTTACGAACTTTTAGTTGTAACTATTATAAAGAACCTTGCCCGCTAGGCGGTGTTTTGATTCAGGTTGCTTTTGTTCAGTTCGATTGGACTGGTTCAGGTTACTAACTTGTTCGTTTGGCTATCATTGCCTTTACGTTTTCAGACACTTGGAGTTACCACCCGGTGGGTGTGGTTTGCGTTCATCCCTTATTATCTTCCCTATTCTCTGTTTTACAGAGCTAGTGGTTAGACGGGTTCCGTCTAACTTTTTGATCCCCTAGGGTTCTGCGAGTGGCGCCTATCACCACCAACCCTTACACTGTCATGTAGGAATTGTTCTAATATGCATGCGTGTATGTTTGCTACAGGTGGCAATCAGATTTCCCTGGTGGGGGTTAATAAAGTACTATGTGTACTTTTCTAGTCTATATTCTATTCTAAGAATTATATTCTGATTTTGTTGCATGAGGTGTTGAAGTAATGGTGTTATGAGTAATTGGAAGTGGAACAGTGAAATTCACTAGAAAAAAAAATGTTTCACACTACATGAGCTGGTGAGCTTTCTGACCCATGAAAAGGGGTCCACGATGCTGCCTTATCCAAGCAGGTCTCCACCACCTCGAAATAAGTGCATTTCCACAGCAAGTTCTCCTACAGGTGTAAGTGTACCGTAGCAGCAGTAACAGTTGTTTAAGCTGTGTGCCCTGTAAGTCATTCTATCACACGGAGCTCAGAGTCTGATGCACAAATGGTGATTTGGATAAATTCTCTGTTATCATGAGCGGGAGCTTTCTGATTGATCTGGAATGAAAGTGCGCCACAGCACTTGAGGTGGTGCTCTGGGGAACAAGTTCATGCTCTGTGCAGTTCTGCATGCCATTCCTGGGAGGCCTCGCACTCAGTGGAGCATCTATGCTGAGAGAAAGTAGCGTACCAGGGTAAGCTTTTCCTCACTCTGTGTTGAATTTTTTCAAACAGGAACATGGAAAATTAATCATGTTTACTCGTGATGCACTGCTCCACAGGGGCGACGGTCTAAGCTTCCCCAGGGTTATTTCTCACTTATAATTCAATATTTAATGCTGGCTGGGACTGGAAACACAGACTCATACACTGTACCCCTTTTTAAGTAGTTTAGTTTTCTCTCCTATAGTGGTCTGGGTTGAACTCAATAGCAGCTACTCAAAAGTCGTGCTGTGGAAAATCTCTACAGGGAATGTGTTTTGAGACACCCACCCCTGATGCCTGACAAACTCTGTCCAACACCTTAGAGGAGGGTCCTAAACACATGGGAGTGCCACCCAATCACGTGCTGCTGTTTTGACTGCAACCATGAATTAACCATAAATTAACCGCAAAATAACCACAGAACCAGGACAGTGGGAGGGACCAGCACTCTGTCTGGCTCCAGATTGGCCAAGGAACCTGTCTCACCTCTTTTTAAGAAGCGTGCGGATGGAAGGAAAATCCCAAAGGAAGTGATGATGCACACAGGTGACTGCCATTCCTGATGTAAACATGTAAACATCTTTTCACTTCAGCTTGCTGTTCCAGAGTAAACATGCTCACAGGGCTAACATAAGCTGTGTCCCTCTGCTGTCTGTATTTTCACTGTCTTTTTCACTTTTTATTAATTTCCCTTTCTTCGACACCTCTATCTATCTCATTCTCGCTCTCCCTCTCTCTCAGTCATCATGCCCCTTGTTCACATTCCTCAAACCCAGCTGGATCTGGTTTCCATGGAGACCTCTGGGTACTGCTGAACTATATATAAAGAGAGAAAAGGTGTAGGAGAGAGAGAAAGAGAGGTATGGAAGGAAGGAAGGATATTGTTTCCAGTTATGATGACTCATTCAGTATTTGTAATCTTTAACTGTCCTCCAGGCAGGAAAAACAGCATTGCGCAAAATGAGCCTGACACGACACTGAAGCCCAGCAATCTCACTACTACATTACCCACAATGCCCAGCAGTCCCAATTCTACATTACCAACAATGCACATGTCTTCACAATCAAAGCCACCTATAGAGTAGGGGTGGCTGTCCAAAGTTCAGTTATGACTATTCTAAAAATACAGGGGGGGGAGATTTTACTGGGACATCTTTTTATAGAGCTTTTACAGTGAAGTTGTACTACCAAGTAGGAGCAAAATTGGCTCACACTATTGCATTGAGAGGAATTAAAGCTAATTATTACTCAAATTATTCACTCAAAATATCTTCAACATATCAGATCGATTTTCTGTACAGCATGTAATGTCTCTATCGATTACAAGCGAAAAGAAAGCTACAATAAACATGTCAAAGGTACTTTAATAGTATAACATGCCTGTTGCACAGTTCAAAGTCTATTAGTGACTAAACTGAGAACAGGTGATGACAGATCAAAGATGTGATTGGTTCCAATTCTATCAACCTGTGGACAGCTTTTTGAAAGCCCTCAGATCTCCTGATCCTGCATCATTAATAATTTGATCCTAACCAGTCCTAATACCATCACATCACTAAATATGTTAAGCCATATTATATTAGCACCATGTTTAGTGTATGTATTTGTATAACTTTTTGTAAATTGGCCATGTCTCACACTTCATTCAACTTCTGGTTGCCATGCCTGTTGCTAGGCAGTGATGGAATTGTATTACCTCAGAACCTGACCTCTGGACCTGCCTCTCTCTGATCCTTTCACAGTCAGCTCTCCCGTACATCCTTGCTCACGCCATCAGTATTCGTCCTTGCTTGCTTGCGTCCTCGTCTTCAAACGTCAAACAGAGGCATCGGCTCCAGACAAGCAGATTATGGGCACTTTTAAGCCATCGGGTCATGACTCGGCTTCCAAGGAATTACCCTGTTAACCGTGACCTTTTCACAGCACTGATTTTTCACTCCCCTTTTTTCTCCCCAATTTGGAATCCCCATGTCACCTGCACCCACACACCGGGAGCACTGCAGCCGAAGTGTGTACACTCAAGTGATGCACTCACCTGTGAGTAACTGGCTATTTTACACCCTACAGTGCACACAGGTCTACAGGAGACGGTTAGCACCTATAGGAAGGTAGACGTATGTCTCACTGAAAACATCTGGTAGACTGTGGACATCTGGCACTTCAGTGAGAGGAGCTAATGAAGCAGCGACCTGTGAGGCCTGGACAACTTAAATCCACCCTACCCCTGGCGTGACAAAAAGCACTGCCTGTCTCATTCTTAGTCATGGGCCAATGACATTGTCCAGCCCTCAGGTGTGAACATATTTAGGGACTGAGCCACTTAGGTGGCCACAACTTTGGTTATTTTTAAATGTCATGATCTCATTGGATTCAACCTTTAGTAAACAATCTCCCTTCCTTAATACCATCTGTAAACAGATAAGATGAGGGGTATCTTAGTTTCAAAGACAGGAGAGAGAGAGAGAGAGAGAGAGAGACTACAGGAGAATTTGTTGCAACTCATACCCTGATCTGCTTCTCATTAACTGCTGACGAGAGCCGTTTACAGTTTACAGTTCAGTGATAAGCCCATGAGTTTAATTCTTTCCGCTACTCCTAATGCAATCAAACACACTGGCATCTCAACATTTTACCTTCCCTTCTCCATTAACTTGCCAGAAACCATAAAGCTGTAAAGAGTGATTGAGGAAGTTTTTAAAACCGTAAAAGGCATTGATGTTTTTAATGGCAAGCCCCAGTTAGCTTGTGCTTGTATTTTTAACATTCCTTTAATTGCTTTATTGCTCCTTGTCATTCTGTCGTTGCTGTAAACATGGTGATGGATTAATACTGAACCTGAGAGCATTGGAGCACTGGACAGGGGAAAGAAGGATGCTGTGGGGACTCAGATAGAACATTACCCACGATTTCCTCCATGGATATGCCCCACCCCCCACCCCCCTTCCCTTTGTCCTCAGCCTCCACTGGCATCACAGAAAGATCTAGAGGAGCACAGGGCCTGATCCTCCATTGATTGCCAGCACTGTAATTAAACAGGCCTCCTGCAATGTACCTGTGTTTTGGTATGGGCTCATTATTTTTGTCCCCCCAAAAAACATGCTTCATTTATTTGAATTTCCCTTTTCGCACAAATAAACAATACAATCAACTGGCCACAAAAAAAATAAAAATTAAGAAAATGTCCAGCACATTATATTTAGATTTAATAACATGCAATTCACCTTAAAGAGGCTGGAGGAAGGCTTGGGGGTAGGGTGGCTGGGGTTAGAGGGAGGTTGGGCAAAAGTTAGGCTGAGGTTAGGCCCAGATTAAGGGCTGGCTGGGCGATAGGGAGGCCGAGGTCTGGGCAATCTGGGTTTGCCTGCTTGTACCGCTGTACTAGAGCCACAGCAAGCACGGCGGAAGTCGTGAAAGTGTCCATTTATTTTGACAAAAATAATAACATGTATTTTTGTGTACATAGGGAGAGCTGCAGTTCTGTGTGACAAGGGAACACAGTGTGCCCATGACACATAGAGAGCTGTGGGCTGAGTTAAAGATGTGTGACGTGTGACGACTTCCCAGCAGTACCTTGGCAGTGCAGTTGAAGGGATGTGGGCGATGGAGCCGCGGCTTTGCTCCACTCTCTCTCTCTCTGACGGCGGTTGTCAGCAGCTCAGCTACAACCGGATGGAAACGCGCTGCGCTGGGAATTGAGAAGGTCCTTGTAATACATACATGTGTCACTATCATCATACAGACGCATTGTCCAATAGAGACCCACCACTTCAGCTCCTCTGAGTGCTTTTGTGTGTCCAACTCCCTTTCACCACCTGACCTCGGCCAGACTAACATGGAGGCAATAAGATAAATATATGCGCATGTCAGACATTATCATCCTCCATGTGTCATTAAGCACTTCTTCCAGCTTCAATTGTGCCCGCAACGTCTCTGCAGCAGCATACTCTGAGGAAAACTCTAATGGGCTAGACCGGAGGAGCCCACTGGGGCAGAGTGGAAGGCGAGTCCCTCCCTAAAAACCTCACCACAGTCATTTCTGTTCGATAACATCATACATTTAAAGGAGAACTCTACACATATTCAATTTTTTAGTATGCTGTCCTTCATCCTTTTTGTATGCAATGGTATGTACATATGTTTTTGCATAAGAATTGTTTAAGCTAAAACAAAAGGAAAATAATAATTTTCTCTGAAACCTCCTGTTCGGTGCAAAACAATACAACAATGCAAAAACCACACGTCTGGGAAAATGAGGCAGTGGGGAGAAGAAAATAATAGATCACTCTCCATCTTGTGTAAAATTGAACACAAAGTTTTCATTGTGATATAGAGGGTTTACTACATCTGGGACAACTGTGCGCACACAATTGTGTCATGTGCTGATTATTATGTCATGTATATATTGTGAAAATGTTTATTTATATACTATTTAGATTTCTGGAAGAAGTTGACCTTTCATTTTTAATCTATTCACATATTACTTAATCTATTCACTATTTCACATAGTGCCATCCTTTCTCTACACTGTTAAGGTGGCTGAGGCAGATTCCACTGCACCACTATTTGGCATCCATCAGTCTGACTGCCTGCAGCACTGCAGGAGTGAACACAGTTTGCCAGGCCTGCCAGAAAGCTTCCGGGTAGGATTATGTAAGAGGCCTTTAGCATGCTATTAATAGTGTTGCCTCACTGAGCCTCTGATGGAGGAACAGGGAGAGTCTCCAGCAGTAAGAGAGAGGGAAGAACAGAGAGGGAGGACTCTATTCACAGACCCTGGAGCATCAGGGAGAGTAAAAACACAGTGTTGGTTTTTATTTATAACTTTTTTACATTTGGGAGGATGAAGAGGAGAGCAGTAACTGTCTCTAAAGAAAGTCCATATAAACACCCTGTGCCTCTATTTCCTCCACAGCTTTCTTCACATTCTCAATTAATGTTTAGAGCAGGGGTCGACAAAGTCGGCCCTGGAGAGTGGCAAGGTATGCTGACTTTTGTTTTCACCTTAAAATCAGCAACCAAGTCTAGGAGCACCTACTATGAACAGGGAGACAAAGCCAGTAAGTTATTAGCACACAAGTTGCGTCAAGTTTCATCCTCACATCAAATTCCCAAAATTCATACATCATCCGGAATATCATTAGACCCTAGGGAGATAAATGATGAGTTCAGAAGTTTCTACCAGTCTCTATATACTTCTGAAAGTGATGCTGATTTATCAGAATTTGATGACTTCTTCCACTCCCTTGATGTACCTTTAGTCAACCAGGATTTGGTTAAAGAATTAGAACAACCAATCACTGTTGAAGAATTGTCTAGAGCTGTCAAATCCCTTCAATCTGGGAGAAGCCCAGGGCCTGACGGTTACTTGACAGAGTTTTATAAAAAGCTTTTCCCCAAAATAGCCCCTATTCTAATTGAAATGTATAATGAAGCATTTGTTAATGGTATTCTTCCACAGACTCTCACCAAGCGACTATCTGTTTGATTCTTAAAAATAATAAAGACCTCTTGAATGTGCATCATACCGTCCAATTAGTCTGTTAAATGTTGACTATAAAATATTAGCCAAACTTCTGGCAACACGCCTGAAACAGTCCTCCCATCAATTATCTCTCCTGATCAAACAGGATTTATTAAAAATAGACATTCATTCTTCAATCTTAGGCGACTATTTAATATCATGTACAATTCCTCTGACACCAACACCTCTGAGGCCATCATATCCCTGGACGCTGAGAAAGCGTTTGACAGGGTGGAGTGGAAGTACCTTTTCTATACACTAAATAAATTCGGCTTTGGTTCAAAATTCATTACTTGGGTAAGACTTCTGTATGCGTCCCCCAAGCCTCTGTCAGGACTAATAACACTCAGTCAGGCTGTTTCCCTCTGCAACGGTCAACACGCCAGGGTTGCCCTCTAAGCCCTTTATTGTTTGCTCTCACCATAGAACCCTTGCAATAGCACTTCGTTCCAACCCTCTTATCAAAGGTATAGTTAGATACGGACATGAGCACAAGGTGTCTTTATATGCAGATGATTTATTGCTATACACATCTAATCTTTCTGTTTCTGTTCCTGCTGCCCTTGCTACTATTACATCCTTTGGTCATTTATCAGGGTATAAACTGAATCTCAGTAAAAGCGAATTGATGCCGCTTTTAATGTGACTGCGGAAAAATTCCCATTACATACCTTGCCATTCAGAGATGCTCATAGTTGTTTCACTTATCTTGGTGTACAGGTCACGAGTCGATTTGAAAACCTTTTCGGGCCAACTTTTCCTCGCTTTTAACCCGCACTAAGGATGATTTTGAACGCTGGTCAGTGATGCACCTCTCTTTAGTAGCGAGAATTAATTCTGTTAAAATGAACACACTCCTAAATTTTTATATCTCTTTCAGTGCCTACCGATCTTTCTTCCCAACACATTTTTCAGAAAAATAGACGGCCTAATCCTACCTTTCATATGGGATAAGAGGACTCCTAGGATACGAAAACAGCTCTTGCAGAGACCCAAGTCAGACGGAGGTCTGGCGCTACCAGATTTTAGATTTTATTATTGGGCGGCTAATCTTAGGGTCATTCAGTTCTGGTTGCGAGGTGGAGAGATGTCCCCATCCCCAATTTGGTTAAAGATGGAAGCTGCTTCATCTATACCGGCATCACTGTCTTCCCTCGCTCATTCCTCCATTACAAGCCCTTATTCCTCTTTCACCAAGAATGTATGTGTCAAAACAACATTGAGGATCTGGAATCAATTTAGACGCCATTTTGGGTTTCAGACAACCTCTCTTTCTGCTCCGGTGGCCTCGAACCCTGCTTTTGCCCCATCTATGGTTGATAGTGCTTTCTCAATATGGTCTAGTCTTGGTATAAAAAGGTTTAGAGATCTCTACATTGACAATACATTTAGTACGTTTGAGCAACTAGTAGTTAAATTTGGTCTTCCCAGGCATCATTTTTTTAGATTTTTACAGATCCGGAGTTACGTCCGCAATTTGGATCCTCGTTTCCCCACCCTTCCCTGTGAAACACAGTTTGACACCTTTCTTACCCCGCTTCCCACTCTGAAAGGTACCTTGTCAATAATTTATAGACAAATTTGTTCTTTGAGAATTGCCTCACTTAATGACATTAAATCCTCATGGGAGGAGGAACTGGGGAGGGAATATCTGATGGGCTGTGGGAGAGGGCACTCGGAAGGGTACATACCTCTTCGATCTGCGCCCGACATGGTCTCATTCAATGCAAAATCATTCATAGGGCTCATTGGACCAAAGCGAGACTAGCGAAAATTTACAAAGACATAAATCCTAACTGTGTGAGGTGTAACCAGTCTCCTGCTAATCATGTGCACATGTTTTGGTGTTGCTCATCTCTTGATGGTTTTGGAAAGATATTTTTAGCACTCTTTCGGAAGTATGTGACACACAGATCAAGCCAGACCCTTTTATTGCGCTATTTGGGGTGCCTCGCCCACATTGCAACTGACCAATATTAATAAGGATTTTATCGCCTTTGTTACCCTGTTGGCGAGGCGATTGGTTTTGCTTGGTTGGAAATCCTCTGTACCCCCTTCTCATGCTCTTTGGATTAAGTCTGTTTTAAATTGTATAAAGCTGGAAAAAAATTTGGCACACACTCAAAGGGTCTCTAAACAAATTCTGTGCAATGTGGACCCCCTTCTTTTCTTATGTTAAGCAACTTCATTTCCCTGTTATTCCAGAGTGATGTGTGTGTGTGTATATATATATACATATTTTCTCCTCTTTATTGATGTCCTTGTTGGATGGAGGTGGGGGCGTGGCAAGCTCTGGTGATGTAGGAGGCAGGGTGTATGTGTACATGATGTCTGTGTGGGACTGTGCTGAGTTGGCTGGCCTGCGGACAAGTGCATTGAAATATGTATACTTGTATTTATTTATTTTTTTTTTTTTTTCTTTATTTTAGTTAATTTGTTTTGATTTGATTTGATTTCTTTTTTTTTTTTTTTTTTTTTTTTTTTTTTTTCTTCTTTGAGGGTGTGTTTTTGTACCTCATCATGTTCTGGTGTGTTATTGTATTGTCGGATGTGTTTTGTGTTTATGCCGAACAACTCATGAGGACAATTATTTTGTGAATGTTGATTGTGCAGAAAATCCAATAAACAAAGTTATAAAAAAAAAAAAAAAAAATCAGCAACCAAGCCATTTAATTGTTGCTTAAATTGATCAATGAAGTGCTGGGCAATAGTAACGAGAGTGAGGTTTCATTAACCTCATAATGGTTGGAGCCACAATGAGCCGTCAACCAGTGTCTTGTTTTAACCATCAAAAGATTTTGCTCTCCGCCGCACAACGCAATAATTAGTTCAAATCAGTGAGTCACTGAGTTACAGTGATTCATGAGGATCATTTGCTGTAAATACACAGATGACCCTAAAGAAGAATCTACCTTTGCCGATGACACAATCTATCTCCTTGTTAGGAGCTAATCCTGAGGGAAAACAAGGGTGGGGTTTGGTAGGAGCAGAGATGGCAGTAACAGACAGGGAATGGGACCATAGTGCTGGGGGGTCTACTGGATCTTCACTCCGTGGCAGTTTGTGGTTCAGACCGTCCACAGCCGCCCCTTCCTACCGGTGACCATATAAGTCCAACATCCGGCTCAATGGGCATCGCCGCAATAGAGCAGCACGTTTGGGATGGCCGCCGGAGAACCCACCTGTCTCACTCAGCTGTTGTTCTGGACCGGGGGAGGAGTCCGACTGGGCCGAACCCGGGGCCAGGGCGGAGCACCAGATGGCCCACAGACTTCTCTTGGTTCTCATCCCAGGACAATCCGACTGGTGGGGTCTATGGCATAACGCCGAGTTCTACTCAAAGAAAGGCCTGTGCCTCTGCCAGTCCCACAGTCAGCAGTAGCATGGAGTGCTTTTCTTCAGCACCGAGAGGCTACATGAGAGACACCTTTGCATACTGTGTGTGTAGACCTTTTGGTCTGGCTTTAGATTCAGCAATAACATGCAGGTCAGTGGGTTTGGATTCAACAAGACACAGTGTATTGGGGTTAGATCCAGCAACAACGCGCAGGGCAGGAGGCCACGTGTCTTTTTATTGCGTGACCTGCGCCAAACTGCAAAATGAGGTCTCCCGTGAAATGAAGTGGCCTAATCCAGCAGTGAGTTAGCACAGGGGTTCTCAAACTGGGGGTCCTCACTGCACACGTCACTGCACAGAGAACCAGAGCTTGGATGCATCAGCTGGGAGGCCAGAAACATCTTCTTTCTCAAGAGTTTCTCTGACTGCAGACTTTGCTGAAGTATAATACCTGTCACTCTTTATGGAACCACAGAGGGAGTCAAGCAATGTTCTGAATTTGCGTAACTTCCGGGCTGAAACTCAATTTCTAAATCATTCATTTTTAATGGGATGCAAACTTCCCTTAATCATGTTTAAGAAAGAAACAATTAAAACGCTAAAAAAAATGCTTGGGTGTTTTTATTTTCTGTTAATCAACCCCTTTTATTAAGGAATCGAGGGATCACTGTAAAAGTGAACTTCAACTCCCATTAGAGCATAATGTTTTAGAGCATGTTTTGAGACCTGCAGTTGTAGTTCAATTTTGTACCTTTTATGTTGATCGCCCAATTCCTGAATAAAAGGGTTTTATTGTCAGTAACTAATTCAAGGAAGAACCTCCAGACATTTTCATTGTTATTTTCTTTAATATGTTGAAGGAAAGTTTGAGTCTCCTTGAAAATGAATGGCTTTGTTCTGGAAATTACTGTAACTAGGGCTGTTGATAAGGATGTGCTAGATTGACCTTCCCAGCGTATTAACTTGCCATTCTTCATTATTATTTTATGGTCCAAATGGGGATAGGAATATTCTTAATTTAACCTTCCAGTAAAGGTTTACTGTTACTAATGAAATCATAGAGTTTAATAAAGCCTTTATTGTTATTCGTCCTATGCATATCAACAAATGTAATAATGCGACCCCTGCTCTTAGCTGTGTGTGCATGTGCTCCTTGCACAGACAAGGAACACGTGGATGGCTTCCTGATTTATAAGTGTTTGCAGTCACTCTGTCAGGTCTTCCTGTCTCAGTTCCTGAAAGAAAGGCCAGAAATGGCTCACTGAACTATAAAACACCTAAACTGGGACTGACACAATCCCCAATATCCCTCCCAACTGGCCAAAGTAGAGGCTAGACTGAGGGCCTTTTTATCAGCACGATACACACATTCTCTCCCTACATCATACATTTATTTGATTTTGCTGGTTTACAAATCTGTCTGAAAACCTAGAGCTTTTAATAATGTGAATAATGTGTTAATCCAGAGCCTTGTTTATTAATTAGTGGGAAACTCAAAGGACACCAAAGAGCTAATCAAGGAGGACCATGTACAGATGCACAAGAGGGACAAAAGAGGCAGGTATATGAACATAACACCCCAGTTGTCCATACGACAGTGAGAGCTGTTATACACCTGCAGTTCTGCTGCACCCACGACAGAGGCAACTACGCAGGAATAATCTCTCTGACTCAGTGCTAATAATAGCCAGCGAGTCAGCTTGTGTCTTGCATTAGGTATAAACCTATTGCCCTAAACCAGGGGAAAGGAACCCTGGTCCTGGAGAGCTGCAGTGTGCTGGTCCTGAGTGTGCTGGTTTTCCTTGTTGCTCAGCACTTAATTGATCAATTAAAGCAAGTGATTACACAGTTAATGCGCCTCACCTGGTTTCTTGGTTCTAAATTGGTTGCTGATTTTAAGGTGAAAACAAAAACCAGCAGACCCTGCGGCTCTCCAGGTACCAGGGTTACCTACCCCTACCCTAAGTTTAAGACAGAACTGAGAGAGAGAGAGAGAGAGAGAGAGAGAGAGAGAGAGAGAGAGAGAGAGAGAGAGAGAGAGAGAGAGAGAGAGAGAGAGAGAGAGAGAGAGAGAGAGAGAGAGAGAGAGAGAGAGAGAGAGAGAGAGAGAGAGAGAGAGAGAGAGAGAGAGAGAGAGAGAGAGAGAGAGAGAGAGAGAGAGAGAGAGAGAGAGAGATTTAAAACCGCCTTTATTGGCACAAATCAGATCTGATTCCATCACACATCCCATATGCTCAGACAGAACATGACAACAACAACACAAAACATAGAGCATAGAGCTTACAACACTTCAGCAGAAAACGTCATATTAAACAATACAAAAAATAAATAAATACAAAAATAAAAATAACAAAAAAACTAAACTAAATTCAAACAATAAATACAGCAGTCATTGAAATAATTAAATCTCCATCGCCTCTCACCATACACAAAACCCCTCCCACAGTCCATATGGAGCTAAACACCTCTAGACTGTCCACTGTCTTGTGATAAGCATGCTCAACCCTAAGGTGGGCTGCCACCAGTCCTTGTAAAACCTGCACTGGGTCTATAGACCCCACACCCCGGATTTTATTTTTTCGAGATATCCAGATGGCCAGCTTAGCCACCCCTGGCATAAAATTCATGAGAATATGAACATATTTCTTCCTTGCAGAGTATTTTGGACCAAAAACAAATAAATCAAAAGAAAAACACTCCCCCAATCCCAGAAACCACAACTCTAATAATCTAAACAGTTGTACTAATCTAGGACACTGTATGAACAAATGTGCTAATGTTTCATCCTGTGAACAAAAATGACACCCCACCCCGTGACTAGGATCCAGGTGTGCTATATGTCTGTTTGTAGCTATCGCCCCATGTACTATCCTCCACTGGAGGTCAGCTGTCCGCTTTTCAATGGGCAGCTTATACAGGGACCGCCAGTAGCCTTTCGGGGATTTATCTGGGCCAAAGAACTTGGACCACCTCGACACTTTCATCCCTACAAAGGACCGTAAGTGACACACTTTAACACAGACCAAGTATGCTGCTTTTTTCCCCCATCTCCTCAAACTTCCCAAGCTGTGGGGTTGTGAAAGAGAGAAACTGGTCCTCCCCCTCCTGTCACTCGCCAACAGCAGGAGCAACAGTCAGAGATGGGAAACTGTACTCGCCTTCACCCTCCCACTGGTCCATTGTACAGTTTTCAGCAAACACCCTGAAGGGTCCCGGCAGAGACGCACAGACCTCCTCCACAATTCTGGTCAGCAACCTGGAAGACCTGATGTTGGCCTTTTTTCCCAGGACATTAAACGTTGTTTGTGTGGCCTTCATTAGATGCCCTAATTTTACACAGCCCGCCTCACGCAGGGCAGACTGTAGGCTTGCTAGACAGAGTCTGTGTTTCAATGAAACTGTTGTAAAATAGTGGCTCCTCAAACAGCCACAATCCAGATGGTGCATTATGGTCTCTAGTAGCCTTCAGGACCTGCCATGCCTGCAGAACAGAACTGTAAAATGGGGTAAGTCCAGGAAGATCCGCTTCATCCAGCCGAATCAAAAACAATTGTTTACTGTACTCCAACCGACCAGCTCTTCGTAAAAGCAGCTCAGCAGTGTCCTGCCACCTTAAACCATAATGGTAAAGCAGCCTTTGAGCTGTTTTAAGTCTAAAAGCCAATATCTTAGATGTAATGTCAATTAGACCTTGTCCTCCTTCCTCTACTGACAGGTATAATGCAGCAGCACGTATCCAGTGCTGACCTGACCAGAAGAAATTTATAAGTAATCTCTGAACTTCCTCCATTAGGCCCTTTGGTGGAGGTAAGACAGCCACTCTGTGCCACAGCGTCGAGGCAACCAAATTATTAGCAACTAGAACTCGTCCCCTATACGACAACTGAGGTAGCAGCCATTTCCATTTAGACAACTTAGCACACACCTTCTCCACTACACCCTCCCAGTTCTGCTTCTGAAAGCCCTGAGTGCCTAAGTAAACCCCTAGTACCCTCAACCTGTTCCTCCCCCACTGGAGACCTGCAGGCAGACTCTCTCCACTTCCCCACCTGTAAGGCCTCACACTCAGCCCAGTTTACCTTAGCAGATGAGGCCTTTTCATAAGAACAGAGAATAAATAGCCATGGTCCACTCTGTCAAATGCCTTTTCTGGATCAAGAGATAAAATTCCAAGGTCCATATCATCAAATTCATATATATCTAAAATATCTTTAACAAGAAAAAGATTGTCCATGATAGTCCTTCCTGGAACGCAGTAAGTCTGGTCCATGTGCACCAATAGTTCCAGATAGTCTCTTAGTCTATTTGAAAGTGCCCTGGAAAGCACTTTGTAATCGGTGCACAATAAAGCCACAGGTCTCCAGTTCTTTAATAATGCCAGATCTCCTTTCTTCGGCAGGAATGAGAGAACAGCCCTGTGACATGAGACTGGCAGTAGGCCTCCTCTAAAACAGTCCAGCAACACCTCATGTAAGTCCAATCCAATAACATCCCAAAAACGCTTATTGAAGTCTATGGTCTAAGTCCATCTAACCCTGGTGCACGGCCTGAGGGACAAAATGCACTCCTGCATCATGTGCATTTACTCTTCTGTAGACCGGCTTCAAAAGACCAAAGACTCTGATGATCGAGGCTGAGGTATACAACTGGCCGTTGCTTTTTCTTTAGGAAGTGATCATAAAATCCACCATTTTATGCAGCAATCATCCTGATCGACACACAACTGAAAGGCCTACTACAGGAGGAAGTAATACATCACCAATGAATGAATGTGTGGATGTCATTTTTCTCCATTACAGGGTGAAAAGTGCCAACGGTACAACCAAGGGTCATCTTGCTTGGGACCTGTATTCAATACAATCTCAAATGTGAACAGAGAGAGAGAGAGAGAGAGAGAGGGGGGATGGGACTCTATCCCTCTTGCTGTCTGATTCTGGATTAGTGGCATGAGAATCTGGAATCCTGATGTTGGTGTTGGTTTTCTGGGAAATCATTTTGATGATGCAGGAATTGCCTGCATGCTTATACTTAAGGACACAGACTTCACGAGTTATGCTTTGCACTGAAACCCTCAATGTACTTTTCTCTGGGTTTTGTTGTTTTTCAGGAACTCACTTAAATAGTTGAGCTATTTAAATTTGATATTAAAGCGGCATATGGTTTTATTATTATAGGTTTTAAGAACGGCTCCTGTTCAAAACCACAAAAATCTACTATCATAATCTGAGCTATTTCATTGCCTATTCGGCTGAAGGTTGGCACATCTCCTTTGATAGCCCTATACAACATATTCCTTGCCTCTCAAACTGATCAATTTAACCATTTTCTTGAAATAAACCGCTGGTAAAATGTATTAAAAGGTTTCTTTAGACCCCTTGACAAAACCAACCTGCCCGTGCCCAGTGGTGAGTAGCCTACATGTTGTTTGAAGTACAGTAGACCAACAGGTGTCAAAGCTATGCGCAGGAAAACCTTGTTCATGCCTATGTGAAATGAAAGGTTTTGATGCTCATTTGAATTTCCTGTCTTTTTCGGCTTTTGATTAAAACCTTTAACTTCTCACTTAAAACGTAGTTTGGGGGATTTCATTCATGTATACGTGTGAAAAAATATATAAACAAAGTCGCTTCAGGCTTTTACTGAATCTGAATCGAAATATTTGCTGTAGTTCCATTATATCGCCTGGCCCTTTAAAAGCCTATCTGAGCTATGTTTGGAAAACACATTTAGTGAATGAAACCAGTCATCATAACATTAGTCCAGACCCACGCTGTGATTGGTTGTTGAGCGATTAAGGCACAATTCAGTAGGTTCCCAACTTCCATTGGTTAATAATTTGAATAACATTATTCGTTAGCCAATGAGGATGCACAAAAACGCTCCTCGTGAGCGTTAGGGAGAACCAAGCGCTTCATGGAGAAAATCTCATTCATTTTGAGGAGACGGAGAGTCATCAGTTAAACCAACTGGAGAAAGAAGAATAAGAGGGTCGGAAAGAACCCATCAGCTGATCAGTGAGCTTAGACATCGTATTGATTTTGTGTGGAATTTATGAACATCACGTTTTTAAAGTAGACCAAGGGAAACCACATAACACCTGCCGGGTGAGTCTTGTGATATACTGCAAAATATTTGCAATATGAAATCTATAAATAAATTCTCGCGGAGCAATATTATGGCATTTAAGGAGTTAGACCAACTTGCAACTGCATATTTAAGGTATCTCGAGCATTCAGTTAAAGCGAACGCCATTTTCTCTATGTGAATATTTACTTTGGCAACCATTTTCTGCTGCTTTGAGTTAAATTGCACTGTGATTTATGTATTCGAAATTAGAATAGTGTCTTGGATGGTGCTTTATCTAATCTCTGGCGCATATTTTGGCTTTGTTTAATCAGCGAGGTCAGCCTAGCTTTGTCTTTCAGATTTATGAATGGAGAGGTCGGGTCTTTTCCCCCCCCTCATGGATCGAGTTTCACTTGAGAACAACAAGGGGCGGATGGGGTGGGGGGTGTTGGGTTCGTCTTTCTTGATGATGTTAAGTAATTGCTTTACATCATTTTAACGCTTTCGTGTTATCTCACATGGCTTGATACCTACAAGAGCTGAGATGGAGTTATGTAAATATGAGTTGTTGATGTAAACATGTTTAACCACATTGGGTCATCGTTACGAGTATTAAGCTGAATTTTCTTCTAAAAACCTACCCAGGCAAAATGTAATGACGTTCGGAACATTGTATTTAACAACAGTTAATAACTCGGCCATCGTTCCCGTGATGCGCTTCTCTTCTTAGAGAAGGTTTTAGCTTTTTCAGACATGACTTTTTAACTTGCAGTGCAACTGTAGCTTGCTTCATATTTTTGTCGTGTGAAGTGTAATGTTTATAGTGCTGTCCTATGGCATATATGAAGTCAAACGCTTTGATTTTAGCCTCGACGATTGGTCTTAGCAATACGTTTATTACAAGTTTGACTAATTTTACTTGTTAGTCTTGGTCGGGTTATTGAACAGCGTTAGTGGGTCTCTACATTTCTCATAGATTTAAGCGTTTGGCTAGTATGAAAAGACCAGCTCGTGACCTGACCTACATTAAGTAGATGTCATTGAAATAATTGGATCATTATCTCAGATTTTTCTACTTTAAAAAAACAAACAAACTATTCAATCGTGGGTAACATTCAATCCAGTGTATACAACGATTCTGCAGTGATTCGAGGTCAAACGGGATATTTTACTCTACACCGTGTCAATATTGTCACCTCAACTACTAAGCAATTCTTTATCCGTCATCTATTAAGAAGACATATGGGTGAAAGTGAGTCACCCCGCTAGCGTCTGTCTCCCGGAGCCCCCCTGCCACATCCTGGCTCAGTTGTGTGTCTGAGAGCTATTGATGTTCTGTAATGCATCACCACTTACCCCAAGGATAAGATCAGAGTTACTTGACATGTAATCTGTCTCCTAGCAATGCAGTGTGTTGAAGCAGTGGATTCTTTAGGCTTTTGGAGTTTGCATCTATAAATTATTGGCTCCCCCAAAGAAAGTCTGTTTAAGTGCTCAAAGTCCTTGTGCTCTTGTACACACTTTATGATTATGGTGCATTATTTCGCTTTGGCTTCCGATGGCAATAAAAAAAAGCATAACATTTCCTCTATACAGTCTGTTCTGTGATTATGGTTGGACGTGTGTGCACAGATGGCCAGCTGTACCTGTTATGGGTTTGCATCTGTCAGCTAATTACTCATTGCATTTGGAATCACACAATCCCCAAGCCCTGATTTGGCCCTTGATTTGAAGCCGGCTTTCTCCATGTGGAAGGAAGTAGACTCAAAGTGGGGATTTGTTCTCATGCACATGTTTTCTCTGCATCTTGCAGAAAGAACTGACAGGCCAGCACCCTTCTCAACCAGAGCCCCTCTGGAAAACACAGAGGACCAGGCATCATGGATGGATTTTATGACCAACAAGTTCCCTTCTTGGCCCCCCTCAGCGTAAGTGTTAATGTAGGTTCCATTCTTGTCCACCCTCCATGTGACCTAACTCAAAAATGGGCAAGGAGGGCCATATTGGTTTCTGGATTTCATGTAAATTCCTGCTCATAATTAATTAATTATTTAATTATTACCATTTTTGCTAGATTTCTTGATAAGCTCATGAATGACAACTGAAGACTGAAAAACGTTTGACTGTGGTCTAAGCCGTGAGCTGGTATGTACAGCTAATGGGAATTGGTTGACAACCAGCACACACACCTGCAGTTTCCCCACCCCTGATATAACTAAACATTTTGGAGTTTCTCAAAGACTGCTTGACTCTTTATGGAACATATCTCTACTTAATGGCCTGTTATTTTAAGCCATTCTCTTAGATCCATGTGCTGCCGTGCTTAACTTGCAATGAGATGTGTACAATATAAGTGATACACTTTCAGCCCCTTTTATTTTGTCTGAAAAGTTAAATTATTGTCTCCCTCTGTCATTTTGTAGCAGAAATACGCTGTGGAGGAGATGTGCAGCAGACCATTCAGTGACCGGAAAAGGAAGATTGTGGACACTGAACTTGCTCTGGACACAGAGGGTAATCACACATTTTCACCTCTATACTCTCACTCACTGTTCTCACATTAGGCAAAGTCACTTGTATACAGTTAGTGTTGTTGCTATGGCTGCTAATAGGCTGATATATATACGGTGTAAACACCGATTTTTAAATGCATCACTCACTGCTTCTGGTATGCCTACCAAATGGGATCAGACATATCTCAAAGAGTGTTGCGAAATGTTGCAGACCATAGCAAACGGTTTTCATCCTGAACTTCAGTCCATTTGATTCCCACAAGACAATAGTGTATTGTTTCATGAATCGATGGTGTTCAAAACGTTTTCTCAGGTGCTTTATTCTGTGCTGGATAATAATAACAGGGTCTGAAAGTAACTTTTTGGCTCACCATCCAATAGGTCCGGTAGATTAAATAATTTACCAGCCAGGCAGATTTTTCATCAGCCAAAACAATTTAATGTTCTTGACGATTGTATCGTGCCGAATATCACAAACGGTTGATATTCATTCTGATACATTTTTCACAAAATGTCATGAAAAGTACACTACAAACATTACATCAGTAGGTGAAAGGGAAACTTGCATGTCATCAGAAGTAGTAGCACAACATATCACAACTTGACTAAGATTCAGATTTTACCAGTATTTGGCAGGTAGTCGGGTGTTGGTTTCAGACCCAGTACTAGTAGTAATGATAGTAGTAATAAAAAAATGACTTTATTATTATTATAAAATTAATATATTTTATTAACCACCTGCTCTCTCCTTCCCCCTATAGAGCTCTTTCAGGACCTGAGTCAGCTGCAGGAGGTCTGGATTGCAGAAGGTGAGCTCTTTCCACACATCCGTGAACATGCAATGATTTTAACAATACAGATTCATGGACTTACTGTTCTCAAATTCTTGTATGGTGAAAACTAGACCTAGATTCCATAGTTCTCTCCCCCACCACCTCACCACCTCCTTGAAGGGTGTGTTATCTGAAAAAGCTCTTAGTTAAATTTGACCCCATTCAATTAAGTCTGTAGAGAGTATACGGGGAGCGAGTGGTCTGGTTAATGTTTAACCTGAGCCTGGTGTTTTCACCGTTTCTTCTTTCTCTAAATGAGTACAAGGGGAAACCATGAATATTTCAGAGAGAGAAATGAGCAACTGCGCTGATGACGATGGTTTGTGGTTATCCGCACAGGTTATTTATTTATGGATGTAACACACAGTCCACCCTTTAATACACGTAAAGAACAAACTCTAAACTCAATTGTGAAACGGTAGGGCTGGGTATCATTTGAAATACCAGTAATAATACCAATAATAATACTGATACCAATACTTTGAATTCGATACTGATACTTTGATTCGAACAATACTGTAGCGGTGAACGCCACAGAATCAAGAGTCAAGAGACTTTGCTTTTTCATTTTATAGTGCTCCTTCTTTATTATAATAAAGCGTGAGGCACCGGGAAGTACAAGTACATGCTGTCTTTCATATGGGAGTCATTCTACACGCATACACACCCAATGACGGTGACAATGTCCATGCACTCATACAAACATCATTCATAAGAAGGGAAAAGGGGCTTTCACTCAAACAATATCTTGATTTCCACATTTCAACATGTGTGAATATAACTAGCTAAACATTTAGCAAGTATAACTTGCGTTTTACATTTACATTTTACATTTTAAGCATTTAACAGACGCTCTTATCCAGAGTGACTTACAAGATGTGCATTAATACATGGTAAAAACAATAATTGTTTGTGCAAGAGATCAGTGCAGCAATACAGCAATAGACATTGTTGTTGGCAGCTGCATACCATACCTGTAACACTGGGAAGGAAAAGTTTAGTACTTTTTTTTTTTGAGGATACACTACCAGTTATTTTCCAGTTTTTACTGAAATGTAAGCAGTTCAAGTCCAGTGAATAACCTGAAATGGTACAAAGGTAAGCGGTAAACTGCCAGAGGTAAAAAAAAAATGTTTTTAAAGAACTTTAGGTTACCAAAAACTGAAAAATAATGTATATTTTTTGCTAGTGATTAGTTTCCTACACCATCAAAAGGCACTTGGAAACTGGAGGAAACTCTGACAGGAAGAGGTCTGACAGACCCAAAGCCACAACAAAATCAGAAGACAAGTTTCTGAGAGTCAACAGCTTGCGTGATAGGTGGCTCACAGGACAACCGCTTCAAGCACAGCTTAACACTGGTCGAACTAAGGAAGTCTCAGTTTCAACTGTGAAGAGAAGACTTCGAGCTGCAGGTTTGACAGGTCGAGTGGCAGTAAGAAAGCCATTGCTAAGGTGGCAGAATAATAAAAAGAGGCTTGCCTGGGCTATGAAGCACCGCCAGTGGACTACTGAAGACTGGAAGAAGGACCGATTAATCAAAATTTGAAATCTTGACATTTTTAAAGGTTTTTGAAGGCCGTCAAGTAGGCGAAAGGATGGTTCCTCTGTGTGACACCAGCTGTCAGACCTGGAGGAGGAAGTGTGATGGGGCTCTTTTGCTGGGTCCAGAGTCGGCGACTTGCACAGAGTGACTGTTAACCCACGTTAACCCATTACTTATTCCCTGAAAAGGGCCTTTTTTTTAAAAACTAGTTTTTGGTAACCTATATCTTTTTTTTAATTTTTTATTTATTTTTTTATAAAACCTCTGGCAGTTTACCGCTTACCTTTGTACCATTTCAGGTTATTCACTGGATTTGAACTGCTTAAATTTCAATAAAAACTGGAAAATGGGGGTGTTCTAAAACTTTCGACTTTTGTAGTGTATACAAAAACATATTAAACAAATTGGCTAGATGTACAGAATTCAGTGGTAGTGGAGTTGGGTGGGTTTTGAGTCTCTTGCGGACGATCACAAGTGATTCCGCGGTCTTGACCGAGTGCGGAAGATCATTCCACCACCGAGGGGTCAGGACAGAGAAGAGGCGAGACCGCGAGGAGCGGCTACCAGGCGCCCGGAGGGATGGGACAGTCAGTTTGCCAGAGGAAGTGGAGTGGAGGGGTCTGGCTGGGGTGTAGGGTGTGATGAGTGTCTGGAGGTAAGGGGGAGCAGTTCCTCTAGCCGCTTGATAAGCCAGCACCAGTGATTTGAATCTGATGTGTGCTGCGATGGGGAGCCAGTGCAGAGAGGAGAGTAGAGGGGAGACAAGGGTGGCAGCATTCTGGACTAGTTGCAGTGGCTTGATGGCACAGGCCGGTAGTCCTGCCAGCAAGGAATTGCAGTAGTCCAGACGTGAGATCACCAGGGCCTGGACCAGGGGTTGTGTGGCCTCTTGGGTGAGGAACAGTCGGATCCTCCGGATGTCATGGAGGGAGAATCGGCAGGTCCGGGTGATCACTGCGATGTGGCCCGAGAAGCACAGCTGGTCATCCAGGGTCACTCCAAGACTCCTGGCAGACTGGGACGGGCACACTATGGAGCCTTCCATGGTGATTGAACCATCAAACATCAGGGAGCCCTTCGCTGGGAGGAAGAGCAGCTCCGTCTTCCCCTGGTTCAGCTTCAGGTGGTGGGTGGACATCGAGGCCAAGATGTCAGCCAGGCATGCAGAGATTCGCGCCGAGACCTGGATCTCAGAAGGAGAGAAAGAGTTGTGTCAACAAGCCAGATGGAGGGCAGCTAGCATTACTGTGGCTAGGCTAGCTGCCCACTGTTACACTACCCTCCGTTTTTAAAAACAAGCAGTGTCCTCACTGCATCTAGCCCAGTCCACTGGAAGCTCCCAGTTTCCGATGCCTCCCACCTCGCTGTCAAGGTGGCGATGTCTGGCTGGGTTCAAGCGACGATGATGTCGGCGGTCGGGACCCGGCGGCAGAGCAGCGGCGACAAACTGGGGTCCATGCTGCTGGCGGTAAGCCGCTGGGGAGCGGAGGTAGCTCCGCAGGAGGCAGAGAGTTGCTGGGGAGCAGTGGCCACCTGGCAGGGGCTTTCTTCACAGTGCATGCAACAAACACGGCAGCAGCAGCACAGCTCCGGGACCTCAGTCCGTCTTTCTCCTCAGCCAGGGGAAGGCATCGTGTTCGCTGTCGGATGGGGGCTACTGCGCTGGTTTCGATGTGATGCTGGACAACAGTTGTGAGGGTGCAGTCCTTGTCTTTAGCTGCAAACAGCTGTTCGACTGTGTCATCAGACCCCTCGTCTTTCGCTGTTGTTGTGATTGTCGGTGGGAGCACTCGCCTGACCTTTTGCTGGCTCTGTCTTTTCGCTGGCTGTCGTAGTGGTCGCCTGTTGACCAGCATTTGATGTGCGGCTGTGTCGATGACTGCTCCCGCAGCAGCGAGAGCGTCGAGACTCAGAATGCAGGGGTCGGAGATGTAGTCCCGAAAAAGTTGTGGGAGACGGTTTTCTCGCCCAGCTGTCAAAACAGTTTTTTTTACAGCCCAGCATGTTTGCTGTTTGCCCTTTCACCGTTTCCAGCCTGGTGGTGTGGGACCTGTTTGCGACCTCAGGGAGCAGGTTGTGTCGCACCATGGTTAATGGTGGAGCCAGTGTCGACGAGTGCGTTGACCAGCTTCCCCTCAATGTAGCACTCCACGAACAGGCTACGACCGCTGCTTCCTAGGTGGCCTACTCTTGTCACTGTTGGTTGCCTTTTCACCTGCTTCCTCTTGCGGCAGTGTCTGGCGAAGTGGCCTTGCTTCCCACAGTAGTAGCAGGAGGTGTTTGAGCAGGTTGCTGCTGCTCTAGCTGGCGCTGTCTCGTCCTCACTTGGTGCCCGTAACACCCGGTGCACTGGTGTTTCCTCATCTAGGATCGCCTCCAATTCCTCCGCCTTAGCCTTGGCCTCATTCAAGTTGGTGGGGCCAGTGGTACTGGGGCGCTCCGCCAAGTTGGTCAGGGGAAGCAACCGTTCAGCCTCCCGAACTAGGTCCACCCGCCACGGGTGCAACCGTGTCGATAGCTGCGAGAAGGTCCCCCGACTCGCACACACCATCTCTGGCTGCTGACAGGAGAGTGCCAACTGTCGGGCAGGTAGTAGCATGGCGACCACTTGCCCTGGGCTCAGTACCCATGGCTACCTCACTAGTAGCTAAGCAGCAACCCGCTACCAGCTTGCTAGTCGCCATTAGCATCTCTGCCACGGCTCCATAGCCAAGTTCCCCCATCTGCGGCAGGAACTCCCCCTGCGACCCCAGGAGTGGAGTCTTCCTCCCCTTCCACTTTGTGGTCTTCCCATCTGGTCGTCTCACCTCTTCGAGTCCCTTGATTTTGGTTGATTCGTTTGGTTGATTCGTTCCACTTCTGACACCAATGTAGCGGTGAACGCCACAGAATCAAGAGTCAAGAGATTTTGCTTTTCCATTTTATAGTGCTCCTTCTTTATTATAATAAAGCGTGAGGCACCGGGAAGTACAAACGTGTCCTGTCTTTCATACAGGAGCCATTCTACATGTATACACACCCAATGACGGTGACGATGTCACATACTCTCATACAAACATAATTCATAAGAAGGGAAAAGGGGCTTTCACTCAAACAATATCTTGATTTCCACATTTCAACATGTGATTATAACTAGCTAAACATTCCAAGTTTAACTGGCCGCAAGGGCCCCTGGGACATATGGTAGCTTTGTAGCCTGTGGCTACCTAGTTTAGCCACCTTACATGCTACCAGGCTAGCCAGGGCCGGTATGTATCAAATATCTTAAGAGTTACACTCACGACACCTCCTAAGAGCTTACTTTGGAGTGAAATCCTAAGTGTGTATTTGCGACAATCACGGATGCTGCAAATTAAAAGATTAAGATGAGGTCATCAATAGGCCATAACTTTGTGGTTTTACTGACATGACTAAAACAGTCTAACTAAGTTGGATTATTTTTTACTGACACCCATGTTTCGGTCTTAAAAAGTGTGAAAATTATACTCGCTATGGTGCAAAGCTCCTGTGCTGGCGTGTGTGGTCGTACATCATAATATTTGCAGCAATTATTGTTTCTTTAGTGGGTCAGAAGCTTTTGCTGTCTTTGACAGTTGTAACAGTCAATATTACATTCAGGTACATCGATCTATCTACGCTCTTCATCAAAACTTTAGTTGAACAAAATGTTCTTAACTAGGAGGAAAGTTTGACGGCAGTCAGAAATCTGGCAACGAAGGAAGTATAGGGTGATCGAAAAGTCTCTATGCAGCAGTTATACTGTGGAGAGACTTTTCGATCATTCTGTAGTAAATGGGACATTTTTGCGGACAAACAAACCTTTTTAAAGGTACATTTACAGACTGTTGGCAACCCTGGGAAGAACCAATCTGCTTTAGGAAAATCTGTATTCTTTGATAGTCAACACAAGTTTCCAATAAAGTTAAAGAGACCCTCATTATAAAAGATGCCTTGTTGGCTAATGTTAGGCTAAGCTAAATGTATTTAAAAAGAAAACAAAATTTGACTGTAGAGGAGGTAGGCTCGAAAAGGGAAATAATTAAGGGAAAATTTAGCCCCACACAACAGAACGACACAAGTCGTCGTAGAAAGAGGCATGGAAGCAGATCGCAGACAATGAATGCAAGTGAAAAAAATCGTAGGCTACAATGTTCTATGCGCATCAGGAAAATCTCAGCTTTCAAAAGAGGTCCACATTTAGCACTGGTACCTGGTCTTATTTATTTATTTATGAGACACATTTGTTTCATATTGCAATATTGCTGATGAACAACAACAGGTACAATTATTTTGACCTTTAAGCTCAGTGTTCAAATAACTTGCATCTCTGCCGTAACTGTGCTACTTCTCAAAGTTGCTGGCGATATTACATCCCACACAAGATCAGTGACAAAGATGATTCCCTGACGATCTAGGCGATAAACTTTGATTAACTGTGCATCATCAAATATTTCTAAAACATTCTTCCTGTCTTGGAAGGTGCGCGCACATCTCCGTCTCCACAACTGTGCCATCTTGCCTACTCCTAGCCGAGTTAAGAGAGCTCTAGAGGTCTCTTAAATACCTGACAGGTTAAGAGTATTTTTAAGTCGAGAAATGTTATGAATCACCTTTAATCTTACATTTGAGTGTAGGAGTAAAAGTCAACAATTCTTATACTTAAGTTACACTTGAGACCATTTAACGTTAGATGATTTTGGCTATGATTTTCACAGAAACGTATAGGCTAGCATTGCGTTACTGCTCAATACCACTCTAGCAGGTGTTACGACTGGCGACGAAAGCAGACCGCAGACATGTCCAATCAGAGTAGCCTAACGAAGGCGAGCAGTTGAAGTCTCGTATTCTGTGATTGCTGTAACCGCGTGAATTTACATGTATGTTTGGGGGATTGATTTCTACACGACAATGTGTCTGGTAAATTGGTGGTTCCGTTTACCCGACACTGACTAATCTACCCGCATTTGGCAGGTGCTCAGGTGATAGTTTCAGACCCTGCAATTAAAGAATTCTTATAAATGTAAAATGTTTTAATTTTGAATAGAAGAACCATCTCTAATGAGATGACAAAAAAGGCAACAATGTGTAACCTAACCTTTGGATAGGACAACGCAAAATATACCAAATAAAGTGCAAATGCAACGTTTGGTTTACATTAAAGTTTCTCCTGAACGAGCCTTTAAATAAATTATTTCATATCAAGGAAATGACTACAGTTAATTAGCTAAGAAAAATGTATGATTCAATGTAAAGTACTAGTTAGGAAACATTCATCATGATTGAATTAACGAACGCCATCTTGGAAACATTTGCAAATTTGAGTTGACCTTCTCAATGAGTAAGAGAGACGGTCAACTTGGCAAGCTAGCTAGCTACCATTAACTAGCAAATAGCGCTAGACTGGCTTAACGTCAGACGACCACCTACAGCTACCGAATTAGCTATGTCCACGTTTAGCTACATGTTTGTGGTTTAACGTTCGCCTAGTGAGCTAGTTAGCACGAGTACAGTGAATCGTACTGAGCCATTCATTACGTGATATCCCCTCATCACCATCATCATCCTTTGTCGTAGTGGATTGCAGTGGGGTGCTTGAGGTTGACGAGGACATGTTTTTCTTTTGCAGTCAAATACGGTGCAATTCTCCCGCCTCTTGTTCGTTCCATGTATTTTAAGGTGATTCATGATATTGCTAGTATTCCCACCCTTCCTGTTTATAAACTTTTTGCAATTATTGCATGTCGCTTAGTTTTGATCATCCTTTGTAAAGTGTAGCTAGACCTTAGATCACTTTTGTGACATTGCTCAAGTGCGGCTAGGTGCTGTCCGTTGTTTGCTCACAGGTACACTATATGGCCAAAAGTCAGTGGACACCCCTACTAATTATTGAGTTCAGGTGTTTCAGCCACACCCATTGCCAACAGTTGCATAAAATCCAGCACATAGCCATGCAATCTCCACAGACAAACATTTAGAATTCAGAATGGTTCGTAAAGAGCTCAGTGACTTGGCACGTCATAGGATACCACCTTTGCCACAAGTCAGTTCGTGAAATTTCTGCCCTACTAGATGTGCCCCGGTCAACTGTAAGTGCTATTATTGTGAAGTGGAAGCGCCTAGGAGCAACAACAGCTCGGCCACAAAGTGGTAGACCACGCAAACTCACAGAGCTGGGCCGACGGGTGCTGAAGCACATAGCGCGTAAGAATTGCCTATCATCTGCTGCATCACTCACTAAAGAGTACCAAACTGACTCTGGAAGCACCATCAGCACAAGAACTGCGTCGGGAGCTTCATGGAATGGATTTCCATGGCCGAGCAGCTGCACACAAACCTCACATCACCATGCGCAATGCCAAGCGTCGGCTGGAGTGGTGTAAAGCATGCCGCAACTGGACTCTGGAGCAGTGGAAACGTGTTCTTTGGAGTGATGAATCACGCTTCACTATCTGGCAGTCTGATGGACGAATCTAGGTTTGGCGGATGCCAGGAGAACGCTACCTTCCGCAATGCATAGTGCCAACTGTAAAGTTTGGTGGAGGAGGGATAATGGTCTGGGGCTGTTTCTCAGGGTTTGGGATAGGCCCCTTAGTTCCAGTGAAGGGTATTCTTAATGCTACAGGATACGAAGACATCTTAGCCACTTGGGCACTTCCAACTTTGTGGCAACAGTTTGGGGAAGGCCCTTTGCTGTTCCAGCATGACTGTGCCCCTGTGCACAAAGCGAAGTCCATAAAGACATGGTTAGACGAGTTTGGTGTGGAGGAACTCGATTGGCCTGCACAGAGCCCTGACCTCAACCCCATTGAACACCTTTGGGAGGAATTAGAATGCTGATTGCGAGCCAGGTCTTCTCGTCCAACATCAGTGCCTGACCTCACAGATGCTCTTTTGGCTGAATGGGCACAAATTCCCACAGACACACTCCAATATCTTGTGGAAAGCCTTCCCAGAAGAGTGGCAGCTGTCATAGCTGCAAAGGGGGGTCCAACTCCATATTCATGCCCATGGTTTTAGAATGGGATGTCCAACAAGCTCATATAGGTGTGATGGTCAGGTGTCCACCGACTTTTGGCCATATAGTGTACGTAGCCTTCCCTAATGGAGATTGGCTGTGAGAAGAGGGTTAGAAAAGGAGGTTTTTGTTTTGTTTTTTTACAAAGGTTTAAAAAAAAAAATCCGAAAAGTATCGGAATTTGGCATTGAACATTTTCACATGTTTCGATGGTATCGACCTGATTCGATCAATACCTAAACAGTATCGAAATTTGATACCCAGCCCTACACCCAAGATTGTTCGAAGAGAGAAAAGCAGTTCCAGACAACGTGTTTATTAACCTGCCTCGTAAGGGCCAGTGACTCGGTGTGATTGCTTGGAATTTCGAACCCTTTCCATAGGAGTTCAGATAACAGACTTACTCCTGAAAACGATGAATTTCAAGCTTCAATTAGAGGTACTTTCCTAAATAGTAACTGTAAATCCTAAGTGCCCTTGGGGGAAAATTTTTTTTAGGTTTGAATCAGGCCAGCACAGAGGTGCCAAGTGATAGAGAATGCTCTCCTGTAGTTCAGATGGGACACGATGTCTCTACTGTGGCGTGCTGACAGGTGATTCAATGAATTATAGGCCTCTGGACTTGTTATTGCTTTGACCCCATTTAACGCGTTGAGTAATGAGTAACTGCGTTGAAAAGTTTTTTATGGTCCTTTTCCCCTCCCCCTCCCCCTACAGCTCAGGTGCCTGATGACGAACAGTTTGTCCCGGATTTCCAGTCTGATAACCGTGAGTACCTTGGATGCATTATTTATGTGTGGGGGGGGCTTGGGGTTTGACAAGTGGAGCGAGCCAGCATTTAGTGTCCTCAGGCAGTGAGCGTCATCATTTGTCCCCCTCTCTCATCTCCGTCATGTTCTGAGAAATGGCAAGAACTCTGTTGGGGGCTGGAGGGGTGCGTACATAAGAAGGGGCAGCTTGTGCGTGCGTGCGCGCTAGCTTAACTGCGGCGTTTGAGTGGAATTAGGCTGATGGGCACTGGGACACAGAATTTTGTGGCATACTAGCAAATTGCTCCCATGGTGGGATTTGAGAGCTATAAACAACCGCTGTGCTTAGGCTCAATGTACTAATTCGCTAAAGGCTGACTTTAGCTGAGGGGACGTCACACAGACCTTCATCTCTAGATGGAGAAGCACGCAGTGAGTCCCTCCCCTTGAGTGTGGTAGTAGTACAGCTATGCTGCTGGTTTGGCACAGCTCTGCTGCCGTTTCTGTCTTTGCAGGTGAAGAGCTCTTGTTTGTTGTCTTTGACGGGTGTGAACTTGTTGACCTTGATAAGCTGCAGTAGGCGTTAACGAACTGCTCAAGGGCTGATGGGAAGGTGTCTCTTTCTGACATAGCCTCTTATTACTTATTACTGATCTGTTGCCCTGTGGTCCCTGCAGCCTTTAACTCTAATGAGATCTAATGCAGGACCTCCCGACCCCTCCACCACTACACACACACACACACACACACACAGACACTCGCGCACACATAACACGTGTGCACGCACTCGCTCACTGGCACGCACATGCTCATATGCTCACACACGCACACCGTTCCTCTCCCTTATTTGGAACGTTTCATCCCGTTCTGAGTTAAATCGGCCACTTGACAGTGCCCATGGAGGGCACCACATGAGTGGAGCCTGTAATCCCATCTCACGCGTTCACGCACATGAGCTGCCGGGGAGGGGTCTGCTCTTGCCCTGAGCGCTGCCCACAGAACACTCTGATCGGATCAGCCCCAGCGCTGCCTCAATGTTTCATGGAGCTGCAGTCTCTGGACAAGGCCAATATTTCAGTTTGGTTCACTGAGCTGGCCTCTAATTACCATTTTCTTTCTTTTGGAGTTTGTGCTTTCATGTTTTTGTACAATGGCAGGGAGATGCACCCTAGCGGCCTGCTCTATGTGGGTGCACGTATGTGTGTGTGTGAGCATGTGTGTGCCCATGCGTGGGGGCGTGTGTGGGGTTAAAAGCGATAGCCTGCTTCTACTACAACCTGGACTGGCTCAAGGTGCTACGCATTGGGAGTGTTATTTCTATCACTGCAGTGTCAGTCGTCGGCCTGTGGCGAGCATCCCACATAACACACCACATTGACAGTTGGGTGGGTTTGAACATCTTGTAATAATGCACCTCCCCATTTGTGCCTGCAGTGGTTTTACACGGACCCCCGGCCACCAAGATCAAGCGAGAGCCAAGTCCCTCGGACGACCTGTCCCCCTGTGGGCTGGGCCAGACACTCACACCCTTTGGAGAGACGTGCCTCTACAGCTACAGGTGAGCCTGTAATGTAATTTGCATCGTTAGGACACACACACACACACACACACACACACACACACACACACACGTTTCAGACGAAATTTTGTTCCCTCGCTCTATCTCTTTCTCCTCTCTCATTCTGTCTGTATCATTTATTGTAACTGTTATTCTGCACTATTTTGAAATATATGCACTTTACGCAGATGACAAACTATCAAACGGAAATTATGGTGAAACATCACCAGCGGGCACCAATCAGAATGCAAGATGGGTTGCCCTGGTGACAGCCTGTCCCCTTTCTCCTGCTTTCTTTGCAGTGCCTATGACACCAAGCCCGCTGTTGGGTTTAAGCCATCAACTCCACCCTCCACACCCATTTCTACCCTTGGCTGTGCCCACACCGCAGACACGCACCCGCTCCAAGACCAGGTCCCTCCAACAGGCCCCGCCCAGACGCTAGCACCACACCCCCTCCCTGGCCAGATTGCAACTCCCAGCTCTGGGAACGGCCAATTGGCACTCTCCCTGAACAGTCGGACCCAGCCCTTCGTGGTGCCCTGCCGCCCTCCAAGTCGACCAGCGACGGCCTATAGCAGTGAGCACAGGTGAGTGGCCCCGCTCACTAGCCTTTCCTTTTTATTACCATCGGGATCTTCTCAGAAACGAGCATTTCATCTTCTGTCATTGGGGTGCTGGGGCAGGACTGTCATCCGTGGTCTATGTGATCGCTCCTCTCCTCGGTATGGTCTGTGTGACCCAGTGTGGGGGGTATTCATCTTAGGAACGCAGCTACTGGACCTGTGTGTTGAGCACACCAGCCTTTCTGTAGTCAGACGTCTTCCTTAGAGCCTCCGGCTCATATTCTAATCACTGCTGGCTCTCAATAAAGATCATTTGGGAATTTGATGTGAACTTGGTTTGAACCTCCTTCAGTGTGCCACCCCCGTCCCCTCCACCACTCTTGAGAAGTCTACTTTTTTCCCCCTCTGTGCTGTTCTGGCTTAATTCCTCAGGGGCAAGTGCATTTTACTGTTAATTTGTAAACCAAAATGGATACTTGTGTGTCTGTGAGAGACTAACTCGAGGACCCCCTCCCCTCCAGGTTCCACAGACAGCTTTCAGAGCCCTGCCTGTCTTACCCCCCCTCCGAGACACCGAGGTGCTCCCCCTTCCCACCACAGGCACCCCCCCGTGCGCTGTCCCGAGATGGCCGGCCACCCTACCATCGTCAAATGTCGGAGCCCCTCGTGCCCAGGCCTCCTGGGGGGTTCAAACAGGAGCTGTTGGAACCCCACCCTGCAGAGCAGAGCGCCCCATCATGCCCCCGCCCTGCCTTTCTCTCCCTTCCCCTTCCCATCAAACAGGAGCCCCAGGACTTCGGCTTTGACTCAGGTGAGTGACACAGGGCCACAGAGCCATGCCCATAAACCATGATTCTTTGCAGGGATGGGAATGCCATTCTTACTAGAAGCAAGTTACTGTACAGAGTGGAAATAACTAACGGGTGGCTACACTAGCCTGCTTCTAGTAATCTTGAACAGCTGAAACTGCTGTATGCAACATGTTATTGTCTTGGGTGTTTATAGTTTGTCTTCCTCTATTCTCCTGCCCTGTGCTGACCAGGTCTTGCAAAAGAGGTTTTAAATCTCATTGTGACATTTTAGTAAAATCCAGGTTTATACATTCACACACACACACACATACACACACGCGCACATATGTGGGTGTTGAGATGTAAAGCAGGGTGGAATGCATTTCAACAGTCTGTTCCTGCAGGATAAAGAAAAACTCGATATTCAGGCCACTTTACGCAAAGTTCGGGTGACAACCGTAAAAGCACTCACTCTTCCAGTATGTGCAGAGCAACTGTGAGCCATGTGATGCTAGGTAGCTGGCTATAACCCTATATTGGGAAATTCACTCTTCAGTGTAAATAAGCTAGCCAACTGTGACATCCTCACCCGAGATGGGGAATAATAATTATGTAATCATGACAATAATCGAGATAGTCATAAAACCCCCCACGCATGTACACACTGGGTCAGGCCCGTCCCCCCCGTGGTTTCTCTCTCCTGCTCTGATTTGTCAAGAGGGTGGTGATGTAATATCAAATCTGCTTAGCTTCCAACAAGCCTTTAACCTTTAAATACCCACGTCAGCATAAAGGCCTGTGTGTGTGCGCGCGCGTATTGTTTATATGATTACGTTTAAGTCCATGTTAGACAGTGGTTGAAAGTGTGTGGGGTGGGGGTGGGGGGGATTATTGCTGAAGTGACTGCAGAGACAGGTCTTTGGTTCCGAGAGGCAGCTGACAGGGGATTGGAGGAATGCAGGAGGGTGGGGGAGTTGTCAGGGACAGGCGTCAGTAAAGCCCTTTTGGAGTCTCGTACAGTGCGCTGCGTGAGCCGCTGGGGGATTGGCATTAGTGTTCCCCTCCCTCCCAGATGCTGGGGCACCTCCAGCCCTGCTGTCACGCCAGAGATATTGCGTAAGCTGGAGGCCCTGCTTTCAACTGCACGTGTTGCAAAAAAAGCCTTTTTCCTGCCAATGCCAGATGTGGACTTTTGAGTATGTCAAGTTATGTCATTCTGTTATCCAGAGCAACTTTTAACATGGCACATACAATGAAGTTAAACACTATTATAGATGCAAAACTGTAACACGCTAACACAATCTACATCCACTCCGTTTTTACTCACACGCTTGGTAAAGATAACAAAAGAGATTATCATCATTATCAGTACTTGGTATAACAGCAAGTAGTCACCCTCTGTAGTGTTGTACAAGGTTATGGAACTTATTGGGAGGGATCCTCAACCATTCCTATATGCAGAATTGTTCTAGTTCCCTCAGGTTCTTGGTTTTATGTTTGTGGACTGCTTTTTGAGTTCAAACCGCAAATGTTCAATTGGATTCAGGTCTGGAGACTGAGATGGCTACGTCAGGACATTGATCTTGTGCTCTGTTAACCATTTCTTAGTTGCTTTGGACGTATGTTTTGGATCGTTGTCTTGTTGGAAGGTCTAAGGTGTAGCTTCCTGCCAGAGGGAACAGAGTTCATGGGCCCCAGTGCCTGTGGATGCAAAACCACCCCAAAGCATTAAAGATCCACCACCATGTGGCATTAGGTACTTTTCAACATTACTTGCATTCTTTGAATGCCAAACACAATGCTGATGTGCATGTCAAAAAGGTCGATTTTTGTTTCATCTGACCACAAGACACGATTCCAATTGTACTTCAGTTTGGTGAATTCAAGACACCTTTTTCAGCGAATTGTCTTCAAAAGAGGCTTCCTTCTTGCAACTCTGCCATTGCACAAGGCCATTGTCATGTAGGTGTTGTCGAACGGTACCTTTAGACACCCTGTAACCCCAAGATGCCAGGTTGTTTTGGAGATCTGAACTGTGCCCCTTGGACCATTCGTCTCACTACACATGGGGGCAAGATAGACTTGCATCCTCTACCTGGCAGGTTAGCCACTGTTCCAATGGCCTTAACCTTCCTAATAATTGACATAACAGTGGACAGCGGTATCTTTAACTTTTTAGTGATTTTTTTTTGTAGCCTTCTCCTGATCTGTAGAGGTCAATAACCTTTTGTCTGATGCTTTCTGGGAGTTCTTTGCCTTTCACCATAATGATGGCTGACCACAATATTTCAAATGTGTGTTCCCTCCTTTTGATACCCTAGGGAAATAGGAAACCATTGTAGGCCACTATAGTTCCATAACCTTCCAATGAACTTCAAATAAGTTGTATATTTATGAAGATTTCTTTTTGTTGGATTCAATTTAAATGAATAGTTTGGGGTGTGAATAATTGTGATCCAGGTGTTTTCTGGGAAGGAAATATTTAAAAGTGGAAAGTACTTTGAAAAACGGTATATTTTCATTTGCACATATTTGCTGTGTGAATGTCTGTAATGAGATGATTTATTCAGTTTGGTAGAATGGAATGGCTCTGTGACGGTCTATCCTTTCCTGTTTTACAGAAGTGCCCAACTGTCAGTCTACATTTGGGAGAGCTGCCAGCTTCTACCAGAGCAGCCATGACAGTAAGTGACTCAGCCACTTTATATGATGATGATGTGTCAATTCAGAAATGATGTGTAAATTCAGTGATCTCACTTAGGTTTGAACTACAGGTACCTACCAAAATAAAGGAAACACCTGAGTAAATAAAGGATTCCGGCGGCTCTGTTATGGTGTGGGTGCATTTTCCTGGCACTGTTTAGGTCCACTGAACCTCTTAAAGGGCAAGGTAAATGGCAATAAAAACAAAGAGATCACCTTCAACCTATGGTGAAGCATTTGTATCCTGAAGGGAGTGGTCTCTTCTAGGATGACAATGCCCCCATCCGCAGGGCACGAGTGGTCACTGAATGGTTTGATGAGCATGAAAACGATGTAAACCATGTGCCTTGCCTGTCTCAGCCACCAGATCTCAACCCAATTGAACACTTATGGTAGATTCTGGAGCGGAGCGGATTCTGGAGTACTCCAATAAAGTACCAGACTTGTAGAATCTATGCCAAGGCACACTAAAGCTGTTCTGCTGGCTCGTGCTGGCCCAAGGCCTTATTATGACACTTGTTGGCATGTTGGTGTTTCATTTATTTTGGCAGTTATCTGTATGTGAGTGACGTTTTGATTGTCCAAAAGTATTGAAATGCAAAATGGGGTGTGATCCAGAGGACGGAGATTCATGTTTCACCACTCAATCCCGTTTTGTCTTTCTGTGCAAGTTTTAAACAGTGTTACATCAGTTTGCATAATGCAAGAGGCCTGTCATTTTTACTGCTCTCTCCCTCTTTCAGTCCTCTGACTCATCTCTCCTTCCCCCCGTCTGTAGGTTTTGCCTTTGACAGAGAGTCTCACCTGTACTACGACGACGCGTGCGTGGTTCCGGAAAAACTGGAAGGTCAGTCCAATACAGCTGTCCAACCTGCTGCTGCTACGGACCCTGTTCCAGATCAATTGAAATCTTTTGTGCAGTTTATGCATTTTTTACATTTACATTTTAGGCATTTAGCAGACGCTCTTATCCAGAGCGACTTACACAGTTCACATTTCTTTACATACAATCAATTTATATAGCTGGATATTTTACTGAAGCAATTCAGGTTAAGTACCTTGCTCAAGGGTACAACTGCAGTGTCCCCCCCTGGGAATCGAACCTGCAACCTTTACGTTACAAGCCCAGTTCCTTAACCATTATGCTAACACTGCAATTGCAATTTATCACTGCCTTAACTGAACCGGTTAAACCACCCTTTCCAGTCTTGAGATGGTTCTGCTGGACTACTGACCTTCTCAGACCGTGCTGTTTCAGTGCAGACAAAGTGAATTGTCCATTAGAGGAAAGACGCGTTCTTGGCGCTTTGAGTGGCAGCTCTAGAGAGAAGGATTATGATGTTTGTGTCTGTGTCCTCCTCTGATGGTCCTACTGCCCAGGGTGTGGTTGACTGGGCGGTGCGGTGTGTCCGCTGTGCAGCTGAACATTCCCACCTGTAGTGCTGACAAGCGCCTTTCTCTGCCTCCCTACCCTCCTCGCACAGTGAAAGTGAAGCAGGAGCCTGGTGTGTACCGCGAGAGCGCCCCCTACCAGCGGCGGGGCTCCCTGCAGCTGTGGCAGTTCCTAGTCACTCTGTTGGATGACCCAGCTAATGGCCACTTCATCACCTGGACCGGCCGTGGCATGGAGTTCAAACTCATCGAGCCGGAGGAGGTCAGTCCCTCTGGTCCCCTTTCGACATGAGATTTACCTGAACTGGCTGCACCTGGCCTCCGCTGGACACACAACTGTATTGTGTGTGTGTGGTGTGTGTGACAGTCACTGATCCCTCCTGTCTCTGTTTTTCAGGTGGCTCGTCGCTGGGGGCTCCAGAAGAATCGGCCAGCCATGAATTACGACAAGCTGAGCCGCTCCCTGCGCTACTACTATGAGAAGGGCATCATGCAGAAGGTAGGGCAGGGTCACTATGACATCATGCTGAAGGTAGAGAAGGGTAACTACATGACATCATGTACACGGCACAGCAGGGTCACTAAATGACATGAAGCAGAAGGTACACAAGGGTTACCATGACATCATTCCAAGGTACAGTAGGGTCATTATGACCTCACTATGACCTTGTGCAGATGGTACAGTACAGACGACAGGGGCAGCCATTGGGTTCCAGGGACAAGCAGTGCAGTGGAGTGATAACTTCTTCTTTCTCTGTGTCTCTTTCTCAGGTGGCTGGGGAGAGGTATGTCTATAAGTTTGTGTGCGAACCTGAGGCGCTCATCACCATGACGTTCACTGACGGCCAGAGGCCCAACGTGAAGCCTGACCCCGATGCTTTACCCACCAGCGAAGACCACACCCTGCCCCAGGCCCACTTTGAAGACAGTACCCCCTATCTGCCAGACGCAGCGGAGCAGTTCCTGACAGGACTGCCATTCCCTGATGGCTATGTGTACTGAAGCTCCCCCCCCCCAACCCCCACTACTGCTGTCCCTGAACCACCACCTGAGCCCAAAAGAAGACGGGGAGACTTCTAATACCTGACCCTACCGCCTCTCCCCCCCAACTGAAGAGCAGAACCCAATTTTGTACCTGGGACCAAGAAGAAGGTACTCACCCTGGGATCCAAAAGCTCTGCCCACTTCTCACTGGAAAATGGAGAGAGTGGTCCTGTTGCTATGGGGACAGGGTGGAGCCATGGGCAGGATTGGGGGCGGGGCCTAACAGCACTAGAAGACTGACAATATCCTGTGCGGACTGCAAGAACTGTAGCAAACACACTGTACCGACAATCTGTTTTTCTTTAATAAATAGAGCATATAAAAAATGGTAACCTTACTGAGAAAATGCAGCACTATTCTATAGTTGCCTTTTTGCTCACTAGTTATTTTTCTTTCTTCTAAGTCTTTACAGAAAAACGACAAACAATATGAAACAAACATAAATATA
This sequence comes from Aldrovandia affinis, assembly GCA_029706075.1. NCBI lineage: Eukaryota > Metazoa > Chordata > Actinopteri > Notacanthiformes > Halosauridae > Aldrovandia > Aldrovandia affinis. The sequence goes on from JAINUG010000010.1 coordinate 3,800,247, forward strand.
AAGGGCTTTATTTTGCAAAAAAAAAGAAAAAAATACAAACAAAAAACTATCTGTGTATTCCTTTTGATCAGGAACTGATCTGTAACACTGTATTTACTGTAAATATGGCTAATATGTAATGAAAATGGTTTGTACCATTCAGCCAGGACACGCTTTGGGTGTAGGACTGTTCTGTCCAGAGGCCTATTGATCGTGTCTTTAATTACCTTGAATTTACTCACTGCAATTATTACTAAGTGTTAGGGTTTTTTATTCTGGGCTGAGAACCACCAGTTAAGCTTTCAGCTTTGGTCCAGACATAGCTCATTATAGCATGAAGCGCCCCCCACCCCTGTCAGTTTTAGTGAAGGCACATTCCCTCAAACTGCATCAAAGCATGAAACTGTCTTTATTATTTTCTGTTCTCAACTCAGAAGGGATGCTTATGACAGTCCCCCCTTGATGCTCTGAATTTCTAAATATGTAAGAGTATAGATAATAAAAAGAGTTTAGTGTGTTGTCGGCAGTTTCTCTTTTGTATTTGGAGCTCTTAATATTTGACTCCTGTGTGGTGGAGAGTCGCATGCTGGCTCCCCTACAGCTCCACCCCCAGTACTGCTCTCTGCATGGTGTATCCACACAAGCAGCCGCCTGCTTGGTCACTCTACCCTGGACATGAACAAACCCTCCTCCTCCTCCTCCTCCTCCTCTGCATTTACATTGATCCGTGGAGCTTTTTTTTCTTTTTCAGGAGAAATAAAAGGGTGTTTTTCCTCCCCTAATGTTGCATCAGTTTGATTTCTTGTGTATTCTGTGTAGTTCTGCCTATTATTGGTTCATCTTTTGAATCTCAATCCCATGTGATTACAGAAAAGAGTGTTTGGGTGGAGAGTGGGGCCGTGGTTGTAGATGTTGGTATTTTATGTTGATGGACTTCTCCTGTGGCTGCAGGAGGTGTGTCCTAAACACTCCAGATTAAGGCACTGTCCAGTTCCTGTACTGCCGGGTTACTGAAATCTGGCCAACAAATCCAAATTCAGTCCTCGTTTTCCTTTCTCTCAGGTAGTTAATTGAACAATTAGTGCAAATGATTGGCCTTCACACCTGACTCCTAGATTTTAGTAACCCTGCTGTACTGGATAGGATCCACAAGTATCAATTTGACATCCTGCAGAAGGTACAGCAGATTCACTCTGTGACATCACTTGCTTCACACTTAATGCCCTCTGCAGTTTTTTCACTCCCTTCCTGTCAACTGACTGCCTGCTCTGGTACTTCCTGTCCAGAGTACACCAGTTAGACACAGGTTATTGACCCTGTGTAGACCGAACAGATTCTGAGGTGCAGATTATTCCTCTACACAACATCCAACATATCTCCCCACCTACCCTACCTTCACCTTGAAGTCTTCACCTGAACCATTGAAACACAATTTGCTGGTCTCCCTGCATTACAGAACTTCAGCCAGTTCTTGATCACCGAAGCACTTCATGAGTGATGTTCTAAGACTTTTACTCTTGTTTAGTTTGTCCCCTTCACCAAGACAGCCGTGTGGCAATATGCTTATTACACCATTGTTTTATACAATTACACTTTGTTTGATTTTGATTTCTGTATCTTTACACCTATTCCTCCAGCCCTGTTGTTTATTTTTCTAGACGTGACTGGATAATTGAATAAATATCAATGTAGTGTCCTATGCCATGTTTCCCACTTGTTGGTTTGTGCTTGCTGGTTAAGAAGCTGTGAGGATTATTTGGGTTCCTAGCACAGCCGAAACAGCTGCACCCACCTGTAGAACAACTGGAAAATCTAAACTTTGGGAAAGGAATCATTTATGCACGATGCAGCTGTAAGGCGGGAAGAATGCCAGCAACACACAAGAAGAACACTTGTGTATTAAATATTTCAAATGGTTTCATGCATAATATATTATTGGGGCTTAGAGTGCACTGTAACCAAGTTAATGTTTTTCTTCCTACAATGTAGTGTAATGTAGTTCTGCTTGGGTACATTTAAGGACCATGTAAGATTTATAGTCTTTGCTGCTTCATTTGAGCTGCTCTATGTTGATGTAAGGCATTTTGTGGTTTTCATTCACCAAATGAAAGACTGATGTGATGCAAATCTTACAATGTCAACCTGGATGTGTTCACTCAAAAGGATGAAATGTCATAATTTACAATGGGAGGGTCGTGATGAATAGATTCTGGGCATGAGGGTGATTCCTGGGCAATGCTATGGCCTACTATGCTTCAGGCCACAGTCAACACTGGAACATTCAGGGTTATTCCGAGGGTGTCCCAGCTCTGTATCCTACAACATTGAAACAGTGGACAGTGCCTTCAGATTTTTTGCAGATTTTGATATGTTGCAAAGTCAAATTGAAATGCATTCATATGGGAGTTTTTATCGCTCATCTACACAAATTACTCAATTTTATCAAAGTGGAATGAGAAATCTGGAAAATGTTTACACGCAATTTAAACTGAAATGTCTGTATTTGATCATTATTCACTTCCTTTGGTGTGACACTCCAAACTGAGCTCAGGGGCTTCCTAATGAGATCACTCTTACACTCGAATGGAGTCCACCTGTTGTCAGTTCTATTGGTTGACATGATGTCAAAGGAAATACACCCGTCTATATGAATTCCGACAGTTTGTCAGAGCACAAACACTACCATGAAGACCAAGGAGCTGTCCATCAAACTCTGTAAGGTAATTGTGATGAGGTGTATACCTGGGGAAGGGTATTCTACTATGTATGAAAATGTCCCTAGGAGCACAGTTAAGTCTATCATTAACAAATGGAAAGAATATGGAGCCACCCAGACACTACCTTGAGCAGGCCGCCCTCCAAAATTGAGCAACCGGGCAAGAAGGTCCTTGGTCAGGGAAGTGACGAAGAACCCAATGACCACCCTGACAGAACTACAAACCTCCATGGCTGAGATGGAGAGTGGCCAGAAAGAAGCACCTCCTGCAAAAAGGCCACATGACCGCACGCCGGGAGAAAGAAGGCATGTGGCAAACTCAGACCATGTGGCAAAATTAAACAAAAATGTAACTGTCTGGCCTGAATGCAAAGCGCAAACCAAACAGCTCCTCATCCGTATCGCACCACCCCATGCTTTTCAGGTGGAGGAACAGGGGCACTTTTCAGGATTGATGTCACAATGAATGCCCAAAAACAGGCAAATCCTTGGACAACCTGCCCTCAGTCAGCAAGAACCCTTAGAATGGGGAGAAGATTCAGATCCAGAAATTTGTTGCACAATAAATTGTTTGGTATATTGTGATTCAAGAGAAATAAAACATATCAATGCATTTGATTCTGGTTGTAATGCAAAAAAATGCAATTATTCCAGGGGGTGAATACTTTCTGAAGGCACTGTATATCCTTCAAGATGGTAATACTCAATGTATTGGTGTATATCCTACAGAATGGTAACACTCAGTGTATATCCTTCAGGATGGTAGTGCTCAGTGTCTCAGTGTATATCCTTCTCGCGGCCGTATCATGCAATCATTCTTGTTTAGAAAAAAGTTATGTAATGTTACGGCAGCCCAGATACAGGTGAAACTCAAGGATATGAATGTGTTGGCAATGCATGTATTGATTGCAATTGTGTGAATAAATGTGGAGTTAAAATAAGGTAGTTGGGTATAATCACATTATACTTATACGAATGTACTATTAGCAGACAGAATAGTTAGCTGGCTAACACACTTGTATTTCTTTTGACAGAAACTTTAATTTAATTTAATTTAATTGACTTGAAAAAAAAAAGGGTAATGGTGCAGGTTTTATCTCTTTTTTTTTAAAGATTTTGTTTCAGATTTTATCCCATTTTAGTAGCCAATTAGACCCGCTAATTATATGTCAATCTTTATTTCTGTCGAAAGATTCGATTTGGTTCTCATATGGCTATCGCTGATTTCTCTAGTTATCTTTATTACATGGGAGTAACAATAGGCAGCTAATATGACAAGACTAGATAGCTATCTAGCTTAACTACAACAAAACTGTGAACTCTTAGTTTGCTACCAAGTTATAATTAATATGAAAAGAAACCCCATAAATATTCTCCACCATACGACATAGCAAAGTACGACATAGCAATGTCAAATGTTGAAGATCTTCATAAAAAACAATAAATTGCTCAACAACCGTGAATGTATACACCTTGAATATACTAGAGGTGGGGAGTCCTGCACACAGTAAAGGTCATCTCGTACGCACGATGTAACACTGCCGGTCCTATCTGGTGCACACGATGAGATAACGTTTCAAATTTCACCACTTCAGGGGCTTGGATTAATTGCAAAATCTAGAATTGATTTATAATTTACATATAATGGGGGGTCAATATGTGGTTTTAGCAGTATTTTTTGTCCCTTGTATTATGTTGGACAGATTTCACCCCAATTTAGGTGTTTATCATCACAAAAAATCTGGTTAACATACTTGTTTTAGCCTGAGGCCAGGTGACTTATTTGGGGTCATGAACTTCTATACAGAATATTGACATCTAATTTAGATGTTTTTGTTTATTTCTATAAACACTTTGCACCCCATTTTGATGCTTCGGCCATTTTTGGCCACAAAGGAGAATAGGCCTTTATGAACTAGCAGCTAGTATAAATAAGAGGGACACTTTGTTTTTCTCTCATTCTCTCTCTCTCTTACACACACACACACTCAAACACACACACACACACACACACACACACACACACACACACACACATTGCTCTCACCACAAACATAAAGACTATCCCAAATAGATGCTAATATTTTTTCTTACTTTTATTTGAACTAAAGGCATGTTTATAAATATATTTTATCTTCAAAAGCTTACCAATGCCTCATAGACCTAACATGTGTGCATTTGTATCTCGGCTTGAACGGTCTCGTGGCGCGCTAGTAAGTGTTATCATCCGGCGTTAGATTTTGTTGCTTTAGTCTCTGCGTTCGTACCCTGTTTCATTGGCTAGAATTGGCACTTAATGCTTCTTTGATTACTGTAACTAGCTGGCTATTGTGTCGCCCGATCTCCAGCAGTTATTAGATTATATTGCTGCGTTGTATCTTTATTTCAAAGCTGACTGCGACTCAGCTGCTTTCAATCGGTTCCATTGATCAGCCCGTGTTTATAGTGAACGTTCCTCAGTAGCGTTAGAAAGCTAACAGTTGTTAATTAGTGGCTATTGTTGTCAGGAGGATTTAAGCGTGCACAGCCAGAACTCTGGCAGTGTGCATTTGTATCTCGGCTTGAACGGTCTCGTGGCGCTAGTAAGTGTTATCATCCGGCATTAGATTTTGTTGCTTTAGTCTCTGCGTTCGTACCCTGTTTCATTGGCTAGAATTGGCACTTAATGCTTCTTTGATTACTGTAACTAGCTGGCTATTGTGTCGCCGATCTCCAGCAGTTATTAGATTATATTGCCGCGTTGTATCTTTATTTCAAAGCTGACTGCGACTCAGCTGCTTTCAATCGGTTCCATTGATCAGCCCGTGTTTATAGTGAACGTTCCTCAGTAGCGTTAGAAAGCTAACAGTTGTTAATTAGTGGCTATTGTTGTCAGGTGGCACTCGCCACTTAGTGCCTAGCATCACTCGGCTATATTAACAGCCATAGTTGTGGATAGCGGCAGCTTCCCGTCCTAGCCTCCCGGACGAAGACTTGGGCGGACAAAGACGGAGGAGTCTACCTGCAGGAGTCCACCGAGGGGGCCAGCTAGGGAGTGCTCGCCGCACGGTGAGTATCATAGTTTTGTATCTCCCTGTTCTACTTCCTCTGCATCTAACACTACATGCTTCCTCCCTATCCCAGTCCATGTCTCCTCTTCTAGATTGCCTAGAAGGAGAGATTCTACCCACACCCGTAATCTGTCCAACCTCATCCACCCTCCTAGATCTCCCGGTGTTGACGTGGTGGTAGCAGGCGGACTATGGAACTGCCAGTCCGCTGTCGGAAGGCCGATTTCATCTCGGCCCAGGCCTCACTACTCTCCCTGCAGTTCCTGGCGCTTACGGAGACCTGGATCACTCCGCAAAACACGGCCACCCCTGCTGCTCTCTCCGCTGCCTACACCTTCTCCCACACTCCACGACCCTCAGGTAGAGGTGGAGGGACAGGTATACTCATTTCCCCCCTGTGGAGATTTGGTATTGTTCCTCTTCCTCACTTCTCACCCTCCTCCTTTGAATTTCATGCTGTCACTGTCACTGTTCCATGTAAACTGCACATCATTGTTCTTTATCGCCCTCCAGGTCCACTGGGGAGTTTCCTAGACGAGATGGATGCCCTACTCAGTGCCTTCCCTGAGGACGGCACTCCCCGTCTTACTCCTCGGGACTTCAACCTGCAGCTAGAGACCTCCCAGGCCTCTGCATTCCTCCCCCTCCTTCAGTCCTTTGACTTCACCATGGCTGAATCCCCATCCACCCACAAGGCCGGCAACCAACTGGACCTGGTCTTCACCAGGAACTGCGCCTCACCCAACATTACGGTATCGCCTCTACATGTGTCTGACCATTCCTTTCTGTCTTTCTCCCTCCCCCTCCCCTCTGTCCCTAAACCATCCTCACCTGCTCCCACTGTCCTTGTCCGTCGCAACGTCCGCTCTCTCTCACCCGCTGCCCTGTCAGCTACTGTCCTATCTTCCCTTCCCCCTGCTGATGCCTTCTCTCAGCTACCTGCTGAAGTAGCATCATCCACCCTACTTTCCTCTCTCTCCTCCTCCTTTGACTTACTCTGCCCTCTGTTCACTAAACCCACTCGTCTCCGCCCCCCCGCCCCCTGGCTAACCGATTCCATTCGGGCTAACCGTCTGAAGCTGCGTGCGGCAGAAAGGAAATGGAGAAAATCCAAATCCCCTGCAGCTCTGTCTGTCTTCCACACACTCCTGGCTTCCTTCTCCGCTAACCTCTCCTCTGCTAAGTCTGCATTCTTCCTTTCTAAGATTCAATCCTCTGTTTCCAACCCACGTAAACTCTATGCTACATTTTCCTCTCTCCTCACCCCTCCTCCTCCCCCACCCCCCTCCTCTATAACCGCAGATGACTTCTCATCCTTCTTTCACGAGAAGGTTGAGGTCATTCGCAACTCCTTCCCCCCTACCCCTCCCTCTCCCATCCCGCTACCTAAACCTCCCACCTCTCTGTCCTCCTTCTCACCCCTCCCTGACTCGGACATCCTTCAACTTGTTCTCTCCCACCGTCCCACCACCTGCCCTCTTGATCCCATTCCTTCCCCCTCTTCCAGTCCATTGCTATGGACATCCTCCCGTTGTCTCTAATGTCATTAACTCCTCTCTTTCCTCTGGCTCTGTCCCCTCCTCCCTCAAATGCGCTCAGGTTGTCCCCTCCTCAAAAAACCCTCTCTGAATCCTGCTGTCATCTCTAACTACCGACCTGTCTCTCTCCTCCCTTTCCTCTCCAAAACGTTAGAGCGGGCTGTCTATAATCAACTGTCTGCTCATCTCTTACAGAACGACCTGCTTGATCCCAACCAATCTGGGTTCAGAGCAGGCCACTCCACAGAGACTGCTCTCCTTGCGGTCACTGAGGCTCTTCACGTCGCTAAGTCCCGATCCCTTAGCTCCGTCCTCCTCCTCCTTGACCTGTCGGCGGCGTTCGACACCGTGGACCACCGGATCCTGCTCTCATCTCTCGTCGAGATGGGAATCTCTGGATCTGTGCTGACATGGTTTGAGTCCTACCTGGCTGACCCGGTCCTACCAGGTGGCCTGGAGAGGATCCTCTCCTCTCCCCGCACCCTCTCTACCGGTGTCCCGCAGAGTCATTCGGTGCTAGGCCCTGTCCTATTTTCTCTGTACACCAAGTCACTTGGCTCTGTTATTTCTGCTCATGGTTTTTCCTATCACTGTTATGCTGATGACACTCAACTGTTTCTCTCCTTCCCTCCATCTGATACCCAGATCCGGCACGGATCTCTGCATGCCTGGCTGACATCTCCGCATGGATGTCCACCCACCACCTGAAGCTGAACCTGGGGAAGACAGAGCTGCTCTTCCTCCCAGCGAAGGACTCCCCGATGATTGATGCGTCAATTACCGTGGAAGGCTCCATAGTGTCTCCATCCCAGTCTGCCAGGAGTCTTGGGGTAACCCTGGACAACCAGCTGTGCTTCTCGACCCATATTGCAGCGATCTCTCGGACCTGCCGTTTCTCCCTCCACAACATCCGGAGGATCAGACCGTTCCTCACCCAAGAGGCCACTCAACTCCTGGTCCAGGCCCTGGTGATCTCACGTCTGGACTACTGCAATTCCTTGCTGGCAGGCCTTCCGGCCTGTGCCATCAAGCCACTGCAACTAGTCCAGAACGCTGCTGCTCGCCTGGTGTTCAACCAGCCAAAGTTCACCCACGTCACCCCTCTACCCCTCTGCATTGGCTCCCCATCGCAGCACGCATCAGATTCAAGTCACTGGTGCTGGCTTTTCAAGCGGCCAGAGGTACTGCTCCCCCGTACCTCCAGTCACTCATCACGCCCTACACCCCGTCCAGACCCCTCCGCTCCGCCTCCGCTGGCAGACTGACTGCCCCATCCCTCCGGGCGCCTGGCAGCCGCTCCTCGCGGTCTCGCCTCTTCTCTGTCCTGGTCCCTCGTTGGTGGAACGACCTCCCGCAATCGGTCAGGACTGCGGAATCACTTCCAATCTTCCGCAAGAGACTCAAAACCCACCCTCTTCAGACTCCACTACCACTGAACACTGTCCATCTAGTCAATCTGTTGTCACCACTGTTTACTTGTTCAAAAAAAAAAAAAACACCCACTAACCTTTTCTTTCCCAATGTTACAGGTATGATACGCAGACGCCTGCAATGATGTCTTTTGCCGTTTTACTGCACTGATCTTGTACGCTAACTTTGATTGTTCTCACCTTGTATTAATGCACATCTTGTAAGTCGCTCTGGATAAGAGCGTCTGCTAAATGCTTAAAATGTAAAATGTAAATGTAAACAGATGCAGATGTTGTGGGAATCCACTCTGTTGCTGTCTGAGAGTGACAACACTGATATAAAAAAGGTCCCACTCACCATTTACTCACTCAATCACTCAGAAGCAATTGTCAGAAGAGGAACATGAGCAGAAGACTCATGTACAGCCAATGAAGCCGTTGCTGATAAACTGTAAAGTGGTAAACTGCCAGAGGTTAAAAAACATTTAGGCTACCAAAAACAGTAAAATAATGTACATTTTATGGCAGTGAGTAGTTTGGAGGAAACTCTGACAGGAAGAGGTCTGGCAGACCCAAAGCCACCAAAGTCAACAGCTTGCATGATAGGTGGCTCACAGGACAACAGCTTCAAGCACAGCTTAACACTGGTCGAAGTAAGGAAGTCTCAGTTTCAACTGTAAAGAGAAGACTGCGAGCTGCAGGTTTGACAGGTCGAGTGGTAGTAAGAAAGCCATTGCTAAGATGGCAAAATAATAAAAAGAGGCTTGCTTGGGCCATGAAGCACCGCCAGTGGACTACTGAAGACTGGAAGAAGGTCTTATGGACCGATTAGTCAAAATTTGAAATCTTCGGTTCATCACGCAGGGTTTTTGTATGCCGTTGAGTAGGCAAAAGGATGGTTCCTCAGTATGTGACACCAACTGTCAAACATGGAAGCGTGATGGTCTGGGGCTCTTTTGCTGGATCCAGAGTTGGCGACTTGCACAGAGTGGCTGTTAACCCACTTCTTTTTTTTTTAACCTCTGGCAGTTTACCGCTTACCTTTGTACCATTTCAGGTTATTCACTGGACTTGAACTGCTTCAATTTCTGTAAAAACTGGAAAATGGGGGTGTTCTAAAACTTTTGACCGGTAGTGTAATTCGGACTACAATGAATCATCATCAGTCCGTCAATCCGTTGATGTGAGTTACAGGTCATAATGGATGTTATTGTGCCAAATCTGCCCCTCATCAAATGCAAGACAAACATTACATGTGTAAGATACTAAAACATGCCAGCAATTTGTTTTTAAAGCACATTATGACCATCATGGCCAGTTTAATGAATAATTAGTGCATTTTGTGTGCTTTGTAATGAAAAACGAGTGGTGTAATATCAAGGGAAACCTGTCCTGTATGGACAAAAAACTTAAATATATGGTCAAGTTTGTAATAATAGTCAGTGACATGATGATCATTTCAAATAATTTGTTTTTGAGGAGGTTAAATATGTATATCATACAATTTTGAGGTGACTTATATAGCACTGGCCATTTCTTCCCCAAACACTATTCAATGGTTAAACATTGAAACATAATACAAGGGTTAAAGATCTTTTCTCACCAGGATCTAACATAACATACATGCTGTATTCCAGATCCTGGTCTACAAACTCTCCATCCTTGCGTGTTTCTCCTCTGTTGCCACCAGAGAGAGCCAAACTCTCAGTCTACAATTTATTTACCTGAAAGGTATACTAAGCGATTTGATGCCACTGCACAAGAGGTAGCGTTCATGAACACGTGACAATGGAGGTGCCTGTAGTTCTTTGGACCATCGTCGTGTTGCCAGTTGACCGTTCATAACTGCAAGCAATATTAAGAGATTTTTTTTATAGAAAGGAAATTACTGTGTAAATATATTTTATTATAGATTTGCTACACTGGTATTTAGGCATTCACTAATACATTTCACCATCTAGATTAATTGCAAAATGTAGAATTGATTTATAATTTACATATAATCTAGCCATTATATACTGTAATAACCACAAAACAAATGACCATCAGTGTGTATGTGTGTGTGTGTGAATATTGTTTGTAACAGTACTCCTTTAGGGGGCGGGGGGGCAATATGTAATTTTAGCAGTATTTTCTGTTATTTTGAAGATCTTTCTAAGTCTTTTCTCACCAGGATCGAATTGCTCTGAACATGCATGCTGTAAAATTGCTCTGAACATGCATGCTGTAAAGATTTACCTTCCCCACACGGTCCGCCACTTGTCTCTACGAGGCAAGCTAATTCTCCGTGGCTTTTTTATGTTGAAAACATTTTTGTTGAGATACAATCTACTATAGTTATAGTAGATAGTTAGACCTGATCAGCCCTGGCAAGTGGCCATCAGCCACTGCTTGGCCCGAGCCATTGCAACTGCAGAAACATGTTGAAGTAGGCTTGTTACAGGTGATAGCTATCCGAGCCAACGTTAATCAGCCTTGCTCACATGTCAAGTTGGAAAGAGGCCATCTCGTAATTGGTGCTAATAAACTGAGCCACTTTCAGCTCTTGTTGAGAACTCCTCTCCAATGTTTACCACATCTGTCTAAATCTTATTTTTTCTTGTCTTTCTCCCAATTTAGTAGCCAATTATACCCTCTCTATTTATTTCGATTCGCCCTCCCTCACAAACTCACCGCCCGTCCTCCGGGTCAAGCCAATTCCCTGAGGTCAGCAATGAAGGAAGGCACTCAGAAGAAAGACCATTTAATTCAAGGCAGCGGACCCTGTTTTGGGCCATGAACAAAAAACATGGTTATTAAGGGCTTGTGGCAATCACAGCACAGGATTATAAGGAGATAGAGAGAGGGGAGAGAAGAGAGAGGAAACAGGGTAGACCTAGGATTTGGAGATGAAGAGTCCAGTAACAGCCCCAAGGCCAGAGGACCAAGGGGAGAGGGAGAGGGCGCAGTCGGAAAAGGGAGCAGAAGAAGTGGCAGTGTGGTCAGAGGAGAACCATGATCTCAGTGAGTTTTGTAAACTTGAGGAAGAGGAGGGAGCCATACTGTATGCAGGGATGAAATCGGCCATGGCAGTAGTCGAGAAGTTGGGTCTAGTAAATTAATATGTGCCTAGTCATGATGTCCCCACCCCATGTGGGATGAATAAAAGGCTGTGTGTGTGACTCAGATGGACCATATACCAGTGGCGGGCCGTGCATTTCACACCTAGGCCTTCAGTAGTGCTCCGTCTGAATCAATCCACCCCTCAATAACTATTTTATGGCTATAAAAGCCATTTTATTGTTATGTTTTGAGTGTCTGTTCGGTTTGTTTTTGCACTTTGTTTATATATCTTTCTTCAGTCATGTTTCATTCTCGTTCTGTCATGCACTTCGGGAAATTCTATGTTTTGGTTTTTCCGTCTTCGTTTCTAATCTCGTTTTACTTCCTTCTTACTTTCTAATTACACTTTGTATATATTAGTTAGATGTATATAGTACTAACCAACTAATCTACTAACATTAGGGATTTAGATTAAGTTACTAACACTACTAATCACAAATTATCTCACGCTTCTAACTATCGCTGTCATTCTCTCTCGTCCTATCTCTGTACGCTTCTCACGTTCCGCTTTATTCGCACGCAGATTTCTTTATGCGTTCCTCCTCCTCCCTAAAAAAACGAAACATACAATTTCCCGAAGTGCATGACAAGACAAGGAGAGGAACTCGAACAGGAACAATGACAGACAGGGAACAGAACGAGAATGAAACATGACTGAAGAAAGATAAATAAACAAAGTGCAAAAACAAACCGAACAGACACCCGTTGCCGTTGCATCGCAGATAGATAACTCGTGTATCCAGAATAAATGCCTTTACTGAAGAAACAAACCCGGGGTGCTACAGCTGCGACACACATAAAAAAACATCAATAATAACCTCATAAAATTGCAATATTATTTAGGAAAATAGCAACATTTTACTCATCAAAAATCCTTATTATTTGTACACAAAATCCATCCTCCTTTCTTTCCTCAAAAATAGTTCAATTACTCTGTCGTACAGATTATCCGTGTGTTTCAGTTCCATCAAGAAGTCCTTTTCTATCGCCATCGAAGCTAATGCTGAAAGTCGAGCCTGCCCTGTCGTATTTCTGGCATAAGTTTTAATTCGCTTTAGGGATGAAAATGTCCGCTCAAATGTCTGAATCACAGACTGATGTTAATTATATTTTGTCCATGAATACTTATTAAATAATTCCAAATGGTCTGTCCGCTTCCTTTCATAGCTTTTGCGCTGCTTCCAGACGTGTATTTTCATATTAAAGCATTTAACCAATCACATTACATCATAGTTAGACACTCTCTGACTATCCAATCAAAGGGTGTGAATACGCTGACGTTACCTAGGCCTTCTAGAAGGCCTTCGTGTCCCCAACTCAAAATCTGATTGGTTGAAGCAACAGTTTGATCAACGCTATTTTATGCTACAGGGCCTGCAGAACTGATTGTGAAGGCCTCCAGGCAGATTTTCTTTGACCTGGCAACAAATGATGGCTGAAATGTGATTGGTTAAATGCTTTAATATGAAAATACACGTCTGGAAGCAGCGCAAAAGCTATGAAAGGAAGCGGACAGACCATTTGGAATTATTTAATAAGTATTCATGGAAAAATATAATTAACATCAGTCTGTGATTCAGATATTTTTTAGGCCAGCAGAGAAGGCCTTGCAGGCCCTGACGGCCCACCACTGCCATATACACTGTGGGAGTCTCCCCATCAGACAAGGCTACCACCTTCAGTTTGGCACACTGACACTGGAAATGATGTCATAGAACAGCACCAAGCAGCAGCACAGTAAAAACAGCAGGGAACAAAAGGTCCTTTATCCTATCCTCTCCTTTATCCCTCCCCCACGAAATCACCGCCGGTCCTCCGGGTCCTTTATCTTCTCCTCCAACAGGCTTCTGTCATTTTTCAGTGGGTTAATTGCAACAAGACTGTTGGGAAAGGAAACTATTAACCAATGAATTACTGTGACGTTTGGGATGACTATATCCATATAGACACCTATCTCGTTCTGTTTATCTGTCTTTATCCATTGGTCCACGATCTATCATTTTTCTTGGTTTAGAGAGATACAAGAAACCAAGAGAATAGTAATTAAATTAAGTGCATCTAAGACAGAGAGAGAGAGAGAGAGAGAGAGAGAGAGAGAGAGAGAGAGAGAGAGAGAGAGAGAGAGAGAGAGAGAGAGAGAGAGAGAGAGAGAGAGAGAGAGAGAGAGAGAGAGAAATAATATCAAATAATATTTAACTAAGTTTAATCACTGGAGCTATTTACAGATGCAATAGCTCATTAATTGAATATTTTGATTGAAGCGCACAACATAGAGTGTTGTTTATATAATATGGCATTATGGTCATTAGTATCTGAAAACTGTACTACATTTTTAGCAAAATTAGTAAATGAGACATTTTAAAGACATATCCTACCAGCTTTGAAAGCAAATAGCGAATAAACTTCAGAAAACTGAGTTTTCTGGAGTATTTTAGGAACAGAATCTGCACATATTTACCGTTCCTCATGTTGTCCAGATGCCTTGGTTGTGGGCACGGAGAACAAAGTATACATTTATCCACATGCTGAAATAGTAAATATGGATTTGGGAAAATGTTGCACAATTTTATGACTTGGAGAAAAATAACACTACAACAAGATAACAAGAGAACATTCGATTGTTGATGGTTACTTAAGCAACAACAACAAAAAACGGTGTAGGAGCAGTGCTAAGTTTAAATGTGACTTCAGTCCCCCTCTATGTCCATCTCACAATCAAACACTGGACAATTCTCTCAATTCTCAATTCAGAGGAAATACATGTTACATTTTAAGCATTTGGCAGACACTCTTATCCAGAGCGACTTACAAGATGTGCATTAATACATGGTAGGAACAATCAGTTCAGTGCAGTAATACAGCGATAGACATTGTTGTTGGCAGCTGCATACCATACATGTAATACTGGGATGGAAAAGGTTAGTAATTAATTATTTTTTTTAATGAGTAAGCAGGGAAACATACAAAAAGTATTGAACAAGTAGGCAGTGGTGATGACAATTGGCTAGATGTACAGAATTCAGTGGTAGTGGAGTCTGAAAAGGTGGGTTTTGAGTCTCTTGCGGAAGATCATAAGTGATTCCGCGGGCCTGACCGATTGCGGAAGGTCATTCCACCACCGAGGGGTCAGGACAGAGAAGACGCGAGACCGCGAGGAGCGGCTGCCGGACGCCCGCAGGGATGGGACAGTCAGTTGAAATAGTAGGCTATGACTTGATAAAGACTCACTGGCATTAAAATGTTGTAGACCATGGTAGATAAGTGGAGTAGGCTCAATTTCTCTGTTTTAAATTAAATTATAGACTGACTGCACAGCAGCGTGTAGCCAACAGTTACTTCTCATGGCCTGGTTCCATTCCATAAAAGCGTGCGTAATCCCAACCCTATACTCCTCCCTCACATAATGCGTTTAGTAACATAGCAGTCGACAAAGTGGGGTTGTTAAGGAAGTTGCAGAGAGAATCAAATGTATTTTTTTCATACACGCCGTTCTGGGCCGCACTGGTCCAGAACACCCAGAGGGGGGAGTAGGTTTGCCAAGTACGTTTGGTACTACGCCACTCCCTTCCTCAGGTCTATGGGCCTGTGTGGGCTGGACCTGACTGTGCCATACAGCTGAGACCCCCCATATGTCTATAGAGCCCTGAGGGATTTTGCCTTCAGGATGGGATTGGTCAGGGCCGGGTTGTCCTCATGGACATACAAAAATATCATCCTTTTTGAGATCGGGAGAGACCCGAGCGGCAACCGATCCTGAGCCTGTAAATTATTTAGAAAAACGTAAATCACAAAACGCTGAACAATAAGCAAAATGATATTTCATGGATGTCTGCTCATGGTTGTCTGCTCACTAGGTCATTCTAGTTTAGACGGTGCTTACCCTGACCGAGAACTGCCCCCACGGATGCACTGACCCAGAACATGTACACCATCTGTCCTGGGAGTGCTCTGTGGCCAGACGGGTCTGGGGCCTTGTTGTGTCCTCTGTCTCCCTTAACATCATCAACACCGTCAAGCAGGTCCTGTGGAAGACGAGGAACATCAAGGTCTACCAAAAACAAACAGTGCACCTGGTCATTCTCTGGAGGAGGATCCGTAACCTCCTCCAGTATGGTGTTTTGGCCGACTTTTTAAAGGATGAGAGAGGGGTGAGAGAGAAATGGGAGGTGAGCCACTGGAAAGAACTGGTAAAGTAACTTACCCCCCAGAAAAGACATGCAGAGCACAAAACCCTTTTTTCCTTTGTGCTTTAAAAAAACTAAAAACATTTGCATTTTTCTTTGTGCAGGTCTCCCTGACTTAACAATTATTAAAAATAGAGGGATTTTCTTTATTTTTATTTTGTTTCTGGTTTGAGAACCTAGATGTGTCTCTGTCCCGTTATAACGTTTAGTGTTTGATTTGAATGTGTTGTTTCGTGACAGATGTGTACCTGAATGTTTTTTTTTTGTTTCTAAGTAGGAGTGCCAACTTTTAAAAGAAAATGTTTTTAAAGATACATTCACACACGCCTGTTAATCATCATTTATTCTTTAAGGCCAATGGTCAACAAAGACAGACTAAATACTAAATTACCTTTGGCGTCCCCCGAATAATTAGTCTCAGATTCCACAATGGCAAGCAGCGAATAATGTTGGTTTACCGATGTGTTCGCGGGCCAATAATCACAACTCTCTGCTGATCTGCTGACGGTATTCCACCGTGTTCCAAAGCCAGTCATTTTACCATCAGCATACCACAACTTTGCTTGATAAATAGTTGTCCGATGATCGGTTTACAATCGCGGTGAAGTTGTTTTGGCCGTTCGCCACAAATATGCTGATCATTCCTGATCGCAGCAATGTAGAGATCTCAATCCACTTTAATTTGACTCGTACTAAAATGTTAATTTATAAATACATGCATGGTTTGTTTTTAAGTGAACGTGTTTATTTCTGAAACCTAAAAGTACACATTCCATGTAATTTGACTCAAAATAAATTCCATGTCTGGAATTGGACAACCAAGTCTTGGGCACAAATATTTTGCTCCGTT
The DNA here is from genome assembly GCA_029706075.1 of Aldrovandia affinis. Classification (NCBI taxonomy): domain Eukaryota; kingdom Metazoa; phylum Chordata; class Actinopteri; order Notacanthiformes; family Halosauridae; genus Aldrovandia; species Aldrovandia affinis. Next base: position 3,817,075 of record JAINUG010000010.1, read on the forward strand.
TTCACAATTAATTCTATTAATTAATTAATTCAACTATATTGTACTGTAGCGGTGGACGATACGGAATCAAGAATGAAGAGTCATGAGACTTTGCTTTTCCATTTCGGTACCAGTTATTTATTAAAATAAAGCGTGCAGCAGATGGAAAGTACAGAGCATAAACACAGAATAACACTGGACACACTCGCAACCCATTAGCCGACAATGATGGTTTGTCAGCCCATATACACATTCACACATTATTCGAAACAGGGGGAAAGGGGTTTTCATTCCAGATATAAGTGGTTCTTCACATAGAACCTTTACACATTTATTAACATAGCTAGTTTACGTAATCTTACGTTAATCTCACGTTTAGCTGGCCACAAGGGCCTCTGGGACATGTTACAGTTTCCTAGGAGGTTACTGTTAGCCACCTAACATGCTATACACGAAGTACAATGGAGGTCAACTAGCATTTCTGTAGCTAGGCTAGCTGTTGTTTAAGTCTGTCCAAATTTGATAAGTCTAGCTGCTGTGGTTGCCATGTAGAGCTGATGTTTAAGTATGGATCCTGTACAAAAATGATTACATTTGTACTATTGTAGCATCGAAGCCCTCTATGGTGCAGTGACAGTTCAGTCCCCCATCTCCCCCCTTTTGTGTCGTGTCCTGTCAGTCATGTACAGCTACGTGATTCATGCTTTATTGATTGGAGGGAGGTGTCCAGGCGGGAATAATTATGGATTTAGATAGGATAATATTTTAATGGAGGAGGGGTTAAGTGGGGTTAGGGGAGAAGAACATCCATTTTGGGCCGAAGTGTGCTTTGGGCTATGAAGATAGAGCTGCGTTTAGTTGTTGTGTGAGACAGGGTGAATTATTGAGTTTATTGTTTTCGGAGTTAGAAGCGCCTCCCAACTATTCCGTTAGCCTGTAAGATTATAGGCAATAAATGATCAGTTACTGAAAGTGGGCGAGACAGCCGTTGTCTCCGTGGAGAGCGGGAAGCTAACGCTAGCATGGACGACAACCCATTCCCTGTAGTGGTGTGTCGTTCGCGAACGACGCGATTCTTTGAACCAGCTCGCATATCTGAAAATCCGATTATATTCATTTTGTTATGCTGATGTAGGGAGAGTGGGGTAATCGCGAAATCGTGGTAATCCCGAACATCTCAATATCTGTTAGCAGGGAGGGCCCGGGTCGCCAAAATAACGCCTTGCAGTAACTTGTGCACTGACTTCAAGAGATGTAGACATCCGACGGTTTCCCTCTTTTTTTCTACCAGAAAATCTAAAAAAAAACGGGTAAGTGACACTTTTTATTGTCTTATTTATGTTTTAACGGTTTGTAGTTGTAGATGGAATGTCGAAAGTTGTATGCTTTTATGTAAAGTTTGTTCCTTGTTCTAGAGAATGGGCATACACTAGGTATTATCGAAATGTGGGCTAAAACAAGGGATTTCTTTATGTTCACAAGTGTTTGCCAAACTGTTCGGAATGACCGCGTCGGAAAATCACGAGTCGGATCAATATGTCATAGAGAGAACGGAAGAGGGGATTATGGCGTTACACTGTACTGAAATGGCTTGAGCATATAGCAACTACAATATTCTACACTCTTAGAAATAACTTTATTAATCAACGTGACAAACCATCTGCTATGTATTATACCACACGTGATGGTTTTAAAAATAATTTGCTAGACCGTTTGCGATTTCATAGGGAAAGCAGCTAGCTAGCTACCAAGCTAACGTTAGCTATGCTGAGTGCTGGATAGCAGCAAGCTAGCGCAGGCTAGATTTGTTACACTGTATGATCCAGCTGTCTTTATATTAACATTTTCTACATACCATGTCTACGTCTTTTCCGTTTCTTTTGTTTTAATCACAAGTAGCTAGCTAGCTAATTTGATAAATCTACATAGCTCACTTATGGTATGTAGTTATAAACACATCGTTATTGTAATATAGGCGCTAGCATTATTAATTCGTTTTATATTCAGTGGCCGTAAAATCCATAGTAAAAGTGGGAAAACGATATTTCTGTTGTAGGTGCACCTGCAACAACTGTTGCGATGACCACGCATAATGAGTGTCTGCTGTTTGGGAGTACAGGCAGACACACTATGCGCGAGTCCGTCCAACAGTGCGAGTGTATTACCGTACACCCAGGGTTCGCAACTGTTTGCCTGGACGTTCATGTCCTCAGGACGGTTGGTAGTGTGTTGATATGTGTTATATGTGTTATATGTGAGAGATCACACCAGGGCACAGGGTAGTTTAGCCAACTTTATTGTGAACTGCCGGGACCACTTACCGAGCATCCTTATATCAAGGATGGCGGATTGATATCATGACAGGTAGCTAGCAGCTAGCTCCAGATCGTGTTCTATTACGTCACATAAATTGCATTGTGGGTAGATTTACGAAGATTTCGCAGATTCTTGAGTTAAGTTTTTAAACTTCAAATATGCTTATGTGTTTTCAAATAAATATGATATCACAAACTTGCTGTGATATAGTTAGGGGGTATTTGAGAGACATGTGTCATCACTTTTGCAAGGTACATTCGCTGGTGCCTACACTTTAAGGAATGGTGAAAAGTTTTGAAAAATACGTTTCTAGCTAGGATTTGACTTTGTAGTGATGTATCAATCTTAGAAAATCACTCTGTGGTTTTGTTGTACAGGTACTCCTCACTTAATGAGCGAGTTCCGTTCCTACGACTAGGTCATTAAGCGAATTGGTCGATAAACGAGGAGCCGCCCCTTACCGATATTTCAAGCCTACTGAACTGTTTGTGTCAACCGTCTTTAGATATTGTTTTACTGTCACCTTTGCACCATTTATACAAATTTTAGTATATTTTTAAATGTTTATACAGTAGTGTACTATATACTGTAATAAACAGAATAGAGGAAATCAGCTCTAATATACATCACAGGTTTGCATACTGTAAATACAGGTAATCGTTTTTATTTATTCTGAAAAAAGAAAAGGTCTAAAGGAAACTCCAACTTGATAACTTTGTTTTAATTTGCATAACTCTTACATATTACAGAACATAAAAATACAATCAGCGAAAATTTATAGACAAAATAGTCTATAGTTTATAGTCTTGGAGATTGTGAACGCTAGTGTAGTGAATACTGACCGACTGCGGGAACGAGACAGACTGAGAAAGGGTGATGCGAGATGAGATGCTTGACGCTGAGACGCCGCGCTGCCGTTTCCACGACCAAGGTTCTCGTACACTGTACAATACCGACTGGTCGGAGAGCTGGTCGTAAGTCTGCGCGGTCGTTAAACAGGTAGGTCGTTAAGTGAGGAGTACCTGTAATTAACCCCAAAGAAAAACCCCACTCTCCCCAATGTGGTCTTGAATAGACTGAATAAACTGCATTGAAGTGTTATGTTATGTGTTCTCATCTGAGAACTGTATGATGCAAAAAGATTAATTTATAAATCAGTTAATCAATCAATCAATCAACCAGTGCACACATTTAAATTTAAATCTCTGAAAAAGATATGTGAGGTGGTGAACAAATAGTTTTTGAACTGAGCTGCAACAATCCTTGTTTCATATTATATCATACAAATTAAATTGCATTGTATTTATCTGTATAATGTTGAGGAATTATTTAATATCCATATTATTTAATGAATGTTGTTATACAACTAAGATAGTTATTCTTGCCATGTCCTGCTTTTTAACCACCAATTTGATGTATTGCTGATTAATAATCTTGTTTACTTATTATTTCTTGCACCAAATCGGATTGCAAAGTAGCCTAGGTATTAGTGTATTGGCGGTGACCTTGATGTAACTTTATGGGCCCTTAAAATGTGCATGTCCTCCACTAGGCACGAGACCAACACTGAACATCCACGCAGATTCTGAGGAGAGACGCAAGAGAGGGGGGATACGAATACGACCGCAGAAAACATGATGAGTGACGGTCGCAAACTAAGTAGCATTTGGATGTATTTTAATAACATAGACAACGTAAGAGCAGAATGTAGAAGTTATAAAATAAACATTTCATATTGAGCAGGGTCTGCTCACAACATTCACAGGCACATTAGAACTGTACATCCGACAGTGCAGTTAGCAGAGCTAAGACAAGCGAGCGGGCCTGCTACTGAACATGGTGATGGAGCCAGTGCCTCTACATCTGGAACCACTGCTTCTGCAGTGTCTATTGCTACTGTATCCACTTATCATAAATCAAGTACACCACGACCTATGGCAACCCAGAGCAGGGCAGGGCATTTAGGAAGTACAGCCATGCTCTCAATACAATCTGTTATTCCAAGCAGGACAATGCTCTCCAAAACACTCATTCCATGACTATGACGGAGCACAGGCTTCAGCAGTTTACCTGACGACTGACTGCTGGACATCCAGAGCCACCACTTCATTCATGTCTGTTACTTGCCACTTCATTGAAAAATATAAAATGGCCTCCTGTCTTCTGGACTGTTTTGAGTTCAGTGACAAGACACACTTCAGAGAACTGCTGTGTTGGTGACAATGCAGCTAACATAACCAAAGCAATAACCTTAGAAACCTTAAAATGGACCCACCACCAATGTCTAGCTTATACAATCAACCTAATTGTAAAAGATGCCTTGAAGGTGATGAAACCCACTGTGGACAGAGTGAAGGCGGTGGTGGAATTCTTCCACAAGAGCACAGTAAAAGCAGAAAGGCTTAAGTCCACTCAATGCCAGATGGAGATGCCCGAGCTGAGGCCCAAACAAGACTGGAGTCTTGTTTCTGGAGTCCAAGGATGCAATCATCTCTACCCTGGCCATCGTCAAGGCACCTGTTGACACTCTGACCCAAGAGGAACGGGAGGTGGTGCGGGAGGCGTGCACTGTTCTGGAACCCTTTGAGCAGGTCACTGTGGAGATCAGCACAGAGAGGTACAGTAGGCATACAATTCTTACTATATAATTATTCAGTCCATTATTCTATAATTGCATAGTACAGGTGAATGGCAGTATCAATAGACAAAACAATTAACTGAACAAGATTGATCAATTACATGATAAAATAAAATTGAACATAATTTCAATTACGTGAGCTAAATATGATTGTTCCTACCATGTATTAATGCACATCTTGTAAGTCGCTCTGGATAAGAGCGTCTGCTAAATGCTTAAAATGTAAAATGTATAATTTTACGAGTTATTGTTTTCTCTCTTTTCAGCTATGTGATAGCCTCAAAACTGCTACTCCTGTCCAAGTGTCTGCAGAGAATCGCAGCCCGCCACCAGAGAGAAGAAACCGCAACCACAGGACAAGTGACAAAGTTGGTGGACACTCTGTGCATTTATGGAACGAAAGTTCCACAGACTAGTATACAATCATGTTGTCTCAGAAACCACAACACTTGACCCGAGGTTCAGGAGCCCCTCCCCCAAAGATCTGCAGACCCTATGAGCTGGTGGGAGACCAGGGCCTAAAGTTATGACCGGGAGACTGCATCGTGGCAACTGTTGCTAAAAAAAGACAACGTTTACTTCAGTTTTAACCGTTTTAATATCACTGGTTGAATCGTAGCAGAACAACCATGTTAACTCCCCATGGAGACCCGCTGACACATTCAGAAACTCCCGCAAGCTCCCCCCACACCCGGATTTACCGTAGAGAACAGAGTATTTTACCATAATGAACATATTAAATGGGAATACATATTAACAATCTCCCCCTTCTTTATAAAAGAGATTATAAACATGAGATTTTTTTTTAAAATATATATATATAATGACATTCCAAATATTTCAGCCAGTGTCTCGAAAAAATTAAGACTAACATTTATCCATTACTGAAAACAAACTATTCAATGAATTGCATTACCTGAATATTTACAATAGATTTTATATGAAGTCCTCAACATATTCACAATGTAAACAGAGTCTTGACTTGAGAACATCAAACAGAGCGTAATTATCAGTCACGAAGCAATGAGGGAGCATTCAGTCCAGTGTCCAGTGCCATTTCAAATTTTGTAATGGTACCACATAATGACGTCTATTGTGTTCCTGTTCAAAACTGACCGATGAAAACTGACAAAGAACAGTCAAAACTTATTTACAAATGAACATTTATTTTATAAACATAAACTCAACTTCCAAACAGATCAACTTATTTACAAATGAACATATAAACATCATAATCTCAACTTCAAAACAGAGTCTCTGTGTGGGCATGCATGCGTGTGTATGTGCGTGTGTGTTCATGTACATGAGAGGCAGTGAGTTATTATGTTGGTGTGTGCCTGGCAAATGTGTGCTTTGCATTTGTGGCATGTGAAGCTGATTTTAATATCCATACCATATTTCTACCATAATATCTGTCATTACCTTGAGCAACTAATGTATCGATTGCACTGTGGCATTTTACAGTATATTCAAAAAATTATATTTGCAGATACTTTTCATTTTACATTTTAAGCATTTAGCAGACGCTTTTATATAGAGCAACTTACAAGATGTGCATTAATACATGGTAGGAACAATCATAGTTAGCGCACGAGATCAGTGCAGGAATACAGCAATAGACATCATTGCAGGCATCTGCGTACCATACCTGTAACACCGGGAAGGAAAAGGTTAGTGAATAATTTTTATTTTTTATTTTTTTGGGGAGTATAGTGTTGAACAAGTAAACAGTGGTGAAGACAATTTAGCTAGATGGACAGAGTTCAGTGGTAGTGGAGTCTGAAGAGGTGGGTTTTGAGTCTCTTGGCGGAGTCGGAGTTGGCGCTGAAAATAGGTATCTTACCAAGAAGGATGATCATGTTTACCACCATCTGGTTAGTGTTAAGTCTCCTATGTGAACAATCTGTAGGTCTATTTCTGCCTCGATATTCCTTTTTTTTTTTGCCAAGCTTTGATTTGAATCCAGAAAGGTTTTGATTGCTCAATGCCCCATATATATGTTTTGTAGCTAAAATTCTGTACAATGGTTTTAACTGAAAGGCTCGCATAAAGGAATCGATGGTTATTTTATATATGATTTTGAAGTGTTTGTAAAACAAACGCGAGGTTTCCTTTCTTTTTCGTACAGAGAAAGCCGAAGCTGCTTTATTCTGTAGCATTGCGCATGACAGACTGAGAGCCACAGCTCTCTACGTCATCACTAGTCGCAGCCTTAAAGGGAACGTAGACTGCGGTTACTGTGAGAAGACGATCCGTTTTGTTGAATTATGCCTCATTCTTTGTGTGCCTAATCGGCACACACGTCCCCCCAAAATTCACAAAAACCGGCATTGCAAACCGGCGAGGGGGCCGGATCGCACGACCGAGCCAGTTCCGGGGAGCCTGGGCGGGAGCAGGTGAGAGCGCAGAGCCACCAGTGGGCGATTCTGGCCAGGTCGGAGGTTCGGTTGTCGGGGGGGCGGCAAACCGGAAATGGCGGACAGCGAGGTAGAGGCCAAGGAGTTTGCGGTCAAGAGTGCTGTATTTCCGCTCATTAGGGCAGAGCTGTCGGCTGCCACCGACCAGCTGCTTGTGGACTGCTCAGATGGTGTAATCCGATGCGTCGGTTGTGAGTGCGATGGGCGCGCCAGGGAGTGGATGCGCCAGCATGGTCGCGTTCGCCTGGGTCTGTTTGGTGTCCGTGAAGGCCTTAGCCATGTCAGCCGATCAGTCGATAGTGTGATTGGGAGCCTTGCCCTTGAGGGCTCCAAACAGGGGCCGCATGAGGTTGGCCGCATGGGGGACGAAACGATGATAAAAGTTCACCATCCACAGGAACTCCTGGAGAGCCTTGGTTGTGCGGGGCTGTGGGAAATCTGATATGGCAGCCACCTTTTCAGGCAGTTTCGTTTTTGTGGTGTCCTACCCCTTTGATGTGGTGTCCAAGGAAGTCGATGGACGGCAGCCCAAACTGGCACTTCGCTGGGTTCACTATGAGGCCGTGTTGGCTGAGGCGTTCGAAGACGGGACCGCATTTGGGACAGGTGGTCCGCCTTGCACTCGCTAGCGACGAGGATGTCGTCCAGGTAGACAAAAAGGAATGCGAGGTCCCCCTGAGCACTGAGTCTCATCAGTTGTGCAAATAGTTCAGTCCATCAGACGGCTTGCACACCTGGCACCTCTTCCTCTTCCTGTTTTCCCCTGCAGCAACCCAGAAAGATGAGGATAATGATTACTTTACCGTCTTTTTGCTGATGTTAGTGCATAGTAAGAACACACACACACTTTTTACAATGGCGGCCTGGGTACATACACCATTCACTCACACACTCACACCTATAGGGCAATGTAGACTCTCATGACCTGGCCAAGAAGGGCCAGGTAAGAATAGCTACTTTGTCATAGTCTAGTAAATAACAAAATAAAAAACAACAACAAATAAACATATAAACAAGTAACAACATATCCACCCCACGTCCCCCTGTGATGCCACACATCCCTCTCCCCGTGCCTGCCGCCCTCGGCAGGGTGAACGAGGCCCCCCGGATCGAATACTCGGCTCTCCCAACAGCTCAGGGAGATGATGTAGAAGTTCTGTAACACAAAGGGCATGATTATGCTGAACGATGAAGTAAGGCACACAGTCACCATGGCTCCCCCTAGCTGGGGAAGGAAGACGGTTGATCCCTTAGACCACAATGAGGACACAGCCACTGGAAGACCCACAGTGGTGTGGGGTGAGAAAACCACCGGACGGGTGTCCAGCCAGGGCAGCATGGTGCCTTCCGCTTGCCCCACGGAACAAGGCAACATGCGGGCCACCAGCAGACCCACGGGGCCACGCAGTGAGGCGACATTGGCTGGGCCCTCCAGGTTGTCGCCATCTATGCCAAACACTACCATAGGCTCCACTGGTTCAAATTCAGCTTCTGCCTCAGCCTCAAACTCAGCTTCCGCGGGCTCAGGTTTGACGATAGGCACTGCTTCCGGGACAGGCTCCAAGTCACTTTTCAATTTCTCTGTGCTTCCTGCGGCTGCGAGACTGACTGGTGCAGGCTCCTCAATGACAGGGGGAGGAACTTCCTCCTGGGCAGGTTCTGGGGCTTCCTCCCCAGCCTTCGTTTCAGGCTCCAGAACGGGCTCTGGCGCCAGGTCTGCAGTGGGCTCACCTGCTGGGACAGGCTCTTCTGCTTGACTGCCTGTCTCTGGCTCTGGTTCAGGTTCTGGTTCAGGTTCGGGCTCAGGTTCAGGCTCAGGTTCAGGCTCAGGTTCAGCTTCTTCCACTGCCGGTTCTGTGGTTGCAGTCTCGTCTGTGGGTGCCAGGACCTCGGTACTCACCGTCTCCTGGACAATCTCCTGGACTGCCTCAGCCACCACGGCTAACGCTGCAACATCATCATGACCTCATCTGCAGGTGGTGCCTCTTCCGCGGCCGGTGTCTCCAGTACTTCAGCCGGCACTGGTTCCTCAGTCACTGCGGCTGTCACCACCTCCACGGCCCCTTCCTGTGAGGCTGCGACCACCTCTACGGCCCCTTCCTGTGAGGCTGCGACCACCTCCACGGCCCCTTCCTGTGAGGCTGCGACGGCCTCCACCATGGACTCAGCAGCAACTTCATCACTGGGTGCTTTAGCCTCCATCGCTTTGGGAGCGGCAATGGGGGTCACCTCGGTCTGCTTCTCTACCTGGCTGGCCGTCTTCTTCTTATTCTTATTTTTCTTCTTCTTCTTGGGGTCAGTAGCCTGGCATGGCTGTGGCTGGGGCTGGGGAGCGTTGAATAGTGGGAGTGTGTAGTCCGTCCTCTTCTGGCTCAATGGCCCATGGAGAAGGACAACTGGAGCCACCATCTCCATGAGGCGAGTAAGGTAGGTCCATTTCACCTGCAGCAGTTCCTCCCTCTGGGTAGCCTCGTCTTCATCCATGAAGTCCAGGATTGACTCAATGTCCCGCTGATCCAGGTACAGCTCCCCGTCCATCTGCAGCCAATGGTACACCTCTGGGGACCTCAGCCATCTCAGGTCCGCTTCCACATCCCGGCAGGGTTTGGGTGCTCCCTGGAGCCCTGGGTTGGGGCATTCCCCACCTTTTGGCTGGAAGTTTGCGGCAAGGCACAATAGCTCTGCTAGGAATTCTGCGGGGCAGGCTTCGAAGTCCTCCCATGTTATGCTCATTGGGGTGAAGGGCATCTCATCGAGACTAGTGCTTCCCTGCTTCTTAGCCATTATTTTTTAAACAAAAAAAACCTAACCTGACTACTTGTGTCCTGTCCTCTTCTGTGTTGCGTACTGCAAAAAAGTTCAGTCCAATCATCCGCACTTAGGCCCCAGTGCCCGCATTCTCCACCATCTGTGACATCATGAGAGGTTTTACCAGGGCAGGTCGGTGTGGGGCAGTGGAACAACACACAAAAAACAGGCAAAACACAGACGGTTCACACTTAAAGTCCAGATTTATTTCTCCGCAGGGCATGAATGGGCACTTTTCCTCCAAACAATAATCCAAAATCCAACTTATATATTCCAACAGGAAAAAGGGTTCATCCAGAACTCAAAACATTTAAAAAGGTCTCAACCTAAAATGTCACTGTTCATCCTGCAAACAATCCTCTTCTAGTAAACAGTTCTCAAATCAAAAGGTTACTTTCCTTGGTTTGTTTCTTCCAGCTCCTTCCAGCCATGTGCTCGGCTCCCCACTCTCTTCCCCCTTTGTCCTGCGTGTGGGCCTTCTATACTGGCCTTGATTAGGTGGCCCACGCACCTGCACCTGGAGTCGTGATGCATTGTGGGGCTTGTAGTGTGTACAACGGCGGCCATTTTGTGAAGTGGCCGCCGATCAGCAGGGGAATGCAGCACTCCTCCACCCCACGTCCCCCTGTGATGCCACAATATGTACAATTATACACAGAATGTACAAAAGCAGGAATCCACTGATCATATGGGGCACGTAACTAAGTCATGGGGAAGCAGTGGAAAGCTGAAATGCGAAGAGAGGGCTGGGAGGTACTACACTACTACCAAACTGTAGAGGGGGGTAGTGTGTGTGTGTGTGTGTGTGTGTGTGTGTGTGTGAGATCCGGAGCTAATCAGCAGGTACAGCAGTCAGCAAAAAATTGATTGAGATTCTGCTTGAAGATGGAAAGTGATGTCAAGGTTGCGAGTTTAAGAGTGCTTTGGCAAGTGTTCCAGTCGTTTGCTGCTGCAAAGCGGAAGGAGGTGCGGCCGAAGTCAGTTCTGTATCTGGCTGAGCTGGGGATGGAAAGCTTGACCTAGTGTTGTGTGCATTGTAGGCTATATGGAGGAGAGAAGTGAGGTAGCGTGGTGTCTTACTTACTTACTTACTTACTTACTTACTTTGTCTCACTTACTTACCTCAGCCACAGGAGTACTTGGTGTAGCCCTCTCCTGGATCTCCCTCACTCCCTCACATTTTAGCTCAATTTTGCTAAGCCCATGAATGACAGCTGAAAACTCTTCTTGTGTTCCCATGTGAAACATGTTACTGTGGTGTAATCGACAAGTGAACCAGCATTGGCGTATCCAACTAATTCGCTAATTGAGCCAGGGTAATTGGTAGAAACAAAAACCTGCATACACACCGGCCCTCCAGGACCGGAATTGCCCACCCCTGATATAGAGTGACTCAGGGTTAGAGCTCTGGGAACTTCAAAAGCGTACGTCTCCACTCCTCGTCCCAGACTTTACGTATGTAGAGTTATCTGGATTAACGAAGCTGAAGGAAATCAGATTTTACTGGGACAAAGAAAAACTATCACACAAACTCAATTTGCCATAATTACTCCCTCGTCAAGAGTAGGCCCATCAAACATTCTTTTTGGCCCAGTTTCAGTCTCTGTTTTGAGCACTAAACCGTGGCGGTGTATAAAAGGCTTTGAGAGGTTGGTGAAAGGATGGGATGAAATATGTAGATACCATGTCAAATACATGAGATGAGATGTCTTAAGTAGGCCTACATAACATTTTCAGAACAAAATCAAGTTAAAAATGAAGACCAAATCGACTGCAATTCTCACAGAACCAGGCTACTACTCAACATCCCACTTGTCAATGCTGCAGGGGAATATGAACTTCTGCTCCCTTCTGGCTGTTCCGCTCAGTTTTTGCGGTGTGGGTAGTTTCTTGAGCACATGACCTCTAGGGATGACTCCATCATTCTCTTTGAATGCGAAGATGGGCTTTCCATCCACAGAACTCCTACGACTTCGCCTTAGAAACTTTGCACTGACATAAGCGCCCTCAACCTTCTCCACCAATCCAATGTAATTATATGATTTGTTTTTACCTGCAAAGTTCACAATGACAAAGTCACCAGCAGACAGATTCTTGTCACCATCATCATCACTCTGGTCATCTGTACTGTCAGAGTCAGTGGTGTCGTTAAGCGGAATGTTTATGTCACTTTCTTCTGAGCTACTGTAGAACAGTTTTCTTCTTGGTTTTGGTTTGTTTTGACCCTTTCAGAGACCTTTTCTTCTCTTTTTCATTCTTTTTCTTGTCCTTTTCAGCCCTTCTCTTTTTCAGCCTTTTTATTTTCTCTATCATTGTGTGGCTTCTCCAGCTCCAGCTTTTCTCGTGTGTCGGTCAAGATTTTTGTTTTTACTTTCTTCCTTTTCATTCTAGGTTTAGTTGCTGTGGCTTTAGGTAAGGGAAGTATGTCTCCTGGGGACACATACCCCAAATGGATAGAAGAACCAGTAGCATCACTTAAGGACGAGTGTTGAGGATTCCTGATTCTGTTTAAAACCCCTTCTGCTCCACCCCCCTTTTCCCTAACATTCCATCCCAGTGCATGTGCATATAATTTCATTAATTAAATCACCTATAACCTTTCAAGTATGAGGGGCACATACATGAACTTAGTATCAAATGAAAGGGAGGAATAGAATAGCCTTTATTAATCCCGGGGGGGGAATTTGGTTTGTCACAGCAGCAATGGTACAGGAGAGAAAGAACACACAAGACATACAGGACATAACAGCATACTGGATAATAAATATATTTAAAAACCAGAGTAAAAACCTAGCAGCTATACAGACATACAGAACATCATAGTATATCGAATACCAGATGCTAAATACAATAATAAAAAATAAAAATACTGGGGGTAGTGCAAATCCACCAGATAGACAGCACATACCAGTGCACTGAAGTACTAAGAAAAAACTAATATGAGATATGAAATCAGTAGCAATCGGGGCAGCAGTGAGGTGTGCAAAGAAATGTAGGGTAGGTACAGCAGTAGAGAGTGACAGTGTTCAGTGTTCAATGTTCATTGTTATACAGTTTGATGGCTGCTGGTAGAAAGGAGCGCTTGAACCGTGGCTGAAGGTGCTCTCCATCTGTCTCAGCTCATCATAGAGGGGGTGGGAGGGGTTATTCAGGATGGTCAACAGTTTGTCTCTCATCCTCCTCTCCACCACTGCCTCCAGGCTGTCCAGTTTTTGGCCAACAACAGAGCTAGCCTTCCTCACCAGCTTGTTGAGTTTGTCGGTCTCCCCAGCCTTGGCGCTGCTACCCCAGCAGGCCACAGCAAAGAACAGTGCGCTGGCTACCACGGACTGGTAGAACATCCTCAGCAGCCTGCTGCACACATCGAAGGACCTGAGCCTCCTAAGGAAGTACAGTCTGCTCTGTCCTTTCTTATAGAGGGCTTCTGTGTTGTCTGTCCAGTCCAGCCTCTTGTTCAGGTGCACTCCCAGGAACTTGAGCTTGCCATCTCAACTTCCTCCCCCTTGATGGTGATGGGGGTTGGGGGGCCCCTCGGGGACTTCTTGCTCCGTCGGAAGTCCACTACCAGCTCCTTGGTCTTGCCAGTGTTGAGCTGGAGGTGATTCTCCTCGGCCCAACTGACGAAGCTCCTAACCACACCTCTGTAATCCTCCTCATCGTCCTCGCTGATGCAGCCCACGATGGTGGAGTCATCCGAGAACTTCTGGAGGTGACATGTTCCAGAGTTGTGGCTAAAGTCAGTGGTGTAGAGGGTGAACAGGAAAGGTGACAGTACAGTTCCTTGGGGGGCGCCGGTGTTGCTCGTCACCACCTCCGACAGGCTGTCTGCAGTCGCGCAACAGTGGAGTGGATGACGTCACACGCTCTCGCTGCATTTGCCGACGGTGGAATGTACACAACAACAACAATGGCGTGTGAGAACTCTCTAGGCAGATAATATGGTCTGAGCCCCACCGCCAGCAGCTCTATGTCAGGAGTACAGATAGTCTCTTTCACAGTCACATGCCCAGGGTTACACCATTTAATGTTAACATAGAGGATAAGCCCACCTGCGGACTTCTGAGTCCGGCTCTCCATGTAGCCAGGTCTCCGTGAAGCATAGAGCGCTGCTTTCCCAATATTCGCGCTGATCATTCAACAGGGTTGTAAGTTCGTCAATCTTCTTGTCATTTAATGATCTTACATTCCCCATTATGATCGACGGAAGGCATGGTTTAAAACTCCGCTTCCTCTTCCTGTTTCTCTCCTGTCTTTCTCTTGTTTTAACGCCGGCTCTGCAGCCTCTTCGGTTGGGGCGCATCCCAGGCGGTAGGCTATTTCTCTTCGGTGCGAAACGCGAAGCGAAGCTCCTAACCACACCTCTGTAATCCTCCTCATCGTCCTCGCTGATGCAGCCCACGATGGTGGAGTCATCCGAGAACTTCTGGAGGTGACATGTTCCAGAGTTGTGGCTAAAGTCAGTGGTGTAGAGGGTGAACAGGAAAGGTGACAGTACAGTTCCTCGGGGGGCGCCGGTGTTGCTCGTCACCACCTCCGACAGGCTGCCCTGCAGCCGGACGCATTGAGGCCTACCTGTAAGGTAGTCTGTGATCCAGGCCACCAGGTCTTGGTCTACCTGCATGGCTGAGAGCTTATCTGCAAGCCGAAGGGGCCGGATGGTGTTAAAAGCACTGGAGAAGTCAAAAAACATGACTCTCACTGTGCAGCCCGGCTTCTCCAGGTGTGAATAAGCCCTGTGCAGCAGGTAGATGATGTCATCGTACACGTCGATTTTGGCCTGGTACGCGAACTGCAGGGGGTCCAGGGACTCACTCACCATGGGTCTAAGGTTCTGCAGAACCAGTCTCTCAAATACCTTCATGACATGTGACGTCAGTGCCACTGGCCTGTAGTCATTGAGGGCACCGGGACGTCCTTTCTTGGGCACCGGAACAATGCAGGAGGTCTCCCATAGCTGGGGTACCCTCTTCAGCCTCAGAGAGAGGTTAAAGAGGTGCTGGAAGACTCCAGCCAGCTGTCCGGCGCACGCTTTGAGCACCCTGGGGTTGATGTTATCCGGGCCCATGGCTTTCCGGGAGTTGAGCTTTGATAGCTCCCTTCTCACCTGGCTCCTTGATATGAGTGGCCTGGTGGAGGGGGGAGGTGGAGGTGGGGGGGCGAGCTGGGGGGCATTGTCCTGGGTGTGTATTTGGGCCGCTGACTGGTACACTCTCCCGGCAGGGGGTGGGGGGGGTGGCTGGGGGGCATTGTCCTGGGTGTGTATTTGGGCCGCTGACTGGGACACTCTCCCGGCAGGGGGTGGGGGGGTTGGCATTGTCCTGGATGTGTATTTGGGCAACTGACTGGGACACTCTCCCGGCAGGTGGAGTGTGGGTGGGGGGAGGCACATCAAATCTGTTGAAGAACAGGTTCAGCTCGTTTGCACGATCCTGCCCCCCTCCCTCGTCCAGACCTGCCTGTTTCTGTCCCGTGATTCTCTTGAGTCCATCCCACACTTCCCTGGTGCTGTTGTCTTCAAGTTTGCCCTCTATTTTCTCCTTGTATCCCTTCTCGGCTCTCCTCAATTCTCCCTTCAGCTCCTTCTGAACTGACTTTACCCTCCCTGTCCTTAGCCATGAAGGCCCTCTTCTTCCTGTTTAGTAGGGCTTTGATGTTTTTATTTATCCATGGTTTGTTGTTGGGGAAACAGCGCACCTTTTTTGTGGGTACGATGCTCTCCTCACAAGTCCTAATGTAGAGTGTAATGCAGTCCGCTAGGCCCTCTACGTCCTCCCCGAAATCCTCTGTGAACAGGTCCCAGTTTGTGATCTGGAGGCAGTCCTGCAGCCTCTCCTCAACCTCTCCCGACCACAGTTGTACAGTCCTGGTGGTGACAGGCTGGCGCCTGACAACGGGCTTGTATGTGGGAACAAGGCGTATCAGGTTGTGGTCAGAGGTGCCCAGGGGAGGGAGGGCTGAGGAGCTGTATGCCTCCTTCACGTTGGCATACATCATGTCCAGGATCTTATTCTCCCTAGTGCTGCACTTCACATATTGAGTGAAGCCTGTCAGGGTCTTGGGGAGTTTGGCGTGATTGAAATCGCCATTGATTGTCAGAAAGGCTCCGGGGCGGTCTGTCTGCAGTCGCGCAACAGTGGAGTGGATGACGTCACACGCTCTCGCTGCATTTGCCGACGGTGGAATGTACACAACAACAACAATGGCGTGTGAGAACTCTCTAGGCAGATAATATGGTCTGAGCCCCACCGCCAGCAGCTCTATGTCAGGAGTACAGATAGTCTCTTTCACAGTCACATGCCCAGGGTTACACCATTTAATGTTAACATAGAGGATAAGCCCACCTGCGGACTTCTGAGTCCGGCTCTCCATGTAGCCAGGTCTCCGTGAAGCATAGAGCGCTGCTTTCCCAATATTCGCGCTGATCATTCAACAGGGTTGTAAGTTCGTCAATCTTCTTGTCATTTAATGATCTTACATTCCCCATTATGATCGACGGAAGGCATGGTTTAAAACTCCGCTTCCTCTTCCTGTTTCTCTCCTGTCTTTCTCTTGTTTTAACGCCGGCTCTGCAGCCTCTTCGGTTGGGGCGCATCCCAGGCGGTAGGCTATTTCTCTTCGGTGCGAAACGCGAAGCGAAGCTCCTAACCACACCTCTGTAATCCTCCTCATCGTCCTCGCTGATGCAGCCCACGATGGTGGAGTCATCCGAGAACTTCTGGAGGTGACATGTTCCAGAGTTGTGGCTAAAGTCAGTGGTATAGAGGGTGAACAGGAAAGGTGACAGTACAGTTCCTCGGGGGGCGCCGGTGTTGCTCGTCACCACCTCCGACAGGCTGCCCTGCAGCCGGACGTATTGAGGCCTACCTGTAAGGTAGTCTGTGATCCAGGCCACCAGGTCTTGGTCTACCTGCATGGCTGAGAGCTTATCTGCAAGCCGAAGGGGCCGGATGGTGTTAAAAGCACTGGAGAAGTCAAAAAACATGACTCTCACTGTGCAGCCCGGCTTCTCCAGGTGTGAATAAGCCCTGTGCAGCAGGTAGATGATGTCATCGTACACGTCGATTTTGGCCTGGTACGCGAACTGCAGGGGGTCCAGGGACTCACTCACCATGGGTCTAAGGTTCTGCAGAACCAGTCTCTCAAATACCTTCATGACATGTGACGTCAGTGCCACTGGCCTGTAGTCATTGAGGGCACCGGGACGTCCTTTCTTGGGCACCGGAACAATGCAGGAGGTCTCCCATAGCTGGGGTACCCTCTTCAGCCTCAGAGAGAGGTTAAAGAGGTGCTGGAAGACTCCAGCCAGCTGTCCGGCGCACGCTTTGAGCACCCTGGGGTTGATGTTATCCGGGCCCATGGCTTTCCGGGAGTTGAGCTTTGATAGCTCCCTTCTCACCTGGCTCCTTGATATGAGTGGCCTGGTGGAGGGGGGAGGTGGAGGTGGGGGGGCGAGCTGGGGGGCATTGTCCTGGGTGTGTATTTGGGCCGCTGACTGGTACACTCTCCCGGCAGGGGGTGGGGGGTGGCTGGGGGCATTGTCCTGTGTGTATTTGGGCCGCTGACTGGGACACTCTCCCGGCAGGGGGTGGGGGGGTTGGCATTGTCCTGGATGTGTATTTGGGCAACTGACTGGGACACTCTCCCGGCAGGTGGAGTGTGGGTGGGGAGGCACATCAAATCTGTTGAAGAACAGGTTCAGCTCGTTTGCACGATCCTGCCCCCCTCCCTCGTCCAGACCTGCCTGTTTCTGTCCCGTGATTCTCTTGAGTCCATCCCACACTTCCCTGGTGCTGTTGTCTTCAAGTTTGCCCTCTATTTTCTCCTTGTATCCCTTCTCGGCTCTCCTCAATTCTCCCTTCAGCTCCTTCTGAACTGACTTTACCCCCTCCCTGTCCTTAGCCATGAAGGCCCTCTTCTTCCTGTTTAGTAGGGCTTTGATGTTTTTATTTATCCATGGTTTGTTGTTGGGGAAACAGCGCACCTTTTTTGTGGGTACGATGCTCTCCTCACAAGTCCTAATGTAGAGTGTAATGCAGTCCGCTAGGCCCTCTACGTCCTCCCCGAAATCCTCTGTGAACAGGTCCCAGTTTGTGATCTGGAGGCAGTCCTGCAGCCTCTCCTCAACCTCTCCCGACCACAGTTGTACAGTCCTGGTGGTGACAGGCTGGCGCCTGACAACGGGCTTGTATGGGAACAAGGCGTATCAGGTTGTGGTCAGAGGTGCCCAGGGAGGGAGGGCTGAGGAGCTGTATGCCTCCTTCACGTTGGCATACATCATGTCCAGGATCTTATTCTCCCTAGTGCTGCACTTCACATATTGAGTGAAGCCTGTCAGGGTCTTGGGAGTTTGGCGTGATTGAAATCGCCATTGATTGTCAGAAAGGCTCCGGGCGGTCTGTCTGCAGTCGCGCAACAGTGGAGTGGATGACGTCACACGCTCTCGCTGCATTTGCCGACGGTGGAATGTACACAACAACAACAATGGCGTGTGAGAACTCTCTAGGCAGATAATATGGTCTGAGCCCCACCGCCAGCAGCTCTATGTCAGGAGTACAGATAGTCTCTTTCACAGTCACATGCCCAGGGTTACACCATTTAATGTTAACATAGAGGATAAGCCCACCTGCGGACTTCTGAGTCCGGCTCTCCATGTAGCCAGGTCTCCGTGAAGCATAGAGCGCTGCTTTCCCAATATTCGCGCTGATCATTCAACAGGGTTGTAAGTTCGTCAATCTTCTTGTCATTTAATGATCTTACATTCCCCATTATGATCGACGGAAGGCATGGTTTAAAACTCCGCTTCCTCTTCCTGTTTCTCTCCTGTCTTTCTCTTGTTTTAACGCCGGCTCTGCAGCCTCTTCGGTTGGGGCGCATCCCAGGCGGTAGGCTATTTCTCTCGGTGCGAAACGCGAAGCGAGCTCCTAACCACACCTCTGTAATCCTCCTCATCGTCCTCGCTGATGCAGCCCACGATGGTGGAGTCATCCGAGAACTTCTGGAGGTGACATGTTCCAGAGTTGTGGCTAAAGTCAGTGGTATAGAGGGTGAACAGGAAAGGTGACAGTACAGTTCCTCGGGGGGCGCCGGTGTTGCTCGTCACCACCTCCGACAGGCTGCCCTGCAGCCGGATGTATTGAGGCCTACCTGTAAGGTAGTCTGTGATCCAGGCCACCAGGTCTTGGTCTACCTGCATGGCTGAGAGCTTATCTGCAAGCCGAAGGGGCCGGATGGTGTTAAAAGCACTGGAGAAGTCAAAAAACATGACTCTCACTGTGCAGCCCGGCTTCTCCAGGTGTGAATAAGCCCTGTGCAGCAGGTAGATGATGTCATCGTACACGTCGATTTTGGCCTGGTACGCGAACTGCAGGGGGTCCAGGGACTCACTCACCATGGGTCTAAGGTTCTGCAGAACCAGTCTCTCAAATACCTTCATGACATGTGACGTCAGTGCCACTGGCCTGTAGTCATTGAGGGCACCGGGACGTCCTTTCTTGGGCACCGGAACAATGCAGGAGGTCTCCCATAGCTGGGGTACCCTCTTCAGCCTCAGAGAGAGGTTAAAGAGGTGCTGGAAGACTCCAGCCAGCTGTCCGGCGCACGCTTTGAGCACCCTGGGGTTGATGTTATCCGGGCCCATGGCTTTCCGGGAGTTGAGCTTTGATAGCTCCCTTCTCACCTGGCTCCTTGATATGAGTGGCCTGGTGGAGGGGGGAGGTGGAGGTGGGGGGGCGCGCTTGGGGGCATTGTCCTGGGTGTGTATTTGGGCCGCTGACTGGTACACTCTCCCGGCAGGGGGTGGGGGGGGTGGCTGGGGGGCATTGTCCTGGGTGTGTATTTGGGCCGCTGACTGGGACACTCTCCCGGCAGGGGGTGGGGGGGTTGGCATTGTCCTGGATGTGTATTTGGGCAACTGACTGGGACACTCTCCCGGCAGGTGGAGTGTGGGTGGGGGGGAGGCACATCAAATCTGTTGAAGAACAGGTTCAGCTCGTTTGCACGATCCTGCCCCCCTCCCTCGTCCAGACCTGCCTGTTTCTGTCCCGTGATTCTCTTGAGTCCATCCCACACTTCCCTGGTGCTGTTGTCTTCAAGTTTGCCCTCTATTTTCTCCTTGTATCCCTTCTCGGCTCTCCTCAATTCTCCCTTCAGCTCCTTCTGAACTGACTTTACCCCCTCCCTGTCCTTAGCCATGAAGGCCCTCTTCTTCCTGTTTAGTAGGGCTTTGATGTTTTTATTTATCCATGGTTTGTTGTTGGGGAAACAGCGCACCTTTTTTGTGGGTACGATGCTCTCCTCACAAGTCCTAATGTAGAGTGTAATGCAGTCCGCTAGGCCCTCTACGTCCTCCCCGAAATCCTCTGTGAACAGGTCCCAGTTTGTGATCTGGAGGCAGTCCTGCAGCCTCTCCTCAACCTCTCCCGACCACAGTTGTACAGTCCTGGTGGTGACAGGCTGGCGCCTGACAACGGGCTTGTATGTGGGAACAAGGCGTATCAGGTTGTGGTCAGAGGTGCCCAGGGGAGGGAGGGCTGAGGAGCTGTATGCCTCCTTCACGTTGGCATACATCATGTCCAGGATCTTATTCTCCCTAGTGCTGCACTTCACATATTGAGTGAAGCCTGTCAGGGTCTTGGGGAGTTTGGCGTGATTGAAATCGCCATTGATTGTCAGAAAGGCTCCGGGGCGGTCTGTCTGCAGTCGCGCAACAGTGGAGTGGATGACGTCACACGCTCTCGCTGCATTTGCCGACGGTGGAATGTACACAACAACAACAATGGCGTGTGAGAACTCTCTAGGCAGATAATATGGTCTGAGCCCCACCGCCAGCAGCTCTATGTCAGGAGTACAGATAGTCTCTTTCACAGTCACATGCCCAGGGTTACACCATTTAATGTTAACATAGAGGATAAGCCCACCTGCGGACTTCTGAGTCCGGCTCTCCATGTAGCCAGGTCTCCGTGAAGCATAGAGCGCTGCTTTCCCAATATTCGCGCTGATCATTCAACAGGGTTGTAAGTTCGTCAATCTTCTTGTCATTTAATGATCTTACATTCCCCATTATGATCGACGGAAGGCATGGTTTAAAACTCCGCTTCCTCTTCCTGTTTCTCTCCTGTCTTTCTCTTGTTTTAACGCCGGCTCTGCAGCCTCTTCGGTTGGGGCGCATCCCAGGCGGTAGGCTATTTCTCTTCGGTGCGAAACGCGAAGCGAAGCTCCTAACCACACCTCTGTAATCCTCCTCATCGTCCTCGCTGATGCAGCCCACGATGGTGGAGTCATCCGAGAACTTCTGGAGGTGACATGTTCCAGAGTTGTGGCTAAAGTCAGTGGTATAGAGGGTGAACAGGAAAGGTGACAGTACAGTTCCTCGGGGGGCGCCGGTGTTGCTCGTCACCACCTCCGACAGGCTGCCCTGCAGCCGGACGTATTGAGGCCTACCTGTAAGGTAGTCTGTGATCCAGGCCACCAGGTCTTGGTCTACCTGCATGGCTGAGAGCTTATCTGCAAGCCGAAGGGGCCGGATGGTGTTAAAAGCACTGGAGAAGTCAAAAAACATGACTCTCACTGTGCAGCCCGGCTTCTCCAGGTGTGAATAAGCCCTGTGCAGCAGGTAGATGATGTCATCGTACACGTCGATTTTGGCCTGGTACGCGAACTGCAGGGGGTCCAGGGACTCACTCACCATGGGTCTAAGGTTCTGCAGAACCAGTCTCTCAAATACCTTCATGACATGTGACGTCAGTGCCACTGGCCTGTAGTCATTGAGGGCACCGGGACGTCCTTTCTTGGGCACCGGAACAATGCAGGAGGTCTCCCATAGCTGGGGTACCCTCTTCAGCCTCAGAGAGAGGTTAAAGAGGTGCTGGAAGACTCCAGCCAGCTGTCCGGCGCACGCTTTGAGCACCCTGGGGTTGATGTTATCCGGGCCCATGGCTTTCCGGGAGTTGAGCTTTGATAGCTCCCTTCTCACCTGGCTCCTTGATATGAGTGGCCTGGTGGAGGGGGGAGGTGGAGGTGGGGGGGCGAGCTGGGGGGCATTGTCCTGGGTGTGTATTTGGGCCGCTGACTGGTACACTCTCCCGGCAGGGGGTGGGGGTGGCTGGGGGGCATTGTCCTGGGTGTGTATTTGGGCCGCTGACTGGGACACTCTCCCGGCAGGGGGTGGGGGGTTGGCATTGTCCTGGATGTGTATTTGGGCAACTGACTGGGACACTCTCCCGGCAGGTGGAGTGTGGGTGGGGGGAGGCACATCAAATCTGTTGAAGAACAGGTTCAGCTCGTTTGCACGATCCTGCCCCCCTCCCTCGTCCAGACCTGCCTGTTTCTGTCCCGTGATTCTCTTGAGTCCATCCCACACTTCCCTGGTGCTGTTGTCTTCAAGTTTGCCCTCTATTTTCTCCTTGTATCCCTTCTCGGCTCTCCTCAATTCTCCCTTCAGCTCCTTCTGAACTGACTTTACCCCCTCCCTGTCCTTAGCCATGAAGGCCCTCTTCTTCCTGTTTAGTAGGGCTTTGATGTTTTTATTTATCCATGGTTTGTTGTTGGGGAAACAGCGCACCTTTTTTGTGGGTACGATGCTCTCCTCACAAGTCCTAATGTAGAGTGTAATGCAGTCCGCTAGGCCCTCTACGTCCTCCCGAAATCCTCTGTGAACAGGTCCCAGTTTGTGATCTGGAGGCAGTCCTGCAGCCTCTCCTCAACCTCTCCCGACCACAGTTGTACAGTCCTGGTGGTGACAGGCTGGCGCCTGACAACGGGCTTGTATGTGGGAACAAGGCGTATCAGGTTGTGGTCAGAGGTGCCCAGGGGAGGGAGGGCTGAGGAGCTGTATGCCTCCTTCACGTTGGCATACATCATGTCCAGGATCTTATTCTCCCTAGTGCTGCACTTCACATATTGAGTGAAGCCTGTCAGGGTCTTGGGGAGTTTGGCGTGATTGAAATCGCCATTGATTGTCAGAAAGGCTCCGGGCGGTCTGTCTGCAGTCGCGCAACAGTGGAGTGGATGACGTCACACGCTCTCGCTGCATTTGCCGACGGTGGAATGTACACAACAACAACAATGGCGTGTGAGAACTCTCTAGGCAGATAATATGGTCTGAGCCCCACCGCCAGCAGCTCTATGTCAGGAGTACAGATAGTCTCTTTCACAGTCACATGCCCAGGGTTACACCATTTAATGTTAACATAGAGGATAAGCCCACCTGCGGACTTCTGAGTCCGGCTCTCCATGTAGCCAGGTCTCCGTGAAGCATAGAGCGCTGCTTTCCCAATATTCGCGCTGATCATTCAACAGGGTTGTAAGTTCGTCAATCTTCTTGTCATTTAATGATCTTACATTCCCCATTATGATCGACGGAAGGCATGGTTTAAAACTCCGCTTCCTCTTCCTGTTTCTCTCCTGTCTTTCTCTTGTTTTAACGCCGGCTCTGCAGCCTCTTCGGTTGGGGCGCATCCCAGGCGGTAGGCTATTTCTCTTCGGTGCGAAACGCGAAGCGAAGCTCCTAACCACACCTCTGTAATCCTCCTCATCGTCCTCGCTGATGCAGCCCACGATGGTGGAGTCATCCGAGAACTTCTGGAGGTGACATGTTCCAGAGTTGTGGCTAAAGTCAGTGGTATAGAGGGTGAACAGGAAAGGTGACAGTACAGTTCCTCGGGGGGCGCCGGTGTTGCTCGTCACCACCTCCGACAGGCTGCCCTGCAGCCGGATGTATTGAGGCCTACCTGTAAGGTAGTCTGTGATCCAGGCCACCAGGTCTTGGTCTACCTGCATGGCTGAGAGCTTATCTGCAAGCCGAAGGGGCCGGATGGTGTTAAAAGCACTGGAGAAGTCAAAAAACATGACTCTCACTGTGCAGCCCGGCTTCTCCAGGTGTGAATAAGCCCTGTGCAGCAGGTAGATGATGTCATCGTACACGTCGATTTTGGCCTGGTACGCGAACTGCAGGGGGTCCAGGGACTCACTCACCATGGGTCTAAGGTTCTGCAGAACCAGTCTCTCAAATACCTTCATGACATGTGACGTCAGTGCCACTGGCCTGTAGTCATTGAGGGCACCGGGACGTCCTTTCTTGGGCACCGGAACAATGCAGGAGGTCTCCCATAGCTGGGGTACCCTCTTCAGCCTCAGAGAGGTTAAAGAGGTGCTGGAAGACTCCAGCCAGCTGTCCGGCGCACGCTTTGAGCACCCTGGGGTTGATGTTATCCGGGCCCATGGCTTTCCGGGAGTTGAGCTTTGATAGCTCCCTTCTCACCTGGCTCCTTGATATGAGTGGCCTGGTGGAGGGGGGAGGTGGAGGTGGGGGCGAGCTGGGGGCATTGTCCTGGGTGTGTATTTGGGCCGCTGACTGGTACACTCTCCCGGCAGGGGTGGGGTGGCTGGGGGCATTGTCCTGGGTGTGTATTTGGGCCGCTGACTGGGACACTCTCCCGGCAGGGGTGGGGGGTTGGCATTGTCCTGGATGTGTATTTGGGCAACTGACTGGGACACTCTCCCGGCAGGTGGAGTGTGGGTGGGGGAGGCACATCAAATCTGTTGAAGAACAGGTTCAGCTCGTTTGCACGATCCTGCCCCCCTCCCTCGTCCAGACCTGCCTGTTTCTGTCCCGTGATTCTCTTGAGTCCATCCCACACTTCCCTGGTGCTGTTGTCTTCAAGTTTGCCCTCTATTTTCTCCTTGTATCCCTTCTCGGCTCTCCTCAATTCTCCCTTCAGCTCCTTCTGAACTGACTTTACCCCCTCCCTGTCCTTAGCCATGAAGGCCCTCTTCTTCCTGTTTAGTAGGGCTTTGATGTTTTTATTTATCCATGGTTTGTTGTTGGGGAAACAGCGCACCTTTTTGTGGGTACGATGCTCTCCTCACAAGTCCTAATGTAGAGTGTAATGCAGTCCGCTAGGCCCTCACGTCCTCCCCGAAATCCTCTGTGAACAGGTCCCAGTTTGTGATCTGGAGGCAGTCCTGCAGCCTCTCCTCAACCTCTCCCGACCACAGTTGTACAGTCCTGGTGGTGACAGGCTGGCGCCTGACAACGGGCTTGTATGTGGGAACAAGGCGTATCAGGTTGTGGTCAGAGGTGCCCAGGGGAGGGAGGGCTGAGGAGCTGTATGCCTCCTTCACGTTGGCATACATCATGTCCAGGATCTTATTCTCCCTAGTGCTGCACTTCACATATTGAGTGAAGCCTGTCAGGGTCTTGGGGAGTTTGGCGTGATTGAAATCGCCATTGATTGTCAGAAAGGCTCCGGGCGGTCTGTCTGCAGTCGCGCAACAGTGGAGTGGATGACGTCACACGCTCTCGCTGCATTTGCCGACGGTGGAATGTACACAACAACAACAATGGCGTGTGAGAACTCTCTAGGCAGATAATATGGTCTGAGCCCCACCGCCAGCAGCTCTATGTCAGGAGTACAGATAGTCTCTTTCACAGTCACATGCCCAGGGTTACACCATTTAATGTTAACATAGAGGATAAGCCCACCTGCGGACTTCTGAGTCCGGCTCTCCATGTAGCCAGGTCTCCGTGAAGCATAGAGCGCTGCTTTCCCAATATTCGCGCTGATCATTCAACAGGGTTGTAAGTTCGTCAATCTTCTTGTCATTTAATGATCTTACATTCCCCATTATGATCGACGGAAGGCATGGTTTAAAACTCCGCTTCCTCTTCCTGTTTCTCTCCTGTCTTTCTCTTGTTTTAACGCCGGCTCTGCAGCCTCTTCGGTTGGGGCGCATCCCAGGCGGTAGGCTATTTCTCTTCGGTGCGAAACGAAGCGAAAGCTCCTAACCACACCTCTGTAATCCTCCTCATCGTCCTCGCTGATGCAGCCCACGATGGTGGAGTCATCCGAGAACTTCTGGAGG
The DNA here is from genome assembly GCA_029706075.1 of Aldrovandia affinis. Lineage (NCBI taxonomy): Eukaryota > Metazoa > Chordata > Actinopteri > Notacanthiformes > Halosauridae > Aldrovandia > Aldrovandia affinis. The sequence goes on from JAINUG010000010.1 coordinate 3,843,094, forward strand.
TGACATGTTCCAGAGTTGTGGCTAAAGTCAGTGGTATAGAGGGTGAACAGGAAAGGTGACAGTACAGTTCCTCGGGGGGCGCCGGTGTTGCTCGTCACCACCTCCGACAGGCTGCCCTGCAGCCGGATGTATTGAGGCCTACCTGTAAGGTAGTCTGTGATCCAGGCCACCAGGTCTTGGTCTACCTGCATGGCTGAGAGCTTATCTGCAAGCCGAAGGGGCCGGATGGTGTTAAAAGCACTGGAGAAGTCAAAAACATGACTCTCACTGTGCAGCCCGGCTTCTCCAGGTGTGAATAAGCCCTGTGCAGCAGGTAGATGATGTCATCGTACACGTCGATTTTGGCCTGGTACGCGAACTGCAGGGGGTCCAGGGACTCACTCACCATGGGTCTAAGGTTCTGCAGAACCAGTCTCTCAAATACCTTCATGACATGTGACGTCAGTGCCACTGGCCTGTAGTCATTGAGGGCACCGGGACGTCCTTTCTTGGGCACCGGAACAATGCAGGAGGTCTCCCATAGCTGGGGTACCCTCTTCAGCCTCAGAGAGAGGTTAAAGAGGTGCTGGAAGACTCCAGCCAGCTGTCCGCGCACGCTTTGAGCACCCTGGGGTTGATGTTATCCGGGCCCATGGCTTTCCGGGAGTTGAGCTTTGATAGCTCCTTCTCACCTGGCTCCTTGATATGAGTGGCCTGGTGGAGGGGGGAGGTGGAGGTGGGGGGGCGAGCTGGGGGGCATTGTCCTGGGTGTGTATTTGGGCCGCTGACTGGTACACTCTCCCGGCAGGGGGGGGGGGGTGGCTGGGGGCATTGTCCTGGGTGTGTATTTGGGCCGCTGACTGGGACACTCTCCCGGCAGGGGGTTGGGGGGTTGGCATTGTCCTGGATGTGTATTTGGGCAACTGACTGGGACACTCTCCCGGCAGGTGGAGTGTGGGTGGGGAGGCACATCAAATCTGTTGAAGAACAGGTTCAGCTCGTTTGCACGATCCTGCCCCCCTCCCTCGTCCAGACCTGCCTGTTTCTGTCCCGTGATTCTCTTGAGTCCATCCCACACTTCCCTGGTGCTGTTGTCTTCAAGTTTGCCCTCTATTTTCTCCTTGTATCCCTTCTCGGCTCTCCTCAATTCTCCCTTCAGCTCCTTCTGAACTGACTTTACCCCCTCCCTGTCCTTAGCCATGAAGGCCCTCTTCTTCCTGTTTAGTAGGGCTTTGATGTTTTTATTTATCCATGGTTTGTTGTTGGGGAAACAGCGCACCTTTTTTTTGTGGGTACGATGCTCTCCTCACAAGTCCTAATGTAGAGTGTAATGCAGTCCGCTAGGCCCTCTCGTCCTCCCCCGAAATCCTCTGTGAACAGGTCCCAGTTTGTGATCTGGAGGCAGTCCTGCAGCCTCTCCTCAACCTCTCCCGACCACAGTTGTACAGTCCTGGTGGTGACAGGCTGGCGCCTGACAACGGGCTTGTATGTGGGAACAAGGCGTATCAGGTTGTGGTCAGAGGTGCCCAGGGGAGGAGGGCTGAGGAGCTGTATGCCTCCTTCACGTTGGCATACATCATGTCCAGGATCTTATTCTCCCTAGTGCTGCACTTCACATATTGAGTGAAGCCTGTCAGGGTCTTGGGAGTTTGGCGTGATTGAAATCGCCATTGATTGTCAGAAAGGCTCCGGGGCGGTCTGTCTGCAGTCGCGCAACAGTGGAGTGGATGACGTCACACGCTCTCGCTGCATTTGCCGACGGTGGAATGTACACAACAACAACAATGGCGTGTGAGAACTCTCTAGGCAGATAATATGGTCTGAGCCCCACCGCCAGCAGCTCTATGTCAGGAGTACAGATAGTCTCTTTCACAGTCACATGCCCAGGGTTACACCATTTAATGTTAACATAGAGGATAAGCCCACCTGCGGACTTCTGAGTCCGGCTCTCCATGTAGCCAGGTCTCCGTGAAGCATAGAGCGCTGCTTTCCCAATATTCGCGCTGATCATTCAACAGGGTTGTAAGTTCGTCAATCTTCTTGTCATTTAATGATCTTACATTCCCCATTATGATCGACGGAAGGCATGGTTTAAAACTCCGCTTCCTCTTCCTGTTTCTCTCCTGTCTTTCTCTTGTTTTAACGCCGGCTCTGCAGCCTCTTCGGTTGGGGCGCATCCCAGGCGGTAGGCTATTTCTCTTCGGTGCGAAACGCGAAGCGAAGCCCAAGAGTGTCCATCGTTCACCAATTGCCAGTAGTGTTTCCTTTGCGTAGCCTCGACCCATGATTCGACTAAGAAAAACACTACCTAACTAACCTAACTAAGAGCTACCTAAGACTCAAACAAGCATAATAATATACTACGAAAGGAATTAGAAAAAAAAAAGGAAAAAAAAGTAGGAAAGTAGCGGAGATAAGACAAAAAAAGACGGGAGCTGGTGTGACGTGCGGCTGCTCTCCCGGGCTGCGCAGATTGTCAAGAATTGAGAGATTGTGAGATATCATCCTAGTCTGAGTATAATTCATATTATTCATTCATTCATTCATATGCAATCATATAGTGCAGTGTTGTAAAAGGATCATTTTTGTTGCCATGTACATTAGTTTCCCTCTGTACAGGTACTCACAGGAAGCGCGAAACGTGAACGCTGATCCATTCCTTTCCTAAGAAAAACAATTTTTTGAAAATATTAGATTTTTTTGTGCTTTTCACAATTAATTTAGCAAGTGCTTTACATGTGCTTCACCTCTTCCAGCTGAGCCTCCAGCTCCCGCCTTCCCTCGCTCTCCTGCTCCACTTGGCTCCGGAGTTGCTCCGCCTCGGACGCATGGTTCTCCGCTTCTCTCCTTAGCTCCGCCCCCTTCTGGGCGAGCCTGGTCTGTACATCCCCCAAGGCCCTGGCATATTCCTCTTTAGCCTGTTCCTGGGCTTTCTGAATGTTCAGACCCTGCAGATGCTCGTCCTCCAACATCCTGGTTAGGTTTCTCACCTTCTCTTCGAGCCTCCATGTCTGGATCCATCGTCCAGTCCCCTTCCATCATGGAGTATCGCTTTCAAAAATCACGAACAAAAAAACCCGAAACCTGCTCACAGTTGCACTACCTCCTCTTGCCTATATGTGATGCCCTCTGCCCGCATTCTCCACCATATGTGGTGTCCCCAGGGGTTGGGCCACACTCACGGATCTTGCAGAGGGCGTAGGCAAGTTAAAGAATACAGAGGAGGCAGTATTCAAAACAAAATGAGAATTTATTAAACTAATAATCTTATTGACAAACACTACACAAAACAAAGGGCGGGGTATTCGGGGGAATACAAACACAAAGTCCGCAATCTTTATCTCTTTGTCAGTCCAAAATCCAGTTCCGTTATCCAGGTCAATTCCGTTATCCAGTCCGTAGTCAATCCAAAGAGGAGTCCTCAAAACAATCCAATTTCATACACGAAAAATTCTCCAAAAACACTTTTCCACTCTCTCGCTAAATCCCGGCTAGTCAAACGACGTCACGGTTTCTCACTCTCCTTCAACACACTCGCCACCTCCTTTCCAAACACGTTCCTACTCCTTTCAATGGGTAATGTGAGTCAGTCCTTTAAATAGGCCTCGAAATAGCCTTCAGCTGGCCGTTAGTCCCCATTGCTTGACTTTGTTCAGGTGTTACTGTGGCCTGCTGGGAAATGTAGTGTTTTCGGGCTTCCGTGTGTTGTAGGCCAGGCAGCCATTTCCTTGTGCAGCACCTTGCCCTTGTGTATTGCCACAATACAAACAAACTCTGGCTTACACACAATCGGCACAGTGAATGATGCTCAACGTTCTGACAATGAATGAAAGCAAGCACGGAACTTAAATACAAGCGGGGAAGGGAAACACAATAGGAATCAGGTGTGACTGGGAGGAGACCCGTTTTTTTTTTTTGGTTGCCAATTATACCCTCTATTTATTTCAATTCCCCACCCACATGAGTCTGCCGCCCGTCCTCCGGGAGTGTGACACACATTCCTGGCCGATTGTTCCCGCCTCTTCCGAGATGGAAATTTTGCCACGGACGCCTTTTACCTTCTCTTCGACAGACTCGTGCCGGCTCACCCTTCCCCGGAGGCGGACAGCCAAATGCCGCCTCCGATCGGGGCTGATGACCAGGGCCGGTCTGGTAGAGTGTGGCGCATTGGACTGCTGTGCCATCTGCCGCCGTTAAGCGGAATTTTTTAGGCACTTCCTGCTGAGCTACTGTAGACAACAGGTTTCGAACCGCGTCCCTGACAGGCAGCGCACACCACGCCAAAGTGTGGCGCATTGGACTGCTGTGCCATCTGCCGCCGTTAAGCGGAATGTTTTAGTCACTTTCTGAGCTACTGTAGACAACAGTTTTCTTCTTGGTTTTGGTTTGTTTTTACCCTTTCAGAGACCTTTTCTTCTCTTTTAAATTCTTTTTCTTGTCCTTTTCAGCCCTTTTCTTCTCTTTTTCAGCCTTTTTATTTTCTCTGTCATTGTGTGGCTTCTCCAGCTCCAGCTTTTCTCATGTGTCGTGTGTCTTCCTTTTCATTCTAGGTTTAGTTGCTGTGGCTTTAGGTAAGGGAAGTATGTCTCCTGGGGACACATACCCCAAATGGGCAGAAGAACCAGTAGCATCACTTAAGGACGAGTGTTGAGGATTCCTGATTCTGTTTAAAACCCCTTCTGCTCCATCCCAGTGCATATGCATATAATTGTATTAATTAAATCGCCTATAACTTTTCAAGTATGAGGGGCACATACTGTACATGAACTTGGTATCAAATGAAAGGGGGGAATTGAGAGATTGTGAGATATCATCATCCTCGAGTTTTATTCATATTATTCATTCATTCATATGCAATCATATAGTGCAGTGTTGTAAAAGGATCATTTTTGTTTCCATGTACATTAGTTTCCCTCTGTACAGGTACTCGCAGGAAGCGCGAAACGTGAACGCTGATCCATTGCTTTCCTAAGAAAAAATATTTTTTGAAAATATTTGATTTTTTTGTGCTTTTCACAATTAATTTAGCAAGTGCTTTACATGAGTCAAGTTACACAACACATGCACACTAACAGGAATAGCAAAACATGAACACTTACCCATTGATTCACAAAGAAAAACAAACATTTTTAGAGAATATTTTATTTTTGTAGTGCCTTTCACAATTATTGTCACAAGCATTTTAACAGTCAAGTTGCACAACAGACACACACACAGGGAGGACCCATGAAATCCTGTGTTTGGTAGGTAGTTGCTGCTGATGGTTCCTCTTCAACTGTTGTGAAAAACATCAGGCCCCGTAAAGCAGACCACAAACAGTTACAGGTGCTGACATCAAGAGTCCGCTCGGGGAGTGTGACACCATTATACCCAGTTTACCGTTGTACCCAGTTTACCGTTATACCCAGTCAGTGGTGTACATGGGTCCTTATGGCTCTGCATTCTTCTCTGCCCTCTTCTTCGCGTGCCACTTCCTAAAACAATTTCTTTTTGTTGCACAGAGGAAAATTTGGCACACGCTGCAATATGATGAGGTCTTCATCTGCCTCCCCTCATCCTTGCACTGTTGACACCTTCGTCGTCCATCAATTGGGTGTCCTGGCATGTCTTCTTCATTGATGAAACAGACCATGCATGGTTCACCCTCTGGTGCAGGAGGAAGTTCTGCTGTTCCCCATCTCTGCCTGCCAACATCAGCCAGCTCTCCAATCAGACACTCTCTAAATTTCTTCTGTACCATGGGCGTCTGGTTCTTCAGCAGTGCCATCTTCTTGTGGAGAAGAAAGGCGTTGACACAGGCGATGTCCAGAAAATGATACAAAAAAGGTCCTGTACCATCTCATCGTCTTGTGAAGGACGTTGTAGTACCCAATCAGTGAGTCGGAGAGGTCCACACCCCCCATGGACGTGTTGTACTCCACCACCGCTGCTGGGACTGGTACGTCTATCTTGGTCCATGCTCCGTCCTCTTTCACCCTTCGGCTGACTGTCTCTCTGTTGTAGGCCTTGTGGATGGTTGTGCACATTACAACCTCTCTGGAGTCCATCCACTTTACAAAAAGAAGGTCCTTGTCCCTGATCCAACGGATTGACCCTCTCTTGGACTTCTTAGTTAGGTCGTTAACCTTGGTCTTCGGAAATCCAATTCTGTTGCTTCAAATTGTCCCAACAGCTCCACACTTCTTCTCAAAGAGGTCCCTGAAGAGTAATGGGCTGGTGTAGTAGTTGTCCACAAAAACAGTGTACCCAGATCCGACGATTGGAAACTCCCATCAGCTGCATCGCCGCGTTGTAGCTGAGACCTTTTCCCGAGTTGCTCGTATCCTTGCCTTCGTACACAAAAGCATTCCATGTGTACCCACAGTCCGAGTCTGCCAAGACAAACAGCTTGTAGCCCCACCTGGTTGGCTTGTTCTTCATATACTTCTTCAGTCCAGACCTGGCCTTCGAGCAACCATCCTCTCATCAATGGAAACATTCTTCTGCAGATGGAAAAATGACTTGCAAGCTGTTTGAATGTCAGTCAACAGAGGCTTGATCTTGAAAAGACGATCATGTCCTGGTCTTCCTTTCTTCCGGTCATTCTCTTCGTCACCATTGGGGTCACTGAGGTGTAGATTCCAGGTGATCCTTTGAAACCGTCTTCCACTGATAGTTTCTGCTGGGAATGGGATCCGATACAACCTCTTCTTGCTCCAGTAGTCTGACATCCTCTTCAGTGGCATCACACCGGTGAACAGCACCATGGCAAGGAAGGCGAACATCTCACTCAGGTCCAGCGGCTTCCATTCGTATGTCTTCCCTGAATTATATTGCCTCTCAGCATTCTTGTTTGTGTTGCTGATAACTGTGTTCAGTGTAGACACACTGAAGAACAGGTGAAACAGGTCCAGAGGACCTGGATCCCAGGTTCACGCTTCGGAGCAAACCTGTGCTGTGCTGGTTGCGCATCTTCTTCGGTTACATCTCTCCAGCAATCTCCAACATCCCTAGCAGGTGGCCCTTCTACAGATGGCTCTCTTGGCGGTGGATGAAGTTCCCAATCTTCATCCACAGAGTCCTCTTTGGGGGGTGTGAGACGGGTCCGCTTTGCTGCAGGGGGTTCCCTACCTTCATCTTCATCCACGCTGTGTGCACAAAGTAAAAGTAAACCAGGCCAACATTTAGTCTAAAATTAATTGTCTCAATTTTTTCATCAAAGACTTGATTGGCATGTCCTGTTCTCTTATACCCTGTTCTTGTTACTTCTCCTATTTTTTTCTTCTCCATGTATCGCTTGGTGGGCAAAGAGGGCCGTATCTGTTTCTGGATTTCATGCCAACTTCTGTTCTTAATTATTTAATTCGCCACAATCATTTACATGATCTGACATTTTAGCTAAGTTTTCTGTTAAGCTCATGAATGACAGATGAAGACTTGTTCTTGTGTCCCTGTATGAAATGTTTACTGTAATCTAATCTGAGAGTGAACCAACATTAATGCTTACAGCTAATTAGTAAATTGAGTCAGGTTAATTGGTAGGAACAAAAGCCTGCATACACGCCGGCCCTCCAGGACCGGAATTGCCCACCCCTGCTTTAAAGTCATCCTGCAGATCTTCATGTCCCTTGCCACCTGACGTATGGACTTCCCATTCTGTACCTCTCCCACTGCTCTGTCCAAATCCACAAGAGGAGTTGAAGCCCTGTCTGTCTTCCGTTTATAAATGCGAACCGTGGTATTTGGTCTATAATTCAAAATGTCACATCATTTCAGTGATAAAAAAGTCTGTATTTTCAGTCTGTAGAGGTGTAGAAGAACAGCCATGCTTGTAATCCCCAGCCTCGGGTAGCAGCGGCGACGGCCTGGTCTTCCACAGTACCTCGGTTCTTCTTCCACTCGAGCTTGAGGCTTTACAATGGATCCGCTTACCTTCACCTGGTATGTCAATCAATCAATCAATCAATCTTTATTTTTGTATAGCGCCATTTACAAACAGGTTGTCACACAGCGCTTCACAATTGGCATTTTCCAGAGGGAATCAAAAAACCAGAAAACCATTGGAGCCAATGTGGGAGACTGGAAAATTATTCCCTGACCCCTTAAAGGTGGTCGAGATGAACTCCTGGAAAATTGTGGGATACAGAGAAAAACAACACAAATAGTCCTTGAGGCTCATGTGGCTTAACAGACCACCGGAAGGGCATTCTAAGTGTAGGAGTGGGGTGGACCTCATCCCTCCAGATACCAGGGCAGGGCGGGGGATGGAACCAGCAGCTAGGGTCTGGGCCAGCGGCATCCGGCTAACACATGGCAGGGGTGGGGGGGTTGACTCTGGGGCAGGTGAGCTCCGGGCAGGTGCCACGAAGTCGGGAGAAAAGAGGAAAGGTGCAATTATGACTATGATAAATATCACACTGGATCAGGGGGAAGAGTAGTGATAACACTTTTGCACCGGCAGAAGTCATCTAGGGCAGCATAACTAATTAGGTGAGTGGCACAGGGAGCACGCAGCCATGAGGGCACTCAGAGACCATCCCACCACATCATCAGCAGTCCTGATAGGGGCGGATCATCACTTATGATTGGTGACAGTAAGGATAGCTCATTGCACCAGAAGGCTCTATTGGATTTAAACCAGGAGAGTGCCTGTCCACGCAGTCCAACTAGGTTTTCAAGTCTGCTCAGAAGAGTTTGGTGGTCTATTGTGTCAAACGCAGCACTTAAGTCCAAAAGCACAAGAATAGAGACGCATCCACAGTCAGCTGATATCAGTAAGTCATTGACAACTTTAATAAGAGCAGTCTCAGTGCTATAGTGTTGCCTAAATCCTGGCTGAAAAGTTTCATAGATGTCATTTGATGTCAGGAACGAAGTCAGTCTCTGAGCTACAGCTTTCTCTAGAATTTTTGAGAGAAAAGAAAGATTAGAAATTGGCCTGTAGTTACTGAGATTTTGTGGGTCAAGGTTTGGTTTCTTTAAAAGTGGCTTAATTACTGCCACTTTTTGAGAATTTGGCATATAGCCTGATGAAAGAGACAGATTAATAATGTCTAGCATGGATTGCCCCATAACAGGAAGAAGTTCTTTAACAAGTTTTGTTGGGATTGGGTCTAATTGACAAGTAGATGGTTTGGAGGACATAACCAATTTAGAAAATTCAGTCCACTCCAGAGCGCTAAAAACTCAAGAGTAGCCATAGGACCCCTGTCCTGGTAAGCCTGTGCTTTCTGATCAGTGTCCGCTACAGCAGAAGGTGCCATTTTAGTAATTTCATCTCTAATTTTCTCAATCTTCTCAGAGAAAAAGTTCATGAAATCATTACTATTATAGGCTGCCGGAGGCTTAGCATTGGTTTCAGTCTGGTTCTTTGTCAGTTTGGCCACTGTATCAAAAGAAATTTTGGATTATTCTTATTATGCTCAATCAGATCAGACAAATAGGTTGACCTTGCGGAGGAGAGAGCATATTTGTACTGTACCAGACTGTCTTTCCAGGCAGAATAAAATACTTCTAATTTAGTGGATCGCCACTTACGTTCCAACTTGCGAGAAGCTTGTTTAAGAGCAAGTGTGTGGTCAGTATACCATGGTGCAAGCTTCTTTTGGCTAGTTTTTTTTCTTTTTGAGAGGCGCAACAGCATCAAGAGTGTTGCGCAGGGTGTAATTTAGATTGTCCGTCAGCTGATCAATAGATTGTAGACTAGTGGGATCCTGATTAACAGTAAATTATTCTTGGAACAGGCTGACAAAGTTAGGTATGGTAGAGGAATTTAGGGAGCGACTAAAGTAGAACACTGGTTTTGATCTAATAGCAGTGGTAGCATGAATTTCAAACGTAATAAGGAAATGGTCAGAGAGCACAGGATTATGAGGAGAGACAACTAGATTGCTAATGCTAATACCATAGGATAAAGCTAAGTCCAGTGTATGTTGATGACAATGAGTCGGCCCAGACACATTTTGGACAAAACCAACGGAGTCAAGAATAGAAGCAAAAGCCTTCACTAGAGAATAATTTCCATTATCAACATGAATATTAAAGTCGCCTATAATCACAACTTTATCTGCCATAACTGCTAGGTTTGATAGAAAGTCAGAAAACTCTGAGAGGAAAACAGCATAGGGTCCAGGGGTCTGTAGATAGTAGCTAGTATAAAAGATGAAGTAAATACAGATCTATTATCTACATTAGTCTGTATGGAGCCCAGGGAAAGCACTTCAAATGAAGAGAATGTGTTTAAAGATTTCTTAGTAAGGCGTAGTCTAGTGTCAAAAATAACAGCCACGCCGCCACCTCTGCCTGACTGTCGAGGGTTGTGACAACCAGAGTATACAACTGGGGTAGATGCATTTAATGCTATGTACTCATCAGGTCTAAGCCAAGTCTCCGTCAAACTTAAAATGTCAAGTTTATAATCAGTGATCAGTTCGTATGTACCTGTTTATTTAAAAATAAAACTTCAATGTGCATTTAAAACTGCTAAAACCTTTAAAACAAGAAAATAAAACAAGAAATAAAACGGTAGGATAAAATACTCCAGAAATTACTCTCAGGTAGTTAAAAACGCATCTCGCTCAAACAGGCTCAAACATGTAAGAATGCAAAGTACAATTACAGTAAAATCATACTTTAATAATAATCATAAGTGGGGGCGAGTTGTGCCACTGGCCTCATATTGTAGCTTCCTAAAGCACGAACACGTGTGAGATTTTTTCAAACTTGTCTGTAATTGTTCAGACACAAGAATCATGAAACCTTGAATATAAAAAATTCACTTTGAACGGCAAAAAACTTGAACTTTAACTTAAATGTGCTTACCACTTTTTCCATGTCCCTTTCTTTTTTCCACTTTTAAATATTTCCTTCCCAGAAAACACCTGGATCACAATTATTCACACCCCAAACTATTCTTTTACATTGAATCCAACAAAAACAAATCTTCATAAATATACAACTTATTTGAAGTTCATTGGAAGGTTATGGAACTATAGTGGCCTACAATGGTTTACTATTTCCCTAGGGTATAAAAGGAGGGAACACACATTTTAAATATTGTGGTCAGCCATCATTATGATGAAAGGCAAAGAACTCCCTGAAAGCATCAGATAAAAGGTTATTGACCTGTACAGATCAGGCGATGGCTACAAAAAAATCACTAAAAAGTTAAAAGTGTGGTCACATGACCAAATTCTTCTATGGTTTTCTAGAAACAAGGGGTGGCACAACTTCACAAATCACCCCGCTCTCCCAGCTCATTCAAGGACATGTCTGGAAATAGCAATGTTGACAATGTTGCAGAGCTACATACGTATACATAACAATAGCAAGCTAGATAACCTAGCATCACACTTACCATGTTGCTCCGTCCTGTGCATCGAGTTAGCGGGTCACGGCTCCTGGATGCTTTCTTTTAAGGTGTTCATGCATGGCCGTCGTGCTGCTGTGATATGCCATTTCAGCGTGCAAAGCACCATATTATTGGGTTTTTGCTTAAAGAATTGTGACTTCAAACGTAAATTACACGCCCTCCCCCCAACACATCCATAACAAAATTTAAATCACACCTCAAAATTTGCCTGTTCAAAATGGCCTATTCACTGTAATGTACCCAGAAAACGGGCAACTTTTGATCATGTGCCTGTGCCCACTGCCAAACAGACTCTGGATGTTGGCAAACTGGCTTCTGTTGGTCGCAAGAAATGTGTAATCTGCAAGATGTCGGGGAAACAACAGTGCACTCCATGGGAGTGCAAGGTTTGTGATGTTCCCTTACGACTAAAGTTGACCAGAAACTGTTTTGAGAAGTGGCACCAAAGACTGAAAGAACAGATTGTCTCACCATGTTTTAATTTTGAATTTTTGTCCTCCTGAGTCCCGGCAATTCGTTTTTGTGCACTGTAGTGCACATTGTGTTTTTGCTAAGTCCTCCCATACTATAGATGTCACTCTATTGAGTCCTGATGTTCCTTAGAGAGGACAACTGTAGCTTTAAGATGACATCACATGTGGGGGGGTGTTGCCTTGCCAACTTTGTACGTATGTTATCATATCATTATTTCAATTTTTTTAGTAGACAGCTCTATGACAGAGGCACAATCGGCATTAATGAAGTCCTGTTGTACACTACAGTATACATGTTGTAAAATGTTCATAAAGTTACGTTAAAAAAAAAAACTTTGCAATGTGTTTTTTACCACCCCAACACTTAATTTATTTTTAAAAAATCAAAATTAAAACACTTTTTTTTCCCTGGGTCTCAGGAGGTAGTTTGTGTGATGTTTTCAATAAATCTTCCAAAATGAAAAAAAATGTTTTTTTCTGTCTTCTGCATGGTTCACTGACTATTACTTACTCTGGTGGCTTTTGTCTTTGTCTGATGGCCTTTGAGAGAGAGATGGCCCATCTGACAGATCTTAAGAGGTGTGGACAACCCTCAGGTGTGGATCATGACTGTTCAGGAAATTAGCATATAGCCCTGAAATAAATTTGACCAGTTCTGATAAAACTAGGTCTCAGATGTGCTAAACTATTTTGACATCCTTACATAACCAAGACTTTGATGAACAAAATCATATTGGCGAAACAATTAGTCACTATAGTTTAGTGTGTGCTTTCACAACTTTTGTGATGGCAGAAAAATTTACTCTTTATAACTTGTGTGTTTGTATATCTATTTACAAGCTGCATATGATACTGACCAAACTATTGATGGCATATAAATGTAGCTGTGATTGTCCTTCAAATAAAAATATCAAACACTTTGGTGTAAGTGTGTGTTAAGTTGATGAAATTGAGATAAATATCAGACAACACCAAAATCACAAAGCTTCTCTGAACTAAGCACGGACCTCAGGGGGTTAACACTCTCCCTGAACAGTCGGACCCAGCCCTTCGTGGTGCCCTCCAAGTCGACCAGCGACGGCCTATAGCAGTGAGCACAGGTGAGTGGCCCCGCTCACTAGCCTTTCCTTTTTATCATCATCGGGATCTGCTCAGAAACGAGCATTTCATCTTCTGCCATTGGGGTGCTGGGGCAGGACTGTCATCTGTGGTCTATGTGATCGCTCCTCTCCTCGGTACGGTCTGTGTGACCCAGTGTGGGGGGTATTCATCTTCGGAACGCAGCTACTGGACCTGTGTGTGGAGCACACCAGCCTTTCTGTAGTCAGACGTCTTCCTTAGAGCCTCCGGCTCATATTCTAATCACTGCTGGCTCTCAATAAAGATCATTTGGGAATTTGATGTGAACTTGGTTTGAACCTCCTTCAGTGTGCCACCCCCGTCCCCTCCACCACTCTTGAGAAGTCTACTTTTTCCCCCTCTGCTGTTCTGGCTTAATTCCTCAGGGTTAAGTGCATTTTACTGTTAATTTGTCAACCAAAATGGATACTTGTGTGGACCCCGAGGACTCGAGGACCCCCTCCCCTCCAGGTTCCACAGACAGCTTTCAGAGCCCTGCCTGTCTTACCCCCCCTCCGAGACACCGAGGTGCTCCCCCTTCCCACCACAGGCACCCCCCCGTGCGCTGTCCCGAGATGGCCGGCCACCCTACCATTGTCAAATGTCGGAGCCTCCTGGGGGGTTCAAACAGGAGCTGTTGGAGCCCCACCCTGCAGAGCAGAGCGCCCCATCATGCCCCCCCCCCTGCCTTTCTCTCCCTTCCCCTTCCCATCAAACAGGAGCCCCAGGACTTCGGTTTTGACTCAGGTGAGTGACACAGGGCCACAGAGCCATGCCCATAAACCATGATTCTTTGCAGGGATGGGAATGCCATGGGAACTTCAAATAAGTTGTATATTTATGAAGATTCGTTTTTGTTGGACTACATTTAAAAGAGTAGTTTGGGGTGTGGATAATTGTGATTCAGGTGTTTTCTGGGAAGGAAATATTTAAAAGTGGAAAGTACGACTTTAATTTGTATATTTTCATTTGCACATATTTCCTGTGTGAATGTCTGTAATGAGATGATTTATTCAGTTTGGTGGAATGGAATGGCTCTGTGACGGTCTATCCTTTCCTGTTTTACAGAAGTGCCCAACTGTCAGTCTACATTTGGGAGAGCTGCCAGCTTCTACCAGAGCAGCCATGACAGTAAGTGACTCAGCCACTTTATATGATGATGATGTGTAAATTCAGAAATGATGTGTAAATTCAGTGATCTCACTTAGGTTTGGACATTCCAGGAAGCTTCAGGTACCTACCAAAATAAAGGAAACACCTGAGTAAATAAAGGATTCCGGCGGCTCTGTTATGGTGTGGGTGCATTTTCCTGGCACTGTTTAGGTCCACTCAACCCCTTAAAGGGCAAGGTAAATGGCAATAAAAACAAAGAGATCACCTTCAACCTATGGTGAAGGATTTGTATCCTGAAGGGAGTGGTCTCTTCTAGGATGACAATGCCCCCATCCGCAGGGCACGAGTGGTCACTGAATGGTTTAATGAGCATGACAACGATGTAAACCATGTGCCTTGCCTGTCTCAGCCACCAGATCTCAACCCAATTGAACACTTATGGTAGATTCTGGAGCGGAGCGGATTCTGGAGTACTCCAATAAAGTACCAGACTTGTAGAATCTATGCCAAGGCACACTAAAGCTGTTCTGCTGGCTCGTGCTGGCCCAAGGCCTTATTATGACACTTGTTGGCATGTTGGTGTTTCATTTATTTTGGCAGTTATCTGTATGTGAGTGACGTTTTGATTGTCCAAAAGTATTGAAATGCAAAATGGGGTGTGATCCAGAGGACGGAGATTCATGTTTCACCACTCAATCCCGTTTTGTCTTTCTGTGCAAGTTTTAAACAGTGTTACATCAGTTTGCATAATGCAAGAGGCCTGTCATTTTTTACTGCTCTCTCCCTCTTTCAGTCCTCTGACTCATCTCTCCTTCCCCCCGTCTGTAGGTTTTGCCTTTGACAGAGAGTCTCACCTGTACTACGATGACGCGTGCGTGGTTCCGGAAAAACTGGAAGGTCAGTCCAATACAGCTGTCCAACCTGCTGCTGCTACGGACCCCTGTTTCAGATCAATTGAAATCTTTTGTGCAGCTTATGCATTTTTTACATTTACATTTTAGGCATTTAGCAGACGCTCTTATCCAGAGCGACTTACACAGTTCACATTTCTTTACATACAATCAATTTATATAGCTGGATATTTTACTGAAGCAATTCAGGTTAAGTACCTTGCTCAAGGGTACAACGGCAGTGTCTCCACCTGGGAATCGAACCTGCAACCTTTACGTTACAAGCCCAGTTCCTTAACCATTATGCTAACACTGCAATAGGGTATATGTCGAGCATCACGGGACCAAACCGGAAGACGTGCTTACTCACTTCCGCCAGTCAACAAGGTCAATGTGATAATTAAATAAAACAATATCACGGGTTGTTAATACTGTACCTTATAGTGATCAATTTTATTTTGAGAGACCTGATGAATAACATACTATTATGCCACTAGATAATCAATGATTTACAAGAAACTATAATACCGTTACCCCAATAACCTTGCCTATACTCGTTTTTCAGCTGAAATGTATTAGACCGAACCAACAACACTGAACTTGAACAGCTGTTATTTTGGACTGATGCCTTTATCAAACTTCTCAAAATGGGAATGCTGGTATAAATCATGCCTTTTAAATCATGACGATTAGATAGATTAGATAGTCAAGAGGGTCCTGATCGTATTGCCAGATTAGCCTTTATACCTTGAGAAATTTGACATAGCGTTACCATCCTTGAACTGGAACTGATGGTGAACGCGAACCGATCAACCTTATGCGAACCATCGCTACTCTCAGGCTGTGGGGCTTCTCGCTCTTTCGCATAAACCTGTGACAGGCTGCCCTGATGCGAACATCGGCAGTCATCCTGTCTCTGTTTGACACTGGTGAAAAGATCTACATAGGTAACTGTTATTGAGCAACCGACCAGCTAACGCTAGGTAATAGACAGGAGGCACAGGTACTTAAAAAATGTCGTTAGTACTAGCTAGCTAACACTAACGCTAAGTATTAGACAGCAGGCACAGGTAGGCTACTTTTAAAAAATGTCGTTAGTACTAGCTAGCTAACACTAACGCTAAGTATTAGACAGCAGGCACAGGTAGGCTACTTTAAAAAAATGCTAGTTAGTGCTAGCTAACGCTAACGCTAGGTGATAGACAGCAGGCACAGGTACTTAAAAAAAATTCGTTAGTACACTCATAATCATGGATATAGGAGGAAGCGTATAGCTTAAACCCCTTGTCCTGTAAACATCTTGTATAGAACAACGCCATTATCTCGTCTACCGGAAATGGCCAGCCACGTTTAGCAAAACACGAAGTCCGTTGCGCATAACCCCCATTGCAATTTATCACTGCCTTAACTGAGCCGGTTAAACCACCCTTTCCAGTCTTGAGATGGTTCTGCATGTAAAGAGCGCCAGGAGCAACCCTGCTGGACTACTGACCTTCTCAGACCGTCAGAGTGCTTCTTCTTCTTCGTTTGGGTATGTTTTTCTGCTCCCCTAGGCTCGGGGCCGAGGGGCTATCCTTTTACCACCTCAAGCCTAGCGGGGGTTCACCTGGACTATATTTCGGGGCACATCTCCAGCAGCCATGTCACCGTGTCGTCATCCAAAGCCGACAGACCATGGATCCCATTGGGTGCCCGATAAATCGGGCAATCCAGGATGACATGGTCTGCGGTTTGTTCCTCTGCGCCACACTCGCAGGCTGCGCAGGAGGCCAAGCCCCATCAGTGCATCGATGAGCAGAAATGCCCAACGCCAGTCCGGAGGCGGTTAAGCCTCACCCACGCCAGTCGGGGCAGGTCCACCCCGATGGGGAGAAAACCGACGTCTGGGATGAAGTCACGGAGTCTAGAGGTGTTTTTCTCCCACTCCGTGCTCCAGGTGTAATCCACCCACTGTGCCGCACTGATATTAAGGTCGCTGCATTGCTGCAGGAGTTCCCGTGCGGCAGGCACAAATGGGTGTCTCGACTTGAGGCGCCGGGGAGGCTCAGCTGTTAGAGTGAGCCTTTCATGAAGCAGATGGTTTGGTTCCATGGCCCGGCATGCGAGGCGTGCTGTGGCTCCTTGCCGCGCGAAACCCAGCGGGCTGGATGCCTGCAAGGATGGAGAGGTTGTCCACAGGAGTGGGACCCAGGCATCCTGTCACAATGCACAATGCTTTGTTGATAGGCGTATCAACGAGGCGGGTGTGGGCACTGCGACACCATACTGGCGCGCAGTACTCACTAGTCGAGTAAACAAGGGCCAGGGCAGCCGCAGACGCAATGTTCTTGGCGCGCCCAGCCTGACCCGACTAATCGCCTCATCAATGCCACACGAGATGTTAGCTTCTTGCGCAGTGACGCGAGGTGTCGGCGAACGTGGCGACCTGTCCAGTGTCACGCTGAGGCACGTTGTCTCAGCGCAACATGGCAGGGGTATTCCGCCGATATATACTTGGAGCTCACGTTTAGCCTCCTTGTTGTTGAGATGGAAGGCTGCCGACACCGTCTTTGCCTCGCTGAGCTTCAATCTCCATTTCTGGAGGTATGCCACTAGTGTCTCCATATCCTGGCCTAATGTCCCCTCCAATGACTGCCAGTCTCCAGCAGAGTACACCAACGCTAGGTCATCCGCGTAGGCATACTTCCGCGAGGCCGTGTCAGGCAAGTCATAGGTGTAGATGTTATAGAGGAGGGGGGCCAGGACCGATCCCTGGGGGACGCCGTTCTTGAGGCGTCGTAACCTACTTCGCTGTCCGCTACCGGTGGTGAGGGTGAAGCTGCGATTTCGGACAAGCTCCATGATCATTTTGACCATGTGCCTGTCCGGCAGCAGGCGGAGCAGCTTGCAGGTGAGGCCGCGGTGCCATACGGTGTTGTAGGCAGTCGTCAGATCGACAAAGACGGCTCCAGCCTTCTTTTTGGCCAAAAAGCTGTCCTCGATGTCTTGAGTCAACAAAGTGACTTGGTCTACGGTCGATCTCCCGCGTCGGAACCCGGTCTGCTCCCGGGGGAGCAGTGGGTCGGCAGAGTGCTGTTTCAGTGCAGACAAAGTGAATTGTCCATTAGAGGAAAGACGCTTTCTTGGCGCTTTGAGTGGCAGCTCTAGAGAGAAGGATTATGATGTTTGTGTCTGTGTCCTCCTCTGATGGTCCCACTGCCCAGGGTGTGGTTGACTGGGTGGTGCGGTGTGTCCGCTGTGCAGCTGAACATTCCCACCTGTAGTGCTGACAGGCGCCTTTCTCTGCCTCCCTACCCTCCTCGCACAGTGAAAGTGAAGCAGGAGCCTGGTGTGTACCACGAGAGCGCCCCCTACCAGCGGCGGGGCTCCCTGCAGCTGTGGCAGTTCCTGGTCACTCTGTTGGATGACCCAGCTAATGGCCACTTCATCACCTGGACCGGCCGTGGCATGGAGTTCAAACTCATCGAGCCGGAGGAGGTCAGTCCCTCTGGTCCCCTTTCGACATGAGATTTACCTGAACTGGCTGCACCTGGCCTCCGCTGGACACACAACTGTATTGTGTGTGTGGTGTGTGACAGTCACTGATCCCTCCTGTCTCTGTTTTTCAGGTGGCTCGTCGCTGGGGGCTCCAGAAGAATCGGCCGGCCATGAATTACGACAAGCTGAGCCGCTCCCTGCGCTACTACTATGAGAAGGGCATCATGCAGAAGGTAGGGCAGGGTCACTATGACATCATGCTGAAGGTAGAGAAGGGTAACTACATGACATCATGCACACGGCACAGCAGGGTCACTAAATGACATGAAGCAGAAGGTACACAAGGGTCACCATGACATCATTCCAAGGTACAGTAGGGTCATTATGACCTCACTGTGACCTTGTGCAGATGGTACAGTACTGATGACAGGGGCAGCCATTGGGTTCCAGGGACAAGCAGTGCAGTGGACTGATAACTTCTTCTTTCTCTGTGTCTCTTTCTCAGGTGGCTGGGGAGAGGTCTGTCTATAAGTTTGTGTGCAAACCTGAGGCGCTCGTCACCATGACGTTCACTGACGGCCAGAGGCCCAACGTGAAGCCTGACCCCGATGCTCTACCTAGCAGCGAAGACCACACCCCACTTTGAAGACAGCACCCCCTATCTGCCAGACGCAGGGAGCAGTTCCTGACAGGACTCTCGAGAGGCACATGGAATAAGTGGTAAGCACATTTAAGTTCATTTAAGTTCAAAAAACTGTTTTTTGCCGTTCAAAGATAATTTTTATGTTCAAGGTTTCATGATTCTTGTGTCTGAACAATTACAGACAAGTTTGAAAAATCTCACACATGTGTTAGTGCTTTAGGAAGCTACAATTTGAGGCCAGTGGCACAACTCGCCCCCACTTATGATTATTATTAAAGTATGATTTTACTGTAATTGTACTTTGCATTCTTACATGTTTGAGCCTGTTTGAGCGAGATGCATTTTTAACTACCTGAGAGTAATTTCTGGAGTATTTTATCCCACCGTTTTATTTCTTGTTTTATTTTTCTTGTTTTAAAGGTTTTAGCAGTTTTAAAGCAGTTTTAAATGCACATTGAAGTTTTATATTTAAATAAACAGGTACATACCAGGGGATGGTAAGCGGATCCATTGCAAAGCCGCAAGCTCGAGTGGAAGAAGAACCGAGGTACTGTGGAAGACCAGGCCGTCGCCGCTGCTACCCGAGGCCGGGGATTACAAGCATGGCTGTTCTTGTACACCTCTACAGACTGGAAATACAGACTTGAAGACATGGAGAGCGGTTTTGGACGCTAAGTGTCTTTCTAGAAACCTTTTTCCAGACCTTGGCGAGTTGCTCTGGTACGCTGGGATAGTTCTATTGTCATTTCAAAATAATCTTACGTAATTTTATTACCTTTTTAGCTGGTCTTTGTCACAACGCACTCTACCATAGAAGCAAAATTCCACCTATTTAATCTACTCCAGCGTCCGTGCTAGCCTCTGTGTCCGTGCTAGCCTCTGTGTCCGTGTTAGCCTCTGTGTCCGTGTTAGCCGTGTTAGCCTCTGTGTCCATGTTAGCCACTGTTAGCCTCTGTGTCCGTGTTAGCCTCTGTGTCCATGTTAGCCGTGTTAGCCTCTGTGTCCGTGTTAGCCACTGTGTCCGTGTTAGCCTCTGTGTCCGTGTTAGCCACTGTTAGCCTCTGTGTCCGTGTTAGCCACTGTTAGCCTCTGTGTCCGTGTTAGCCACTGTTAGCCTCTGTGTCCGTGTTTGCCTCTGTGTCCGTGTTAGCCACTGTTAGCCTCTGTGTCCGTGTTAGCCACTGTTTTTAAATCCCAGTTAAAAACATTTCTCTTCTCATGTGCCTACGACTAAATATTGCACTCTATTCTTACTGCAGTTTATCTTAACTAATTGTAATTAATTTTTTTAAATACTGGACTGTGTGTACTCTATCTTGACTTAATTATTTTAATAATGTACTGTGTGCTATTGATATCTCTGTACTCTTTTAACTGTTTATTCTTATGTAAAGCACATTGAATTGCACTCTGTATGAAATGTGCTATACAAATAAACTCATTCCAAGGTACAGTAGGGTCATTATGACCTCACTATGACCTTACCTATGCAGATGGTACAGTACTGATGACAGGGGCAGCCATTGGGTTCCAGGGACTAGCAGTGCAGTGGACTGATAACTTCTTCTTTCTCTGTGTCTCTTTCTCAGGTGGCTGGGGAGAGGTCTGTCTATTAGTTTGTGTGCAAACCTGAGGCGCTCGTCACCATGACGTTCACTGACGGCCAGAGGCCCAACGTGAAGCCTGACCCCGATGCTCTACCCAGCAGCGAAGACCACACCCCACTTTGAAGACAGCACCCTATCTGCCAGACGCTTGGGGAGCAGTTCCTGACAGGACTCTCGAGAGGTACATGGAATAAGTGGTAAGCACATTTAAGTTTATTTAAGTTCAAAAAACTGTTTTTTGCCGTTCAAAGATAATTTTTTATGTTCAAGGTTTCATGATTCTTGTGTCTGAACAATTACAGACAAGTTTGAAAAAATCTCACACATGTGTTAGTGCTTTAGGAAGCTACAATATGAGGCCAGTGGCACAACTCGCCCCCACTTATGATTATTATTAAAGTATGATTTTACTGTAATTGTACTTTGCATTCTTACATGTTTGAGCCTGTTTGAGCGAGAGATGCATTTTTAACTACCTGAGAGTAATTTCTGGAGTATTTTATCCTACCGTTTTATTTCTTGTTTTATTTTCTTGTTTTAAAGGTTTTAGCAGTTTTAAAGCAGTTTTAAATGCACATTGAAGTTTTATATTTAAATAAACAGGTACATACCAGGGGATGGTAAGCGGATCCATTGCAAGCGCAAGCTCGAAAGTGGAAGAAGAACCGAGGTACTGTGGAAGACCAGGCCGTCGCCGCTGCTACCGAGGCCGGGATTACAAGCATGGCTGTTCTTGTACACCTCTACAGACTGGAAATACAGACTTGAAGACATGGAGAGCGGTTTTGACGCTAAGTGTCTTTCTAGAAACCTTTTTCCAGACCTTGGCGCGAGTTGCTCTGGTACGCTGGGATAGTTCCATTGTCATTTCAAAATAATCTTACGTAATTTTATTACCTTTTAGCTGGTCTTTGTCACAACGCACTCTACCATAGAAGCAAAATTCCACCTATTTAATCTACTCCAGCGTCCGTGCTAGCCTCTGTGTAGCCTCTGTGTCCGTGTTAGCCTCTGTGTCCTGCCGTGTTAGCCTCTGTGTCCATGTTAGCCACTGTTAGCCTCTGTGTCCGTGTGCCTCTGTGTCCATGTTAGTCTCTGTGTCCACTGTTAGCTCTGTGTCCGTGTTAGCCTCTGCCTCTGTGTCCGTGTTAGCCACTGTTAGCCTCTGTGTCCGTGTTTGCCTCTGTGTCCGTGTTAGCCTCTGTTTTTAAATCCCAGTTAAAAACATTTCTCTTCTCATGTGCCTCACGACTAAATATTGCACTCTATTCTTACTGCAGTTTATCTTAACTAATTGTAATTAATTTTTTTTAAATAATGGACTGTGTGTACTTTATCTTAACTTAATTATTTTAATAATGTACTGTGTGCTATTGATATCTCTGTACTCTTTTAACAGTTTATTCTTATGTAAAGCACATTGAATTGCACTCTGTATGAAATGTGCTATACAAATAAACTCATTCCAAGGTACAGTAGGGTCATTATGACCTCACTATGACCTTGTGCAGATGGTACAGTACTGATGACAGGGGCAGCCATTGGGTTCAGGGACTAGCAGTGCAGTGGACTGATAACTTCTTCTTTCTCTGTGTCTCTTTCTCAGGTGGCTGGGGAGAGGTCTGTCTATTAGTTTGTGTGCAAACCTGAGGCGCTCGTCACCATGACGTTCACTGACGGCCAGAGGCCCAACGTGAAGCCTGACCCCGATGCTCTACCCAGCAGCGAAGACCACACCCCACTTTGAAGACAGCACCCCCTATCTGCCAGACGCAGGGGAGCAGTTCCTGACAGGACTCTCGAGAGGTACATGGAATAAGTGGTAAGCACATTTAAGTTTATTTAAGTTCAAAAAACTGTTTTTTGCCGTTCAAAGATAATTTTTTATGTTCAAGGTTTCATGATTCTTGTGTCTGAACAATTACAGACAAGTTTGAAAAAATCTCACACATGTGTTAGTGCTTTAGGAAGCTACAATATGAGGCCAGTGGCACAACTCGCCCCCACTTATGATTATTATTAAAGTATGATTTTACTGTAATTGTACTTTGCATTCTTACATGTTTGAGCCTGTTTGAGCGAGATGCATTTTTAACTACCTGAGAGTAATTTCTGGAGTATTTTATCCTACCGTTTTATTTCTTGTTTTATTTTCTTGTTTTAAAGGTTTTAGCAGTTTTAAAGCAGTTTTAAATGCACATTGAAGTTTTATATTTAAATAAACAGGTACATACCAGGGGATGGTAAGCGGATCCATTGCAAAGCCGCAAGCTGAAAGTGGAAGAAGAACCGAGGTACTGTGGAAGACCAGGCCGTCGCCGCTGCTACCCGAGGCCGGGATTACAAGCATGGCTGTTCTTGTACACCTCTACAGACTGGAAATACAGACTTGAAGACATGGAGAGCGGTTTTGGACGCTAAGTGTCTTTCTAGAAACCTTTTTCCAGACCTTGGCAGTTGCTCTGGTACGCTGGGATAGTTCCATTGTCATTTCAAAATAATCTTACGTAATTTTATTACCTTTTTAGCTGGTCTTTGTCACAACGCACTCTACCATAGAAGCAAAATTCCACCTATTTAATCTACTCCAGCGTCCGTGCTAGCCTCTGTGTCCGTGCTAGCCTCTGTGTCCGTGTTAGCCACTGTTAGCCTCTGTGTCCCTGTTAGTCTCTGTGTCCATGTTAGCCGTGTTAGCCTCTGTGTCCGTGTTAGCCTCTGTGTCCGTGTTAGCCTCTGTTTTTAAATCCCAGTTAAAAACATTTCTCTTCTCATGTGCCTACGACTAAATATTGCACTCTATTCTTACTGCACTTTATCTTAACTAATTGTAATACAAAATTTTAAATAATGGACTGTGTGCACTTTATCTTAACTTAATTATTTTAATAATGGACTGTGTGCTATTGATATCTCTGTACTCTTTTAACAGTTTATTCTTATGTAAAGCACATTGAATTGCACTCTGTATGAAATGTGCTATACAAATAAACTCATTCCAAGGTACAGTAGGGTCATTATGACCTCACTATGACCTTGTGCAGATGGTACAGTACTGATGACAGGGGCAGCCATTGGGTTCCAGGGACAAGCAGTGCAGTGGACTGATAACTTCTTCTTTCTCTGTGTCTCTTTCTCAGGTGGCTGGGGAGAGGTCTGTCTATTAGTTTGTGTGCAAACCTGAGGCGCTCGTCACCATGACGTTCACTGACGGCCAGAGGCCCAACGTGAAGCCTGACCCCGATGCTCTACCCAGCAGCGAAGACCACACCCCACTTTGAAGACAGCACCCCCTGTCTGCCAGACGCAGGGGAGCAGTTCCTGGCAGGACTGCCGTTCCCTGATGGCTATGTGTACTGTAACCCCAAGATGCCAGCTTTTTTTTCTTTTTCAGGAGAAATAAAAGTTTTTTTGCTGCATCAGTTTGATTTATTGTGTATTCTGTGTAGTTCTGCCTATTATTGGTTCATCTTTTCAATCTCAATCCCATGTGATTACAGAAAAGAGTGTTTGGGTGGAGAGTGGGGCCTTGGTTGTAGATGTTGGTATTTTATGTTGATGGACTTCTCCTGTGGCTGCAGAAGGTGTGTCCTAAACACTCCAGATTAAGGCATCGTCCGCTTCCTGTGCTGCAGGTTACTGAAATCTGGCCAACAAATCCAAATTCAGTCCTGGTTTTCCTTTCTCTCAGGTAGTTAATTGAACGATTAGTGCAAATGATTGGCCTTCACACCTGACTCCTAGATTTAACCTGCTGTACTGGATAGGATCCAGCAGTATCAGTTTGACATCCTGCAGAAGGTACAGCAGATTCACTCTATGACATCACTTGCTTCACACTTAATGCCCTCTGCAGTTTTTTCACTCCCTTCCTGTCAACTGACTGCCTGCTCTGGTAATTCCTGTCCAGAGTACACCAGTTAGACACAGATTATTGGCCCCGTGTCCACCGAACAGATTCTGAGCTGTAGATTCTTCCTCTACACAACATCCAACATATGTCCCCATTTCTCCTCACCTACCCTACCTTCACCTTGAAGTCTTCACCTGAACCATTGAAACACAATTTGCTGGTCCCCCTGCATTACTGAACTTCAGCCAGTTCTTGATCACCGAAGCACTTCATGAGTGATGTTCTAAGACTTTTACTCTTGTTTAGTTTGTCCCCTTCACCAAGACAGCCGTGTGTGGCAATATGCTTATTACATCATTGTTTTATACAATTACACTTTAAGTTTGATTTTGATTTCTGTATCTTTACACCTATTCCTCCAGCCCTGTTGTTTATTTTTCTAGACGTGACTCTGGATAATTGAATAAATATCAATGTAGTGTCCTATGCCATATTTCCCACTTGTTTGTTTGTGCTTGCTGGTTAAGAAGCTGTGAGGATTATTTGGGTTCCTAGCACAGCCGAAACAGCTGCACCCACCTGTAGAACAACTGGAAAATCTCAACTTTGGGAAAGGAATCATTTATGCACGATGCAGCTGTAAGATGGGAAGAATGCCAGCAACACACAAGAAGAACACTTGTGTATTAAATATTTCAAATGGTTTCATGCATAATATATTATTGGGGCTTAGAGTGCACTGTAACCAAGTTTACGTTTTTCTGCCTACAATGTAATGTACAGTAGTTCTGCTTGGGTACATTTAAGGACCATGCAAGATTTATAGTCTTTGCTGCTTCATTTGAGCTGCTCTATGTTGATGTAAGGCATTGTGTGGTTTTCATTCACCAAACGAAAGACTGATGTGATGCAAATCTTACAATGTCAACCTGGATGTGTTCACTCAAAAGGATGAAATGTCATAATTTACAATGGGAGGGTCGTGATGAATAGATTCTGGGCATGAGGGTGATTCCTGGGCAATGCTATGCCCTACTATGTTTCTGGCCATAGTCAACACTGGAACATTCAGGGTTATTCCGAGGGTGTCCCAGCTCTGTATCCTACAACATTGAAACAGTGGACAGTGCCTTCAGATTTCTTGCAGATTTTGATATGTTGCAAAGGCAAATTGAAATGCATTCACTTCCTTTGGTGTGACACTCCAAACTGAGTTCAGGGGTTTCCTAATGAGATCACTCTTACACTCGAATGGAGTCTGCCTGTTGTCAGTTCTATTGGTTGACATGATGTCAAAGGAAATACACCCGTATAACCTCTGGCAGCTTACCGCTTACCTTGGTACCATTTCAGGTTATTCACTGGACTTGAACTGCTTAAATTTGTGTAAAAACTGGAAAATGGGGGTGTTCTAAAACTTTTGACTGGTAGTGTAATTCGGACTACAATGAATCATCATCAGTCCGTCAATCCGTTGATGAGTTACAGGTCATAATGGATGTTATTGTGCCAAATCTGCCCCTCATCAAATGCAAGACAAACATTACATGTGTAAGATACTAAAAACATGCCAGCAATAAATTAAAAAAAGCACATTATGACCATCATGGCCAGTTTAATGAATAATTAGTGCATTTTATGTGCTTTGTAATGAAAAACGAGTGGTGTAATATCAAGGGAAACCTGTCCTATATGGACAAAAAACTGAAATATATGGTCACGTTTGTAATAATAGTGACATGATCATTTCAAATAATTCGTTTTTGAAGAGGTTAATATGTATATCATACAATTTTGAGGTGACTTGTTTAGCACTGGCCATTTCTGGTCAAACTGACCTATTCATTGGTCAAACATTGGAACATAATACATGGGTTAAAGATCTTTTCTCACCAGGATCTAACATAACATACATGCTGTATTCCAGATCCTGGTCTACAAACTCTCCATCCTTGCGTGTTTCTCCTCTGTTGCCACTAGAGGGAGGCAAACTCTCAGTCTACAATTTATTTACGCGAAAGGTATACTAAGCGATTTGACGCCACTGCACAAGAGGGACTGTTCGTAAACACATGACAATGGGGGTGCCTGTAGTTCTTTGGACCATCATCATGTTGCCAGTTGACCGTTCATAACTGCAAGCAATATTAAGGGATTTTTTTATAGAAAGGAAATGACTGTAAATATATTTGATTCTAGATTTGCTACACTGGTATTTAGGCATTCATTAATACATTTCATCACTTTAGGGGCTTGGATTAATTGCAAAATCTATAATTGATTTATAATTGACATATAATGGAGCTATTATATAATAACAACCACAAAACAAATGACCGTCAGTGTGTCTGTGTTTGTGTTTGTGTGTGAATACTTTTTGTAACAGTATTCCTTTACGGGGCGGGAGATATGTGGTTTTAGCAGTATTTTTTGTTATTTTTAAGATCTTTGTTAGTCTTTTCTCACCAGGATCGAATTGCTCTGAACATATACATGCTGTATTCCAGATCCTGGTCTACAAACTCCATCCTTGCGTGTTTCTCCTCTGTTGCCACTAGAGGGAGCCAACACTCAGTCTACAATTTAGATAGATAGATAGATCCACAAGAGGTAGTGTTCATAAACACATGGCAATGGAGGTGCCTGTAGTTCTTGACCATCGTCGTGTTGCCAGTTGACCGTTCATAACTGCAAGTAATATTAAGGATTTTTTTATAGAAAGGAAATGACTGTAAATATATTTGATTATAGATTTGCTACACTGGTATTTAGGCATTCATTAATACATTTCATCACTTTAGGGGCTTGGATTAATTGCAAAATCTATAATTGATTTATAATTGACATATAATGGAGCTATTATATAATAACAACCAAAAACAAATGACCGTCAGTGTGTCTGTGTTTGTGTTTGTGTGTGAATACTTTTTTGTAACAGTATTCCTTTACGGGGGCGAGATATGTGGTTTTAGCAGTATTTTTTGTTATTTTTAAGATCTTTGTTAGTCTTTTTCTCACCAGGATCGAAATTGCTCTGAACATATACATGCTGTATTCCAGATCCTGGTCTACAAACCCATCCTTGCAGTGCTTCCCTCTGTTGCCACTAGAGGAGCCAACTCTCAGTCTACAATTTAGATAGATAGATAGATCCACAAGAGGTAGTGTTCATAAACACGTGGCAATGGAGGTGCCTGCAGTTCTTTGGACCATCGTCGTGTTGCCAGTTGACCGTTCATAACTGCAAGTAATATTAAGCGATTTTTTTAATAGAAAAGAAATTACTGTGTAAATATATTTTATTATAGATTTGCTATACTGGTATTTAGGCATTCACTAATACATTTCACCATCTAGATTAATTGCAAAATCTAGAATTGATTTATAATTTACATATAATCGAGCCATTATATAATAACCACAAAACATTTACATTTACATTTTACATTTTAGGCATTTAGCAGACGCTCTTATCCAGAGCGACTTACACAGTTTACATTTCTTTACATACAACCCATTCATACAGCTGGGTATTTTACTGAAGCAATTCAGGTTAAGTACCTTGCTCAAGAGTACAACAGCAGTGCCTCACCTGGGAATTGAACCTGCAATCTCTGAGTTACAAGCCCAGCTCCCTAACCATTACACTACACTGCCAGCCTGGTCAAAACAAATGACCATCAGTGTGTGTGTGTTTGTGTGTGTGTGTGAATACTGTTTGTAACAGTATTCCTTTAGGGGGGCAATATGTGATTTTAGCAGTATATTCTGTTATTCTGTTATTTAGATCTTTCTAAGTCTTTTCTCACCAGGATCGAATTGCTCTGAACATGCATGCTGTATTCCAGATCGTGGTCTACAAACTCTCCATCCTTGCGTGTTTCTCCTCTGTTGCCACCAGAGGGAGACAAACTCTGTCTACAATGTATTTACCTTGAAGGTATACTAAGCGATTTGACGACACTGCACGAGCGGTAGTCTTTGTAAACACATGACAAAATCTAGAATTGATTCATAATTTACATATAATTTAGCCATTATACAATAACAATCACAAAACAAATGACCATCATTGCGTGTGTATGTGCCTGTATACCAAATTAATTATACTTTATGCTTTTTTTAAAAATTATAAAATTGTTTCTGTTTTTCTCCCAATTTGGTAGCCATTTGCACCCTCTATTTATTTTGATTTACCCTCCGCCACTTGTCTCTACGAGGCAAGCGAATTCTCCGTGGCTTTTTTATGTTAAAAACATTTTTGTTGAGATACAATCTACTATAGTTATAATAGATAGTTAGACCTGATCAGCCCCGGCAAGTGGCCACTGCTTGGCCCTAGCCATTGGAACTGCAGAAACATGTTGAAGTAGGCTTGTTACAGGTGATAGCTATCCAAGCCAACGTTAATCAGCCTTGCTCACATGTCAAGTTGGAAAGAGGCCATCTCGTAATTGGTGCAAATAAACTGAGCCACTTTCAGCTCTTGCCATGTCGAGAATTCCTCTCCAATGTTTACCACATCTGTCTAAATCTTTTTTTTACATTTTGTTTCTTATTTTTTCTTGTCTTTCTCCCAATTTAGTAGCCAATTATACCCTCTCTATTTATTTCGATTCGCCCTCCCCCACAAACTCATCGCCCGTCCTCCGGGTCAAGCCAATTCCCTGAGGTCAGTGATGAAGGAAGGCACTCAGAAGAAAGACCATTTAATTCAAGGCAGCGGACCCTGTTTTGGGCCATGAACAAAAAACATGGTTATTAAGGGCTTGTGGCAATCACAGCACAGGATTATAAGGAAATAGAGAGAGGGGAGAGAGGAGAGAGGAAACATGGTAGACCTAGGATTTGGAGATGAAGAGTCCAGTAACAGCCCCAAGGCCAGAGGACCAAGGGGAGTGGGAGAGGGCGCAGTCGGAAAAGGGAGCAGAAGAAGTGGCTGTGTGGTCAGAGGAGAACCATGGGTTTTGGAAACTTGAGGAAGAGGATGGAGCCATACTGTATGCAGGGATGAAATCGGCCATGGCAGTAGTCGAGAAGTTGGTCTAGTAAATTAATATGTGCCTAGTCATGGTGTCCCCACCCCATGTGGGATGAGTAAAGGTCAGAGGCTGTGTGTGTGACTCAGATGGACCATATACACTGTGGGAGTCTCCCCATCAGACAAGGCTACCACCTTCAGCTTGGCACACACCCATCACTGGAAATGATGTCATAGAACAGCACCAAGCAGCAGCACAGTAAAAACAGCAGGGAACAAAAGGTCCTTTATCCTATCCTCTCCTTTATCCCTCCCCCCACAAAATCACCGCCAGTCCTCCGGGTCAAGCCAATTCCCTGAGGTCAGCGATGATCCGCCTCCTCCGAGACGGAACTCACCCACCTACTTCTGGAGACACCCTTCCCACTTATCGGGGAGCTCGTGCCGGCTCACCCTCCCCCTTCCCCCTGGGGCGGACAGCCAAATGCACCCCCAATCAGGGCTCCAGGCAAGTCTGTTTTTTAACTGCGACTGCAATAGGCAGCTCACTTCTAAATAAATTATGTACTAAAGTCTTTTTTGCTTTTAGGTTCCATAGCAAGCAAGTGTTATTTCATTTATTTTTTTCTTCTTCTAACATAAGCAAGGTGTTGGACACAACTAGCACTGGAGGCCGGTATCTCATCAATAACAATTTTGTTCTTTATATTTTTATTTTGCCTTTAGGCTGTCAAAAAAACATTTTCCTTTTTTATAAGTTTGTGCGGTTTAAAAATATATGCCACTCATTTCAACATATCAGTTTCTTTGTTCCAGGAAAAGGCATGATATGTCCTACAGAAGTGTCAACAGACATATTTTCACAATTGAAGCAGTGGCCTACTTACAAATCAATCAGTATGATTATGTGTGGGTGTGTGCAGTGCCAACTGCTGATTAGTCTACTACTCTGCAATATGCACCTCATTTGTGGTAATTGAACGATTACTTGAGATTGTAATGTATTGATTGCTTAACAAGTAGCTTCAGAAAGTACTCCATCGACCTCATGGAGGACGGAACTGCAGGTTCCTGACAGAGGTGGTGAAAAACACATGCCCTTAATCATAAATAATATATACAGTGCCCTCCAGAATTATTGGCACCCTTGGTAAAGATCAGGAAAAAAGGCTATGAAGAAATGTCTTTGCTGTTCATCAGCTTGATCTTACACTCAGAATATGACAGAAATCTGACCTTTAATTGAAGTAAAATTATTCAAATAAAAATAAAATCCATATAACAAAATAATTTTTTTTTCTCAAAAACATAGTAGTAGTGCCTGCCGGCCATGTTTATGGGAGGGCAAGGGGCTGTGAGAGGGCAAATTTGAGGAGGAGGAATCCAGGAGGCTGGAGGTTGTCTAGGTCAGGGGATCCCAAGTGTGGCTAGGGGCCCACTGGGGGGCTGTAAGAGGGGTTGAGCTGGGTCAAGAGATAAACCA
The DNA here is from genome assembly GCA_029706075.1 of Aldrovandia affinis. Lineage (NCBI taxonomy): Eukaryota > Metazoa > Chordata > Actinopteri > Notacanthiformes > Halosauridae > Aldrovandia > Aldrovandia affinis. The sequence continues at coordinate 3,874,059 of JAINUG010000010.1, forward strand.
CAAAAAAAACGACTATATCTTGCACTGACATTTACGTCAGTCAAATTAAACATGGCACTAGTTACATGCAGCTATTTTGACATGTGTCAACATAACATTTTAATTGCACATTTGAACATGTTAGTCTGCCTTTTAATAAAGGTTTGGTTAAAGGAAATGCATTTGCTCATTAAGAGGGTGCTAGGCTTCGAAGGTCTTGATACCCCTGGCGCAGGTGAATGCTGAAGTCGCATAGCAGGGTCAGTGGGGTGCCATCTTCTACGAAGGCACTCAGGAGAAAGACCAGTTCATTGTGGGCCCTGTTGTGGGCCATGAATAAAAAACATGGTTATTAAGGGCTCGTGGCAGTCACAGCACAAGATTAGAAGGAGATGGAGAGAGGGGAGAGAAGAGATAGGAAACATGGTAGACCTAGGATTTGGAGATGAAGAGTACAGTAACAGTCCCAAGGCCGGGGGAGAGGGAGCAGAAGAAGTGGCAGTGTGGTCAGAGGAGAACCATCATCTCAGTGAGTTTTGTAAACTTGAGGAAGAGGAGGGAGCCATACTGTATGTAGGGATGAAATCAGCCATGGCAGTAGTCGAGAAGTTGGGTCTAGTAAATTAATATGTGCCTAGTCATGATGTCCCCACCCCATGTGGGATGAGTAAAAGCCAGAGGCTGTGTGTGTGACTCAGATGGGCCATACACACTGTGGGAGTCTCCCCATCAGACAAGGCTACCACCTTCAGCTTGGCACACACCCATCACTGGAAATGATGTCATAGAACAGCACCAAGCAGCAGCACAGTAAAAACAGCAGGGAACAAAAGGTCCTTTATCCTATCCTCTCCTTTATCCCTCCCCCCACAAAATCACCGCCAGTCCTCCGGGGTCCTTTATCCTCCATCAGGCTTTTGTCATTTTTCAGTGGGTTAATTGCAACAAGACTGTTGGGAAAGGAAACTATTAACCAATGAATTACTGTAAAGTTTGGTATGACTATATCCATATAGACACCTATCTCGTTCTGTTTATCTGTCTTTATCCATTGGTCCACGATCTATCATTTTTCTTGGTTTAGAGAGATACAAGAAACCGAGAGAATAGTAATTAAATTAAGTGCATCTAAGACAGAGAGAGAGAGAGAGAGAGAGAGAGAGAGAGAGAGAGAGAGAGAGAGAGAGAGAGAGAGAGAGAGAGAGAGAGAGAGAGAGAGAGAGAGAAATAATATCAAATAATATTTAACTAAGTTTAATCACTGGAGCTATTTACAGATGCAATAGCTCATTCATTGAATATTTTGTTTGAAGCGCACAACATAGAGTGTTGTTTATATAATATGGCATTATGGCCGTTAGTATCTCAAAACTGTCCTACATTTTTAGCAAAATGATTAAATGAGACATTTTAAAGGCATATCCTACCAGCTTTGAAAGCAAATAGCGAATAAACTTCAGAAAAGGGAGTTTTCTGGAGTATTTTAGGAACAGAATCTGCACATATTTACCGTTCCTCATGTTGTCCAGATGCCTTGGTTGTGGGCACGGAGAACAAAGAATACATTTATCCACATGCTGAAATAGTAAGTATGGATTTGGGAAAATGTTGCACAATTGTATTACTTGGAGAAAAATAACACTACAACAAGATAACAAGAGAACATTCGATTGTTGATGGTTACTTAAGCAACAACAACAAAAACTGTGTAGAAGCAGTGCTTCCTTTCAATGTGAGTTCAGTCCCCCTCTATGTCCATCTCACAATCGAACACTGGACAATTCTCTCAATTCTCAATTTAGAGGAAATACATTTTACATTTTAAGCATTTGGCAGACACTCTTATCCAGAGCGACTTACAAGATGTGCATTAATACATGGTAGGAACAATCATAGTTCGTGCAAGAGATCAGTGCAGTAATACAGCGATAGACATCGTTGTTGGCAGCTGCACACCATAGCCTACATATAATAGTGGGATGGAAAAGGTTAGTAATTTTTTTTTTTTTAAATGAGTAAGCAGGAAAAAGTATTGAACAAGTAGGCAGTGGTGATGACAATTGGCTAGATGTACAAAATTCAGTGGTAGTGGAGTCTGAAAAGGTGGGTTTTGAGTCTCGGAAGATCATAAGTGATTCCGCGGTCCTGACCGATTGCGGAAGGTCATTCCACCACCGAGGGGTCAAGACAGAGAAGACGCGAGACCGCGAGGAGCGGCTGCCGGACGCCCACAGGGATGGGACAGTCAGTTGAAATAGTAGGCTATGACTTGATAAAGACTCACTGGCATTAGAATGTTGTAGACCATGGTAGATAAGTGGAATAGGCTCGATTTCTCTGTTTTAAATTAAATTATAGACTGACTGCACAGCAGCGTGTAGCCAACAGTTACTTCTCATGGCCTGGTTCAATACCATAAAAGCGTGCGTAATCCCAACCCTATATTCCTCCCTCACATAATGCGTTTAGTAACATAGCAGTCGACAAAGTGGGGTTGTTAAGGAAGTTGCAGAGAGAATCAAATGTATTTTTTTCATACACGCCGTTCTGGGCCGCACTGGTCCAGAACACCCAGAGGGGGGAGTAGGTTTGCCAAGTACGTTTGGTACTATGCCACTCCCTTCCTCAGGTCTATGGGCCTGTGTGGGCTGGACCTGACTGTGCCATACAGCTGAGACCCCCCATATGTCTATAGAGCCCTGAGGGATTTTGCCTTCAGGATGGGATTGATCAGGGCCGGGTTGTCCTCATGGACATACAAAAATATCATCCTTTTTGAGATCGGGAGAGACCCCAGGGGCAACCGATCCTGAGCCTGTAAATTATTTGGAAAAACGTAAATCACGAAACGCAGAACAATAAGCAAAATGATATTTCATGGATGTCTGCTCATGGTTGTCTGCTCACTAGGTCATTCTAGTTTAGACGGGTGCTTACCCTGACCGAGAACTGCCCCCACGGATGCACTGACCCAGAACATGTACACCATCTGTCCTGGGAGTGCTCCCGTGGCCAGACGGGTCTGGGGCCTTGTTGTGTCCTCTGTCTCCCTTAACATCATCAACACCGTCAAGCAGGTCCTGTGGAAGACGAGGAACATCAAGGTCTACCAAAAACAAACAGTGCACCTGGTCATTCTCTGGAGGAGGATCAGTAACCTCCTCCAGTACTTTTAAAGGATGAGAGAGGGGTGAGAGAGAAATGGGAGGTGAGCCACTGGAAAGAACTGCAAACTTTTACCCCCAGAAAGACACGCAGAGCACAAAACCCTTTTTCCTTTGTGCTTTAAAAAACTAAAAACATTTGCATTTTCTTTGTGCAGGTCTCTGACTTAACAATTATTAAAAATAGAGGGATTTTTTTTATTTTTATTTTGTTTCTGGTTTGAGAACCTAGATGTGTCTCTGTCCTGTGATAACGTTTAGTGTTTTATTTGAATGTGTTGTTTCGTGACCTGATGTGTACCTGAATGGTTTTTTGGCTGTTTCTAAGTTGGAGTGCCAACTTTTAAAATAATATGTTTTTAAAGATACATTCACACACGCCTGTTAATCATCATTTATTCTTTAAGGCCAATGGTCAACAAAGACAGACTAAATACTAAATTACCTTTAGCGTCCCCCCGAATAATTAGTCTCAGATTCCACAATGGCAAGCAGCGAATAATGTTGGTTTACCGATGTGTTCGCGGGCCAATAATCACAACTCTCTGCTGATCTGCTGACGGCATTCCACCGTGTTCCAAAGCCAGTCATTTTACCATCAGCATACCACAACTTTGCTTGATAAATAGTTGTCCGATGATCGGTTTACAATCGCGGTGAAGTTGTTTTGGCAGCAATGTAGCAGCAATCCACTTGACTCGTACTAAAATGTGAATTTATAAATACATGCATGGTTTGTTTTTAAGTTAACGTGTTTATTTGTGAAACTTAAACGTAGGCTACATATTCCATGTAATCTGACTCAAAATAAATTCAATTTCTGGAATTGGACAACCAAGTGTTGGGCACAAATATTTTGCTCCGTTTTCACAATTAATTCACAACTATATTGTATTGTAGCGGTGGACGATACGGAATCAAGAGTCATGAGACTTTGCTTTTCCATTTCGGTACCAGTTATTTATTCAAATAAAGCGTGTAGCACATGGAAAGTACAGAGCATAAGTACAGAATAGCACTGGACACACTCGCAACCCATTCGCCGACAATGATGGTTTGTCAGCCCATATACACATTCATACATTATTCGGAACAGGGGGAAAGGGGCTTTCATTCCAGATATATGTGGTTCTTCACATTAGAACCTTTACACATTTATTAACATAGCTAGCTAATAATCTTACGTTTAGGTGGCCACAAGGGCCTCTGGGACATGTTACAGTTTCCTAGGAGGTTACTGTTAGCCACCTAACATGCTATACACGAAGTACAATGGAGGTCAACTAGCATTTCTGTAGCTAGGCTAGCTGTTGTTTAAGTCTGTCCAAGTTTGATAAGTCTAGCTGCTGTGGTTCCTGTACAAAAATGATTAAATTTGTACTATTGTAGCATCGAAGCCCTCTATGGTGCAGTGACCGTTCAGTCCCAACCCCTTGTGTCCTGTCAGTCATGTACAGCTACGTGATTCATGCTTTATTGATTGGAGGGAGGTGTCCTAAGGGAATAATTATGGATTTAGATAGGGTCATATTTTTATGGAGGAGGGGTTAAGTGGGGTTAGGAGAGAAGAACGTCCATTTCGGGGCGAAGTGTGTTTTGGACCTTTGAAGAGAGAGCTGCGTTTAGTTTTTGTGTGAGACAGGATTAATAATAATTCCGTTTATTGTTTTATGAGTTAGAGACGCCTCCCAACTCTTCCGTTAGTCTGAAAGATTATAGGCAATACATTGTCAGTTACTGAACGCTATCACCGCCTCCGAGTCTCATTTTCTCTGTGGGAAAGTGTCACGACGTTACACTGGTGTCAGAATCGAGATAGAGAAACTCCGTCTCTGCGTCGTCACCCACTAGCTACACGAAAATGGAGAAGGCTCAGGTGAGTGAAAGCCATCCTGACTAAGGAAAAAGTCCCACAGGGGAGCAACAAAGGCGGCGGTAAGGTCGTTTGATTCCCTACACCCTAGTCCCGCTTGCTACTATCAGAACAGGAAAAGTAGCCCTCGACATGGGCGAGACAGCCGTTGTCTCCACGGAGAGCGGGAAGCTAACGCTAGCATGGACGACAACCCATTGCCTGTAGAAGCCGATTTTATTTCTAGGCTAGCTGCCCACCGCTACAATATTAACCCATTACATGTAACCATTAGGTTGTGTTTTTTAAGTCTGTCCAAGTTTGATAAGTCTAGCTGTGGTAGTTGCCCATGTAGAGCTGATGTTTGAGTATAGATCCTGTACAAAAATTGATGTAATTTTTACTATTGTAGCATCGAAGCCCTCTATGGTGCAGTGACCGTTCAGTCCCCCATCTCCCCCCTTGTCGTGTCCTGTCAGTCATGTACAGCTACGTGATTCATGCTTTATTGATTGGAGGGAGGTGTTTTGGCGGGAATAATTATGCATTTAGATAGGGTCATATTTTTATGGAGGAGGGGTTAAGTGGGGTTAGGGGAGAAGAACGTCCATTTTGGGCCGAAGTGTGCTTTGGGCTATTGAAGATAGATCTGCGTTTAGTTGTTGTGTGAGACAGGGTGAATTATTGAGTTTATTGTTTTCGGAGTTAGAAACGCCTCCCAACTATTCTGTTAGCCTGTACGATTATAGGCAATAAATGATCAGTTACTGAAAGTGGGCGAGACAGCCGTTGTCTCCGTGGAGAGCGGGAAGCTAACGCTAGCATGGACGACAACCCATTCCCTGTAGTGGTGTGTCGTTCGCGAACGGTGCGATTCTTTGAGCCAGCTATCATATCTGAAAATCCGATTATATTCATTTTGTTATGCTGATGTAGGGAGAGTGGGGTAATCGCTAAATCGTGGTAATCCCGATCATTTCAATATCTGTTAGCAGGTAGAAGGGGGCGCCAAAACAACGCCTTGCAGTAACTTGTGCACCGACTTCAAGAGATGTAGACATCCGACGGTGTCCCTCTCTTTTTCTACCAGAAAATATAAAACAAACGGGTAAGTGACACTTTAGACTTTTTATTGTCTTATTTATGTTTTAACGGTTTGTAGTTGTAGATGGAATGTCGAAAGTTGTATGCTTTTATGTAAAGTTTGTTCCTTGTTCTAGAGAATGGGCATACACTAGGTATTATCGAAATGTGGGCTAAAACAAGGGATTTCTTTATGTTCACAAGTGTTTTCTGTTCGGAATTACCGCGTCGGAAAATCACGAGTCAGATCAACATGTCATAGAGAGAACGGAAGAGGGGATTATGGCGTTACACTGTACTGAAATGGATTGAGCATATAGCAACTACAATATTCTACACTCTTAGAAATAACTTTATTAATCAACGTGACAAACCATCTGCTATGTATTATACCACACGTGATGGTTTTTAAAATAATTTGCTAGACTGTTTGCGATAGGGTGATATCAGCTAAATTGGGCCATCAGGTAAAATGAGCCATTTCATGTTTGAGCGTCTCAGCTCTTAAAATTTTAACAGACAATGACTGCAAATTATATTAAACTATTGCCACAACTGTACTTGACATGTAACAATTGACTTGATTGGTCTATGGTTGCTATGGTGGTCGGGGCAATGCCTCACATTGAGACTGCTGAGAGAATTTCAAGGTGAGTGGCCTGACATGAAAATGTACTTATACATGTAATAATAAGGTTGATAAATCAATAAAAAACAAATGTACATATATAAATGATTATGTATACTACATGCTCTGATGGCCTCCATCAGATATAATGCTGATAGTTTGTTAATAAACTTATTTATTTATAAAAATCATTTTTTGTTAGTGGCTCAATTTACCTTAATGTGTTAAGGTAAATTGAGCCATGCATTCCAGCCAAAATGAGCCACCTTCTGAATTGAGTTTTAGCGGATATTTTGATGGTTCCTAAAAGTAGGCTATTAATTGATTATTATATTATATTATTGTATATGGGCCATTCTACCGAATTGGTTCAAAGTTGGAAATATTTTGAAATTTTGTATGTTTTATTCCCAAAACTTTGTCCGTATATATATTGTACCATATCTAAAGTACATATATCTAGTAAAAGTACCGTACATTTTTATATTGTATTTTCAGACTCTTTTGGAATGTTTTTCCTCTCCCAAAATGGTCACTACCGAAACATAGTAATACACTATAGTAAAAAGTATTATATGAATCTGTTAAGATTTTGTTTCCTTCCCTTCTCTAAAGAGTATTTTTATAAATTTTTCTTGAAGGTTTTCACAATTAAATCAATAAAAATGACATTTTTACCAAATTTCAAAGTTCCAATTTACAATTCATCAAAATCTAAATGCAATCTTTCTCTGTAAAATGCATAACACTGATCATATTGATTTCAGAGTTAATGATTGATGAAATTGAAAATACATTTAACCAATCAGTATCATAACATTTTAGTTTATAACTCAATATACTTTATTTTTTACAAAACACCCAGTGTTTCGGTAGTGACTGCACTGTTTCGGTAGTGACCACAGTATTTTGTTTGCAAGGTTGTATCATATTCCCTCAACCTTATTGCCTAATCTTAACTCATAACATGCCTTATGTTGGGAATATTACAAACACAAATGTTTTGTGGTCAAAAAAATTTTTATTTTTATTTTTGAAGACATAACAATTGTTCATCCATAACCATTTAAAGTACAAACATGACTTATCAATGGAAAATAATTACCCAAGTGGGTTCAGTAAAAGAGAAGAAGAAAACATTGACAAATAACATTGATATTATGCTGCTGCTGTCAGGCTTCTGAACGTTAACTAATGTATCCTCGAAAGGTCTGTAACAAATAGATTCCGCTAGCCGCGATGCTAATTTTCGCTATGTTAAACTCAATTGACTTATGCTAAAAATGTTAGCGATCTAAAAGTCCGCTATTTTTTGCTTTTGGGGTCTTTCAGGATGGACGGGAGGTCCCTCCAAGGCAATGGTGAGGGAAATACTGAAAATAGATGATTGAACATTCCATTTTGCTAGCATAACTAAAGAATGCTAGCAAGCACATGGCTAGCAAACAGCTTTGAAAACATCATATTTAGCATAAAACCCCAAAAAGTTTACTTTATTGAAGAGAATATGTGTTCCATTCTTAAAGTTACACACTGATTTTCAGACTTTGGAACACATTTATTTCAAAATGATGGGATTTAACTACTTACCATTACATTTTGTCACTACCGAAACTCTACCATAGTTTTCGGTAGTGACGGTTTCGGTAGTGACAATTCTAGCTAACTTTGAGCATAACTGAAGAATGCTAGCAAGCACATGGCTAGCATACACGTCTTTGAAGAGGTGTACACACATAAAAACATAATATTTTGCATAAAACCCCAAAAGTTTACTTAATTGAAGAGAATATGTGTCGGTGGTGACGATTCTTAAAGTTACACACCGATTTTCAGACTTTGGAACACATTTATTTCAAAAGTATGGGATTTAGCTACTTACCATGCAGCCATGAGGGACAGGGAGGCAGTGTAACTGCCTGGTCAAAAATGCAGGGGTGTGGCTAAAAACCAGGCTCAGCCAATGGACTAAAACTATGGGGTTTCGGTAGTGACATGAAAAAGGGGGACAAGATTTTTTTTGTATAGTTTTTTAATTTAAAAATTAAACCCACAATAAATCTAGATCTTTCAACTTCTGTTTAAACTTAATCATAAAGATCTTTGAAATTACACCATTGAACAAAATCAAAAAAATGTTTTAAGTGTTATTTACATACATTTAAATTTAGGGGTCAGGGTTTGGGACAGCTACTTCCCAATAGAAAGTACCCTATAAACGATGTTTTTTAAAAAATTGAGCTTATCACTATCTCATTTAATGCCTTGGGTTTAAATAGATCATAACATATTCTTAGTAAATATCTATGTCTGAATACTTAATTGTTTTGTTAAATAGTTTTTCTTGTTGTGGGACCGCACTTTGAACTAATTCGGTAGAATGACCCATATATTACATGCCTCTTTTCACATTTTCCCTTCTAATTATGTATGTGTGTGTTAGCTCTGGTCCAGGGCACATCGTGAGCTAGCTCTCACTAGCTAGCGCTCTGTCACACACACACACACTGTGATGAATGAGTGATTTACTGAAGCATCAGTCTAAAAGAGTAGCCTTGTCTCCCGTTTTAATATGACTTTCTTTACAGTTGTTCCGAGAGTATTTCCAGATATGCATGTGTAAGCCTGCGTAGTTAGGCACACACACACCACACACGCACACACATGCACAGACACATTCATGTTCCAAAATGAGTTCATAAAGTAATTGGTACTTCATTAATTAATTTTAATGTTATTCTTTATGAATTCTTAATGCTTTAATGTTATTTTTCATGAGTTCATTTAATGTTATTTAAATGCAATGTTTTAGTGTGTTGAGATTAAAGATGATTCGATTATTTTATGAGAAATGACTCTTGTTTCGCTTTACAGTTTGAGTGGCTCATTTTAGCTGATCAGCCGGCCCATTTTAGCTGAACACTGCTCATCTAAAGAAATGTGACAGCTGATGTTTTCAAAATCTGTAGGGCCTGAACAATTATATTTTATTACATCAATTCAACACAAAAATATTAAAAACAGTCCTTATTAACCATAAAAACACAATTCAATGTCATACATTGCTTTTTTCTTAGTTTCCCAAGCGATTAACCAAAAAGTGGCCCAATTTAGCTGATATCACCCTATTCATAGGGAAAGCAGCTAGCTAGCTACCTAGCTAACGTTACTACCGGCTAGCTACTGCTAACGTTAGCTATGCTGAGTGCTGGATAGCAGCAGGCTAGATTTGTTACACTGTATGATCCAGCTGTCTTTATATTAACATTTTCTACATACCATGTCTACGTCTTTTCCGTTTCTTTTGTTTTAATCACAAGTAGCTAGCTAGCTAATTTGATAAATCTACATAGCTCAGTTATGGTATGTAATTATAAACACATCGTTATTGTAATATAGGCGCTAGCTAGCTTAGCTGCGCTGGTATCATGACAACCAAAATATTACGCATCTTCCGTCCGCCTACCTACTGTACATGTGCGACGGAGAAAATGTTTGACAGCGAGAGTAGCCACAGTCCGAGTGGGAAACATTAAGTGGTAAATGAAAACGCCTGCATAGATCAAGACCGTAAATACATTTGTTTAGCATTATTAATTAGTTTCATATTCAGTGGCCGTGAAATCAATAGTAAAAGTGAGAAAACGATATTTCGTTGTAGGTGCACCTGCAACAACTGTTGCGATGACCACGCATAATGAGTGTCTGCTGTTGGGAGTACAGGCAGACACTCAACACTATGCGCGAGTCCGTCCAACAGTGCGAGTGTATTACCGTACACCCAGGGTTCGCAACTGTTTGCCTGGACGTTCATGTCCTCAGGACGGTTGGTAGTGTGTTGATATGTGTTATATGTCAGAGATCACACCAGGGCGCAGGGTAGTTTAGCCAACTTTATTGTGAACTGCCGGGACCACTTTCCGAGCATCCTTATATCAAGGATGGCGGATTGATGATATGACAGGTAGCTAGCAGCTAGCTCCAGATTGTGTTCTATTACGTCACATAAATTGCATTGTGGGTAGATTTACGAAGATTTCGCAGATTCTTGAGTTAAGTTTTTAAACTTCAAATATGCTTATGTGTTTTCAAATAAATATGATATCACAAACTTACTGTGATATAGTTAGGGGGTATTTGAGAGACATGTGTCATCACTTTTGCAAGGTACATTCGCTGGTGCCTACACCAGGAATGATGAAAAGTTTATAAAAATATGTTTCTAGCTAGCATTTGACTGACTTTGTAGTGATGTATCAATCTTAGAAAATCACTCTGTGGTTTTGTTGTACAGGTACTCCTCACTTAATGAGCGAGTTCCGTTCCTACGACTAGGTCATTAAGCGAATTGGTCGATAAACGAGGAGCCGCCCCTTACCAATATTTCAAGCCTGCTGAACTGTTTGTGTCAACCGTCTTTAGATATTGTTTTACTGTCACCTTTGCACCATTTATAACATTTTTGGTATATTTTTAAATGTTTATACAGTAGTGTACTGTATACTGTAATAAACAGAATAGAGGAAATCAGCTCTAATATACATTACTTAGGTTTGCATACTGTAAATACAGGTAATCGTTTTTATTTATTCTGAAAAAAGAAAAGGTCTAAAGGAAACTCCAACTTGATAACTTTGTTTTAATTTGCATAACTCTTACATATTACAGAACATAAAAATACAATCAGCGAAAATGTATAGACAAAATATGTAGTCTTGGAGATTGTGAACGCTAGTGTAGTGAATACTGACCGACTGCGGGAACGAGACAGACTGAGAAAGGGTGATGCGAGATGAGATGCTTGACGCTGAGACGCCACGCTGCCGTTTCCACGACCAAAGTTCTCGTACAGCGTACAATACCGACTGGTCGGAGAGCTGGTCGTAAGTCTGCGCGGTCGTTAAACAGGTAGGTCGTTAAGTGAGGAGTACCTGTAATTAACCCCAAAGAAAAACCCCACTCTCCCCGATGTGGTCTTGAATAGACTGAATAAACTGCATTGAAGTGTTATGTTATGTGTTCTCATCTGAGAACTGTATGATGCAAAAATCTTTTCCTAACGGATTAATAAATCAGTTAATCAATCAATCAATCAACCAGTGCACACATTTAAATTTAAATCTCTGAAAAAGACATGTGAGGTGGTGAACAAATAGTTTTTGAACAGAGCTGCAACAATCCTTGTTTCATATTATATCATACAAATGAAATTGCAATGTATTTATCTGTATAATGTTGTGGAATTATTTAATATCCATATTATTTAATGAATGTTGTTATACAACTAAGATAGTTATTCTTGCCATGTCCTGCTTTTTAACCACCAATTTGATGTATTGCTGATTAATCATCTTGTTTACTTATTATTTCTTGCACCAAATCGGATTGCAAAGTAGCCTAGGTATTAGTGTATTGGCGGTGACCTTGATGTAACTTTATGGGCCCTTAAAATGTGCATATCCTCCACTAGGCACGAGACCAACACTGAACATCCACGCAGATTCTGAGGAGAGACGCAACAGAGGGGGATACGAATACGACCGCAGAAAACAAGATGAGTGACGGTCGCAAACTAAGTAGCATTTAGTTGCCATAGGTCAAGTACACCACGACCTATGGCAACCCAGAGCAGGGCAGGGCATTTAGGAAGTACACCCATGCTCTCAATACAATCTGTTATTCCAAGCAGGACAATGCTCTCCAAAACACTCATTCCATGACTATGACGGAGCACAGGCTTCAGCAGTTTACCTGACGACTGACTGCTGGACATCCAGAGCCACCACTTCATTCATGTCCGTTACTTGCCACTTCATTGAAAAATATAAAATGGCCTCCTGTCTTCTGGACTGTTTTGAGTTCAGTGACAAGACACACTTCAGAGAACTGCTGTGTTGGTTCCACAAAGAATTACAACAGCAGCAAGGAGAGGCAGCCCCAGCAGCCAGCCGGCTCAGGCACCAGGCCAACAGGGAGAAGAGGGAGCAGGGGCACGAGCAGTGGTGGCACAAATTTCTGCCATTTGGAGGCTGTTTAATGAGAGAGCAACTGGAGATGCAGCAAGAATGAATCCCTCCGCAGATGCCATATTGGATCCGCAGACCCTATGAGCTGGTGGGAGACCAGGGCCTAAAGTTATGACCGGGAGACTGCATCGTGGCAACTGTTGCTCCAAAAAGACAACGTTTACTTCAGTTTTAACCGTTTTAATATCACTGGTTGAATCGTAGCAGAACAACCATGTTAACTCCCCATGGAGACCCGCTGACACACTCAAAAACTCCCGCAAGCTCCCCTCACACCCGGATTTACCGTAGAGAACAGAGTATTTTACCATAATGAACATATTAAATGGGAATACATATTAACAATCTCCCCCTTCTTCATAAAAGAGATTATGAACATGAGATTTTTTTTCCATCTTCCTTCACTAAGTGCTTTCAGAAGCACCAGAGTTATCTCTCCCTTTTTAGTAAGGTAGTCAGCCAGTTGTTCCTTTGTATCTGACCACAGCACCTGCTGGACTTTATTGCATGGATGCAAACAGCGCGCCGAAAAGCGCTACTCGCTTTTTCCACGGCCATCTGGGTGACCCGTGTGAATCGTTCAGATCCGAAGAGTTTTTTTTTTTGGGGGGGGGTGGTGGTGGTGTCTTGAGTCTTGACGATTCCTAAAATATATTTCTGCCACTCTCGTATGAGTGAACTGCATTGAGCAAAAATATCTATTCAACTGTCAGGACCTTTCGCGAGGGCCACATGATATCATGTCATGTGTATTCAAGCGCTATGATTGGCCAGGCATCTATTCTCTCGTGAGTGCGGCGGTGTTATTGAATCTTCTGATGAAGTCCTGCTGACAACAGTAAGAAACATTTTTTTTTTCCGTTGGCTCAGGCTGGCTATAGTTTGGGCATATTTAGCTATGTAGGTTATGTTGTCTTTTAGCCAAAGTTATGTCAGCACTGTTTCTCATGCTAACTAGCACTGGGGGGGCGCGGTGCGATGCCAGGGGGGGCGCGTGTGACCAGAGGCGTAGCGTGAGGGGTGCAAGAGGGGCGCAAAATTGAAGAAAACGTTAAAAAAACAACCGTGGACCGGTCCCGAGGGGCGCGTAGCGCACCCCCCCCGGTCCGCGAAATACATAAACTGGTCTCAGCTTTTTTCGCGTAGCACTTCAAAACAGAGTCTCTGTGTGTGGGCATGTATGCGTGTGTATGTGTGTGTGTGTTCATGTACATGAGAGGCAGTGAGTTATTATGTTGGCGTGTGCCTGGCAAATGTGTGCTTTCCATTTGTGGCATGTGAAGCTGATTTTAATATCCATACCATATTTATACCATCATATCTGTCATTACCTTGAGCAACTAATGTATCGATTGCACTGTGGCATTTTACAGTATATTCAAAAAATTATATTTGCAGATACTTTTCATTTTACATTTTACATTTTAAGCATTTAGCAGACGCTTTTATCCAGAGCGACTTACAAGATGTGCATTAATACATGGTAGGAACAATCATAGTTAGCGCACGAGATTAGTGCAGGAATACAGCAATAGACATCATTGCAGGCATCTGCGTACCATACCTGTAACACCGGGAAGGAAAAGGTTAGTGAATAATATATTTTTTTTTGGGAGGGGGAGTATAGTGTTGAACAAGTAAACAGTGGTGAAGACAATTTAGCTGAACAGAGTTCAGTGGTAGTGGAGTCTGAAGAGGTGGGTTTTGAATCTCTTGGCGGAGTCGGAGATTTTGAAGTGTTTGTAAAACCGACCGAGCCAGTTCCGGGGAGCCTGGGCGGGAGCATGTGAGAGCGCAGAGCCACTAGTGGGCGATTCTGGCCAGGTCGGAGGTTCGGTTGTCGGGGGGGCGGCAAACCGGAAATGGCGGACAGCGGGGTAGAGGCCAAGGAGTTTGCGGTCAAGAGTGCTGTATTTCCGCTCATTAGGGCAGAGCTGTCACCGACCAGCTGCTCGTGAACTGCGCGGACGGTGTAATCCGATGCGTCGGTTGTGAGTGCGATGGGCGCGCCAAGGAGTGGATGCGCCAGCATGGTCGATTTCGCCTGGATCTGTTTGGTGTCCGTGAAGGCCTTAGCCATGTCAGCCGATCAGTCGATAGTGTGATTGGGAGCCTTGCCCTTGAGGGCTCCAAACAGGGGCCGCATGAGGGCTACGCATGGGGGACGAAACGATGATAAAGTTCACCATCCACAGGAACTCCTGGAGAGCCTTGGTTGTGCGGGGCTGTGGGAAATCTGATATGGCAGCCACCTTTTCAGGCAATGTCGTTTTTATGGTGTCCTACCCCTTTGATGTGGTGTCCAAGGAAGTCAATGGACAGCAGCCCGAACTGGCACTTCGCTGGGTTCACTATGGGTTCACTCAGCCGTGTTGGCTGAGGCGTTCGAAGAGGGGTGCGCCTTGCACTCGCTAGCGACGAGGATGTCCAGGTAGACAAAAAGGAATGTGAGGTCCCTGAGCACTGAGTCTCATCAGTCGCTGGAACGCCTGCGCTGCGTTGTCGAGGCCGAAAGGCATACGCAGGCACTCAGTCCGAAGGGGTTAATGACAGCCGTTTTCGGGATGTCCTCTGGGCTGACAGGCACCTGGTGGTAGCCCTGGACCAGGTCCACCTTGGAGAAGATGACCATCCCGGCCAGTCGGGCCAAAAAATTCTGCACGTGCGGGACTGGATACCAATCGGGGTTGGTGGCGCCATTGAGGCGGCGGTAGTCCCCACACGGCCGACGGCCCCCATCGGGCCCCTTACTCCCTTGAGGGCTCCAAACGGGCCGCATGAGGTTGGCCGCATGGGGGACGAAACGATGATAAAAGTTCACCATCCCCAGGAACTCCTGGAGAGCCATGTGTGGTTGTGTGGGGCTGTGGGAAATCTGATATGGCAGCCACCTTTTCAGGCAATGTCGTTTTTATGGTGTCCTACCCCTTTGATGTGGTGTCCAAGGAAGTCAATGGACGGCAGCCCGAACTGGCACTTTGCTGGGTTCACTATGAGGCCGTGTTGGCTGAGGCGTTCGAAGAGGGTCCGCAGGTGGGACAGGTGGTCCGCCTTGCACTCGCTAGCGACGAGGATGTCGTCCAGGTAGACAAAAAGGAATGTGAGGTCCCCCTGAGCACTAAGTCTCATCAGTCGCTGGAACGCCTGCGCTGCGTTGTCGAGGCCGAAAGGCATACGAGGAACTCAAACAGTCCAAAGGGGTTAATGACAGCCGTTTTCAGGATGTCCTCTGGGCGGACAGGCACCTGGTGGCCCCGGACCAGGTCCACCTTAGAGATGATGACCATCCCGACCCTGCACGTGCGGGACTGGATACCCTGTGGTGGTGGTGACGTCACTGAGGCGGCGGTAGTCCCCACACGGCCGACGGCCCCCATCGGGCCCCCCTTACTCCCTTGAGGGCTCCAAACATTGGCCGCATGAGGTTGGCCGCATGGGGGACGAAACGATGATAAAAGTTCACCATCCCCAGGAACTCCTGGAGAGCTTTGGTTGTGCGGGGCTGTGGGAAATCTGATATGGCAGCCACCTTTTCAGGCAGTGTTTCAGGCATATTCATGTTAATGTTATGGATGCTGGACACCATCGTCGTGTTCGTCATCTCGAACCCACTGCAATCGATAACACAATTTCTTCATAGCACAGGCACCGAATACAGGCAACAGTTGCCATGTTCCGTATGCTCCCGCTCGCTGTGTCGTTTCTTTACCTTCTGCAGGCATGTTTGGACAGTCTCTGGCAAAGTGCCCCAGCTGATTACAATTGTAACATCTCCACTGTCCCGGCTGCTGCTGGTTGCCCCCACCACCGCGACTTCTGCCTTTGCCTCAGTTTGGTCTGTTTTCGCAGCTCCGTCCTCTGGCTACTCCCTGTCGGCCTGCTCCTGCACCTCCTTGGTAAAACATCAGCTTCACCTGTTCAAGCTCAACTTGCTTCTTACCGTCTTTCTGGTTTTCTTGTCGCTCGGCATGCTTCACATGTTCCCAGACAGCCCCCGTTTTATTTCGTTCCCAGCCGACGCATGAAGCCATCACTCTGTCCTTCAGATGGGGAAGGAGTCCGTTCACCAGAGAGGTTTTCAGCAGGCCACCATGTGCAGGGTTATCCACCGCCAGGCCGGAGTGCGCCTGGGCGTGGAGCGTTGGGCTTGGTTCCAGGGCCTGGGCCTTGCCCTTCTATCACGTTGAGTCGCACCGTGATCGTTCAAAAAAAAAAGCGCAGCAGCAGAGATTTATATTCTCTAAGTTGAGAGATACAACTGCTACAAGATGGGCGTGGTTGAACTTGGACTTTCAGATAGATCTATATGCCGTCATGCACGCCATTGAGGCCGGATATCGTCACCCTCTCACCTTAATTACTCTTAAAAGCCCAACATTTACTGGTACTGAGTTGGCCAGTCTGGATTCATCGTGCGACCAAGTCTCCCACACTTCCTCTCATCCTTTTTCAGCACCTCCATGCCCGGGAGGATCTTGAAAATGCTTGGTTCCCTTCTTGATCCTGGAACCAAGCGTTGGGCTTGGTTTCAGGGCCTGGGCCTTGGCCTTCCACCACGTTGAGTCGCACCTTGATTGTTCAAGATAAAAACACAGCAGCAGAGATTTATATTCTCTAAGTTGAGAGATACAACTGCTACAAGATGGGCGTGGTTGAACTTGGACTTTCAGATAGATCTATATGCCGTCATGCGCGCCATTGAGGCTGTGCGCTCTCGAGGATTGCGCGCTTCAGATAGGGATTCACTTAGCATCACTCAGGTGGTTGTTCAGTAAACAGTTGTGTAATATCTTTCACCTTGTCAAAGACCTCATTCTTCTCAGCCCTGGCCTGGAGGTAGTCTGCAACAGTGTCCTCGTTGATCCCGTCAGCCTCCACAAGAGGAGGAATGTCGCCTGTGATCTGAAATGACATGGCAAATAGAGAAAACACAACACACAAACATTTTCATAGTTAGTGTTTTTGCCCAAAAAAATGATAAGAACAATAATATGAAGTTTACATACCTTTGAGGACAACCGTGGCTCCCGACCGTACATCAGGCGGTAGGGCGAGTACTTAGTGGAGGTCTGGACACTGGTGTTATGTGCGAAAAGGATTACCTTAAGGTTATCCTCCCACCGTTCTTGGTGCATATCCAGAGATTTTCCAATGGCCCTCTTCAGCGTCTGGTTGGTTTGCTCATCCAGTCCATTAGTCTGGCGATGGTAAGCAGAGATGATACAGTGCTTGGCCCCCCACTTCTCAAACAGGATCTGGTTGACCTAAAAAGGAAAATAAGACAAGTCATTAGTTTTGTCTGTACAAGTATGGCCATAACAGTTAAGAGATCAAATGTTTTAGCAAGTACTTGACCTTGTTCCAGAACTCTCTGCCCCGGTCCGTCAGGATGACCTCCGGTGCACCATGGGTGTGGAAGATATCCATCAGGGCCTGTGATGTTGCTGCTGCTGTCTTGTCTTAGCAGTGTATACACACAGTATATATGGTACTATTATATTAATGCTTATGTTAATTTTCAAGATGAAAATTTAGATACATGCAGTTGATGAACTGGACAAATAATAATAATAATATACGCCATTTAGCAGACGCTTTTATCCAAAGCAACTTACAGTAGTGAATGCATACATTTTTTTTTTCTGTATATGGCCCCAGTGGGAATTGAACCCACAACCTAAGCGTTGCCAACGCTGTGCTCTACCAACTGAGCCACAGAGAACCACAAATAGATCGAGTACATTTTAAAAAACATAATCATGATCAGTTTATCATGTTTATCAGTTTATATAAGAGATCAACACTAAACACACAGATATAACACACCTGGATGGGAATGGCCTCCACCCACTTGGTGAAGAAATCAGTCGTTGTGAGGCAGTAGCGATTGCCATTCCTGGACGAGGCCTTGAACGGTCCGATGAGGTCCACACCTAGCATGCAGTCAAATAGTACTACCCTGATCCTTCCTCTTAGCAGATATTGTATTGTATTTGTATTGATTTGTTCTTGCACTGGTACTTTAGCAGTGGTTATGCTCTTGGTTACTTGTTTAGTAGGGAGATGTACTTATGATTTCTGGTGACTAGCAGTTCTCTTGACTACCTACGTTAAATACACTTATTGTAAGTCGCTTTGGATAAAAGCGTCTGCTAAATCAGGGGTCCCCAACCACCGGGCCGCGGCCCGGTACCGGTCCGTGAGGCTTTTGGTACCGGGCCGCACAGAAATAGATGTAATTTTAATTTTATTTCCATTTTATTGATTATCGCAGTCTGCAGGGTGTTTTATTTTGAAAAATGACCACTTCCGTCTGTGCCTCTTTTCCGCACTTGTCTCAGTTTTTTTTCCATGCACCCCCCCGTGGAAAAATGGGCTTGCATGAAACCGGTCCGTGGTGCAAAAAAGGTTGGGGACCGCTGTGCTAAATGACTGTATTGTAATGTAATGTAAATAAATATTGGCATACTCTATTGGACAAGAGGAAGTAAAACATTCACACTAAAAGAGAATACTGAAAGAAAACATGATGGGAAACAAGTCAAAAGTGTAGAACTCACCAATCATGTACCAAGGTGAAACAGGCTTGATGTTCTTCAGCTCAGGTGCCTCGGTCTTCACCTTTTCAAACTTCTGGCAAGGCACGCAGGTACGGACCTTGAAATGAACAGTAAATGAATGAATGAAATGTGTGGTCTTTAGCCGTGTGTAAAATATGATCTTGCTACAGTTTGTAAACAAGATCATATTTTACACACGGCTAAAGACCACACATTTCATTCATTAATTCATTCATTCACATTTCCATCAACTAAAGACAAAATAGCACATCATTCACGGTGCCATGGCAGGAGATGCACTGATTGATCTTCCCCAACATGCTCTTCACTCCAAAGTGGCCGGCGTGCACCTCGGTCAGCAGTTCCTGCGTCCCTTCTTGGTGGCATTCCATCCTTGGGCCTCAAATACATGCAACCGTCTAGAATATCAAAAAATGATTATAGACTGAGAACAATGACCAAGACTTGTTAAAAAATGTACATTATTGCTTTATGGGTATGCATCCCCTGACTGGCTGGATACTATGGACCTGAGCCAGCTCGGAGGGAGCTAAGACAGTTTGCCCAGACGTTTCTCTTGGACAATACAGTTTACAGTTATACAGTTCACTTATTTTTGTTATTGTATTTTTGTGTTAATAGTTATACAGTTCACTTATATTTGTGTTCGTCAATGGACGGCAGCCCGAACTGGCACTTCGCTGTGCCTATCTGTTTCTCCCTTCTTGCTTTCCTTAACCAGCATTAAGTCAGCTTTTTCTGACTATCGCTTCTTTTCTCACCTTCTCTCTCCCTTTTGCTAAAACTGTCCCAGTCTATTACTTCTTCTTTTTCCCTTCTTTGTGTGCTTTTTGCATATTCTCCTACACTCGCTTAGTTTTTCTGTACTGAGTGTGCCATTTCTAGGATTGTGTGATTCTGTGTAATTTTGTGCCATAAGGGTACTTGATTTACGACCATCATTCCCCATTTATCGTACATCAGCTTTACTGGTCTGGTCAGCGGATCAGGGAGACCCGATGCCTTACTCCCTTGAGGGCTCCAAACAGGGGCCGCATGAGGTTGGCCGCATGGGGGACGAAACGATGATAAAAGTTCACCATCCCCAGGAACTCCTGGAGAGCCTTGGTTGTGCGGGGCTGTGGGAAATCTGATATGGCAGCCACCTTTTCAGGCAATGTCGTCTTTATGGTGTCCTACCCCTTTGA
Source organism: Aldrovandia affinis (assembly GCA_029706075.1). Lineage (NCBI taxonomy): Eukaryota > Metazoa > Chordata > Actinopteri > Notacanthiformes > Halosauridae > Aldrovandia > Aldrovandia affinis. The sequence goes on from JAINUG010000010.1 coordinate 3,894,559, forward strand.
TGTGGTGTCCAAGGAAGTCAATGGACAGCAGCCCGAACTGGCACTTTGCTGGGTTCACTATGAGGCCGTGTTGGCTGAGGCGTTCGAAGAGGGTCCGCAGGTGGGACAGGTGGTCCGCCTTGCACTCGCTAGCGACGAGGATGTCGTCCAGGTAGACAAAAAGGAATGTGAGGTCCCCCTGAGCACTAAGTCTCATCAGTCGCTGGAACGCCTGCGCTGCGTTGTCGAGGCCGAAAGGCATACGCAGGAACTCAAACAGTCCAAAGGGGTTAATGACAGCCGTTTTCAGGATGTCCTCTGGGCGGACAGGCACCTGGTGGTAGCCCCGGACCAGGTCCACCTTAGAGATGATGACCATCCCGACCCTGCACGTGTGGGACTGGATACCCTGTGGTGGTGGTGACGTCACTGAGGCGGCGGTAGTCCCCACACGGCCGACGGCCCCCATCGGGTCCCTTACTCCCTTGAGGGCTCCAAACATTGGCCGCATGAGGTTGGCCGCATGGGGGACGAAACGATGATAAAAGTTCACCATCCCCAGGAACTCCTGGAGAGCTTTGGTTGTGCGGGGCTGTGGGAAATCTGATATGGCAGCCACCTTTTCAGGCAGTGTTTCAGGCATATTCATGTTAATGTTATGGATGCTGGACACCATCGTCGTGTTCGTCATCTCGAACCCACTGCAATCGATAACACAATTTCTTCATAGCACAGGCACCGAATACAGGCAACAGTTGCCATGTTCCGTATGCTCCCGCTCGCTGTGTCGTTTCTTTACCTTCTGCAGGCATGTTTGGACAGTCTCTGGCAAAGTGCCCCAGCTGATTACAATTGTAACATCTCCACTGTCCCGGCTGCTGCTGGTTGCCCCCACCACCGCGACTTCTGCCTTTGCCTCAGTTTGGTCTGTTTTCGCGGCTCCGTCCTCTGGCTACTCCCTGTCGGCCTGCTCCTGCACCTCCTTGGTAAAACATCAGCTTCACCTGTTCAAGCTTAACTTGCTTCTTACCGTCTTTCTGGTTTTCTTGTCGCTCGGCATGCTTCACATGTTCCCAGACAGCCCCCGTTTTATTTCTTTCCTAGCCGACGCATGAAGCCATCACTCTGTCCTTCAGATGGGGAAGGAGTCCGTTCACCAGAGAGGTTTTCAGCAGGCCACCATGTGCAGGGTTATCACCGCCAGGCCGGAGTGCGCCTGGGCGTGGAGCGTTGGGCTTGGTTCCAGGGCCTGGGCCTTGGCCTTCTATCACATTGAGTCGCACCGTGATCGTTCAAGAAAAAAACGCAGCAGCAGAGATTTATATTCTCTAAGTTGAGAGATACAACTGCTACAAGATGGGCGTGGTTGAACTTGGACTTTCAGATAGATCTATATGCCGTCATGCGCGCCATTGAGGCTGTGCGCTCTCGAGGATTGCGCGCTTCAGATAGGGATTCACTTAGCATCACTCAGGTGGTTGTTCAGTAAACAGTTGTGTAATATCTTTCACCTTGTCAAAGACCTCATTCTTCTAAGCCCTGGCCTGGAGGTAGTCTGCAACAGTGTCCTCGTTGATCCCGTCAGCCTCCACAAGAGGAGGAATGTCGCCTGTGATCTGAAATGACATGGCAAATAGAGAAAACACAACACACAAACATTTTCATAGTTAGTGTTTTTGCCCAAAAAAATGATAAGAACAATAATATGAAGTTTACATACCTCTGAGGACAACCGTGGCTCCCGACCGTACATCAGGCGGTAGGGCGAGTACTTAGTGGAGGTCTGGACACTGGTGTTATGTGCGAAAAGGATTACCTTAAGGTTATCCTCCCACCGTTCTTGGTGCCCATCCAGAGACTTTCCAATGGCCCTCTTCAGCGTCTGGTTGGTTTGCTCATCCAGTCCATTAGTCTGGCGATGGTAAGCAGAGATGATACAGTGCTTGGCCCCCCACTTCTCAAACAGGATCTGGTTGACCTAAAAAGGAAAATAAGACAAGTCATTAGTTTTGTCTGTACAAGTATGGCCATAACAGTTAAGAGATCAAATGTTTTAGCAAGTACTTGACCTTGTTCCAGAACTCTCTGCCCCGGTCCGTCAGGATGACCTCCGGTGCACCATGGGTGTGGAAGATGTCCATCAGGGCCTGTGATGTTGCTGCTGCTGTCTTGTCTTAGCAGTGTATACACACAGTATATATGGTACTATTATATGAATGCTTATGTTAATTTTCAAGATGAAAATTTAGATACATGCAGTTGATGAACTGGACAAATAATAATAATAATATACGCCATTTAGCAGACGCTTTTATCCAAAGCGACTTACAGTAGTGAATGCATACATATTTTTTTTCTGTATATGGCCCCAGTGGGAATTGAACCCACAACCTAAGCGTTGCCAACGCTGTGCTCTACCAACTGAGCCACAGAGAACCACAAATAGATCGAGTACATTTAAAAAAACATAATCATGATCAGTTTATCATGTTTATCAGTTTATATCAGAGATCAACACTAAACACACAGATATAACACACCTGGATGGGAATGGCCTCCACCCACTTGGTGAAGAAATCAGTCGCTGTGAGGCAGTAGCGATTGCCATTCCTGGACGAGGCCTTGAACGGTCCGATGAGGTCCACACCTAGCATGCAGTCAAATAGTACTACCCTGATCCTTCCTCTTAGCAGATATTGTATTGTATTTGTATTGATTTGTTCTTGCACTGGTACTTTAGCAGTGGTTATGCTCTTGGTTACTTGTTTAGTAGGGAGATGTACTTATGATTTCTGGTGACTAGCAGTTCTCTTGACTACCTACGTTAAATACACTTATTGTAAGTCGCTTTGGATAAAAGCGTCTGCTAAATCAGGGGTCCCCAACCACCGGGCCGCGGCCCGGTACCGGTCCGTGAGGCTTTTGGTACCGGGCCGCACAGAAATAGATGTAATTTTAATTTTATTTCCATTTTATTGATTATCGCAGTCTGCAGGGTGTTTTATTTTGAAAATGACCACTTCCGTCTGTGCCTCTTTTTCCGCACTTGTCTCAGTTTTTTTCCATGCACCCCCGTGGAAAAATGGGCTTGCATGAAACCGGTCCGTGGTGCAAAAGGTTGGGGACCGCTGTGCTAAATGACTGTATTGTAATGTAATGTAAATAAATATTGGCATACTCTATTGACAAGAGGAAGTAAAACATTCACACTAAAAGAGAATACTGAAAGAAAACATGATGGGAAACAAGTCAAAAGTGTAGAACTCACCAATCATGTACCAAGGTGAAACAGGCTTGATGTTCTTCAGCTCAGGTGCCTCGGTCTTCACCTTTTCAAACTTCTGGCAAGGCACGCAGGTACGGACCTTGAAATGAACAGTAAATGAATGAATGAAATGTGGTCTTTGTTGTGTAAAATATGATCTTGCTACAGTTTGTAAACAAGATCATATTTTACACACGGCTAAAGACCACACATTTCATTCATTAATTCATTCATTCACATTTCCATCAACTAAAGACAAAATAGCACATCATTCACGGTGCCATGGCAGGAGATGCACTGATTGATCTTCCCAACATGCTCTTCACTCCAAAGTGGCCGGCGTGCACCTCGGTCAGCAGTTCCTGTCCCTTCTTGGTGGCATTCCATCCTTGGGCCTCAAATACATGCAACCGTCTAGAATATCAAAAATGATTATAGACTGAGAACAATGACCAAGACTTGTTAAAAAATGTACATTATTGCTTTATGGGTATGCATCCCCTGACTGGCTGGATACTATGGACCTGAGCCAGCTCGGAGGGAGCTAAGACAGTTTGCCCAGACGTTTCTCTTGACAATACAGTTTACAGTTATACAGTTCACTTATTTTTGTTATTGTATTTTTGTGTTAATAGTTATACAGTTCACTTATATTTGTGTTCGTCAATGGACGGCAGCCCGAACTGGCACTTCGCTGTGCCTATCTGTTTCTCCTTCTTGCTTTCCTTAACCAGCATTAAATCAGCTTTTTCTGACTATCGCTTCTTTTCTCACCTTCTCTCTCCCTTTTGCTAAAACTGTCCCAGTCTATTACTTCTTCTTTTTCCCTTCTTTGTGTGCTTTTTGCATATTCTCCTACACTCGCTTAGTTTTTCTGTACTGAGTGTGCCATTTCTAGGATTGTGTGATTCTGTGTAATTTTGTGCCATAAGGGTACTTGATTTACGACCATCATTCCCCATTTATCGTACATCAGCTTTACTGGTCTGGTCAGCGGATCAGGGAGACCCGATGCCTTACTCCCTTGAGGGCTCCAAACAGGGGCCGCATGAGGTTGGCCGCATGGGGGACGAAACGATGATAAAAGTTCACCATCCCCAGGAACTCCTGGAGAGCCTTGGTTGTGCGGGGCTGTGGGAAATCTGATATGGCAGCCACCTTTTCAGGCAATGTCGTCTTTATGGTGTCCTACCCCTTTGATGTGGTGTCCAAGGAAGTCAATGGACAGCAGCCCGAACTGGCACTTTGCTGGGTTCACTATGAGGCCGTGTTGGCTGAGGCGTTCGAAGAGGGTCCGCAGGTGGGACAGGTGGTCCGCCTTGCACTCGCTAGCGACGAGGATGTCGTCCAGGTAGACAAAAAGGAATGTGAGGTCCCCCTGAGCACTAAGTCTCATCAGTCGCTGGAACGCCTGCGCTGCGTTGTCGAGGCCGAAGGGATACGCAGGAACTCAAACAGTCCAAAGGGGTTAATGACAGCCGTTTTTAGGATGTCCTCTGGGCGGACAGGCACCTGGTGGTAGCCCCGGACCAGGTCCACCTTGGAGAAGATGACCATCCCGGCCAGTCGGGCCAAAAAATCCTGCACGTGCGGGACTGGATACCCTGTGGTGGTGGTGACGTCATTGAGGCGGCGGTAGTCCCCACACGGCCGACGGCCCCCATCGGGCCCCTTACTCCCTCGAGGGCTCCAAACGGGCCGCATGAGGTTGGCCACATGGGGGACGAAACGATGATAAAAGTTCACCATCCCCAGGAACTCCTGGAGAGCCTTGGTTGTGCGGGGCTGTGGGAAATCTGATATGGCAGCCACCTTTTCAGGCAGTGTCGTTTTTATGGTGTCCTACCCCTTTGCTGTGGTGTCCAAGGAAGTCGATGGACGGCAGCCCGAACTGGCACTTCGCTGGGTTCACTATGAGGCCGTGTTGGCTGAGGCGTTCGAAGACGGGTCCGCATTTGGGACAGGTGGTCCGCCTTGCACTCGCTAGCGACGAGGATGTCGTCCAGGTAGACAAAAAGGAATGTGAGGTCCCCCTGAGCACTGAGTCTCATCAGTCGCTGGAACGCCTGCGCTGCGTTGTCAAGGCCGAAAGGCTTGCCAGCTTGCTGAGGAACCAGCTTGCTGAGGAACACATCCCAGTCCATCACCTTAGACACACTGATTTTAATAGCTTCAAAGATTGATTGTGCATTCGCTTTCTCCACTGACTTGGTGGCTAAGAATTTGACTTTGACTGCTCCATCTTTCACATACCGTAGGAAGACCATTTCCTGCTCAGTCACTGAGGAATTTGTGCTGCCATCGCTCAACACACAGCAGAAATAAGTTTCAGCCAGGTCTTCTTTTAATTGTGCCATTTAAACTTCAGCAATGTAATGGACAAATGCACCACAGTACTCTGCATTATTGTAGGTTGACTGTATGCTGACACCCTTTATTTTGTCCAAGTCATTCATCCGTTTAAAATCACTAAATGGATTGTTCTTTTTGGCCAAAGCATGAGCGTTTCTAAACATGCTTGTCAATCTATTCATTTCTTCTGGATTTAGCGGTACCATGGACTTCACAATTGGCCGCTCTGTTGGCTTCTCCTTGCCATTCAGAATTTTCTGAAATTATGTTTTAATTTGGATTTTTTTTAAATAAATTAAGTGTTGGGGTGGTAAAAAACACATTGCAAAGGTTTTTTTTTTTTAAACGTAACTTTATTAAAGTTTTACAACACGTGCACTGTAGTGTACAATAGGACTTCATTAATGTCGATTGTGCCTCTGTCATAGAGCTGTCTACTAAAAAAAAAAAAAGAAATTATGATAACATAAGTACAAAGTTGGCAAGGCAACACCCCCCCACATGTGATGTCATCTTAAAGCTACAGTTGTCCTCTCTACGGAACATCAGGACTCAATAGAGTGACATTTGTAGTATGGGAGGACTTGGCAAAACATAATGTGAACTACAGTGCACAAAAATGAATTGCCGGGTCTCAGGAGGATAACTATTAATGCTCTCCAGTCTAACAGACACACATCCACTCTCACAGGCAAATATATTTTTGATGCCTATTTTTCTGTATTTCTTTAGCTTGAATGCACCAACTACATCTCATTATCCCTTCCTCCTTCCAGACAAGCCATGGTCTATTCACCTTCCAATTTTCCTGGAAAGTGCGATCTCTGCTCTCTGAATCATATTTTCGCTGAGTGTTTAGCTGATCTTCTTTGGTTTTAGCCTTTTTAGTGGGGGGTGGACTTGCACCCTCAATAAATCTGCACATCTTTAAAAATGCTAGTGGTAGACACAACGGTTAACATTATTTCTTTTCTACACCGATATTTAGTTTGACTTGTGCAGCGTGTGCTCATGGGACTGTGTAGCAGTGAAGCTGTGACGGGTGTCCGCAGGTGGCATTAGCGACTAATGTTCTGACTGTACAGTGTATCATAACGGGACACTACTCTTAACGAGAGAGATTTTTCCATTCCCAACGAGTGTGGTATGGCAGCTAATAGCTAGCGAATAATTCCAAGATTTAACCGAGCAGGGATGTGGGAATGATTGGACTGTAGGACGGAGATGAGGAATCACTGCAGGAAAATCATAGCGATTCTTCAGCCTGGCGGGAGGGCTCAATTAACTAAATAGCTAACTAACTAACTAGCTAGTGTTCACGGATATTGCTTGCTAATTCAAGGCTTGGTAAATGATAAATGCATGATCACTTACTAATAAGCCTTGTATTATCAAGCAACTAGCAACAACAGATATCGATATCCAATGTCCGTGATCTAGTTAGTTAGTAACTAGATGGTTCTCGCTGTTGTGTCTGTGCCGCGCTCCGCGAACTTGCTTGACTGTTGCGGTCTGGCATAGCAACAACAACAAATGCGGTGAGCACAGACTGCATGCGAGTGACAATGTGACGATTTTCCCATTTGGAACTTGAATATGCGTGCATGACGTGTTTGTTACGATGTGAGTGTAAAACAAATAGTTCCAGTTAGATCATAAAAAAATGTAAAAAAATCCTAAATTCACAATCGTCAGCAGGACGACCACTTGGACATCGAAGGTCGTCCTTCTAAATTTTTAGTTGTCTGAGACGATAGGATGACTGCGAATCTGGGCCCCTGTCATTGATTAAACAACTCTTATTTGTGAGTGATCTTACATTAAGTGCCATATTGATATTTTTTATTATTATTATTTTTTTCATTTAATTGTTGTAGAGAGGTGAAGCCGCGCCTACTGGATAGCTGTAACCACAGGTGCGTAGGTTCAAAAGCTGCAACAGCCACTATAAATAAATGAAGGTAGAACCCGCACACTGTACAGAAAAGGGAATATCCCAAACGAGGCGAAGGCTCAATGTTCAGTTCAAGAGTCTTTTAATCCATAAAAAGGTGCATGAAAAAAAATATCCAGGGAAACAAAAAGGATTAAAAGACAAAAGGACAGACGTTTTGGTCAAATTACCATCATCAGTATGACATAGAGCACACAAAGGCAGAGTTCAATATTCTCATCACATCCAAATTGTTAATTAGCATCACCTACAGACATGCATGTCATTAGGCCAAGGCAAACTGGTAATATGTAAATGAAAATGAATAAATATATTGCACCAAGAGGTCACATAGCATACAAGGGTATTTTAGTTTTACAATATTGCAGTATATTCACAAGGCAAAAAATAAATGAAATTAAATTAAATGAAACAATGCAGTGATTGCACAGGACAAGCAGAGTTAATTGAAATCACGGGGCGACAATATTGTGAAGACATACGTTCCATTGGTTAGGTTCAGTTGCACCTGTATGCCGTTAGATAAAGTGTAAGACAAAAAGTAGGCCTATACATGATTGAGGTAGTAGAGATATCGGATAATATGATAACAATTATGTAAAGCATCATCAAGATAATTATGGTCACAGAGCAATAATGCAGTAGTACAGAGTAGGGTACATAGAATAAATTAAATTAAAATTTGCTCGCGGTACAATTAGTGTAAGCTCAAAACCAAAAGTAATGAAGGCGTATGCGGGGTTCACTGGACAAGGGGAGAGAATAATTCATGAACGATTACAGAAAACAGGAGAGGTTAAATATCTTGTTCATACCCAATGGGTGTTCTGTTTTTAGTAAATCAATCCATTTATTTTCACATTGTAATAGTTTTTGTTTTGTGTTAGTATGCCTGCGTGATGGAAGTATTCGGTCTATGCCACAGAAACGAAGTGAGGAGACTGGAAGTGGACTTCGTGGAAGTGTCTCGCTACAGGAGACTGGGATCGTTCCTGCGTATGGCACTTCTGTGTTTATTAATGCGGATTCTCAATTGGCGATTGCATTTCCCAATGTATTGTAGGCCGCAGGGGCAATGTAGAAGATAAACAATATTAGTAGAATTACATGTAATAAATAGTTTGACAGTGTATTGTTTCTTGGTGACAAAAGAAATGAAAGTGTTCACTTTTGTGACATTCTCACATGAAGTACAATGTAGGCAAGGAAAGAAACCTTTTGGACCGTCTATTCTCTCCCCTTGTCCAAGTCGGTAGGTGGACCCCACATCTGCACGTACCAGCAGGTCTCTGCAATTTTTGGCCCTGGAATGTATAAAAACAGGCAAACGTGCAAAGAGTTTATTACCCACATTATCTGCAGACAGTGTATGCCAGTGTTTTTTAATCACATTTTTAATGTGATTACTCATGGGAGTATAGGTAGTACAGCAGGTCACACGATCAGGTCTCTGTTTTTTGGATGCCACAGTGGGTTTTATGTAGGAGTGGGCTTTAGATAAAGCTGGATCAAGCCAATGCTTAGGGTACCCCCTTGTGGTGAATCAGCTTTGGTACACACACGTTTTATTCTAAGGAATTGGCTACGGGGGAGCCCTCGTTTAAGAGGGACAGTGTGGAAGCTGTTGGCATGTAAAAGGCTGTTTTTGTCAGTAGGTTTAACATAAAGGGAGGAAATCAGCTTATTACAATCACGAGTGATACGAGTATCCAAAAAATGGACAGAGGTAGCACTATGCTCCATGCTAAACTTGATAGATTCACAGAGGGAATTCATATAGTCATGGAAGCGAGAAAGGTCCGGTAATGTGTCATCAAAAATCAGGGGCGGGGGGGTGTACACCCTGGACAGGTCGCCAATCCATCGCAGGGCACACACACCATTCCCTCTGGCAGGCCAGCTTCTTTGCATCATAGGGGAGGGCTTGCATATACCGGTCCATTATGATTCTCTTGATGGGACCCAGGGATTTCGGTTCCGACACTAGCCAGGCATTCGTCAATCGGATGAGGTCGTGCATCTGTGCTCGGGGAGAAGCGGCCGGATCAAACCCCCATTCATGGCACCGCTGTGCCCTGGTTATCAGTGTATATCCATAGCGCTTCAGTATTTCACCCCTCAATTCTTCATAGCTGACCTTCTGGTGGGTGGTCATGTCCTGGTAGGTCGTTTGGGCGATGCCTGACAGGAAGGGCGCGATCAGACCCACCCAGTGCTTTTCTGGCCACTCTTTCGGCGGTCCTTTCGAAGGTTCGGAGGAAGGTTTCGATGTTATCGGTGGGGGTCTGTTTCAACCAAGAACTTCGCTGGGTTGGCCCGGCGCACCCTTTCGGCGAGAGCGTGTTCCTCCTGTGTCTCGACTCTCTCCCTTAATTCAGCCCGCTGGAGTTCCGTGTTCTGGATTTGGACCTCCATTGCCTGGGCGTGCTGCCTTCCTCCACGCTTTGGATCTGGACCCGCATGGCTTCTTCATGTCGAGCCTGCTGTTGTTGACTGCTGGAGATGAGTTGCGCAATCAGAGCCTTTAAATCTGTTGATTCCATTGCTTTGGTTGTGTGTGATTGATTGTTTTCAGTCAGATTATGTTGCCCGCATTCTCCACCGTATGTGACACACTCGAGGGTGGATACAGTGTTCACTTGACTGAAAACGACAAAGTCACTGTCCACAACCAAATCAATGTAATTCAACAATTTATTTACTGTTTGTTGGAAGCAAGAGGTTAGTTGTAACGAAATAGTCCAATCCGCAGTACAATAGAATCGTCGATATCCGTGAGCAGGGTTCGGCACACGAAGACGGATTCTCAGACAGTCCAGGATTGGGCTAGGCGGAGGGAAGTCAGGCAGGCGAGGGTCAATCTCTCTCTCTCTCTCTCTCTCTCTCTCTCTCTCTCTCTCTCTCTCTCTCTCTCTCTCTCTCTCTCTCTCTCTCGCTCTCGCTCTCTCTCTCTCTCTCTCTCTCTCTCTCTCGCTCTGGCTCTGGCTCTGGCTCTGGCTCTGGCTCTGGCTCGCTCTGGCTCTCCCTGATGCTCGATCGGATTGAGATCTGGGGAATTTGGAGGCCAAGTCAACACCTTGAACTCTTTGTCATGCTCTCTCATGTCATTGCCAAAGTAACATCCACATGAATGCCAGGACCCAAGGTTTTCCAGCAGAACATTGCCCAGAGCATCACACTGCCTCTGCCGGCTTGCCTTCTTCCCATAGTGCATCCTGGTGCCATCGCTTCCCCAGGTAAACGACACACACAAACCCGGCTATCCACATGATGTAAAAGAAAACGTTTGCTTCATGGTCCAGTTCTGACACACATATGCCCATTGTAGGTGCTTTCGGCAGTGGACAGGGGTCAGCATGGGTTTTCAGCAATTTGTGCTACAGTAGCTCTTCTGTGGGATCGGACCAGACGGGCTAGCCTTCGGTCCCCATGTTCAATGTTATTCACTTCACCTGTCAGTGGTTTTAATGTTGTGGCTGATCAGTGCATATAAATCGCCATGCCCGTGGCCAGGGGAAGTCTAAGGACCAGCCTTACACACCCTCCACCTATGATCAAGTGTTTTGCTAAGATAATAACTAAATTACTTAGATTGCAACCGACATTTAGCCTAAGCCTATGTGACGGTGTTGGTTCTGCACGCAGCGAGTTTCGAACCGAGGGATCTCGACGCGAAAAGAGAGCGATTAAGCTCGCCGAGCTAAAAACTCAAGTCCCCAACTCCGGGAACTAATCGCACTCTTATCTGCAGCGGGCGCTCACGTGAGCCCATCCGCTACATTCTCCCCCTCGAAACTCATGCGGATGTTTGCTGCTCCAGAAAAATACGCCGTCGGTACTTTTTGGTTTGATTCCAGGAGGGGTCCACAGCTACCCACAGCACAAACGCGTTGTACGCAGACACATCTAGGATATTATAAAAGAGGGTCAGTGGCCACCGATTGGACTTCCTCCGACAGCTGTATGTGCCCACAACCTGCAAAAAGAAATTCCAAAGAAAAAAATGAATGTACTGTATACACATATTCTTCCTCATCACACCCAAATATATAATTCTTTCTTTATATAGATACATGCAAGAAATAATGAATAATAAAAACATTAAATATATCTCATAAGTGTGTGCTAATTAATGCGTAATGGAACGTACCTTATCCAAGTTGTCGACACCTCCTTTGCAGCTGTTATAATCTAAAATGATGGCTGGCTTCTGGTGCTCAGCTTCACTGACAGATGGCTCTCGGTGCTTTGTGCTTAGCAGAAGCACATTCCTGCCCCGCTTAGGCACATACGAGACCGCTGCGTGAGTCTTCGTGAACGCAAAGACGGAGGACAGGGTGGCTCTCTCCCTGGTCTGGAGCAGGATCGGGGGAAGTTCAGCTTTGTTTCTACGAATTGTCCCGACCAGGGCCATCTTTCGTTTTAGGAGGTCCTCCGCCAGTGCGTAGGAGGTAAAAAAATTGTCACAGGTGACTGTGTGGCCATACCCCTGGAGTTCCTCCGTCAGCTCCAAGACCACTCTCCTCCCCTGGTTCACCTCCGGCCTGGCCCCCTCTTCTTTGCCTGTGTACACCTGCATCTTCCAGGCATAGGAAGTGGCTACGTCACAGGCCACCCAAATCTTAATGCCATATTTCGCTGGCTTGTTCGGAATATATTGCCGGAATCTGCAGCGTCCCCTGAATGGCACCAGCTGCTCATCCACGCAGATATCCTGGCCCGGGTTGAAGAGAAGACCAAGCCGGCCCTCCCACATTTCCCACAGCTTTAGAATTGCAGCAAGCTTGTTCTCTCTCAGGCGTGCAGGCCGTGAAAGACGGTCATCAAATCGCAGCTTTGTGCAGAGCGTTTCAAACCGTTTGCGGGACATTGTGGCCCTGAACATTGGACGTCCCGTGTGCTCATTCCAGAGGCTGAGGACGGCCTCGTTCCGTGACCGGAAAACTCCAGCCAAAATCACCAGCCCGATGAATGCTTGAATTTCAGTTGAGTCAGTTTTTTTCCAATTAGTAACTGTACGAAATCCTTGCAGGTTAGTCATGTCCACAACCACCTGGATTATCTCTTTCGTTATGAAGAGCTCTAATGCCGATGTCACATCGCTGATGCGGGTGATGGCATACCTTGTAGGTCCCGGGCGCCGACAAGTGGCTGGAAAGTACCGCAGCGTTTCTTGATGACTGGCTGACCAGACTTGGCCATTCTTTGCCTTCCACTCAGAACCCGCTGTCCCCTCTGGCTCTGGGTCCTCGTCCACCTCCATGGAGCTGTCATGATCGGAAGAGGACTCCGGGGAAAAGTCAACATCACTGTCATCACTGTCACTTTCCTCTGTGGAGTGAGAGTCAGAGCTGCAGGCGTCATCAGCGTCAGCTCTCTGCTGTGTGATCAACTCCTCTGCTTGCTTGGTGGTGAATCGGCGCTTCCGGTTACTGATGTTTGCTGCCATAGTTATGAACTGCACAGCTCTGGAGCTGACTGTATTTATAGGTTTAGCTACAACCACACCCACATAAACTTTTTTATTGTATTTTTTTAAATTTAACCTTTAAATTAAGAACAAATTCTTATTTACAATGGCGGCCTGGCAACAAACTGATGCTGTTGGGATTTTGCCTTGTTTATTGTTATGTCTGGCTACTCTGTAAGACTGAGAGGGGTTTAGCTCCAACCACAGCTGCATATACAAACTGATGATGTTGGGATTTTGCCTTGATGATTGTTATGTCTTGCTACTTTGTAAGGGTTTTCATGTCACCTTTAGATTTTTACTTCAGACACATGAATGAGATTGAATCAAAAGTCATGGGAATCACTAGTTCTAATTTTACACGCACGCACACACACACACACACACACACACACACACACACAAACACACACACAAACACACAAACACAAACACACATACACCACATTCTAGTTGACATCCATATCAACAAGCATTTTAGTTGAATAAATGTATTCCATTGGCCTTCAGCGCCACATGGTGGAAAGAAGAAGATACAGCAGGAAAATCGCATAGGGCACAGATACACACATTCTAGTAGTCTACATCCATATCAACAAGCCAAGACCGTTTTAGTTGAATAAATTTATTCCGTTGGCCTGCAGCGCCACATTGTGGAAATAAGAAGATACAACAGGAAAATGGCATGTATTTGCTCCATTTGGAAAAAAAGAAAAAATGGCCCAATCAGCTGGGAAATAAGAAAACAACAACGTTGAAGTCCCGCCTTCAGTTTGAAAGCCTTAAAAAAAATATGTTGATGTAGCAGCCATCGGATGAAAAAAACGTGTTATAATGGAAGTCAATGGGGCCAACAGTGGCCAAAGTACCGTCAACGTAACAATTTTTTCCCCGCAGTGAACCATAGGCTTAATATAGAATCAGTGGTTATATTTACAACGTTTGTTCAAAAATACACACAGTCGCCAAATATCATGGATATGGCATAATTACAACCCTAAAACATAGAAAAACCGAAAAAATTATGGCCACCAATTGCCATAAAGGGAAGATTTAAACAAATAATTAGTAAGATCAGTAAGATTCTCCGGCCATAGTCCTGGGTCCTCTGGCAAATACCCTTCTGCATTCCCCTCACTTTTTTCCACTTCCTCCTCTGTCTTCTCCTCATCCTTCTCACTACCCTCAGAGCAACCTTCATTTTCCTTGCTCTCTTCACCTCCATCATCCTCTTCACTAGCCCTACTGCTACTCTCTGCCTCTTCTTCCTGCTCACTCTCTGCCTCGATCACATCTTCTTCCTGCTCACTCTCTGCTACAAGGACAGGCCCTTCTACAAGCATGAAGCATACAGGATTGCTATTACCCTCTTAACCTGCTTATAATATACAATGAAACAGGCTACAGGCTAGATTCTGCTTAATTTACCAGCTAACTATCATAATGTAGCTAGCTACGTTAGCTTGTCTTGTTATAGAACTGGATCAAATGAGTCTTCAAAAACAAAGTTTCAATGCATTTCACCATCACCAGTAGTGTTTGCCCGCATTTGCGATTGCTTTCAGCCAGTAACGAGAGTGAAACTGAAATTTTCGCTGAAATTAATCACTGATTAATCGCGATTTAAAAATAATGAAAGCGTTATCCATTTGAAATTAATCGCATGCGTTAACGTGTTAACGTTGACAGTCCTAGTTCAATCGAAACAATGTACCGATATTAGCTTAAACCACTCTTAACCCCCTGAGGTCCGTGCTAAGCTTTTAATGTTTTTAGATTTTGGCATGGTCTGATATTTATCTCAATTTCATCAATTTAACACACACTTACTCCAAAGTGTTTGATATTTTTATTTGAAGGACAATCACAGCTACATTTGTATGCCATCAATAGTTTGGTCAGTATCATATGCAGCTTGTAAATAGATCTACAAACACACAAGTTAAAAATAGTAAATTTTTCTGCTGTCACAAAAGATGTGAAAGCACACACTAAACTATAGTGACGAATTGTTTTGCCAATGTGCGTTTGTTCACCAAGGTCTTGGTTATGTAAGGGTGTGAAAATAGTTTAGCACATCTGAGATCTAAATAGCTAAAAACCTGTTTTTATCAGAACTGGTCACATTTATTTCAGGCTGTGGGAGGGCTAAATGCTAAATACCTGAATATTCATTTTGGCTCTTTGTTACGTTGCAACACGCGGAATGTTTGGCGTCACAACACGCGATATTCATAGGCTATATTTTCACGAGTATTTGAAAACAAGCGAAATAAAATTAATATCAGCATAGACTGTTGCTGGCAGATTGCAAGCGTAAACACAGACAAGATGTAAAAAAATAAAAAAACAAGCGAAATAAAATCAATAGCATAGACTGTTGCTGACAGATTGCAAGCGTAAACACAGACATACGATATATTTTATAACATTTTACGCTGTTTGAAAAGTATTTTGTGTGCCTATTGCAATTTGTTACATTGCGACATGCGGAATATGTAGTCACAAGGCGCGGAATTCATATATTTTCACGAGTATTTGAAAATATACTCGTGAATATACTGTTGCTGGCAGATTGCAAGCGTAAACAGACATACGATATATTTTATAACATTTTAGGCTGTTTGAAAAGTATTTTCTGTGCCTATTGCAATTTGTTACATTGCGACATGCGGAATATGTAGTCACAAGACGCGGAATTTATATATATTTTCACAGTATTTGAAAACAAGCGAAATAAAATAAATATCAGCATAGACTGTCCTCTTCAGTTTGTGTTGTTTATGCCGGCGTTTTCACACATGGCCCGAAGCACCTCCCCGAAATTAGCACCTCGTTAACATGTCAATAGAAGGGGGACGTTACTAAAAGGTAAAAAACAGAGTAAAAAGCAAGGTTTACTTTTGGTCTAATTAAGCAAATTTTAAATCCCATTTGATTTGCCAGTGCTCAAATCGGAAAGTCGCGATTCTAAGGTTTCTGTCAATGTTTTTGCCGCGTGTGTATGATAAAATATCGCGAAGTTAGAAATAGTAATATACTTGTATTGCTGCTTGGATCGGCGCCGATCCAGCCGACCTCAGGGGGTTAAACAGTGTTAGCAAGTTGCTTACCTTTCTTTTGAAAGAAATTAGTGAGCAGTTGTTTTCCCTCAGTTTGCCTTTTTTCTCTTTCTTTTATTTTTTGATACCCCGACTTCACTTTCTTCTGGAAAGACATGATTATAAATCTAGCCTGAATTTGATACCTTATTCACTGTTATATATTAAGTTTTAAGGAAGTTATGGTCATCTTTACACTCGGAAATGTCCATATTGACCCCTATTGTTTTTCAATGATCTTGAAACAAAAGCTGTGATTCAATAACATAAATGCCCATAACTTTCTTAAAAATAAAGATAATTGCATGACATTTTCAGTAATTACAGATTGAAGCATTCTAAAAAAGATATATCTTAATTCGAATTATCTGAAATTACATTACATAATCAATTAATCACATAATTACATGTTGCGCACATGCCGAGACACGGCAAAAACCACGGCAGGCAGTGAGCATTTGGGCAAAGATATCTCACATTCCGGGTCAAAAATATCACATTTCGCATCGACAGATTTCAATGAAATTTCACCAGAAACAAGATAAAATGTTAAATTAACGTCCTGGATACCTTTTATTTAGTCCTGAACTTGCGATATGTCATTTTGAAAGCACTGAACACGAGTCTATCTCTGAAGTGTAGCGTATGACCAAACCGAGCAATGATTAATGAAATTTCGGCAACAAGATGGAGGATCGAGTTTTCAACTACGTTATATCGCAGACATATGGTGAAAAAACCCGCATTTTTGGGGTACGGCCATAGTCTCTAGTAATCGCTCGCACAGGGACACAGGCACATCTAGACTGTCGCTGCGCACGGGAATTGTAACATACCTACTTAGTGCAGGGGGACGGACTAAACCATTTGCGCTTTTCAAGACGGGAGGGGGCCCAGAGAGCCTCCAATATTTTTATGGATACAAAGTTCAGTCTCTCAAGCTATTTATTCAGCCAATATAATTTAGTAATGACACTAATTACTTAGAAATGTTAAATTGCAGACACTTTTTTTCTTTCATTCCAGGCTTTTCAAGGGCCCTCCCCCGCTTGGGGCCCTGGGTAGTCAGTCCCCCTTTTCCCCCCGCTACGACGCCCCTGCTCTCAGGTAGTTAAAAACGCGTCTCGCTCAAACAGGCTCAAACATGTACGAATGCAATGTACAATTACAGTAAAATCATACTTTAATAATAATCACAAGTGGGGGCGAGTTGTGCCACTGGCTTATCTAGGAAAAATTTCAGTGAAACAATGTTTTCATTGACGTTTATTATTTTGAACTTAAACTCTCAATAGATTTTCATATCCAGCACCACCCGTGTCCCCTGGTTTCTCTCAGGGGCTCCTCCTTCTGGCTTCCCTGTATAAATTTGCATGTTCCATGCATCAGATGAAACAGCATCGCGGGCAGTCCAGATTTAGATTCCGTACCTTGCTGGTTTGGAGGGTATATACTGCCTGAAGGGCCAATGGCTTCTAAACCCCACAAGCCGTTCATCCACAGTTACATTGGGCCCAGGGTTGTAAAGACGCGGAAGCTGGTCCACCCACTTGTCCCACACAGTGCGGATGGCTGCCACAGACTTTCAGTCGACTTCCCTCTTGACCTATAGACACCTGCAAGGATGAGGATCCCAAAGTAGATATGCAAATGTGTGTTGTCCATCTCTTTTCGTTGCTCCCTGGAAACGCGTCTCCCCTCAAGGTTGGTCATATCCAGAACGATTTTCTGAATTGAGTCAGGTATCTGTTGAGTGGGAGGGGTGACATCACCTCGCCGAAGCGCCTTTTTTGCGCTGTGCAGAGGAGTCCGTAGATGGGTGTGATGTTGGGACCCAGGTCCAAGAGTGCCTTTAGTGCCTCTCCCTCCAGGGCCGCCGCCAGCCTTAAGCCTTTCTCCGCTTGGCTCCGCTCCACTGTCAGGCAAGCAGTAGCCTGGAGACTGCTCGCTCTGGGCTCACTACCCGCGGCTACCTTGCTAGCACTTACGTGGCCGCCCGCTCTGAGTTTGCTGGCAAACATTAGCATGTTGTCGGTGCAGCCGAGTTCCTCCATGCGCGGGAGGAACTCCCTCAGCGACCCAAGGAGTGGAGTCTTCCTTCTTTGCACCGCGGTCTTCCCATCCGGACGTCTCTCTTCTTCCATCCTCCTGATCTTGGCGTCAATTCGTTCCACTTCCGCCACCAATGTAGCGGTGGACGCCATGGAATCAACAGTCAAGAGACTTTGCTTTTCCATTGTAGTACTACTTCTTTATTATAATAAAACATGTAGCACATGGGAAGGAATCACTCATGCATAAGAATCACACGGGGGCCGTTCTCAACGCGCATACACACAATGATGGTCGGTCGTCACATATACACATTCAAACATCATTCGCAGCAGGGGAAATGGGGCTTTCATTCCAATCACATATGGTTTCTCATATTAGAACATTTATACAATTATGAATATAACTAGCTAGCGATCTTACGCCTAGCTGGCCGCAAGGGCCCCTGGGACATGTTATAGTTTCGTAGGCTACTGTTAGCCACCTAGCATGCTATACACAAAGTACAATGGAGGGCCGCTAGCATTTCTGTGGCTAGGCTAGCTGCCCACCGTTACATTAGGCCCTATTTAAAAAAAATAGCAGCGTGCTGAGTGATGGTGGTGCGAGGGCAGTCTTTGTCTTTCGCCACGAACAGGTATCAGAACTCAGCTAGGAGAGCGCGGAGCTGGTTGAAAATGAAAATTAAAAATGAAAATGAATAAAAGCAATCCTTGAAAACAAGTGCCATTTATTCCCAAAATGTTAGCTTATAACACACAACAACATACAGTGTTTTATTCAGATTCAGATTCAGATACCGTTTAATGCCATCTTTGCAATGAATACGCATTAAAAGTGCGACAGTGTAAATAATTTTTTCACAAGTGCAGACAAGACAAAACAGTGAATAATGAATAACAACAACATAAGACAAATCAGTGCAATGGAGTGGACAAATCAGTGCAATGGAGTTTTATAAATGGTTACCTCATTACACAGTTAAATGTATTAAACTATAACAAAAATCTTAAGCAAAATGTCTTTCTACCTCAAATACATAGTCCGACTTAGTGCTCCTGCTCCTGCTGGGCTGCCACACCAGCAGCCACGGTCTTCTTTCTGGAGTCCGGGAACTCCGCACGATGACGAGAGACAACTTGGAGGAGAAATTGCAGTTGCTCCTCATCCTGAGTTAGCTTTCGGATGACGATTCCAATTCCACGGTGGTCATGGACGTGCTGGCTTCATCCTCCGCACGCTGCCTCAGTCGCTCCTGCTGCTCACGGCGTTGAGCGTAGCGGGCCTCCACGGCAGCTAACTGTGTGTCGACAGATCCCAGCTTTCCACGGCGACCAGGTTCGCGCTGAGCTAGCAGAAATGCCTTATCCTCCTCATTCGTGAGGACGTCCAGGGCATTGTTGGCGGCGACATCGAAAAGATTCTTCGTCCGCTTCTTGAAAGCTTCCTCACGCACCGCTTGAGAGCCAGCTCGCCCCTTGTTCCGCTTGACGTATCCAAACTCCTTATGGAGTTTTTCAATCTTTGCCAGGATGGTGTCCTTTCGCTGGAATGGGATCCTGGCCTTCAACCAGAGCTCAATGACTATTTTCATGACATAGTTGGCCGCCTCCCGCACAGATTTGTTCTCGATCTTGATTCGGTATATCAACAGTCCCAGCACTTCTTCTTCTGAGGGAAGTTGAGACCCGGCAATGTTTTCCAACGGACCAATCAAATAACGACGGCAGTGTAATATGCTACTCACCAACAATTATTTCGGTTCAAACACAGGAATTCTGCATTCGATGGGATTCAAGTATGGGATGTCATGGACTGGTTGTAGTGATTGATACAAGGGGTGACATCACCTCGCCGAAGCACCTTTTTTGCGCTGTGCAAACCGCTTTCCATGTCTTCAAGTCTGTATTTCCAGTCTGTAGAGGTGTAGAAGAACAGCCATGCTTGTAATCCCCGGCCTCGGGTAGCAGCGGCGACGGCCTGGTCTTCCACAGTACCTCGGTTCTTCTTCCACTCGAGCTTGAGGCTTTGCAATGGATCCGCTTACCTTGGACTGCTATGTACTTGTTTATTTAAAAATACAACTTCAATGTGCATTTAAAACTGCTAAAACCTTACAACAAGAAAATAGAACAAGAAATAAAACGGTAGGATAAAATACTCCAGAAATGACTCTCAGCAGGGGCGTAGCACACAATTCTGGGCCCTATACATATGCAGTCTTGTGGGCCCCCTTCCCCTCTTGATCCATGACTCTCACGCACCTTTAGAATTTTTTTTGATTAAATCAACAACTATACACATGAATCTGTAGTGGTTATTAGGGTAATCGCTAATTAACTGCTTATACCACATTTAAACAAATAATTAGTAAGATCAGTAAGATTCTCTGGCCATAGTCCTGGGTCCTCTGGCAAATACCCTTCTGCATTCCCCTCACTTTTTTCCACCTCCTCTGTCTTCTCCTCATCCTTCTCACTACCCTCAGAGCAACCTTCATTTTCCTTGCTCTCTTCACCTCCATCATCCTCTTCACTAGCCCTACTGCTACTCTCTGCCTCTTCTTCCTGCTCACTCTCTGCCTTGATCACATCTTCTTGAGATGGGAAAGGTGGATGACTGCGGTGACTCTGCTGGTGTCTGCGGTGTCCTTGGTCGCTCTGCTGTTGATTGCGGTGTCTCTGCTGGTGGCGGTGTCCTTGGTGACTCTGTTGATGGTTGTAGTGATTGATACAAGGGGTGACATCACCTCGCCAAAGCGCCTTTTTGCGCTGTGCAAACCGCTTTCCATGTCTTCAAGTCTGTATTTCCAGTCTGTAGAGGTGTGTACAAGAACAGCCATGCTTGTAATTACCGGCCTCGGGTAGTTCGTTTTTTGACTCCTTTATAGGGATCACTCTAGGATTTATTTTCTTCCTATTTAACACCTGTTTGTACCTTTATAAAGTATTTACCTTTCTTCACTTCAATAGCTTATGCATGAATAATATATGTATGAATTTCAATTGTATTAATAGGGTTTTTATCTGTCACTTATTTGTTACTATCTGGCAAATACCATTCTGCATTCCCCTCACTTTTTTCCACCTCCTCTGTCTTCTCCTCATCCTTCTCACTACCCTCAGAGCAACCTTCATTTTCCTTGCTCTCTTCACCTCCATCATCCTCTTCACTAGCCCTACTGCTACTCTCTGCCTCTTCTTCCTGCTCACTCTCTGCCTCGATCACATCTTCTTGAGATGGAAAAGGTGGATGACTGCGGTGACTCTGCTGGTGTCTGCGGTGTCCTTGGTCGCTCTGCTGTTGATTGCGGTGTCTCTGCTGGTGGCGGTGTCCTTGGTGACTCTGTTGATGGTTGTAGTGATTGATACAAGGGGTGACATCACCTCGCCAAAGCGCCTTTTTTGCGCTGTGCAAACCGCTTTCCATGTCTTCAAGTCTGTATTTCCAGTCTGTAGAGGTGTACAAGAACAGCCATGCTTGTAATTACCGGCCTCGGGTAGTTCGTTTTTTGACTCCTTTATAGGGATCACTCTAGGATTTCTTTTCTTCCTATTTAACACCTGTTTGTACCTTTATAAAGTATTTACCTTTCTTCACTTCAATAGCTTATGCATGAATAATATATGTATGAATTTCAATTGTATTAATAGGGTTTTTATCTGTCACTTATTTGTTACTATCTGGCAAATACCCTTCTGCATTCCCCTCACTTTTTTCCACCTCCTCCTCTGTCTTCTCCTCATCCTTCTCACTACCCTCAGAGCAACCTTCATTTTCCTTGCTCTCTTCACCTCCATCATCCTCTTCACTAGCCCTACTGCTACTCTCTGCCTCTTCTTCCTGCTCACTCTCTGCCTCGATCACATCTTCTTGAGATGGAAAAGGTGGATGACTGCGGTGACTCTGCTGGTGTCTGCGGTGTCCTTGGTCGCTCTGCTGTTGATTGCGGTGTCTCTGCTGGTGGCGGTGTCCTTGGTGACTCTGTTGATGGTTGTAGTGATTGATACAAGGGGTGACATCACCTCGCCAAAGCGCCTTTTTTGCGCTGTGCAAACCGCTTTCCATGTCTTCAAGTCTGTATTTCCAGTCTGTAGAGGTGTACAAGAACAGCCATGCTTGTAATTACCGGCCTCGGGTAGTTCGTTTTTTGACTCCTTTATAGGGATCACTCTAGGATTTCTTTTCTTCCTATTTAACACCTGTTTGTACCTTTATAAAGTATTTACCTTTCTTCACTTCAATAGCTTATGCATGAATAATATATGTATGAATTTCAATTGTATTAATAGGGTTTTTATCTGTCACTTATTTGTTACTATCTGGCAAATACCATTCTGCATTCCCCTCACTTTTTTTTCCACCTCCTCTGTCTTCTCCTCATCCTTCTCACTACCCTCAGAGCAACCTTCATTTTCCTTGCTCTCTTCACCTCCATCATCCTCTTCACTAGCCCTACTGCTACTCTCTGCCTCTTCTTCCTGCTCACTCTCTGCCTCGATCACATCTTCTTGAGATGGAAAAGGTGGATGACTGCGGTGACTCTGCTGGTGTCTGCGGTGTCCTTGGTCGCTCTGTTGATGGTTGTAGTGATTGATACAAGGGGTGACATCACCTCGCCAAAGCGCCTTTTTTGCGCTGTGCAAACCGCTTTCCATGTCTTCAAGTCTGTATTTCCAGTCTGTAGAGGTGTACAAGAACAGCCATGCTTGTAATTACCGGCCTCGGGTAGTTCGTTTTTTGACTCCTTTATAGGGATCACTCTAGGATTTCTTTTCTTCCTATTTAACACCTGTTTGTACCTTTATAAAGTATTTACCTTTCTTCACTTCAATAGCTTATGCATGAATAATATATGTATGAATTTCAATTGTATTAATAGGGTTTTTATCTGTCACTTATTTGTTACTATCTGGCAAATACCATTCTGCATTCCCCTCACTTTTTTCCACCTCCTCTGTCTTCTCCTCATCCTTCTCACTACCCTCAGAGCAACCTTCATTTTCCTTGCTCTCTTCACCTCCATCATCCTCTTCACTAGCCCTACTGCTACTCTCTGCCTCTTCTTCCTGCTCACTCTCTGCCTCGATCACATCTTCTTGAGATGGAAAAGGTGGATGACTGCGGTGACTCTGCTGGTGTCTGCGGTGTCCTTGGTCGCTCTGCTGTTGATTGCGGTGTCTCTGCTGGTGGCGGTGTCCTTGGTGACTCTGTTGATGGTTGTAGTGATTGATACAAGGGGTGACATCACCTCGCCAAAGCGCCTTTTTTGCGCTGTGCAAACCGCTTTCCATGTCTTCAAGTCTGTATTTCCAGTCTGTAGAGGTGTACAAGAACAGCCATGCTTGTAATTACCGGCCTCGGGTAGTTCGTTTTTTGACTCCTTTATAGGGATCACTCTAGGATTTATTTTCTTCCTATTTAACACCTGTTTGTACCTTTATAAAGTATTTACCTTTCTTCACTTCAATAGCTTATGCATGAATAATATATGTATGAATTTCAATTGTATTAATAGGGTTTTTATCTGTCACTTATTTGTTACTATCTGGCAAATACCATTCTGCATTCCCCTCACTTTTTTCCACCTCCTCTGTCTTCTCCTCATCCTTCTCACTACCCTCAGAGCAACCTTCATTTTCCTTGCTCTCTTCACCTCCATCATCCTCTTCACTAGCCCTACTGCTACTCTCTGCCTCTTCTTCCTGCTCACTCTCTGCCTCGATCACATCTTCTTGAGATGGAAAAGGTGGATGACTGCGGTGACTCTGCTGGTGTCTGCGGTGTCCTTGGTCGCTCTGCTGTTGATTGCGGTGTCTCTGCTGGTGGCGGTGTCCTTGGTGACTCTGTTGATGGTTGTAGTGATTGATACAAGGGGTGACATCACTCGCCAAAGCGCCTTTTTTTGCGCTGTGCAAACCGCTTTCCATGTCTTCAAGTCTGTATTTCCAGTCTGTAGAGGTGTACAAGAACAGCCATGCTTGTAATTACCGGCCTCGGGTAGTTCGTTATTTGACTCCTTTATAGGGATCACTCTAGGATTTCTTTTCTTCCTATTTAATACCTGTTTGTACCTTTATAAAGTATTTACCTTTCTATTCTACTTCAATAGCTTATGCATGAATAATATGTGTTACTATTTATTCAGTTTATTTTCAGACCATAGATATCTTGTGGACATGTGTATGTCATAAGCATACACATTAAGAAATGTTGCACTCTTTGACAGCTGATAGCAGGAGAATGTTCAGCAAATAAAGCCAAATAGCCAGAGATATTTAGCACCAGAAAATCGGAATTTCCTCAATAATCAGGAAAAATCACATCCCTGTTCCTGCGTGGGCTGATCTGAGATCCGCGCAGAACAACCGATCCAACAAAAAAAACCCAGCCTGGAGGTACCAGGCAATTAATTACCAACAGTGGCTCAACTAGTTATTCTCATCATTAACCACGTAACCATACAATAACCCATATAAAACATATTTAACCGTAGCTTTAGCTAATAGAGGACAGCGTTACGTCATCTTCAACACGAGGACACATTTCTTTCCCGGAGTTTTCATGAAATGGCCGCCATTTGCGTCTCCGCTCACATTCAAATAACGTTAGCTTAATTAAAACAGCAACCATGAAATAACACTCCCAACTATAAAGTTACAAAACCAAAACCATTTTGTTTCTCATTTCAGTGCACAATCATCAAGTTTTTGCAATGCATAAACTTTGTTTCCATAGTGTACATGTCCCCACATTCTACGCCTAGCCAGCAATTGTTTTACAAGCTAAATGCTATGCTAGCAAACACATTTTCTCCCAGCTAAACATGTTAGCTACAAATGCTACTCACCAACAATTCTTTCGGTTCCACTTCTAGTGTTCTCTGCAAAAAAAAACACAAACTTTGTTTCCATAGTGTACATGTCCCCACATTCTACGCCTAGCCAGCAATTGTTTTACAAGCTAAATGCTATGCTAGCAAACACATTTTTTCCCAGCTAAGCATGTTAGCTACATATGCTACTCACCAACAATTCTTTCGGTTCAAAAAGAGGAATTCTGCATTCGATGGGATTCAACAATGAGATTAAACATTCGTGATATATCACAAAGACTTTGGCGTCCAATAGACACGGAATCCAGCACATTAACAACCTGCTATGATACACAACTGCGCCAAACTTTCGCTCTACAATATCCCCACCAAAACGAGTTTCCAATCCGAGATGCTCGTGCAGTTTTACTTAGAAATTTTTTTCTTTTTCTTTTTTTTTCTTTAATTCAATCATTAATCAATACTTTTATGTCTAGTAACTCTACACGTCCTTCCTCTTCCAGTGTTCTCTGCAAAAAGACCGCGTCAGTAGATAAAAATTATTATTAGTTCAATCTCAAGGGCATGACCACCGATCCTATAGGCTAGATCAGGCGTCAATCAATCAATACTTTATTCTTGTTGCTGAATGCAGAATCTCACCATCTTACCAGAACACAATTAAAATGAATCCCTAAGAGTCACCACAATCTTCTGGTTGTGTGTCACCTATTAGGTTATATTTAATTCTTATCCATTCCCACACAGATCACCATTTCACTTTTAGGATCATAATATCTTCATTATTAGTTACTAATTATTTAACTTAATACGCTACTTCCTTTAACCTTTACTCTGTAGTGACCTGGGTTACAACTCCTTTTACACAGACTTTGTGGGCGGTCAGTTAAAAAGTCCTTGACACAGTGCACAAGGCCCCCGTTAACCCCTAAGTCCAGAAGTCGTTGCAGGAGTTTATGTACCTGCATCGTATTGAAAGCTGAGCTAAAGTCAATAAATCAAATCTGTACATAAGCCTTAGTCCGTTGTAGATGACTGGCAACTATGTTAACCATGGTGAGAGTGGCGTCCTCAATCCCCCATGTGCCTTGTAAGCAAACTGTAAAGGGTCCAGTTGTTCTATGGATGAGGTAATATGTTTGCTGACAGCCCTTTCCATGCACTTAGCCAGTACGGGGGTTAAGGCCATAGGGCAGAAGTCATTCAGGGCTTTGGACACAGGTTTTTGGGGTACTAGTCTGATGGTAGACACTTTCCATGTCTTAGGCACAGTGCAGATGTTCAGTTGGAAGGTGTGAAAAGTTGGAATAGTGTAGTTAAAACACCCCTTAGCTGGATGGAACACACCTTCAGAATACGTCCACGTAGGCCATCAGGTTCAGGTTTTTTGTGGGGCTTCATTTGTGAGAGGCAGCTGCTAACCTCCTCCGCTGACATCTGAACTGTGGGGTTCATGGGGACATTGGCGCAGACAGCGTTACTCTTCTTACTTGATCTTTAAAGTCGATGGTGACAAATCTAGCATAAAACTGGTTAAGGTTATTCACAAAGGAGAGGCTGTCCATAGAACTGTCTTTTGTGCACCCTACCCATCATGCTTGTCTGGGGTTTTTTGTGCAAAACTGGTTCTCTCTTATTCTTAAAGTCAGTTTTAGCTCTCTGTATCATGGCCCTGAGCTCTTTCCTTTTGTCTTTAACACCTTCACTATCACCCTTGAGGAATGCTACCATTTTGTCATTAAGGCACATTTTGATAGCCAGGGCTTGTTACTGGGAAATACTTTGACTTTCTTCATGTTAACAGATTCACAGATTCCTCACAAAACTATATATGAGGTGATACAGTCTGTCAGCTCATGGGAGTCCCTACATGAGTCAAAGAACGTGCCAGTGTGTGGTTTCAAAACAGTTTATTATCCCTGTCCTCGCTCTCCTTGTCCCAAACTTGCATTGTCTTTACAGTAGGTTTTTCCCCTTTCACGCGTTGTCTGTATTTTGGGAGTAGGTGGAGAAGGGTGTGGTCTGAAAATGGTCTGATTTACCAATAGGGGGTAATATTGCAATCTGCGTATTGCCTTATATGTATCCTCAATATTGCCATAACATAAATCAAGAATGCCTGACGAACGAGTTAGGCAGTCAACATATTGCTGTAAAGTTGGAAGAAGCGCTGCTAAAGAGAGTGTGTTAAAATTCCCCAGAATAAACACTGGTTGGTCAGCTGATTGTGCGAGCATGCTGTTGAAACTGTCTGATATATGCAAGGGCCCAGATTAGGGTAAAAGTCATACTTGTCAAAGGGCAAGTATCTTAGAAAAGATACTTGTCCTTCCTAAAAGTTACTTGTCCTTGGTCTATTCACCTTTCAATTCACCTTCCTTCCTGGAAAGTGAGATCTCTGCTCTCTGAATCATATTTTTCATTTTTAGCTGATCTTCTTTGATTTTAGCCTTTTTAGTGGGGGGTGGACTTGCACCCTCAATAAATCTCCACATATTTGAAAATCACTACGTCGTATGTAGCCCAAAGATACACATGACGGTTAACGTTATTTCTTTTCTACACGGATATTTATGTTTGACTTGTGCAGCGTGTGCTCATGGGATTGTGTAGCAGTGAAGCTCTGACGGGTGCCCGCAGGTGGCATTAGCGACTAGTGCTCTGACTGTTGTTATGGGTCGGGTGGACCTAACAAAGTGGAAACCAGGCGAGTTTTTGGTACAAAAAAGGATTTATTACACCTAAATACTAACAACAAAAGAATACTATTGATTTTAGCAATGACGTGGCGACATCCATTCAGCTGGACCAGGAGCTTTCGACCTGACTCCACCGTCTGGCCTCCTCCAATTGATTAATTAAGCCCCGCCACCTGCTGGCCAAACACTGTCTTGCACAGAAAGACAAAAAGCAGTAGACAGCAACAGGGGCCAAGCACAAACATGTTAGGAACCGTAACACTGTACAGTATATCATAGCGTACACTCCAGTTGGGACTCGAACGAGAGAGATTTTTTCATTCCCAACTAGAGTGTGGTATGGCAGCTAACATAATAGCTAGCTAATAATTCCTAGATTTAACCGAGCAGGGATGTGGGAATGATTTGTGCTTGGACTGTAGGACGGAGATGAGAAATCACTGCAGGAAAATCACAGCGATTCTTCAGCCTGGCAGGAGGGCTCACTGAACTGAATATAGACTACCTAGCTAGTGTTCACGGATATTGCTTGCTAATTCAAGGCTTGGTACGTGATAAATGTATGATCAGATATCACAGATATCGAATGTCCGTGAACGCTAACGTTAGCTAACTAGCTAACTAACTAGCTGGTTCTCGCTGTTGTGTCTATGTGCTGCGATCCGTGAACTTTCTTGACTGCTGGCATAGCAACAACAACAAACGCGGTGAGCACAGACTGCATGCGAGTCACAATGTGCCGCTTTTCCCATTTGGAACTTCGGAAATATTTTTGAATATCCGTGCATGACGTATTTGTTACGATGTGAGTGTAAAACAGAAATAGTTACAGTTAGCTAATAAAAAAAATTCCTAAATTCACAGTCGTCAGCAGGACGACCACTTGGAAATCGAAGGTCGTCCTTCTTAATTTTTAGTCTGAGACGATAGGACGACTACGAATCTGGGCCCCTGTATATGTTCCGCTGCTGCCTTGTTTTTGGGACCCAGGACATACACTAGAATACTGGTGAGCTGGCTAAATTCACAGGGTAAATAAAGGTCTAAATGATACCACCAGGATCTCAGTCTTTTGTGCATGTCTGTTCAATGACGGTAAAGTGTGTTGCCCACTTATTGTCAACTAGAAAGCCCATGGCCAATAGATTTCCGTGATTTTACCTTGTCTGTCTGCTCTGATTGTAGTGCGTCCATCAACGTTGCAGTCCTGGTTTAACCACATCTCAGTAGAACAGATAAGATTGCTGCGTCTAAAATCCTCCTCGTATTCGACGCAAAGTGTTACTTCATCCAGCTTGTTGTTGAGAGATCTCGATAAGGTGATTACCGGGAGAGGGTGACTGCTTCCTCATATTCTCAGCCGGTTTCTAATTCCTCCTCCTCCTTAGTACCCAAACTGTTTACATTGTTCTTGAAGGAGAGCAAAAAGTCCCAGGAATAGGTGGTAATGACGTTGTCAGCATTACCTCCAAGTATCAAAGTAAATAAAAATTGACAAGCAGTAGAGGTTCATGGCAATTGAGAAAGTAGAACTATAAAACAATAAAACTATGACATAAGCTATAAAACAAACCGTAAAACAATGCTAGAACATGCTAAAAACAATATAACATAGACAGCAGTGAGGCACAGGGTCAGCAGCAGAGGCACCGCCTCCCATTTCACATTTCACCTCTGAAGACAACACCGCAACTTGACTATTCACTTTATCGCTTTGAAAACCAGACGACAAGACGCAAAGCATCACATCCGGTGACGTTATATGCTAAAAATAGATTGATAATTCCTCTAAACTGCCAATAGAAGTGCGATTACAAGGGCTTTCCCTGGCAAACTACGCAAATTATGTTTCTCTTTTATCACGGCAAAAATATCAGCCTGAGTGACCTAGTTTGTCACGTCAAAACAGGGGTGGTGCTAGGGGCTGAAGACATTCGGGGCTTAGCCCACACCTGGTGGCGGTGTCCGGGGGCATCCTCCCCCGGGAGTAAAAAAAAAATATATATATATATATATTCGGCAGCCAAATGCACAATTTTCATGCAATTTGAGACAAAAACTGAAAGCCTAGACATCTGTACATCATTGAGGCAAATCATGGTTGTTGGTTAACACATTTACCCAAAGCACCTCACAGCAGGACTGCACATCCTACATTTGTATGTCGGCACGCTGCCAAGTATCATAAATATTGTCTCCAACTTTATGTGGTAGGTAGGTATACTTTGTAGGTGTAGCTAGACCGAGCGGTGTACACAGTGAGCGAGAAGAGCCCTCGAGCTTGCTTAGGCCAAGAAAACATTCCTTCACTATGCTCTTTGGTGTAACGTAGCACGCACACACTGCAAGCTGTTCTGTATGTCTGTCCCTGGCTTCGTCTGCCATCACAGCATACATTTTTGACATCTTAATTTCCTTAGTTATGTTTTGTGTGACCTCTTGAAAGGCCGGCAATCACTTAATTTTGTGAGGAATGAGAGGTAGGTGGTATGGGAGGGAGCATTATACCTTTGTAGAAACGGATCAAATTGTCTCAGGAGCTTCATGCACTCAGTGAAGTTCCCTTGATTTGGACTGGACTCCTGCTTGTCATGCCCACGAAATGCAATGCCTCGTTTGCCTAGATATGTTGTTACTGCCACAATGTGGCGAAGGTATTGGCATCTTTCTGTTATTTCACCTATGTTAGCAATTTTGAGTTGCTCTACGATATCCCCCTGACCTTTAGTGGTTTTATAACATGTGGAGAGTACTTTTCTGATGTTCTCGAAATGACTCCAGAGCCCTTTTCCAGTTTGAAAAACCTGAGCTAATCAGTGCATCCTTGTTGTTTCTGATGTTCTGCTTTCCGAACAAACGGCAGGAAAAGCAGAATGCTGCATTCCTGACTACTGAATACTCAAGCCAAGAAAGGTATCAAACCAATTCTTATTGAAGGCCCTCTGTTGTGCTCCAAACTGGCTAAGAGGATATTGAGGGAGTTTCACCAGCTTTGGACCACTTTCTGGAGTTCCTAAATCACCCTCTCTACTTGCTCCTCCTGCCGTCCCTAACTGTGGTTCTACTTCCAAAGGCTGATGTCTCTCCTCTCCTTGCTGGCTCATCTGTGACTGATCATTTTCTTTTTTCTTAAAAAAAAAAAAAAAAGAAATTTTGTTTCTGTTCCCAATTTGGTAGCCAATTAGACCCGCTATTTAAGTCAATCCCCCCCCTAGTAATGTGAGTTCGCTGCTGTAGTCCTGACGCCTCTTCCAAGACGGCATTCGCCCAAGTATCAACCGTAACCCGGTGTACTGCAGGGCCACTCTTATGTGCAGCGAATCTCATGTCGGCTTCCCTCCCACCTCCCTGGGGCGGACAGCCAATCGCCGCCCCTGGTGGCGCTCCCAGCCAGAGCCAACTCTGGCGAGACGGGGAATTGAACCCCGGTCTCCGTGGCCAGCGTCAGACGTAACCACTGGGCCACGCGGAAGGCCCAACGCGGAAGGCCCAACAACCTCCACTCCTCAATTCATGAATTCTGGCTACACAACATAAATATGATAAAAACACAGTGATTTTGGTTGTGTACTATGATTATCTACATGTAAATGATTGAAAACTAAGGTATTCAAGATAAAGATAAATTCAGTCTTTAAAACTCATTGAATTAAGTATTTAAAAAGACACAATGACATAAATAAGGCTAATACAGCATAATAAAAATGTGAAATCCAACTTCATTTTAGGTTAATTCAACAGGATAATAGAATATATTATTAGGTTATTACACATTTTAAACATTTGCATATTCCATGACTTACATAGGCTGACATTCATTTCCCACAAGTTTGACAGGCAAGCTTAACTCTAACATAATTTTTTGGGGTTCTGTAATAACACCATTACAGGACTGGACAGGAAAGCAGACTGGCTGCAAACATATTTAATTTATTTAAGCAAAACTCTAAAACATGTAGAAGAAATAACACAGTTCAGGCTGTGGTATAGTACAGTAGGCTGGCTGACAACGTAACTATATATGATTCAATCCCTTGTTTACGGTCTCTTCAAGTCAATGCATTTACAATTATACATGTCACTTCCATATTTACACTGTGAAGCAGTCTGACTTCATGGTTACCATGGCAACAACACAACTAGATGGCAGTTTGTAGTTTTGCGCTGATGTTAGCCACATTAGCTTAGCATAGTTGGCGATTTCAATTCGTCCCCTAGAGCATTTAATTTACCACTATTCATTCAAACAACTATACACACTTAATCACTATAATTATTACAGAAAGAGAGAAACATCAGGAGAACAGGTTAAATAAAACAAACACAAAACACAAAGTATTCACCCTACTCGCCGCAAAGCTTTCGGGCAAAAACAACTAAAATAATGAATGCCTGGCCCCCTTCCAAGGGGGGAGTCCCCTTCTGGGGAACACACAAGGAATACAGACAGTCAGCGGCTTTCCACACCGCTTCCACACATCCACATTTAACAAGTATCAACACTTACCGGGACAGGGTAGAACTCTACGCACTGTCCCTACGCACGCTCATCACACATACATCGACAATCACTGCGCCTCTTCAGTCCGGCGTCCCACTATAACCTCACCAGGCACACACACATTTGGTGACTTTTCAAGTGCTTCCCAAACCCATGCACCCAGAGACACTCAAACTTTTCAGTCCGAGTTCTCTTTACACACACACACACACACACACACACAGCAGGACTCGCCGCAACAACATCTTGTTCTGGTGTTGATGGCTGAGGCTGACTCGCCCTGTCTTTCTTTTTGAAAAACGTAGATATGTCCATGACTCGAATCGAGTCATGACCGGGAAGGGTGACAGAAACGCTAGACAACCAACATCTCTTGACAAGTTTGTAGGGCGGGGGAGGGAGTGGGGGTGTGAATGTGTTGCCACCTTTCAAATTGGCGTGAGATTGTTTCCACAGAAACAAACAGGAACTTTGTTTCATTATATTACGGTTCTAATTACAGTCAGAAGAAAGACTAGGAAGGAAAAATGTCCCAATTTTTTTTTGCTTTGTTTGTTTTTAAAGATCTGGGGCTTTTCTAAAAACGTTCAGGGCTTAAGCCCATTAAGCCCAAAAACTGACAGATTTTGAAAAAAACGGAAATGCTACTGAACAAAGAGCCGCTTGGGAGCCGAAAGAGCAGGTGGAGCGGTTCAACCGGACCTTTGGCACTCAGCTGGCGTTGTCAACAAGACCAGAAGGACTGGGACCTACAGCTACCCCTGGTCCTGCTAGCATGTTTGAGCACAGTGCAAAAGACCACCAGCTGCATCCCCGCACTTATACTAGGCCGAGAACTGCGGACGCCACCGGCTCTGCTCTTTATTCGGCCCCCTGATCCTTCTAAAGCAGCCCCCTGGGCCGGAGTGTGCCTCTCTCCTTCAAGACCGGCCTCGAGGAGGCACACTCAGACCTAAAAGGAAGAAGGGGCGGTCCCCCAAGCTGAACTGCAAATGTGAGGGGTCCGCATGACCACTAGTGGGGGCTGTGTGGCCATCCACCGATACCGATTGGCTCCATACTTGGGGGAACTCAAGCCCGACTTCAGCCATGCCAGCCATTGGTGGTGGTTGAGGTGAGTTACTCCTATCATTGTAAAGCGCTTTGGGTTCCTTGAAAAGCGCTATATAAAATCCAATGTTCAATCAATCAATCAATCAGTCCGCATCGGTCCCCTGGGGGAAACCGTTCCAATCCTGGAGGAGCTGAACACGCAGCGCCAGGGGAGGTTTGGGGACCTTCAGGGGCCCTCGCTGAAGAGTCGGAGGAGGGTAGGTACCCTGGAACACAGGAGCACTCGGCGTCGCCATGATAACCCCAGTCAACACATGCCCAGCGGCCCCAAAGGACAAAACCCCACAGCACACAATCTGAAGGCCCCCTATCCTAGAGGAGCTCAAGATTATGCCCCTAAGGGTAGTGCTCCCCACAGCGTCCCCCCGGCAGCCTACTGGCCACAGACTGTGACCCAGGGAGGCATCGTGTCAACCTCGGCACTATACAGACTTCACCTTCCTCAGGGACGAGGAAACTAGGGAGGGGGGCGCAGTCACCCATGAAGAGACGATGTTCCTAAAGGCTCCGAAACCTAACCAAGCCCCAGGGAAGCGCCCTAGGAGAGCTCCCGGCTGCCTCCAAATTGGTGTACGAGGCAAAACGAATGAGGAAATTTGTTCCAGCATGGACAGATCATTTTCCGTGGCTCCGGTACACAGAGGAAGGGGGAGAGGAGACGATGCACTGCTCAACCTGCCGCAATTCGCCTGACATTGCAGACACGTAAGTGACATTAAAATAATTTACTAATTTACCTCCTGTGTGAAGATGGTGAGATTGAAAACGCCCGTGACATAAAAGTGGATTAATAATCAAATTCTGGTGAGTATTTTGACTTCATAACTTAAAATGGTTGAAATAAAAATACAACACACAAGTACGTGGTCTTGAATTATGGTTTTATTCAACGAGTTTGAGCGAAACCTTATTTTCACGAATTTTCAATGGACATGTGTGCAGCTCTGCTGCAATAGTCAGAGATGCTAGTTGCAGTTAGACTCGAGACATTCATATTAGCTGTGCTAGAGTGGTAGCTAGCTAGCTGCTAACATCATGACTTATTTGAAGCAGTAATATAACATGTAAAACTGGTTCTCATGTGTAAGTTATAACATTGGATATCAATTATCATCAATCCGACTTTGTCACATCATTGCGTCAAGTCTCTCAACGAGAGAGCGCGCGTTATATTAGGCAACGTCACGAATCATGGGGGGACGTCGACTGTGGCGGTTACTGGTGTTAAAAAAAGCGTGGCGCTTCTAGTGTTAAGCTCCAATGTTACACACAATGCAATTGTAAACAAACCCCTTGAGATTAGGATTTCCATTTTGACATACACAAACACCTGTATCCTTGTCCAGGGGATTAATGTTAATTCATTCCATTTTTCAAATCCAGGTCCTCGTCTTTGTTTAAAGGAACCGGGTCATTCCGATATGATACCTTGTCAACTCATGCTATAAGTAAGCGACAGCAGCTTACTGAAGCTGCAGACAGAGCCGGACAGAGGGGCCCTGATGCTCCACTGCCACCTGTCCTCACAGGGCTCCACAGGACGGAGGAAACGATGTTGGCGAAAATGACCAACATAATGCACACTGCTTATTATGTAGCCAAAGAAGAGCAGCCCTTCACCCGCTTTACAACCCTACATGGTTTAATCAACAGGACGGGAGGACAACTTCCCAATTGCTATGCGTCCAACAAGGCTTGTGAACGGTATGATATTCACAAAGTGTTAATTTATAAGCAGTCAAAAAGAACAAGCAAAGATGCATTGTTTCAGTGTTTTTTGTCTTGCTTTGATTCTGACTTTCCAAAACAACACCATAACAAATTTGATTGCTGTCGTCCCCGTCCCCCCATCAGCTTTGTTGTTGATATATATGAAATGGAGCAGGAGAAACTACTGCAGAATGATGGAGCCACCGATACAGCCACCCTAGAGAACGAGTTGGTGTACGTCCGCTACATGGATAAGGAGGGTCCCGTCAATTCATATTCGAAAATTGAGGACGTTAAACATGCAAATGCAGCTGGTGTGCTGGAAGCTGTTTATGCAGGTGAGAAATGTTTGTAAATAGCATATAAGTTAATTATTGCTTCTGTATTGGAGTTCATTATTGCTTCTGTGTTCTCTATGCTGATGTTTTTTTTAATTTTCTTCAGCTTTCAATGAGGCTGGCTTGGTTGATTGGAAGGAGCGTCTGGTGGGCTTTGGGAGTGATGGTGCAGTGGTCAATGTCGGATGCAGGACAGGTGTTGCTACCCGCCTCAAAGAGCAAGTCCCCCATCTCATACCCATTCATTGTATTGCTCATCGGCTGGAGTTGGGCGTGGTAAGACAACACCAAGATGCAACAGCTTCAGGCGACCCTTGTCAGCATCTGTGAGCGGTACCACTATGCTCCAAAAGCACTACGTGAGCTCCGGATGATTGCGGAGGCCATGGAGGAGAAAGTATTGAAGCCCACCACGCTACATGGGGCCCGCTGGGTGCCATATGTTCACCGTGGTAGGTAGATGCAGGGGGGTACATGTACAGTATTGTGGCATATTGAATATTATAGATTTTATTTCTTTCATTGTTTTCACAAACCGTGTTGTCAGTATAACTTTAAAACAATATTTTTTTACCATTTCAGGTATTGTGTGATAGCTATCCTGTGATCCTGGCACACTTTGAAGACATGGCAAGCCTCGAACGTCGGCCCAAACCATCGGCTGCTGTGGCAGGAAGGGCCAAGAAGGTGTCCAGCTATCTGAAGGACTTCCTCCACTTCCTCTGTGATGTCCTTTGACCACCTTGCCACCCTTTCCAAAGTTTTCCAGAAGGATAGCGTGACAGTGTGTGAGGCGGTGGAGAGCCAGGAGAGGTGTTTCTGGAACCTATCCTCCCTTAAGATCAGAATGGGGCCGTGCATGGAGACCTTTGTGGAGCAGAGCAATGGATCCGGATGCTACAAAGGTGTCCAACTGAACAGGGCTTCTCCCTCCACCCTTGAGCCACAGAGGGCAGCAGTGATTGGTATGAAACCTTTTAAATATAAAATTATTATTTTTGTCTCTGGTGTATTAAAAAAGTATTTTTTTAAAGTGTCAAAAAGTCAATGTAGTACTAGGCTAGTACTAGATTGACAGTGCATTGATTCTCACACAGATGCAATCATCAATCACAAGGCAGCACAGTAGCTAAGTTCAGGGCACTAGATCCCTCTTGCTGGCCCAAGTATGACCGTACTGATGCTGTGGCGAGAGAGACCTTCAGTCAACATGGTCAGGAAGAGATGAGGAGCATATCTGGGTTTTACAAGGAGCTCTTGGCCAAGGTAGGGATTACACCAGAGGAGGTTATCGCTGAGTATGCCCAGTACAAGAGCTTCGCTCTCAGGCGGTCAGCTGTCCCAATGAGGGACATTTTCCTCAGTGTCCTGCAATCAGGTGTGTGCCAGGATAATGTTAAGTTTAACCCCCCCCCCGTTTCATTGTATTCCCAGAGGAGAGGAGAGCCACGTTCCAGTGCCTAAGTCATCTAATGCATATCTACATGGTTCTCCCGGTCTCCACTGCAGTGTGCGAACGTGGCTTCTCAACGCTGAAGCGAGTCAAGACCGACTGGAGGTCAAGCCTTACCACCGCTCAACTCCAGAGGCTCATGTTTATCTCCATCGAAGGTCCTGCTCTGGAAGACTTTGATGCAGCCTCAGCTGCCCAGCGATGGTGGACATCAAGTCTGCGCAGACGTAGACCAGGGTTTAACCCCTGGTCGTCAAGAGAGACTTGAGGACTGATCATATATACCCTGAACTCTTTTTTTGTCTCAATAGGTGGTTTAGATTTTATTTTATCACACACCACACTACTGACATTTTGGATTCATTTTTATTTTATCACACACCACACTACTGACATCTTGGATTCAACTTTATTTTATCACACATCACACTACTGACATTTTGAATTAGATTTTATTTTATTACACACACTACACTACTGGCATTTTATTTACTTTTACTGACCTTGAATTGTTAATGCCGGCTGGTTCTTTCTATTCTATTCATTCCAGTCTTTTGTCTACTTGGTAATATTCCCAATTGACCCTTCGCTAAACCATGCCCCAAAACGCAAACTGGCCAATCACAGCGCCGTGTTTTACATACTCCGACAGAGGATCCGACAGTTTTCCTGCCTTCCATTGACTTTCACGCAAAAATTAGAAATTTTCTTCATTTTTTGAGCTGGTTTTGCGGATTTTTAGCAAATTATGGTTAAACGTTGTGCCTGGGGCACGTGTAACAGTGACACTCGTTACAGAGAGAGGTTTGAAGGAGATATACGTTTTCCCTTTACAAAACCTAAATCAAATCCTGAAAAGTGTTAGCCAGCTAAGCTAACGTGGCTAGCTCGGTCTGGATATACAGCTCCGGGTTGCAACGTTGGTAAAGTTAGACTAAATGTTAGCTTTGTTATTCGTGATCCAGCCAGCTTGCTAACGTTAAGATGTTACAGTCAAGCTCTAGAAAACCAAGTGGGTAACGTTACCTTGATGTCAAAATTTAATACTATTTTTCATTACTATTTCAGCACTTTGTCAATGGGAAGCCCAGTCCCAGTACCCAAATCTTGTGGAAGACTGGGCTGACACACTGCTGATATTTTTGCTTTACAGAGGTCCAGGGTATGGAGCTACCTGTGGAGCTAACCAGAGTAATGTCGTTACAGCACACTATAGGCGACTAATGTTACGTTAGTTAGCTAATGCTAGCTAACTTACTACTGAATGTAACGTTATATAGGCCTACTGCTTTTGCTTTTTAATGATTGTAATAGTGAATAGAGACCTACCCAGCTTTACAGGAACAGTGTTGCTCCTTAATGTCGTTGTCCTCTGTCTCAATCGCCCGGTGATGCGGTGGTTCACTTTTACTCTGATCTGTAGGCTTTCGCTTCTATCTTAATTTTTTTTACGTCATTTTGTTGCTGAGTCAGTGTGATATCTTGAATATAACCTTCAAATGCATATTGTAGACCCTTCTGTCTGCTTCTATCTGAAATCGCTTTTTCTATTTTCCCAAAATTGGACAATATTTCTCAGGGAGTGCAGTTAGCGACAGTGGGAGCGCCATGCTGGCTTCGAAAGCTTGACGTACTTAGCAACAATAACTAAGGGGGGCGTGGTTTAGCGAAGGGTCAATTGTAATCTGTTGTCTCATGTTGTTTTGTTTTAATATGTTAGTTTTCTTTTGATTCGTATGATTGTATGTTCTTTAAGTTATTAAATCATAATAATTATCCAAATCTCTGTCGGTTTTATTTATTTTTTAATAGGCCTTTATTTTCAGTTTTGGACAAGTCATTTTAGCTATCGGACAAGTAAAATATCTGAGCCACTTGTCCAAAGGACAACCACTGTCAATGTCAACCACTGTTCATGCTTAATTGATTATGGGGAGGTGTCCGGGCAGGAGTAATTAGGGATTTAGATAAGGTAATGTTTTTATGGGGGAGGGGTGAAGTGGGGTTAGGGGAGAAGAACATCCATTTTGGGGGGGGAAGTGTGTTTTGAACTATTGAAGAGACAGCTTTATTGTTTTTGTTAAGAGACAACTCCCAACCCTTCCGTTAGCCTGTAAGATTATAGCCAATAAATCATCAGTTACACAATTTTTTCGAGAGCTTTCTACATTTTACTCTAGTTGCTACGATTGTCCTCCTAGACCAGATATTGCCTTTATTTTGGGTAAAATGACATGGAATATCCATTTCCATTTTTCACAAATACACAATTATATTTACTTCAAAATAAATCTGTATTCATTCTTTCACATTTTACTTTCAGTCAGAAGAAAGTGGTTTGAGTTCCATGTTACCGTCTTTAGATAATATGAACATATTTGTCATGAATATCAGGGGAATGTAGAACGTTAAACCAACTTTACCGCGGTGTCATAGGTTTTTTATTAATTAATTAATTTACTTACTTTTACTTTGGTCATTTGTAGGTTTTTGTCTTATCAGCATTTAGTTGCTATCGCGTGTACACTGACTGCGTCATTCCAAATGTTTTAGGGTAGCCTAATGCTCGGAAACTACAGTACAGCGTAATATTTGCCAGACCAACGGAGGGTAGAAGTGGCGCTGCGTCATTCTTACAGCTGTACGCCTCTGTATTGGCTTGTTTCCCTGCGTTCAGACTCAGCCATGGTCTTGGCGACTTATTGTGGTGAGCTGTACAATAATTGTTGAAAGAACTAAGCCAAACAAAACAGCTGAACTAAGTCCCAGCCTAACCCCCCAAGAACAATAGTCATAGTTTTCTTGACGCAATACATCAGGTCAAACACAATACAGCACATGATTGTATCTAAAACTTTACTGGGCCATTCTATAAAAGAAAACTAGGCTATGCCGTTTTAAGATTTTAAAAAATATTTTATTTAGGTTCCGTGTTTCGTTATTATTATTTGGCAACATTATTTATAATCCATGTCGAAAGAGAATATCCCTGAAGTTATGATATCAGAATACCCGTTTTAAATGGGAAAGGACAGACCGGCAATGAACAAAACCTAGCAGTTTGCAAGTCGAATGCATTTTTTCCAGGAGTAGCGTACTAGCAATAATACATATGTAAACTATCAGTGAAATGATGAAATTTGAAATAGATGAACTAAGGGAAAACTTGTGACGCCCATCTGACCTTTACTACAGTGAATTGAATTGACTTCCCAAATTGAATTCGCATTAATCGCCAACACTGTCATTCAAAGGGGGTGTTACAACACATGTTTTCTCTCACTCTGCGCTCAGTGTCCCAGGGCATGACTCTGCAGGAAATTCCTTGTTTTAAGCAACGTTGCTGACCTCACTGAGCCTGTGAGCAGGAAGCCTGAATATAAAAGCCTGGACACCAGATGGACCTCCGGCACAGCACGAGCGCGAACGAGTTCCCCTGTAAGCAGCGCCAGACGGAGGGATGCGCCTATTTGGACTCATCTGGACTGCCTGCTTTGTCTTGGAGGAGACACAGGCATGGGGCTACAGGAATGGGATACTGCACAACTCCATATGGCTTGGTAAGCACTGGCCTTACATACAATGGCCTTATATATATATATATATATACTTTGCAGTCTGCATCTAAGCTTTACCACTTCAAACCTACTTTAGACATCTAGCCTGCTTTTAAAGTAAACGGGACCTGCATGTTTGCCTTCCTTAATATAATTATGAGTCGCATACCGACGTATAACCACTAAATAAGCAAACGCATGAAATGAATTGAACGATCCGTGGTTTACGACCGTTTGAATTATCTATTGAATATTGCGATTGCAGAGCTGAACTAGACGCAAACATTTTTCGGTTGTGTTTATGAATTAGCCACCAAGCATTGAATTATCTGTCCAGAATCCAATGTAAATCTCATACCGATTGCTGAAAGTATCCAAAAATAGGTCTGGGTTATGTCAGTACTTGAGTGGACGACCTCCTGGAACAGCTGCTGAAAGTGCTGGTTTTCGCCAGTTGGATCACACCGGAGTCGCCTTTTTGGATGAGGCATTAAAGGGAGGTCCTGGCTCAATGCAGTCATTAAAGATCCCCTGGCACTCCACATTGAAAGAGCAGGGGTGTTAACCCGATTGTCCGGGTCAGGTTCCTGAATAAACTGGCTTCTCTATCTGGCCACTTAATCATCCTCCTTACCATCAATATACTCAATCCCTTTCATTCCCTAAAGCTCTTTTTTCCAAAGATTGTCACTGTAAATGAGAAATTAGTTCTTAGCTGACCGTCCATGTTAAATACATGTTAATTATTAAGAATAATAGCACTTATTATTATTATTATTATTATTATTATTATTATAACAACATGATTTGTTCTGTCATTTCTCACTCACTCACCAGCTATTACATTGAGTCAATTGTATGTATTAGACCAGGAGTAGGAAATCTTACTCTGCAAGGGCTTGTGCGGGCACAGGTTTTTGTTCCCAAATAGCAATAAACACCTGATTATATCAACTAGAACCAGTTGTATTACTGCTATGTTGGAGCATAGCCTATGCCAACACTGGCCCCCAGAGTGTAAGATTTCCCACCACTGCACTACACTCATGTGTTGGTTTGTCCAGAAATCAGAGATACAGACTAGCTATTATCAGCACCACAGCCTTTCATGCATGTTAACAGGCATCAGTCCAGTGCACTGAGGCAATCCACTGGTTTCTCTGTCCCCTTGATGTGCCGGTATAATGGTAGTGGACACCAGTGATTGATTAGATTGTGGGTAGCAGTGGAGTTGCACAATGCAGACTGCATGCTGATTCCGCCTGTGAACAAGCTTATGCTTATCAGCCAGTCCATCAGCCTTAATGGTGATCGCAGAACATCACTGGCAGAAAGTTCTGGTGTGGGACCACCGTCGATGACGTTCGCGGGTGACCTACTGTGAGGTGGCCCACGGCCAGTGTGGCCATAGTTCAGCCAGCAGTAGAGCTAGGGTTGTGCAACGCTTAAGACTGATGCCAGCAAAACGATTGCACAAAAACTCAATTACGGTATGGCACTGCTCTCACACAGCACAAATTAAATTATCAGTTTCAGTTCCCAGTACTTCAAAAATCAAACAAATGACTGTTGTTGATGATTGATGTTGTTTAGCTGTAAAGGTTGGCCTATTTTGTGTCTCTCAGATGTACTTTAGCACCACACTGCTGTCTTGTGGAATGTGGAATACTAGGGGGTAGCGTTGCTTTGAACTTTCAAAACCCGACTCAACAAACCCCCTAAATGGGAAACAAATCATATCCACAGCCTCAGACTAAATGCATAACAACACATGCACTCTTCAAACAACCCGTTAATTTACCTTGCATTTAAATGCTGTTTACCTTTAGTGTGATGTGAACGTGTTATTGGTGTGAGAGGGTAGTGCAGTATGCCTCTGTAATGAGTGGATAATAGGGCGAATGCCACCCCTTCGTAGGTGAGCTTTTTTTGAAAGAAAATCATTGACTGTGGACACACTAATTTGGAGGTTCACTTCTCCGCCAGCGCATAACATTCTCACAATGTGTCTGCAATGCTGAAGCAGCGTTGGGTGACCGTTCCTTTGAAGAGCAGAATAACAGGGGAAGACTGCAGAAGATTGCGAGAGAGGTAGGCAGCGCCAGCA
The DNA here is from genome assembly GCA_029706075.1 of Aldrovandia affinis. NCBI lineage: Eukaryota > Metazoa > Chordata > Actinopteri > Notacanthiformes > Halosauridae > Aldrovandia > Aldrovandia affinis. The sequence continues at coordinate 3,937,045 of JAINUG010000010.1, forward strand.
GCACTGAGAGTCCCAGGGCTGTACAGTGTGGACTGTGTGCAGACTGCGCTGCGTGTATAGTGTGAGCTGTGCATAAAGACTGTGCTGTGTGTGCATAGGGTGAGCTGTGTGTGCAGACCGTGCGGTGTGTAAACTACGTTTCCAGACTGTGTTGCGTTTCCAGACTGTGCTGTGTGAAGTGCGGACTGTTGAGTACAGACTGGGGGCTGCCAGCTTTTTGTCTTGAAAAACACACCCGCATGCCAATAAAGAGACACTAGTCTGACCAGCAGCAAATATTGAAACACCTAAGGAGGTTCCGTAATAAAGTTCCCTTGACATGCAAAACATTGAGAACATGGTGTTCCAATGAGGACTTCCCTCCCGTCCATAGCTGTCGCTGCAGCGCTAAAGTGTGTGTGTGTGGGGGGGAGTGCACTGATGGGCTTAGGTTGGTAATCGTAAGGTTACCATTTAATGGAGTGAAAATAAAATTGGCCCGAGCCGTAAACCATTTTAATGGATTGAGAAGGTTGTCTGATACACTTAATGAGCAGAACATGCCCGCAGCATACATCTGGAAACCATAAGAAACATGTTTACTGTACCGTGTGACCTTCACCATATTGTTCTCTTCCCCACCGGTGGCAGGTCCGCCGTAACCATAGGGGGAGAGAGCGTCATAAAGAATAAAGATGGGTTTGATCTGGGCCTCAAGGCTCTCACGATCATACGCTACATTTTACATTTTACATTGACATTTTAAGCATTTAGCAGACGCTCTTATCCAGAGCGACTTACAAGATGTACATAAATACATGGTAGGAACAATCATAGTTTGCGCAAGAGATCAGTGCAGTAATACAGCGATAGACATCATTGCAGGCAGCTGCGTACCATGCCTGTAACACTGGGAAGGAAAAGGTTAGTAATTTTTTTTTATTATTTAAATTGAGTAATCAGGGATACAAAGTGTTGAGCAAGTAGGCAGCGGTGATGACAATTAGCTAGATGTACGCTGTGTCAGAAACAAAGCCTTATACAGCACACCCTGTGGGAAAAATCCAGAGATTGCAGCTGTCCACCTTCCGGCCCCCAACCCCTCAAACAATTTCTTTGTTTGCCCCCCCAGCACCAATTTGTTTGCGTATGTATTTTCTCAAAGCTCCTAACCCCCCCTCCCCTCCCAAGTGAATTCCAGGCTACGCCACTGACCTGGACACACGCCCAGACATTATATGCCGCTCGTGTTTAACTTTCCCCATCCAAGCACAGCGTGCTAGAGGAGGCACATATTCCTGTTTTATGTTCTCCAGAACCTGCCCCGCTGTCATGCGGGAGGCATGTTAATCGTGACCGGGTACAGGGTTTTCCCTTGCATTTTTTTTAGGGCTTAGACAGTGGCAGACACAGCGGGCGGGGGGGGGGGGGGCTTGTGTGTAGGGGTAAAACAAGTATCACTTGCTAGCTGTTCACGGAATGAAGAAATAAACTTGTCACTGGCTAATGTGCGTAACTTAACTAGAGACAGACGAGAGCAGGGATGTTGCGAGACTCGAGGGGAGGAAAAAGATGCGGAGTGCGCGCTCGGAGCCTGGCAAGCGAGGCTAGTGGCCAAGTTAAATCTGACCAAAGTCAATATTGGTAAAAAATCGATCACAATGTTAGGCACCTGACAGGCTGGGAATCACTGAGATGGATGACAAGTTGTTTCAGATTCTGAGCTATGATAGTCTGTATCTAAATAGACTTAGTTCGTCACCTCTCTTCTATCCTGGGCCGCTTTTAAAAAAAGGACTATTTCTGCAATGTCAAGCTGGAAATCAAATGAACTGGCGTTATCATACACTATAATTTTATACGATAAAATATGCTATCTATGCAGGCTAGCTACAATGTAACGTTAACAATTATTTGAAATCTTTCAGTCACTCAGAGACAGCGGGTCGCCGCAGTGGTGCATCCAAATTAATACAATTGCCGCCTCTACAAGAACGCCTAATCTGGTAGCGTGCCATGTATGAAGTATGAAACAGACACTGGAGCAGATGAAGTCAATTTTTTTAATGAATGAAACTTTTTTTCCCACTCTGATAGACTATTTTCCATTCATTTATGCTACCGCCTTGTAGCAGTTGGCGCAGACACTGCAGCGGTTAAAGCCTCCGTGTATTAATGCCAGATTTGTAAAAAAATAAAAATTATACACTGTCCATTTTTTAGACGGTTGAAGACAGAGTTTTCACGTCCGTACAGAGCTCTCACCACGTTCTCCCCATATGGAGTCGAGCTCTCACCACGTTCTCCCCTTATGGAGTGGAGCGGTCACCACGTTCTCCCCTTATGGAGTGGAGCGGTCATCATGTTCTCCCCTTACGGAGTGGAGCGGTCATCATGTTCTCCCCTTATGGAGTGGAGCGGTCATCATGGTCTCCCCTTATGGAGTGGAGCGGTCATCATGTTCTCCCCTTATGGAGTGGAGCGGTCATCATGTTCTCCCCTTAGGGAGTGGAGCGGTCATCATGTTCTCCCCTTACGGAGTGGAGCGGTCATCATGTTCTCCCCTTATGGAGTGGAGCGGGCACCACGTTCTCCCCTTATGGAGTGGAGCGGGCACCACGTTCTCCCCTTATGGAGTGGAGCGGTCATCATGTTCTCCCCTTATGGAGTGGAGCGGTCACCACGTTCTCCCCTTATGGAGTGGAGCTCTCACCACGTTCTCCCCTTATGGAGTGGAGCGGTCATCATGTTCTCCCCTTATGGAGTGGAGCGGTCATCATGTTCTCCCCTTATGGAGTGGAGCGGTCATCATGTTCTCCCCTTATGGAGTGGAGCGGTCACCACGTTCTCCCCTTATGGAGTGGAGCTCTCACCACGTTCTCCCCTTATGGAGTGGAGCTCTCACCACGTTCTCCCCTTATGGAGTGGAGCGGTCATCATGTTCTCCTCTTACGGAGTGGAGTGGTCATCATGTTCTCCCCTTACGGAGTGGAGCGGTCACCACGTTCTCCCCTTATGGAGTGGAGCGGTCATCGTGTTCTCCCCTTATGGAGTGGAGCGGTCATCACGTTCTCCCCTTATGGAGTGGAGCGGGCACCACGTTCTCCCCTTATGGAGTGGAGCGGTCACCACGTTCTCCCCTTATGGAGTGGAGCTCTCACCACGTTCTCCCCTTATGGAGTGGAGCGGTCACCACGTTCTCCCCTTATGGAGTGGAGCTCTCACCACGTTCTCCCCTTATGGAGTGGAGCGGGCACCACGTTCTCCCCTTATGGAGTGGAGCGGGCACCACGTTCTCCATCATGCCCCTTCTTTCAGGACATTGAACAGACCCCAGGAAGCGCAGAGCTTTGATAGCGGTAGGGATGATGACGGAAGCCTCTCTCTCTGCCAGCAGTACCCTTCTCAGGTTAACCTGCTCATTGTGCTAAGCAGGGCTTAGCTTGGTTAGTACTTGAATGGGAGACCTCCTGAGAAAACGAAGTTACTGCTGGAAGCAGCAATGGTGCGCTAGTAGGGGGCACTCTTCTTTGTGGACTACATAAAATCCAATGCAGAGATGTGGACACTGCTCTAAAAGGTGTAGTCCTTTGGCTCAGACGTTTGTCTCGCTGTGGCAACTAAAGAACCCGTGGCAATTTCAAAATGGCAGAAACCTGGCAAAACCTCCAGTGTCCTGGTCAAATTGCTTTGAGGAAACGCTCTCTCTACATCTGGTTGCTGCTTAATCATCCCCCCTAGATCTGATTGGCTACACAATCCCTTGCATCGCCTACCCAGTTTCATTCCGCAGGTCATCACTGCAAAAGAGAATTGAGTTCTCTGTTGACATGTCTGGTTAAATAAAGGTATTATTCACTGAATGAATTACATTATTGTAGTAAATATTAACCCTTAGAGGTCTTGGGCTATTTTGTCTCGTTGCCGAGGACAAAAGACGGGTCGTAAATTTCGTCGTCAGCATCACTCTCGATGTCAGACTCCTTACCAATAATTTCTTCAAGTTTGTCATCCTCGACGTACAAAAGCAAGGTTTGTGGTACATTTAGCATTCGCCTCACACGAGGCTCAACTCGCCTCATTTCTCCTCCATAAAAACTCCAACTCCAACTCCAAAAACTAACTTTTTTCCGTTTCATAATATGACAAAAACGCTGAAGATATTCAAACAAATGCGACACCCGCCTCACTGTATGCACTTTTACGCACGCGTAAATATAATTTTGATATCAAATTAAAATGATAATATCTCCGTTTTTACTTGGTCTTTCAACGTCATTCAAAAAACTAGCATGGGTTTCAAGCCAGCACTTTCGAGTGAAGTTGACGGCAATGCTCAAAGTGACTTCGTTTTAAAGCTACGGCGTCTTGAAGCAGTTACTGATTTGATCACGCCGTCGTGATCGGTGACTCCTAAGGGTTAACGGTAATAATACTCTCTCCACAGAGCAAGCAGCTGGGGTGTACCACCGTGAATCACGCAAAGGCAGGTACCACCTGACTTACCTGGAGGCCAAAGCGGTGTGCAAATTCGAGGGGGGGAAACTGGCCACCTATGAACAGCTGGAGGCAGCCCAACAAATAGGTCTGTACTCTCAAACCCCTCACATCCCACCACACCTCTGCACAACCCTCACACACCTCCACACAGCCCTACGTCTCCGTGCATTCCTCCACACACCACACTACCCGTCACACCTCCACCACACCTCCACACTTCCACCCCCTGGAAATGAAAAAGAAGCAAAAGCTTCCCTAGTGATGCTAGCGTGTAAGCTATCCAGTCATGTGGATTAATCTTTGTGTTTCCGCCAATAACTCATCGATTCGCTGTGGGGTTTATTGGCCTGTAGAGAGCAGGCCATTACAGCGGGAGCCTGGAGAATGGTCTAGCAGAAAGGGTGTCTTTGTTCCCATGCTATCTATCAGAAACATGTCTGGAACCATCAGCTGTACTCTTGAGGAATTTCCCCCAAGCCACAAACGCACAAGACACTACTGGTATTGTAGAAATGCTTCTGCGGTCTCGTATTAAACGAGTAAGTGTTTTGGCTTTGATGTGTGTTATTGATGAACGATGCCACCGCCTGTCGGTTTCACTGCAACTGCATTGGAAGAGTTGGTTTTCCTACCTCTTAACTGGCTGTGGTCCTTCATTTTAACATGATGCGGAGATAACATTGGGCGCCTTTGTGCTTTTACCCTTTCCTGATACAGTTGTGCTAATACTTATATTTCATGATAGTGCTTCTGTTTTTTGAAAGACTATTGTATTGCATACAAATGAACAAATTTGTTGACATTGAAACGAATGGGTTGTAACTCTATAGGGTGTGCATGTAATGCCACCATGTGTGCTGCTAGTGAGACATTGAAATATGTTCATGGTGATGGTAAGCTGAGAAAGGGGATTTTAACCCTACCGAATATGGAAGCCATTAACCCCCCTTCCCCACAGGCCTCCACGTTTGCTCTGCCGGCTGGTTTGACAGAGGCCGCGTCGGCTACCCCATCGTCAAGGCCGGCGCCAACTGCGGCTTCGGCAAGATCGGCATCGTCGACTACGGCTACAGGCTGAACAAGAGCGAGAGGTGGGACGTCTACTGCTACAACCCCACCGGTGAGCACTCTGCGCAGCGATTCTGGGTAAGGGCGGGCCGCGGCGCGCAAACCACGAGACGTCTGCCGCGTCATCGCTTCAGCCTCCCGGCCGTGAGTAACGCGGCACCCGCTGCGCTGTCTCCAGACTACAGACGCACCGAAACGCAGGAGCCTCTGAAGGGAGGGTGGTGACAGTACTGATTCACGTCCGTCTCTTTAAAAAAAACATTTATGGTACGATCTGCCTCATGTCCGAAGCCCTGAAAAGCATTCGAAAACAACTCTTGTTCTATTAAACGGCCCGATGAACAGCAGCGTGGACGTTTTGTAGGCTTCGGTTTCAGGAGGGCCTTTCCAAGTAGGGGGCAGCCAGGCCAAAAGCACCACTGTAGAGGCATCTTAGCACTGGCTTTGTGATCAGCGTCTTGACTTTGGCTCAAGAGCAGAGCGCAGACTCCCTGAGCTGTCAGAACTCACGGGGTTGTGGAAAGTGCCTGCAGTCTTACTCTATCTAGTTCACTGTGTTTTGGATTGACAATGTGGTGATACTGTAACGTAAATTGCACGAATTGTTCTATAATCCCTTATTTACTTTTATGGTATGGGACTGTAATGTTATCCCTTCCGTATATTGAACGTGTATACGGATATATATTGCATAGTGAACACCGAAGTAAAAGCAAATCTAGATCTAGCAACCACAGTTGAATTATATGTTGGGTATTTGAAAAACGTTCCGCCTTGTGTTAAGCTGTGAAGGAGGAGGAGATGGATGTGAGAGGGACAACGTGAATAGGGATGTGAGAGGCATATTGTGTTAGCAGGGCTGTGAAACATGTAATGTGTGAATAGGGATGTGCAAGGTGAAACACGTACATTTAAATGTGAGAGCTGTGATTAACACAGTGGTTCTGTGTGGATCAGGAGGTAGAGCATGGCGTCGACAACGCTTAGGATGTGGGTTAAATTCCCACTGGGACCACACATACCGAAAAATGTATGCATTCAGTACTGTAAGTTGCTTTGGATAAAAGCGTCTGCTAAATGGCATATATTATGTTATATGAACACTGATCCCATCACTGCGACAACTTGGCTATATTTCCTGGAATGATCTTTCATGTGGGAATATGTGGTTAAAATTTAACATAAAAGAAAATGAGATTAAAATGTATTTAAAGTCATGCATTTTTCAACCCCTCCTATGGGAAAAAGACCAGTGCTTTTATCCGCTTCTGCTCAGCACATGTGGAAGCAATTTATCCGTTCAGGAGACAAAATAATATGTTAGATCCTGTCTTTTTTTTTTTTAAGTAATAAACCGCAAGCAAAAGATTACTCATGAAAGCACTGCCTTGTTTTTAGTTGGTTTATGAAGAACCTTTGTTTTGATTGGTATGTGGATGAAAAAATGTATTCCCACTAGTTTGTGCTCATGTATAAAATTCAGTTTGAAATGGATCAATTATTTTGAAGTCTCTCAAAATGGCACCCTAATTGGCAGCATCACATGCCTGGGGGTTTTACTTAGATTCCTCCTACTAAACAATGCTCCCTTACAATGTGCATTCACTGACATTTGTTTTCAACCAATGTATCTCCAACCATGAGATGATATCCCCTTGTCATACATAAGGATATATATACATGCCTCTAATATAATAATAATAATAAACTTTATTTATAAAGCACCTTTCTTAGACAATGTTCAAAGCACTTTCCATTTAAAAAAACCAGTAAAAACCAGACAGAGCAGAGAGAGAAAAAAAAACTACATAACAATCCTAGATGGGCCGAACGGCCCGTTCTCGTCATTATGTATTCTTTTGTTCTTATAAGGATGTTAAAACATAAAATAACAAACATAACATAAGGAATCTAAAAATAGTGATTTTAGTGACTCGGTGAGGCAGTTCCACTCCCACTGATGGTCTCTCATCCCTGCCCTCCGCAGCGAAAGAGTGTGGGGGTGTTCTGACCGACCAGCAGCGGATAATCCAGTCCCCTGGCTACCCAGAGGAGTACGAGGACGAGCAGATCTGCTACTGGCACATCCGCGTTCGCTACGGCCAGCAGATACGCCTGCGATTCCTGGACTTTGACGTGGAGGACGACAGCGTCTGTCTCGCCGACTACCTGGAGATCTACGACAGCTATGACGACATCTGGGGCTTCGTTGGGAGGTGAACACTTTTCATTCACGGATCTTAGGGAAAGGCGCATGCAGAAAAACACGCGGGCCCAAAAGCAAACCAACAAAAAAGAACATGCCAATGTTTTGGTCCTCTACCAAATATATTAATCATTAATGGACCTGGACATCCACTCTTTAACGTTTCAAGTAGCCCTTTCTTTGTCCTGTTTCTAATTGAAATATGTGCCTCTACAGTTACTGCTATGCCATCTGCGCCCATGTACCAGTAGCACTGCAGCTGAATTGCCTGCAACCCTCCTATGCACTCACCTGTGAGCCAGTTGCTATTTTACACCCTACAGTCCACACGGTACCACAGTAGATTGAGTTCCGATCAGAGGAGAGGCCTGTCTCTCGCTCGATGATAACTGGTGGACTCCTGGCTGCCTGGGAGGAACTACTGTAGCGGTAACCTAGGGAACCCTGGCCATTTTAACCCCACAGTACCCCTGGCAGAGGCAATTATATCCTGCAGCAGTAGGCTCCAGGTCAAAAATGAGGCCGAGGATTGAGCCTGGGACTACACGGCCCAGCCTGCACTCTACTGACTGGGACACTGGGGGGACCTTTGATTTTAAAGAAAACAACTCTGTTATTGCTCTCAAATTGCTTTCTGAGGAACATGGTTGAGAGTTCTGCTCTTTGAAGAACTACTCATGCCGTTTCTACACTGCCCCAGTGTTCAGACCCAGCCAATAATAATGGATTCATGTCACGTTCATAAGTGTTTATTCTTACCCAGTAAGAACATTAGGCAATTAGAGAATAAATTGGTAGATAAACGGCAATTAAAGTTGACCTCCACATAAAAGTTTATTTTATGTGGACCACATAAAACCATTTGGAAACTTTTAGGTTCAGTTGGTGTTCACAATACTCGATCTAAAGGTCTCACTTCATCATGTTTTTCTAAATCTGTAATTTAATTTAAAAGAGCCATTATTTTACATTTTCTTCATAGGTTCTGTGGTGATGAACTCCCGGAAGACATCATCAGCTCTGGTATGGAGCTAAACTTTTCACCTGCATTTATTTTTCATACTACTGAAACTTCTGTTGTCACTGTTGTAGCAATCATCATAGTAACAACTTCTCTGGTGCCAAACAAATTCACTTTATTAACTTAAATTACGCAAACCATATATTTTTTTGAAACACACCGCGTGATTCAACATTATGATTGTACACGTTTGTAACAGGTTAATATTACTTTCGTAGTGTCGAAAATAAAGGCTTTACTCTCTGTTATTGTATTGGTAGCAATAATAATTCATCCCGTGAGTTGAGTTAATCTGTGTGTGGGCGGTTCAAACCGCCTTTTCTCTCACCAAGGAAACGTCATGACGCTGAAGTTCCTGTCGGACTCTTCAGTGACGGCTGGCGGGTTCCAGCTCGAGTACCTGGCCTCCGACGTACCCTTCAACACCTCTGAGCCCTTGAGTCCACAACTGACCAATGACTGAGCTGACCAGATGCACCAGACTCACTGAAATTGTTGTTTGAAAAGTGAAGATTATGTTGTATTTATGTTTTTACTTTTGTAACCTACTACCTTTTTAAAGTGTGGTATATTAAAAATATACCCCCATTCAATTGCTGTTCTGTTTGTGAAACAAATTCTGTCTTCGTTGCTCAACACGGATTGTAGCTCATCTTTGCATTTGCTGACAGTAACTTTAACGATACATTTATTCATGAATGACATCGATTAGTTACATGCCATTTTGGTGCCTCGCATTTAAGCATGATTGAATAATTAATGTCCATGACATTCACACTGTGGCGCTCACAATTAAAGTGAAGTTCCCCTCTGAACAGACATGTACACGTGGTGCATTCTGGCAAATGCAAGTCTAAACAATACTGTGTATATGATGTTCCTTCCAGGAACTGTGATGTTTTATATGAGCCGCTGATAACAGGTCTTGCTCTCCTCATTTCCTCCCTTTTACAAGACTTCAAACAAACACATATACATGTCTTGGCAAAGAAAACCAATGACAAATTAATGGTCCAGTCGATTTAAAAGGTAAACAAACTGCTGAAATCGGATACCGTCGAGGGTTGCCTTGGTGCATTTGGTCCGCGAGTTTATTTATTTTGCTAATTTATTTTCCTGGCCTGTTTATGTCAAAGCGGTATGGCAAGAGTGCAAATGCCTCAAACACAAAAGAGAACACGAACCCTGGGTGCTGTTCAGTCCTGTGTGTCGGATGAAGCGTTCAATGAAGGAATACCAGAAACTGCCCTTTTAGAATTTACTCATTTCATTGACTTGGCCTGAGTTTGTGGAGTGTCACATCTCACATACATAACTGGAGCTGAGCCGAGATACTGTTAGAGCTCACAGGTTAGCTGTCTTAATTTGATGAGAATGTTTATTGATTTGCAGCTGCTCTCGAATCATTAGACCCAAAAAAGAATGCCTTTCCACCACATTTAATCAAGAAACACAGGGCGGAAAAAGTCTGTGGGTTAGCGGGACTGAAGAATGAATTGAGACAGTTGGCTGTGTCCTTTTCTTTAGTGATACATCATGTTCTCTCGCGCTCTTTTGCCTGAGGTGCCCTGCTCCCTCGGTGGGGGGTCTGAAAGTAATGACATACAAAGGCCTGTTCCCTGGCTGGGTCATGGCTGCACTCCATCTTCTGCCCCCACCCCCCAGCAGAGTGGAGCTGAGTACAACATGAGTCACATAAACACGGGTCTTGTTGGACTCGCTGGCTACACTGCTTGCAGCTATGATGTATAAAAATACATAAATGTAACACTTAGAGAACAAGAGAACACTCATATATTTATGTGCATACAGTATATGTGTGTGTGTGTGTGTGTGTGTGTGTGTGTGTGTGACACTGGATATTGTAGAAGTATATTGTGAGGGAATGTGCTGCATGTGACTGAGCTTGAGGATGTGTTCATATGTACAGTGTGTGTGTGTATAAAGTACTTGCATGGCAGTAGGAATTATGTGACCGGCTGGGATCAGAGGTTGTGCCTGCCCAGCATTGTCCAGCTAAGCCACCCTGACTGTAACATTAAAGCAGGTGGTGTCCAAGATCCTGAGTCTGGTGCCCCACAGAAAAGCAGTCCTATGGGGTCGTTTCTTTAATAACATTTTAGGCATTCAGATCAAATAAACCTTGATGACGAAACGTGTGTGAATCAATGAAACGTATGATTTTACATCCTGGGTAATATAATTTTCAACTAAATAGAATAGCTACATATCTTATATAGATCCATGATATAATATCACAATTTAGACATGCTTCTATGTACTAGTGTGTTAACATAGAAAATGCATTGTAGTCTGTAGTGGGTGTTGGATAAAGTTCAAAATCGTATAAAAGTGGGGATCTTCAGCCATAGAGTTTGGGAACAGATACTTGGTTCTGGCGGCATCCAGAAGAGTAACACGCATGTTTTAAGATGCAATTGGGTGCTGCTGAATCTGTTCTCTATCAGAGCTTTTCATTTGCTGTCATGAATTATGCCTGTTCCTTGGGTTTAACTGAGGCTACTTAAATTCTGTGCACGTTGGAGGTTAATGGGCACGGTTTAAATTGCACTTAATGGAAAGTTACCAGCAAACACAGACCATGAGGCCGCGCATCAGGGCTCTGCCAGCTGGCTGTCGTCGTTCCCTGGGGTACTTTCTGTCTCATCCAGCACAGCCATGGGGGGTACAGAGAACAATCAGTGGCTTTCAGAGTGCTGGAGTCTGCTCTGGGAGATGTTACAAAGAGCCATTTGAAGATTAGCGTAAAAAAAATGCACATCCTGCAAGGGTAGTGTAAACTACATCACATCCTGTAGATTAGAGTGAACAACCTCACATTCTACGGATTAGTGTAAACTACATCACGCCCTGTAGATTAGGGTAAACTACATCACGCCCTGCAGCTCGGGTTGGGAGCTGCAGGATTGGTTGGTTTGCATTCCACCTCTTAACTGCTTGCTCAATGCCATTTTGTGGACAGGAAGTCTTCCCAACCGGTCGGTGTTCCTGGTGTAAGTCGGTTTCTGGAGGTAACTTGTGTAACATTTGTTACGTTAACCCAAAGGTCAGGAAAGGCCGGCACTGATTCACCAGACGAGACGGGGGTGCTGCGGAAACTCAGTGTGCTTTATTAACTACTGCTTCAGGTTACATGGCTTCCTTCACCCGCCCCCCCAGGCCCAGGTTGGTTGAAGAACCAAACACACATGCACTAGTGGCCAGCCTTCAATAACGGAGGGAAGAGGCTCCTCTTAATTCTTCAGCCCTGGTTTGACTTCTCAAAATCTTCTGAGATTTTGACTTCTCAAAATCTCAAGCTCTTTGTTTTTTTCTTCTTTTCACATTTTCAGTTTTCTTTCATTTCACATGTTTCAGAGATCAGTCAGATATTGTTTACATCAGTCTTTCTAAGTGTCCTTTCAAAAAAAAAAGCATAGAAAAGTATGTGTACAGCAGGTGAGATCATCCCTTCTTGGTGTACAAGTGATCAAAACTAATTTTAATTTCACCAAATTACTGAACGTGGTGACCGTGTTTCATATACAAAACAGGCTTTTACTCACTGCTGTGGTTCAGATAGTCACTGTTTAGGAAAAGTTGTGTATTCTACAAGTCTATGGGTGTATATATATATATATATAAATAGAGGTTATTCAGTTCATCAGTGCCCCATCAGCATCATCTACACAGAGGAAGGAAATCTAACAGGCTAACAAAATGGCATTTGACAGACATGGCGGCATATTTTACTTCACCTCAACTCTCTACTGTCCACTCACATTACAATGTAGCATTGAACACTACCCATTAAATTAATCTATGAAGCCCACATCTCTTCTAACTACCCGAGATAGCATTTAATTGGCAAGCTTTTCACTCCATGGATGTGTGTGTTGTGACCACTCTGGGGGTGAGTGGGTGGGGTGATGGGGTACGGGGCGGGACTTTTAGATGGCCTCCACGTAGTTGGCCGGCAGCATGCCAGTCTTGCCGGTTCGCTGAACGGTGCCGTACATCCAGCCCTCGTCGATGGACTGCACGTTCACGATGACGTCGCCGTCTTTGAAGGACACCTCGTCGTTGTCGGCGGAGGTGTAGTCATACATGGCACGGACCGTTTTCTGCAGGGGAGAGCGGCGAGAGATGTGAGAGACCATGGAGGGAGAGCTTCCATTTTTTTCTGGAAGGGGCATGGATTTGTATGCAGTGTAGCGTAATGGTCAGGGAACTGGGCTTGTAACTCAAAGGTTGCAGGTTCGAATACCAGGTGGGGGCACTGCCGTTGTACCCTTGAGCGAGGTACTTAACCTGAATTGCTTCAGTAAAACATCCAGCTGTATAAATGGATTGTGTGTAAAGAAATGTCAACTGTAAGTCGCTCTGGATAAGAGCGTCTGCTAAAATGCCTAAAATGTAAATGTAATGTAAAATGTAGTGTGAAAACCTCCCAGGATACAAGGCAATAACCCTGCTGGATTCGGTGGTGGAGTCCCTGGAGTTCTCCAAGACCAAACCTGATAGAGGCATAGCTATTAATTCCCTCTAGGTTACAGGCAGAAGATGACGGGTTGAATGGCCCGTTCTTTCTTATGTTCTTAAAGAAGCACATGCATTAAGTGGGTCTGAGAAGAGGGGGATGGTTGAAGAAAATTAAATTATCTCCAAAACATCTGCAAATCAAACACAGGCCTCTCTTGTGCTTCTATGTTTTAGAGACATTGTTCTCTCTTTTTTTCTTCTTTTTTTTTTCCACGTTGAGCAATAAATCTGCAAATGATCAGTAGAAGCCTGTCACCCACGAAAAGGAGAATGCCGCTCTGGCCCTAGCAGATTTCACTGCTGTGATCTTTGACCCTGGTGGGGTGTTGCATCACCCCTGCGAGTGTGGGCCAACTTGTGCCGTCTCTGCAGAAACCAGGGTGTAAATCTCAGTTAGCACTGAGGTCTTTATTCTGCAGGATGGCTGTTTGTAGCCAGTTTTTTCAAATAATTTTGTCAGTCTTTTGGGAAAATGACACCTCACAAATGAAGCAGTATACTCACTCAACACATGCTTGCCCCTATTGAGTATTTTCTGGCTGCATATTTTGGGCACTGTGTTGATAGGTAAAGGGGCATGTCGGCTCCGTACTCACGTTGCTCAATGTGAGTTTTAAGTTCACCCCCAATCCAGGATCAGTTGTAGTCAAGCCTGATTCCAGGTATTACGAAGACAATAAAGGCCCAAACATACTTCTTACGGAGACGTTCGCCTCGTTTGCGCGAACAGTGTGATGTAGAAAGAAAGTGAGAAGAAGTGAGAAAGTGGACACGTACAGGCGTTCTGCGAAGCCTTCACACGGCATGTCGTGCACATGCCAGCTAGGCGGACTCCGTGAACAACAGCAGACATTGAAAAATGTGACATTGCTTCTGATTGGCCAAAGGGAAAAAGGCAGGCCCGTGATTCCTGTAGGTTTCCCATCAAGCAAATCCATGTGAATAGGCTGTTCTGTGTAGGAGACTGAATAGGCTGTTCTGTGTAGGAGGCTGTGAATAGGCTGTTCTGTGTAGGAGGCTGTGAATAGGCTGTTCTGTGTAGGAGGCTGTCCCATGTAGGAGGCTGTGAACAGCCTGTTCTGTGTAGGAGGCCGTGAACAGGCTGTTCTGTGTAGGAGGCTGTGCTGCGTAGGAGGCTGGCTGTTTAGGAGGCCGTTTTGTGTAGGAGGCTGTGAAAAGGCTGTGCAGTGTAGGAGGCTGTGCTCACCCCAGTGGTGGAGGGCTGGGAGGGGACGGAGGACACAGTAGTCTGCTGGGTGGCCACAGAGGAGGAGCGCTGCTGCAGCTCCACAGTCTTGGTCTGTGTGTAGCCTGGAGGGATAGGTGGGAGAGACGCAAATCATAATTTAACCCGGCTTTGGAATCCCATGCAGCACATTGTTAATAACGAAATGTCCTTGTCTGTGCTTTCAGGCTACAAAATAGTCCTACAAACGAATCAATTTATTTTGGGGGGATTTTGGTATTCTGTTCTAATTTGGTCTGTATACTAATTGCCTTTTATTTTTCTTTCTTTTCTTTGTCTGTTTCCCACATTTTTGGTTGTTGGTTCACTGTCTCTTCTGTTATATGGATATTATGGTTAATTTGTTGTAAATTATCATTGTATTTTACAGTAGGTGAGGATTCTCCATAAGCCCATTCTGGGTACTTCTCCTTTATGAACGCGCAGATTGCTCACCGACGGAGGAGGCACCGAAGCCCTCACTGTACAGGGACAGATGATGGTCCACGTTCTCAGAGAGCTCTGATTTCTCGTCCCCAGCGCTCATGGCACTAGTGGAGCGGGAATGCTCCTTACTGCGGCGATGGGCCGAGACTGTGGAATCACAATCATCACACAATCAGCACAGTCACGCAATCAACAAGGTCACTAGAGCTCCAAAACCACCACCACCCACGCAATCAACATGGTCATTACAGCTACAGCTCCCACACCAGTGCCCAAGAATCAACACGGGCACTACAACTTCCCTCTAGCGGCCTTCAGAGCGCGGTCACGTGCTCGCTACAGCCTCTGCTCCTACATCACCACGCAATCAACAGTCCTGCTCTGCCCTAGCTGCGCTCCTACCTGACATCATGTGCAGACTCCTGGACTGGATGTTGTCCTCAGCAGGATCGTAGTCAAAGACAGAGCCGGGGTTGGTGCGCCATACGCGCAGGTCTGTAGGGAGGAGGGGAGGAGTTACTGATGTCTGCTACAGGGAGGGGGAGGAGTCACTGATTACTCCACCTGTAAAAGGGAGGGGTTGCTGCGCTCTGTTGCAGGTAGGGGGAGGGGCTACTGCTCTCTGCTACAGGAGGAGATTGTCTCATCCAAGCTTTTATTTCATGAATGCCACCCAAGAGTGATAAATGCATAAAAACCTTAACTATAGTGAAGGTTTTTTTGTGTCACTTTTTCACATTTTATTTTCTTACTTCATGGAATCAAAATGGATGCAATTGTGGTGTCTTGTTACTGATCACAAAAAACTCTACAATGTCAAATAAAAAAAACAACTCTAAAGCTTTTTCTTAATTAATTACAAGTAAAAATGTTGGTTTACAAACAAAAACATTATGTCCTGGAATGGCCCAGTCAAAGCCCAGACCTCAATCCCATTGAGAATCTGTGGAAAGATTTGAAAATTGCTGTTCACCAACGGTCCCCATCCAACCTGATGGAGCTCGAGCAATTTTGTAAAGAAGACTCACAGCTGTAATTGCAGCTCAAGGTGCTTCTACCAAGTCTTAAGTCAAGGAGTGCCAATACTTATGCAATCAATTATTGTATGTTTTTTATTTGTAATTAACAAAAAGCTTTAGAGTTGCTGTTTTTTATTTGGCATTATACAGTTTGTATTCACACTGTATGTGGTCCCAATGGGAATCGAATCCACGACCTGTTAAATGACATCCTTCAGTGCCATGGCTACAGAGCCACACAGAATCACCACTGACCTGTGGTGGTCTCCTGGTCGTGTTCAATGGTCCTCCTCCTCTCCATCTCCACCACACGCCTCTGGATGCCACGGTAGTTGATGTCGCTGAAGTCCTGAGTGTTTTTCTTCACGCGCTCCATCACTGGGTCAGTCACCACCGGCGTGAAGCTACCCTTACTCTTTAGGAAGTCCTGGTGGTACCTCACCTACCGGACACAATAAAAACCACAACCAGGAGGCTTAGGTCCAGGAGAACAGAGACTGTGCGCTGGGTTCAATCAACATTTATCTTTAACTTTAACTCAATTAGCGGAGAGTGTTTTCTTCCCAAACACAGTGAGTTCGGCAATCACCAAAATGAACTCAAACTATGCTTGTGAGGAAAATAAACCAACACTTGTTTCTGAGTCAGACTTCAGGAAAAATCCCAGCCTGGAATTAATCAACACCTCAGCGAACCACCTAAAATGTTCCTCAGATACTAACCTACATGTCATGGGAAGTGAGTGTTCAATGAAAACCCAGTGTGTGGGCCCAGACCTCATTCTGTTTCACACACACTAATCAAACCCATCCACCCCTTCTTTCCCCTCTCCACCCCTACCCACGTCCACTACCCTCCCCTATCTTCAAACAGAAAGGTGGCTTACTCCAGAAATGTTGCGCTGGGTCTCCTTTACGCGTCTCATCTCAGGGGTGTCAAGGACGAAGGCAGCCTTGCCCTGGACCTGCTTGCGGAAGCTGTCCGAGTACAGAACCTGGCGTAGGGGGGGGGGCAGGAGACACACAACGAGGAAGGGAGTGATTATGTGCCGATCAATGGCTCCGCACTCACATCTCACACACAGCAGAAACCACTGGGACCACATCAGAGAACCACGATGGCGGCACAAAACAGACACCTGCCTCAGCAGAAGGTGGAGGGTATTAGTGCCTCAGAGGGATGAATTAGGGGGGCATCTCACCCAGGATGGAAGAGGGAGGAAATGGGGGGAGGGGGAAGTACAGGGGGTACAGGGTACATTGAGTTAGTGATGATGTACACTCCACATCACAGCTGGTGGTATTAAATACAGCACGAAATTTTAATAGTTTTAATACACCTCTTATAAACCACCAGAAAAGGGAGTTAGATGGGTTATGTGTGCAGGCACGCTTCAGCATATAGTATACCGAGCTAATTTGTTCCTGGGTGCGCTTGACCCGCTCCATCTCTGGAGTGCACGCCACAGGCGTGCCCTTGGCAGAAATGTCCTTATACAACACCTACGGGACAGAAGGAGAGCACCCCCACAAGGCTGTGAGACACTGTGGAGCACAGGCCACGCCCCCACACATGACTTCTTCTGCATAACCAGGATGTTCAAGCGTTCCAATGCATCAAACCCTACCACAGCACACTTTACTGAACACCTACACTCAAAAACCTGCGTTATAAGATCAATTAAACTGGAGATGGAACCACAGATCAGGGTGAATTGTGGGAAGGTGGAGGACTGCAAACACAGGAGTCCACTGACCTCCCCTGTTTTCAGTCACATAAATATATCACATTACTTATTTACTCATATTTTTAGCTTTAAAGAAAATCAACGTCTTCTGATTTAAATTCAGTTTAAATTCAATTATATATGGGATATTCAACCAGATGCTGACTGTGTAGATGCATTTGGTGATGGTGCTTCTAAGGAGTGAAAGTCAGGGCAGTCTGGAACAGGGCAACACTATGGATTATGGTGGTAATCACTGTGAAATTAAAGATACGATATTGCAAAACACAACCGAAACAGAGGAACCCTGAATCCAACTACATGATTAAGACACAAGCATGTGACAGGAAGACACTTTCAGTAGAATGTGCATCATCAGACATCCTCTTTATACCTTGCCATAATGGGTCAACAGCAATGCTAAAAATATGTTTTTTTTAAATGTATTCATTTTGAAAGTTAATTTTCATTGTAATGAAAAAAGTCAAATAAAAAAATAAGTGAAGTTGAAAAATTATGGGGTTGGACAAAAACAACACGAGCAGTAAAAATATGTACTCACTGAGGGTTGGTGGATATTTTTATTGTATCAACTGCCACTTTTGATGTGACATTGACATTCTATAAGGATGGAGCTTACCGTCCACTTTAACATTTGAATAGAGCATGTGAAGCAATATATTTTAAAGCCTAAAAATGAGAATGTTAAATGACATCCTTTCTGTTGCACTTATAAAATATATGTGCAACAGAAACGATACTGGACTGAAATAATAAATATTTAAACTTTTTCAATTAATGTTATTTTTTCATTACTCCCGTTAAAAATGATAATACTAATTATTACAACTGCCAGATGGACACACAAGAAAGTCAAAATTGTTCTAAAGGATTAAATATACTAGGACTGTATACAGTACAAATAAACAGTGAGAGCCAGTGAGCTGACTCCTGTGAGCCGTATTCTGCAAACGACTGTACTGACAGTTCCGCTCCAATTCCTCCCTTCCCCTTACTTACGGTGCTGAAGTTCTTCTGGTTCTCCCGGACCCTCAGCATCTCTGGAGTGTCCAGAACCGGAACATAGTGGGACATGGTCTTATCAGCCTCCTCCCTGTACTTTTTCTGTGAGGCACACAAACAGACACCGTGTCAAACAAAAGGCCTCAGCCAGACCAAAGTTAGAACACATCAGTGTATAGTTTAGTTCCAAAGCCTCTCTCTGGGCATAGTTATGGGGCAGTAAAATGGTGCGGTGCCGAAGCATTTCTCCTGAGTACGGCTCACAAATTCAGGCACCTTAACGACGCACGCATGACATGTCTGCTTGGGATTGTGCCACACTGCAATGTGTGGAGGAAGAGAAGTTGGAGAAACGTGGCCGGCGTGTAGTCGTAGTCCCCGCCCACCTCTGACCAACTCACCTGGCTGACTATGTTCCTGATCTGCTGGGCGTGGATGATGTCTGGGGTGTCAATCACAGAGGTGAAGCAAGCGCGGTCCGCCTCAGCTGTCTGCTTGTACTTAGTCTGCGGAATAGAAGCTAGAGTTCAGCATCGTACCGCAATGCATACTACTACAACAATAGCAACGGATGTAATGGTCATAAAATATAACATCGTGCACATTCTGGGAATGCCCAGTTATAGTATTCCGTCTGTTGCAGAGCTTTCCTGGTTTCCTGGTGTGTGGATTTTCCCATGTGTTCAGGGTTGCTCCTTTTTGGGAACAACACCCAAAATACATAATAAATATTTTATTGGAAGGCTTGGCTTCCTCTTCGAAATCAATCCTGAAGGACTGGGTGGTGCCCAATATAAATCTAAAAATAGGTTTGATTATTTCCCTAATATTCTAGTGTAAGAGGTTGATGGAGTGTTAAATGTTGCACAGGATCAATTATGCCACTAGTTGGTCAGATGCCATGCACTTTGCTGTCAACCAATGTGCATTTGTTTGGTTGTTATGTTAGAATCCCCTCTTTGCTTTGCTTATGTTGCTCAATTTGTGGGGAAAAAATCACAAGGAATTGCTCACAAAAAATATACAAAACAAGTTTCGTAAGACAAACTCCCAGTGCTACACAGGAAGGGTGTTGCAGAGTGCACACACACACCTGACTGACTGAGGTATTGCACAGAGCACACACACCTGACTGAGGGATTAGAGAGCACACACACCTGGCTAAAGTATTTCAGAGGGCACACACGCACCTGACTGAGGATGTCTGTAGCGTTTCTTGCCCTCATGAAGTCGGGAGTGTCCGTAGCCAAAGCCAGCATTCCCTTGCCCTTGATCTCCTCTTCCAGCGACCTCTTGTACGCTCTCTGTAAACATCCCACAAATGTTAGCGCCTGTCTGCCACACATTCATCACCTATAAACAGGTGCTTCACATTTCATACTGCAAACTCTAAAAATATTACATTTGGGAAAAAGGGTGACATTTCTACAAGACAGGTTAATTCTGGATAATAAAACTAATTACAGAGAACCTGGTAAAACATTAATCTGAGATGGCAAATCCAAACCAACTCAATATTGTCACAAGTGAAAGGTTCTACTGTTAAGAATTAGACAAGGAAGACTTGTGGGAACTATTAGCGAGGTTAGAATAGGTGTACTGGAGCTGTGATACCCCAGAGGATCATGGGAGAGAGGAAGTTACAGCAGGATAATGTGACAGAGCTGGGAGATTGATTACAGGGATGAACTTATTAGTGATGTCAATAATGGGTGTGGCTCAGAGAGGAACTCATGGCTGAAGAAGCAGATGGAGTGACAGACGGAGTGAGGAAGACAGAAGAAGGCAGCTCCACCTGTAGTACTCCTCCCTTGTAGGATGCGCTGTTCACTCAGTGTTTGCTAGTTTCCTCCATTTCTGGCTGGGGTAAATAGATTTATTGTGCTTCCAGTGGTAGCCAGAGTTCCCACACCAGCTAACTTTGCTGACAAGCATTTAACTTGTCTTTTCTTAAGAGGAACATGTTAGGCACTTCAGAGGGTAAAAAAAGGTTTTGTAAGTTGATCACTCATCTGGCAAAAAAACCAAAACAATAATGTGTGTAATATGTAATGTGTCACCAACACCGAAAGAGACAAAAGCTCAAAGGAGGGCTGGTATTGGCTGTTATCGCAAACTTTCTGCACACATTGAGTTAGGATTGGCTCAACAATGACAGGACCAATGACGGTGCATGCCAGAGTCAAAGTGTTGGAGCTGCAATGCATCAGTACCTACTGCATGTCAGTAGCTACAGTGTATCAGTAGTGTCTGTAGTCTGTAACTACAGTGTGCCTCTTTCAACAGTCAGAGACAGTCCGAGCTGATTGGTACGCTTGTATTTACGCTTAACAGTTGCATGGTTTGGAAAAAGAGGTATTGAAGAGGTCAGGGGTCGGGAAAGAGATGAGGCCAGATAAATCACGTCCATGAACACACTCTGAAAAGTGGAAGGGTGTGGAAAAATTATTTTAGGAGGGTGAATCATGCATGATAACTGCACCTAACCAGGGTGAAATGAAGAACCCAACGGCATTCACTGGATTACGGGAATGTGACCTTAGTGGCGTTACTGGAGATGGGAGGTGGGACAAATCCAGGAAACAGTATTTACCTCACCGGATATTCTGCTGACGTTTCTCAGCATGAGAGGACGCTACCTTAAACAGGCTCCTCAAAGTCCCGCTTACAAAAGACAGAAACACAAAATCCACCTGAAACACACGTGGGTCCCACAAAACAGAGTAACTGTAACACTAATCCCTGAGGTAAGACAACACGGTGCTTCTGATGCTTTTCCTGGGGCTAGGCAGAGAGATTGTGTCCTGTATGCAGGACAGGAGATCTGTATGGTACGTGAGCTTGTGCAGGATGCTGTAGGTGAACGTTTCCTTGAGCGTTTTAACTTCAGTCACCTGACCCTCAGACAAGCGTGCTGTTTGACAAAGAACCTTCTTGTTCCGGGAGCAGGGAGAAATTCAACACACTCACATCACACGGCACCAAAGACAACGAGAAACACTCATCCCAGCCTGGCTGTCCATACATGGTTGTCAATATAAAACAGCACCACCTTGTCAATGTAGCACTTTTGTTCAAGAGCACCTTCATTACGGCGCAAATGGACACGAGTAGAACTCACAGCAAAGATGCACAGTACAAGACCTCTTTGTACATAAAACACTGCAGAGGCAGGAAGCGTAATCTTCCATTGTCTCTGAACAGAACCGAAGATGAAAGAGGAGTGTTTCTGGTAGTAAAGGAGCACGGTGAGCCCCCCCTTTCTCCTTGCCGCCCCTGTTTACCTGGCTCTGCATGTGCTGGGCCTCCTTGGCTGTCACATAGGTGGGCGTCTCAAAGTCCATCATGGCCTTGCCCCTCTCCTTCACATGCTTCTCCTTGTACTTCACCTGTGGTTACACCAAACAGAGTCACACGCAAGGATTTCCCAGAATCCCCTGCTATAACGGCCCCGAATCTGCTTAGTCTAGTTTTTACACCGTCCTATGCTCACTGCTGCAAGCTCAAGGTCGCAGCCTTATAGTTCTTCACACTACGAATAAGATCCAATTGGCACCATCTCTTCACATACATATGTTGACAACAAGTCAAGGGCAAATGTACAGCCTGTGTCATGTGACGAGGTCACATGGTCCATACTTCCTCCAAATCACATTGAGGCTTCAGAGTTTTCTCCTGTCCATATCCCAACATTATCCATTAAGAGCTAAAAGGCTAGACCAACACTTCTACTCTGAGGCTCTTTATGGATATGGGCCCTGATCTCCCACACTGCAGTATAGAGGGATCTATTTGTTTTCATGAAAATGTGCTGGTTTCAAACAGTGCTGCTTTGTAATATTTGCACCATATAAATGTCTCCAGATTTTAATGATGTGCAATTTTAAATATAATGCAACAATTTTAGTGCCAAACACAATTTCTAGTAAAATATTTTTTACAAAAAATGAGGGCCAGATAATTAAAGTTTCACAATGGAAATGTTTGTATGCGAGCACTGTAATAAGAAGCAATTTCAGGGGCATTGTAAACGGGACGTCCAAGGTTCATAAATTTACCTACTGTATGACTTTCAAGGTTACATTCCCAAAATTCAAGGACTCGTAAAACATGGAAAGCTATACCACAAATGTTGCAGACCATCAATAAAGCAATACAATAAAGCCTTATTATCCCTGAAAATGAATATTGTCCCAGGATCAGGATGCTGTCTTGGGATGTCTTTCAACCCCAACCATTCGGAGTATAATGAGGATTCTGATCCAGGATCCATTTCCAAAGGTATAATTATATAAAACATACATATGAAGCTTTTCAAGATGATCGCCAAAGTCTCAAGACAAGTATTTAAATCCATTAAAGCACCCCAAGCTCACAGGGCATCATCTAAAAACACCTGAATATGGTTGGGGTGAGGACAAGGCAAAATAGATCAGAGAATAGATTGTAGGATATTTTTTTAGTAGAAGGGCCTCAAGGGCTGATGGGAATGGGGGCGGGGTTCAGCAGATGTCTTACATCACTGGCCAGCTTGCTGGTGCTCAGGTTATGCTGCATGGACAGGGATTCCGCCATGTCCGTCACTGGCTTGTGGAGCTTCTTCAGATCACCCTTATACTTAACCTGGGAGGTAAACACACAAATACACACGTCATCCTTATAGTTCACCTGAGAGACAAATGCACACAGAGACCCATCACTCGTATACGTCACCTAGAAGTAAACACACGCATCCCCCTTACTGCGTAATTAACTATTGATGAACTGTGTAACTCTCACCTCACTGGCTAGAATGTTGGCATCCTTCATGGTCTGGTACACCTTACTGCTCTTCAGATCATACTCGGGCCTCTTTCCCTTCATCTCCTTGTCAAACTTCTCCTTGTACTTCAGCTACAGACAGGTCACATGATCAATGTTACTCTCATTTACTGACAACGCATAGGCAGGTCACATCGACACTGGTCACTTGGCCAACAAAATGCAATTCAGAAATGGGGGGAAATGTATTAATGAGAGGGAGATAAATATGATTATTGGTAACACCATACAATAAGGTGAAATTCCACCATAACAAACACACTAAAGCACTCTGAATATTACTCAAGAACTACGCATTTGCAATTAATATAATATAATATATGCCATTCAGCAGATGCTTTTATCCAAAGCGACTTACAATAGTGAATGCATACATTTTTCAGTATATGCGGTCCCAGTGGGGACTGAACCCACAACCTAAGCATTGCCAACTCCATGCTCTACATACCAAGCCACACAGAACAATTGTTCCTTCTAACTGATTAACTAAGGGAAGTCACGGGGAAGTCACTTATTATAAAGTGTAACCAATCACAGTTGGGGAATGCAGATTGCCTTTTAGGGTTAGTACTGTACAGTGGAAGTTTTCAAAAAGTGAGAAGAATACATACATTTTTACTCTATTATAATACATGTACTACTCCCAAAAAGCAACCAGAGATAGTGGTCAAAACAGAGAAAGTACAAAACAACAACATGAACTTCATATATATCGTCACCTTCTTAAAATAATGGGCTAAGTCATATTTTTAAGTTTTTCAAAAAACAGAATAAACTGAACCAAATATAGAATATATGATATATTAAACATTTCACACAAAAAGGTTATGACAATATATGACTATTGACATACAACTAACGTTGTCTGTCAATTATGTAACATAAGAGGATTAGATTACTTAGGCCAATTTACGAACATGCCGTTGTGACTTAGGCCATTATTTTAAGAAGGTGACGATATGGTATATATGGGAGAAAACAATATCTCCATTCCAGAGTGTTTCTGTAGGACCAATATCTGCAGAGGAATTCGGCTCCTTAGAGCAGTGTGTTAATATTACATCCGCACCAAGAGGAGTGTGTCAATGTCATTCTACCATATACCTGCACCAAAAGCAGGTATTTCATGATGGTCAATTTAAATAAACCCAGGATGCAGTATTTTGTCATCCAAAATAAGTTAATAAGTTGCTTCCTTAAAAGTGGCAAGTCTGCCACCTTGTGCTGGTGTGATGTAAACACACATGATTGAATTAGAATGTATACAGTATACTTTATCCCCTTCTTCACTGCTAACCACATTGTGTAAAAGGAGGATATTAATCCAGAATTAATGCATGGGGGTAGAATCTATTTATACCATAGGCATAACATGGCTTCTCTTCGTTAATTCATTACTTAATTAATCAATTCATTTACACTGTATTTGCACAGACCTCTTGGTACGGAGGAGACAGAGGGATGCAATAACACATTCACCACACATCACTGGCTGACCTCAAATGGACCACACACTGACCAGACAGACATCGCTACCCGACCACAGGTCACACATAGAGAGAGACCAAAGACATTGACTGAGTTTGTGACACGTTGATTCAGATGCGTTAAACATTTGAGCTGTCAACTCTACTGTGAGTAAAGGTTCATCCTTTACAGTGTGTGAGGCTCTGACAGAAGGAGGGAATAAAAGGGCGCGGTGTTCTACTCAGGCAAGCGAAACAGGGAAGGAAAATAAGCGGAAAGGAGAAAGGTGCAAGAAAAGGAGAAAAGAGCATAATCAGAGCCAAAACATAGAGGGGAAAAAAGGAAAGGACAAGGAAAGAAAAAAAAATAACATAAAAAATCAAAAACAGGAAAAAAAAAAAAAGGAAAGAAATCTTCCCATAATAAGAAAGCAGGTCCTGTCACGTGGAACCAAAAATCAGTCAATGGGAGACAGGAAAACACAGAGACAAGACAGTTGTGGTCCGCTTCCCCAGGTTATGGGGTCCTTACATTACTAGTTAGGGCAGTCATTTTCTTAATGTGGCGCATCTGGGGAGTGTCGATGGAGGCGATTCCGTGGGGGGATGGCTTCCCTTCATCCTACAAAGCGCAGTGATATGGCAGGGTGAGAGAAAGCAAAGCGGAGCAGGGCAGGGCAGGAGTACTCACCGGCCATTTTTGGGGGCTGAGAAAGACTTGAAAGGACAAGCACTTGGACAGGACAGGGTATAAGTGCAGAAGAGCTGGGGAAAGCACTAACATAAACGTATGCCGGCACTGGTACCCCGGAAACGTAATATGAAATGCAATATGCTACATCGTCATGCGGGTCTCTATCTTGTAGTGGGAGATACAAGGTTAATGCACTGGAAGCACTGGGGTTTTATCTAGCACAGCAGTAAATGTTCACTAAGGAGCCAAAGAGCACAGGCACATGATGATCAGTGTGTCCCGGCGGCTTTGTCCGGGAGGGGCGGGTGAAGGCCGTACCTCGCTGATCAGGTTGGTCACCTCGGCCACCCGGGTGATGTCGGGACGTTCCTTCTGGGCCCCGCCACGGTGCGCTTCCTCGCGGGCCTTCTCACGGTATCCAATCTGCCGGGAAAACATCATAGCATCACAACAGTCCCGTCCCTGCACAATCTCCAGTGCGCGGCGTCGGAGGTGGAATCGCTGCAGCTTTTATGTGTATCCCCCATTCGGCCTGACGCTGAGGTCTGTGGCCGTTTCCAAGGCATGCCCACCTCGCTGACGAGCTTGGCGACCTGGGTGGCCCTCCTGATGTCGGGACGGTCGGCTACGGAAGTGTAGTTCAGCTTGGCCTTGGCCGCCTGCTTGTAGGCCACCTGCAGGGGCATGAGAGGAGTCCATATGAGCGGCCCTGTCACCGCCTGCATGCTGAGTAAACGTCAAATACCTCCAGAGGAGACTCAAAGACATTACAAAGTAACAACAACAGGGCAGATTTTCCCACTTTGACCATAACAGAGGCAGAGGTGTCACCCTGTTGTCATACTTGGGTCATAGTACAAAAAAAAGAGGCCACCTGACTGGGCAGAGCCCGATCACTCAGACACAGTCGGAAGCAGCAGCCGTTTTATTGGCTGTCCGATCTGTCGGGGACTGGAGGAGGAGAAACGGGCGCTCACGTTGCTCTGCTGTTTGGAGACCTCCATGGCGTGCTTGACATCTGGTAGGATCACCATGCTGTTGTACTTGGACTTGCCCTTCTCCTTCTCGAATTTCGCCTTATACAGTTTCTGTGGAGAGATGGGAAAAAGGATGGGGTGCGTGAGAAACAGACCAGACCCACAAAAGAACAAAATGAAATAATGGGTCATTGTAAATAAGAATGAAATTTAAACCAGGGTAATTTCCAAAAGCCCTCTGTTTGGGCCGGGTACTGTGAAAGCCGCTCTGTTTGGGCAGGGCACTGTGAAAGCCGCTCTGTTTGGGCAGGGCACTGTGAAAACGATTGGGTTGGATTGTAGTGCATAGGCTCACCGCGCTAACAAGCTTGGCCATCTCTTTGCTGTGGGTAGTGTCACGGGTCTCGGGCAGGGTGGTGAAAGAGCCAGACTGCAGGTCCTTTTTACTAGCCTCTTTGTATTTACTCTGGTGAGGGAAAGAAGGAGAGAGGAAGAGAGGAAAGGAGTCACTGCTGGCCCCTCGCTACCCATAAATATAAACACAATCCAGATTACAAACACAATGTGATTAAGCAATCTTAAATTTTTCTAAAAAGTGCCTTATGGCGATTAATCTTTATAAATACTATTTAACGTATTTAGCATAAATATAAAGTAAGGACCTGTTGTACTGTATTGTAAGCACACTGCAATGGTGTATGTTTAAGCTCAGTGAGAAAAGGGAAGAAATGGATTGTTGCCACTACTAATAATAATAATCATCATGTTTATTTTTGAAGGACACCCTTTTTCTCAGAGAATTTGAGAAATGTCCTGCACCATCCAGGAGCAGTAGAGTAAAAAATTGTACACCCTTTTTGTACTTATTTTAAATAGCTGTTGTACACATGATGTTAAAGGGCAGAATTCCCCACATTGTTATACAGTATATAATGGAGCCATGGGAGTGTTTCCGCCACCTTACCTCTGACACCAGGGAGCCTGCAGCTTTAGCGTGCAGGATCTGGGGGGTGTCCAGAACTGCAATGCAGCTACCCCTTGCCTTCTCATACTTCTCCTTGTATTTCACCTGGGGGGGGGCAGATGTTGGATCATTGTAATGAAAGGTACCTTTCAAGTGTGTTTCCCTTTAGGAGGATATGTGGATTTATATCAATAGGTTTTATTCTATTAAAAAATATAATGAATGCATGTGTTTACTGTCTGCATGTCAAAAATGTATGCTGCACCTATAGCGTACTGTATATGATTTATAGTTACTTTCGTATATATATTTATATGCATATAATGTATTGAAACTATTTTTTCCAACACGTTCTAAAATGTATGCATAAAATAGCAAATATTAGTGCATCAGGGCTTTATATATTTTCAGAAATGTGTCAAAATATTTTAACATATGTTCGATATGGATTTGTCAACATTGTTGCTTGTTTTGCTAGAGACGAGTGGCGTTGGTGTGCGCTCACGTCGCTGGCGAGCTCGCCGCTCTGCTTGGCCAGGGCCAGGGACTTGTCCTCGGGCACAGACAGCTTGCAACCCTTCAAATACTCTCTGTCGTACTTGTACTCAACCTGCATGAGGATGGGAGAGAGGCAAGGGGCACGGGGTTAGGCCCGAACAGATGCAGGAGTTTACAGAAAATGAACTCCCGCACAATTTGGATCCACAACCACACTGGGGCTGTCTGGACAGTGTGTTATATTAGACATGAATTAATTCATATCATCATCAATAATAATGTTAATATGAATAACAATAAAATGATTTATATAGCACATTTGCATCACAAGTGCTTCATAATATGAGTTCAACATTTAGAATATAAAATAAAAGGGCAGCCAAGCAGAGAGGAATATATCAAATAGATCAATTAGTAGAATGGCAGTGCAATAATTTAATAAGAAAAATAATAACTCTTTCAGAAAAATAAATAAAACATTTTGAAACAGCCTAACAGTCCTCACAAGGCAAAGTTACTTTATCATTAAAGGTTAATTCATTTGCTAGGAAATTCATTGCTAATTGCTTTTACAACGCTGTCGGGTGGTACACACATCGCTCTGCTGGAAGGAATTCCTCTGGGCATGGAGGAAGTCGGGCCTGTCTGTGGTCCAGATCCACTTGTTCTTGGTGGCCTCGTACTTCTTCTTGTAGGTCAGCTGCAGGGAAGCCACACAGTGTGTGAGAGGGAGGAGGAGGGAGGGGATACAAAAGCTGCTGTGTGTGACACCGTGTCATATCAGTGGGCTTGGGATCAGTGATCTAGTTTGAGATCAGTGTCATTATGTGAAATAAGTGCCGTAGTATGATAGCAGAATGGTAAGGTTCGATATCAGAATGTGAGATGGTTTGAGACCAGTGTGTGAGATGGCCTGTGATTAGTGTGTGAGATGACTTGATATCAGTGTCTGAGATGGTTTGAGACCAGTGTGTGAGATGGTTTGAGATCAGCCTGTGAAATGATTTGAGATCAGTGTGTGAAATGGTTTGATAACAGTGTGTGAGATGGCGTTAGATCAGTCCCAGGGCTTGTTCTCACATTGCTGATGTTCTCGTAGGCCTCCTTCGCAGCTCGGATCTCGAATGCGTCTGGATCTATGTTGATCAGGCCCTTGTTCCTCTCGTACGCCTCCTTGTATTTCAACTGGAAAGGCACAGAGGAGAAGTCAAACTCACAGGGCTGGGGTAGAGGGGTTCAGTGCAGTACATGTGCCTTTAGGATGACAGAATACTTATTACATGTAGTCATTTATTTGCCTGTTTAGGAGACACCCTTATACACAAGAATCCCCTAAACAAGTTGAGTAAAAACATGACATTTTCACATCACATACATTTTCACATCACTTTCATATTTATACAGCTGGATATTTACAGAAGCAACCCAGGTTAAGTGCCTTGCCCTGGGGTTACACCAGCAGTTTCCCCACTCGGGATTAAAAAATGCAATCTTGTGCTCGTGAGGCCATGTCCATGAGCAGCCCTGCGTGAATACAAACTCAGAATCAGAGGAGGATGCCGGGATGGCGTACCGTGCTCTGAATCTCATTCGCTCTCTTCATGTGCTGGTGGAACGGCGTGTCGTGGCCCAGGGTGTACCCCTTAGCCTTGGTCTTATGGTATTCCATCTTATACTTGACCTGAAAGACAGAGCGATTGGAAGTTACATGTGAGATATGCCATCCGATGCATTCACTGCACCTGCTAAAGTCCTGGGCCCCTGATATCACCACTGTCCCCAGCCACACTGATTTACATTTACTGGTTAAAACCATTCTCATTCTAGCATTGCACATGCCTGGTGTAGGCCACGGTTTCTCCCTAGAGGGTTAATCTGTTGCCGCTTCTTTTCTCTGACACCACGTTGCCACAGTCTTACTGATTTAGACAAAGCCCAGCTACTTTCTCTGGTTCTGTTATCATGCAGTTCCCCTGCCCGGGGCAGCAACACTGGGACAGGGCATGACCCAGAGGCACAGAGTGAAACTGCTACTGTGACTCACATCGCTATACTGCTTGCTGCGCTGGTGGACTTGGTGGTCGGGTGTGTCTATCACAGGCGTGAACTTGTCCTTGGAGAGCTCATACTGTTCCCTGTATTTCCGCTGTGGAAGGAGAGAAAAAACATCATTATTATTATAATTAGTTATAGTGGCAGTAGTAGTGATACTATAAGTAAATATATGTAGTTCTATCTTTACATAGTCTATATTATTCTATACACACACATAAATACCACGATGGTAGCTATCTGAAGCTGCACATATGTACTGTATCAACACTACATTATACAAAGATTAATAGAATGTCAAAAAATATTTGACAGTAATTAATAATTTGATGTTCTTGTATTATAGCCCAAAAACACACAAAAATAACAAACAACAAAAATAATAATAATAATAATAATAAAATAACATAAAACATAAAACACTAAAGCATAGGCCTAAAGTCCCAGAGTAAAGAGGGCGGGGCTTACTGGGATCCACAGTTTGGCCTCCTTGGCCAGGAGACTTCTGGGGTCATCAAGGACTGATGTGTACTTGTCCTTGCTCTTTTCATAGGCAGATCTGTACAACCTCTGCTCAAAAGGTCACAAGGTCACAAGGGGGTCAGAGACAACAGGTAGACACATTGGGTGTACTGTATATACATATAGAGAAATTGAGAGGGAGAGAGAGAAAAACATGCAGTATACCCAATACAGTATATTACTTGCACGTTTTCCACAGTACAGTAATAACTACATTCATACATAGTGCTCGTAATATTGTATGCGACTTACATCATCAATGAGGCTGGAAGCATACTTGGCAGCATGGAAGAAGGGAGTATCACTGGTGTACTTGAACTTGAACCTGTTCTTCTCAAATGACGATTTGTATACCCTCTGTTGGTCAAAGAAAAAGACTACTTTTCGTTTCCTTTCTAAAGTGCATCAAATGTTTTGCACGGCATTTCAGTCATATACCACTGGAACAAGTAAGTGGAAAACAGTCAAAAGCTGTTAAAGCTGAATTCCTGTGAATCTGATTGGTATCAGACGCAAAAAAACAATGGACATAAAATCAGTATTCATATACCACTGGAACAAGTAAGTGGAAAACAGTCAAAAGCTGTTAAAGCTGAATTCCTGTGAATCTGATTAGTATCAGACGCAAAAAAACAATGGACATAAAATCAGTATTCATATACCACTGGAACAAGTAAGTGGAAAACAGTCAAAAGCTGTTAAAGCTGAATTCCTGTGAATCTGATTAGTATCAGACGCAAAAAAACAATGGACATAAAATCAGTATTCATATACCACTGGAACAAGTAAGTGGAAAACAGTCAAAAGCTGTTAAAGCTGAATTCCTGTAAATCTGATTGGTATGAGACACAAAAAAAACCAATGGACATCAGTATGATTCAGGGACCCTCCTTACTCTGCCATAGCAATGTGAGGTCCAGAAGTACCACTACAGACAAATTGTTCCCCATGGCGGAGCTGCATGCTGGCACTGCTTACCTCACTATAGAGGCTCTTATTCACATTTGCCTGCACCATCTCGGGGGTGTCCCAAACGTAGCAGCCAATGCCCTTCAGCCATACCAGGTCCTCCTTGTACTTGATCTGGTTTGGGGATGAGGGGGAACAATTTCACATCCACATATTAGCATTTTCCTCTAGCTACATGCATCATATACAGTATATATATATACATATATATCACATCTACATATCAGCATTTCAATTTTGCTTAAGTAATAATAATAAGGCCAAATGCATCACACACAGACATACTGTACATGATACTAAGAAAAATATCACTTGTGCATATGTGCTTCATAGACCTTCATGTGTTGCAACTGTGTTATGCGTGTCTCCATTTTACTGATATGAAGTAAAGCAGTACAAGCAGTGAGGGTAAGTGTAAAAGCCTCGCCATTGTGTTTTGTTATTATGGTTAAAGATTGAAACTTTAAAATGAAAGCCCTGAACCTACAACAGAATATCCCTCGAGACGAAATTAGGAGGAAGGAAGAATGTTTAATACTCAAAAATGGCGTGATGATAAAAGAAGAAATGATGCTGATCTAGCCCTGGGACACATAACGAGGCCAATGTTGCCAATGACACTCACATCACTCGTGCGGTCAGCCACCATCCTGTGGTGGAAGAGCTCAGGTCGGTCGGGGATGGACCTCCACTGTCCCAGCGTGCTGATGTACTTCCCCCTGTACTTCACCTGCACAAAGAGAACGAGAGAAAGAGAGAGCACATGAGCACACGCCCACTAAGACAAGGGAGTGATGAATCCTGGGCAGATGCTGTCGTGGTCACAGACGGACTCACGCCACCAGATTCTCGACACTAACCAGACGGTCAGCTCTGTATTTTTTACATTGAAAGTTCCGTTTCTCTACCATTGGAAGCTGAAATGTTCCAATTTGATGCATCTTATAAATGTTCATGACGGGGCAATGAACCGGTGGTAATGAATGTTCTCTCCCTTGGCACACCTCATTAGGAATTTTTATAAGCGCCAATATAGCAGCAATATATATCCTGCTACGAACTGCGTCCTCCGACAGTGGTGAGGAAGAGAGGACTGAAGGAGCTCACTGTGTGGTTACTATACAGGATCCGTGGCCATGCTGGACAGACTTACCTCGCTGATGTCATCTGTGACCCTCCGGTGGGTGATGATGTCCAGTGCGTCCTTTACTGTGTGGTAGTGTCCCTTGGCCAGCTCGAAGCTCTCCTTGTAGCGCAGCTGTGGGGAAGCACAGAAAAGTGCGTGAGAAGTGGATTTTGGCACCCCAGCACAGAGGCTAAGGAACTGGGCGGAGGCGGGTGAATTAGTTACAGGGTTGCTGTGTACTCACATCACTGGCGTTCAGGTAGGCCTTCTTGGCTCTCACCAGCAAGGGTGTGTCACCGATGGGGGTGTACCTGTGCTTCATCTTCTCGTACTGACTCTTGTATTTGTACTGTATGGGGAGGGGGGAATAATTCCACAGCAGATTACAAACAAACGGATTACTCAGGAGGGACACAGCGCACAGTAGCAGCTGGAGACTTTCAGTAGCACCCAAATTCTACCATCAGGGCCCGTATTCACAAAGCATTTTAAGGGTAAAAGTTGGTCCTAACTCCGCGATTTAGGAGCAACTCCGAATAATGGGCGTGTCACTCCCAATTTTTGGGATAAGAGTATTTCACAAAGGGTTTGAGAGCTAAAAACAGCTCCTAAGTCCAGGAGAAGTTAAAAGCAGCCAAGAGGACCTACTCACGGCGATCCGAAAATCTGCTGCGGCTGGCAATCGTTGTCGCAATCCCGTCAACACTGGAGATATTGAATGATACAGAGCTCATAAAAAGGTACCGCCTCAATCACGAGGGTATTATATATATTATATTATATATATTATATATAGATACCCGCTGATGTTTACGAGATGCAGACATGTAACCAATTGACTAGTCAGTATTCTTGGTTTCATGTTAAATCAGTGACACGTAGCCTACATTTGTATTTTAGAATCTTTATTAGAATATAATAGGGTGCATCAGATCATTTTTCGGATCAAAAAAAAAAAAAAATAACGGGGCCAAAGGCGCGTTTCGAATGAATGATAATTTCAGTTTTCAATGTAAGTTATTTCACTAAATCTTTATTCGAAAATTTCACAAAATACATTTTTAGATTCAATACATCTTAGGCGATTTAACTAGGGTGGTTTTATGCCTGAATTAATTTAATAAAAAATTAAAAGATCGCTAATGTTTCAATTTTATTTAATTCAGTCGCGTTTCTAAAAACCTGCCTCCCAGAAAGGCATTTAGTATGAAAAACAAAGCAAACCAAAACATGGTTGTCTATCTCTTCACTGTAACTCTGCATCGAGATTTAGGGAATTGTTACTGTAAAAACAGCGGCAGAAAAACTATTTCTCTATGATGACCCATCCCCTATATCAGCCAATCACTGTGGGCATTCTGAGTAAGCTCGTTCATGAGAAACAACGTCATCCCTAGCAACGACGTCAACCCCGCCCTCACTCTTAGCTAGGAATTCCTTAGTATGAGTTTGTCTTTGCAGCTTGTGAATAGGTTTTAACGTGGGACTCCTAACTAAAAGGTTTTAGTGCGATTTAGAAGTACTCCTAGTGGTAAGATAAAATGCTTTGTGAATACAGGCCCTGGTGTCCTTGTAGCCTCTATAATGGAAGTAATCTACCAGGTTGTTTCCTCAGAATGCGATTCGTTTAAAATGGAAATGAAACCAAACCCACGCCAGGTCTCCTAAACAATGACACTGCTCTTAAACCCTGTAACTAGTGCAGCAGTATTCACCAGGAGAGGAACACCTGGAATGGCAAGGACTGAAATATATTTAGAAAGAAAAATGAAGAAAAATTTGTGCGATTTGTGGCAAAAAAAAAAAAAAAAAAAAACCCCACAAGCCTAATTGTAAACCAGTGAAAGGAAGTCGCCGCTGATTCCCGGGCCAGCAAAGCGTGAGGACTGATGGGACTCACCTCACTGTTCACCACCTTCATGTAGCGGGCGTGCTCCAAGGTGGGCGTGTCGGCCTGTGGCATGAAGAAGGCTCGCTCCTTAGAGGCCAGGCCTGAGTACAGGTACTGCAAGGGGGAGGGTTGGAGCACACGCGCGTTAAAGACCAGCTTGGCATCCCATCACGTTGCTTAGCATTTACTGCACCCCGTGTAAGGTGTCGCAGGTGGACTTCCGTGTAAATTCCGTGTGATGCCCATATACATTTGGAAATATATTTGCATTTAAATTTATTTTTACTGTGTAACATCAATATTTATTAACATTTGGTTGACACCATATATTGCAAAAAACATTCATTCATACCCAGCTAACGTGTTTGATGTGCACAAAGTTAATGCTTGCCAGCTGAAGTGTGGTTGCTGGTGGGGAAGGACGGGTGTCCATGTACAAATGTGATGAAGCAGAATGCACTGATTTACTACAGTGACTGAAGAGCGCACTGCGCCGCTTTACCTTGCTGGTCACATTTGAACAGTTAGTGCAGAACTGCATGTTAGTGGTCGGGTGGGAATGGCATTGGTAGCGATGCTCGTCAGTGTGGTCAGGGAGGAGAAGAGCTGTACCTTATTGGTCAGGTCCTGTGCCCACTTGGCTCTCTTCATTTCCACACTGTCGAAGGTGGTGGTGCTTTTGGTCTTGTCGTTATTGCCCTGGGCTCTGTACACCCACTGAGGGAGAGAAAACAAGGCTGCTCACCAGACCGGCTACAACAGGGTAATGCCGATATTCACTATGCTGCCCGACGGTGGCGGAGCACTTACATCGCTCATGTGTTTCTTGAGCTCAGTCACGCGGTTGTATTCTGGCGTTTCGAGCACCACAGAGGCTTTGGCGTGCAACTTCTTTGCCTCAGTGTGATATTCATTCTGGTGGAAAAAGAGAAAGTCGTTAGATGCAGAATAGACGCACAAACGTAGATCAGAAGATCCACGTTTTGTCAGTTTTTTCCAATCACTTCAGGAAAGAATTTGAATGTCGAGAGAAAGGAGGAAACACGCACCTGGAATTTGGTGATGTCGCGGATTCGCACCATTTCAGGTGTGTCATACAGGAAGCAGCCCATGCCCTTCAGCCACAGCAGGTCCTCTTTGTATCGGATCTGCAGGCACAAAACAATATGCAAGAGTGCACAAATACACATGCGCACATATGCGGACGCATTTATGTGCACACACACACGAATAAAAGACAGCACACACCTTGATATCTTAGTGCCCAGTTTTGGACAAGACGTTCCATAGCCATGAACAAAGAAATAGGACATTACATGACATTATTTACAGCCCGTTGGTCCATAGACGATACAGTAACCTTACATTCATATTCTAGTGTAAAATCTATGAAAATAATTGTTTCTGTAAGTTGCAGACATGATCTTAAGCAGTTCAGAGTGAGCTAGAGGAGATGTCGGGATGTGACGTACATCGCTGGTGATCTCGTTGACGTGGTAACAGTGCATCAGCGCTGGAGTGATGGGCAGAGAGATAAGAGTTCCTCTGTCGCTGTAGTACTTCCCCTTGTAGCACACCTGCCAAAGGCAAAAACAAGAGGAGCATTGTCATTCTGTCATTCTGAAATATAACAGTCGTGTAAAGTCAGTGGAGGATGGTGCAAATGAACAAGACTATTTTTATAAATAGCACAGACATTGCCTTACGAGTGGAGGTCAATGGTGAGGTGAAGTGTGAATGGATGAAATGTCTGGGTTAGGTAGGCTGTGTAAATAAATGTTTGAGTTTTCAGCGTTTGTCAGGCTGTGTGAATGGATGAATGGATGAATGTTCAGGGTGTGGCAGCGTGTGTGAATTGATGAATGTCCAGGGTGCGGCAGACTGCGTGAATGGATCAATATTCACAGTCAGGCAAGCTATGCAAATTGTTGAATGTTCAAGGTGAGACAGACTTATCGTATGCAAATGGTCGAATGTTCAGGGTTAGGCAAGCTCACGTACATCACTGATGGCTTCCTGGGTAGCCTTGACCTGTTTAATCTCGGGTGTGTCGTAGGGGCTGTGGATCTTGTCCTTCTCTTTTTCGTACTTCTGGCGGTACAGGCGCTGGGGGAGAGGGAGAGGTCAAAGTACAAGATTAGAAAAAAAAGACAGGTGTCAATCATGTTGACTGATCAATTCATTTGTGATTGACATGTTCGATTCATTTGTGCGCTGCATTTTTGATCATCAGTTCCTGCTAATGGACTTATAACACACAACATATTGTATAGTGAATCATTGTACCTTATATAAAAATATCCCAGAGAAGCAGATCTTATGGAGCAATTTGTGCTGTTACGTTATCAGGATCCAGCCCTGGACCCTGGCGGTGCTACGTACACGCTAGCCACACACCCAGCTGACAAGAGGAAAGGTTGTTGAAAAGCAAGCATACAGAGCTGGGACTTACTGTGTTGGTGACCTCATTGGCCTTCCTGTAGTTCGCGAAGCTGACGCCATTGGGATCCAGGGTGTAGTTTGTGGCCTTCATATTGTCATACGCTTCCCTGTACTTCACCTACAGCAAAAGAGACGCCATTTATTATGGTTCTGTTGTTGTTCTGTGTTGCTCAGTAGGTAGAGCACGGCGTTGACCACGCTTAAGTTGTGGGTCCCATTGGGACTAGATATACTGAAAAATGTATGCATTCATTACTGTAAGTTGCTTTGGATAAAAATGTCTGCTAAATGGTATATATTATTAAACACATTTTTGTCAGATTTTAACAGAACGAAGAACACACACAAACCATTGGTTGGGGGCAAGAGAAAAAACCCTATAATTTATAAATAATTTACAATGGTGAAATGGTGTTCTTATTATAGAGGAGCAACACACTTACACTGCTGTTAATAAGGCTGTTCATCTTGGCCTGTTTGATCAGTGGAGTATCAGATGGGAGGGAGTATCCTGTGGGCATGGCCTTCTTATTGGCCTCCTTGTAGATGTTCTGAGAGACAGAGAGAGAGATATACACTGTTAGAAACACTAAAGAAAATGAGGAAAAAAGAACTATCCCCAAGAAATCATCACAACCACCCTAATGTTTTTTTCATATTTAAACACGTGGATGTCACAAAATGAGTAAATTGGTAAAAAAACTTGAATCTTTTCTGAAGAGGGAATAATAGCTTTCTCCAAGGCAGCCAAATATGCCATCACCTGAGAGACTAAATTACCCCAGAGTCTTTCAAATGTTTTATCCTCACTTTCAACTTAATCCTTACTGCAAATATAGTGTAATCAATTTGTATAGATTTTTTGCATTGGTACATTTTTTTTAGTTGAATTGAGTGGAGAGAGAAGGAAAGGAGGGGGGAACCGCAGATTTTCCAGTTCAAAAATTTAAATATTTCATCTATCATTTGTTAGTTAATGTAAACCAACAAGGTGATCTATTGCAACTGCACATCAATCACATTATATACAAAAAAACTGCCCCCTGAAATCCACCCCATCTAATTGTAGCTAATAAATGGGATTGAGGCAGGTGGGATTAAGTACAGGACCTACATCACTCTGAATGTAGTCACAGTGTAGATGTGTGTAAGAGGACCTACTTCGCTCTGAATGTGGTTAGTCAACCGTATTCGTTCCGATTCGATGGTCACGGCAGGAGCGGTATTCTTGCCCTTCACATTGGTGGCGTAGTCGTGGCGATAATGAAGCTGAGGATGGAAAGAGACACGGAGAGAGAGAAAGAGAGGGAAAGAGAGAGGATTTGTAACATTCAATGGTGTGGATATTACGAAAGAGAGCGTCACATCAAAAGTTGAGGTAAATCTGCAATAGACACCCAATGGATTTTTGCCATGGATCAACTGTGCAGGTGTGAAAGTGTCTTTGTGAGAAACTCGGTGGTACTTACATCGCTGAGATTTATAGCGCTCTGCTTGCAGGTCTCGTACACGGGGGTATCCAGCACAACGGAGAACTCCTTAAACTTCCCCACTCCCTTCTCTCTGTACTTATTCTGAAAGAGGAACAAGGCCCAAAAATAAGATTTCACTTCTGACTGTTTCCTGACTGTACAAAGAAGGCAGAGAACAAATGAAGGGAAAGAAAGGGAAAGGGAAAGGTTAGAGAAGTGAGGTTGGAGCTTAGGAGGAAGTAAACAATGATGGGGGGGTACAAGAGAAAGAGAGGGACGTAGAGAGAGAACAAAGCATGAGATTAGAAAAGAGAGGAGGTTAGGAGGAAGTGGGGGGCAGAGAGAGAGAGAGAGAGAGAGAGAGAGAGAGACAGGGTTAGGAGGAAGAAGAACATAAACTAGCAGAAGACCTTCATGAGGAAATGAAAGGTAGAGGAAGGGGAAGTGAGCAGGACGTGAGCAGGAAGAGGACAGCTATGCTCACCTCGCTCTGCAGGTTGACGGCGTGTTTGCAGCGCAGGATCTCGGGCGTGTCCCACACGTAGCATCCAATCCCCTTCAGCCAGTTCAAGTCATCCTTGTAGATTACCTGAGGAAACCCAGAGCCACAGGCTTAGAACCACACACACTGCTGTAAATGTGGTACAAGAAAGGCATCACGTAACATTAATATAGCTTACTTTGATGTTTAATTCTTTGCTACATGACCTAGCATCTTGTTTGCCTTTTTTACTGCTTCAGCAAAATATCTAGCTCCTAACAGACTTGGGTAAACATCTCTTTTAAGATCTTTTTATTCAGCCCATCTCACATGGTAATTGCGCTGGTGGTATCGTCTATGTTAGGGGGGCTGATCTAAGAGCAGGCCGGCAGTGTCACTCACGTCACTCAGCTGCTGGTGGACTTTGCGGGCCTGGACATATGTCTTCATGTCGGGCAGGCAGATCCACTGGTGCAGGCGCTTGCGGTAGTTGACCTCGCTGACACTCTTCTGGGCGACGCGGGCGGCCACCACCTCCAGCATGTCAGGTGGCATGCGAATCTTCGCCTTGGTCTTCTCATAATTGTCTTTATACAGGCGCTGGGAGAGACACGGGCCATGCAGGTGGGCGGGGTTAGGATGGCAGTCAGGTCAGGAAAGATACATTTACAGCAATATAGATAGATAATGCAGATGGATAGATAGATATATAGTTTGATGGATAGCTTTATTATCCCCAGTAGGGAAATTGGTCTCAGACAGAGGAAGGAAGCTGTGACTCACATCCAGGGAGAACTTCCCGACACGGATGCACCGCGCCGCATTGGGGTCATCGGCCAAGCACTTGGGCAAACTGTACAGGAACTTGAACTTCTCATAGTCCTCACGGTACTTCACCTGAACAAACCACACAGATCTCAGGTTAACTACACACTCTCACTCAGGCCAAACGGCTTATCAACACTGGTCTGTACAGTAAGATTGTGTATTCTGTATAAGTAGTGGACAAAAAAAATGGAAAGGCCTGGGTAAATGAGGGAGAACAAGTATATGAAAAGCAGAGGCTACCACACCAGGGGGATGGTTGTTGGGGCAGGTGTGGCAGCGACAGCTCAACTTGCTGATGGTTGACTAGTAACGGTGTCTAAGGTGATGTCAGCATGAAACATGAAGATGAGGGAGAGACGTCATCCGCATCAAGGGCAACAGTAGGTGGAAGTGCATACTCCATGATTGTGATGTCCATGCATATACGTATTTGAAGCGCACAGAAAAACGGGCGAGCAACCGCTGATAAAAAGTTAACCTCCGGCAGGAGCTGCCACTTTAATCAAGACCAATAGTAGCCCAACACACTATTAAGTGTCTTGGCATTGGTGTTTCCATTTTTTGTTCACTACCTGTATATAGGAATGGATGTCTGGATGTATGTCAGTATGTAAACAAGAATGTATGGATGCATGCATGTTTGTACGTATTTATGTATGTACAATATTTATATAAATACTGCATGTATTTATGTATATATGTAGACTGTTGAAGACTATATAGTCACTTACGTTGCTCAGGATAACCTTCTGCTGTTTAGCATGGGCCATGGAGTGGGAATCCGGAGGTATGCTGTAGCTCTTGGCCTTGACCTTGTCCCAGGCATCAGAGTAATTTTTCTGAGAGACAAAAGGAAGAGGCGTGTCCAGGCGTATGCGAGCAAATACAGCAGATGCAGGGCAATAATTAAATTATACGTGTTTTGTTTTAACTCACCTTGCTGTACAGGTACTTCAGGTTATAGCATCTTGCATAGTCAAAGGTATCCAGGACAGTTGTGTATATGTGCTTCTCTTTGTTGTAAGCTTCCCTGTAGTTCAGCTAAAACAACACAACCACATTCAGTGTCAATCCACCCCACAGATTATCGTTGAAAATGAACAAAATGTACACTAAACTACATTTAATATTTAAATATTTAGATATGTAAACATCTAAAAAATATGTTAAATAGTTATAGGGCTCACCTCACTGGCCCAGGTGTGGCCCAGGATAGCAGTGACATAGATTGGGGTGTCTGTCACAATGGAGTAGTTATTGAATTCCTTCTTTCCCTCGGCTTTGTACTTCAGCTGTGACGACACAAGATCGAAAAACATCACAAACGAAAAAGGAAAACAACCCCTTTTATCTCGACCAGTAAAACAATACTCGGTTCCATTTTTCAAAAAGCTGGACACATGAAACCACCGGGATTAACAGTATTCATTTAGTTTGCTTCTTTGGTTTGTACTGTCATTGTAATTCATATTTAGTTTGTTTGTGTACTATTATGTCTTTATGTAAAATTTATAAAGAGAGTTTTTTACAAGACAAAGACAAAAAAATGTTGACAAATTTTCAATTCTAGCATTGTATCCTGTAGCTGTAATAATGAATTAATTATTAATTATTAACTGTCATTGGAGCAAAACTTTGTTGTTGCTTGATCGCGAAATGGATTATCAGGTTTTGTAGGAGGATATAGACAGGAGCAAGTGGTGAGCAAGAGATGTGGTGTATATTTCCCTAGCGATACTCACATCACTCTGCAGCTCGTAGGACTTCTTGGCTCTGAGGATCTCGGGCGTGTCCCAAACGTAGCAGCCCATGCCCCTCATCCAATTCAGGTCCTCTTTGTAGAACACCTGAAGGGGAGACCAATCACAGCATCCGTTCATGCAAAGCATCACGTCTATCGGTTTCCAATGAGGAGTCATCACCCTGTTATGAAGGGTCAGTGTGGTCAGAGAAGTATTCAAAATGTTAAAGATCTGGAGTTGGGGGAGGGTTGTAGGACAAAGGACGGGGGAGACGGGGGGAGCTCACATCGCTTAGGATCTCGTTGGATTTGCGGGCGCGGGTGATGTCGCTCTGCTCGGGGTGGCAGGTCCACTGGTGCAGGTGTTTGCGGTACTTCACTTCACTCAAGATGTTCTGGCAGCGCTTGGCGACCACGTGGCTTATCATGTCGAAGGGGATGTGCAGCTTGGTCTTGATCTCCTCATAGCCCTTGTGGTAAGTCCTCTGTGACGAGACAGAAAATCACCCCATTGTCAAATCAATTTGACAGAACGAACGAGACAGGTTTTGTTGCTATTATTTTATTATTATGTTTCATCATCATCATTATTATTATTTGTATTATTAGTATTGTTCTTATTACCAGTGTGTATCATTTAACTGGTCTATGTGTTTCCTTTCCATTCTTTATTTATTTATGCATTTATATTGCCACTGTATTAATTATTTTGTCTTTGTCTTTGTTTCATTATTAATTGCTTTGATAATATTGCTACATGCAGTCATGCCAGTCAAGCAGGATTTAATTAAATTGAGAGGGAAGAGATGAGGGGAAGAGAGAGAGGCTAGAAGGTTTCTCACCAAAGGCTTCATCTTCTCCACCTCTGCACAGCGCACCACTTCGGAGAAGTCCGCAGTCGTGTTGGCCAGGTAATGACCCTTAGCCTTCTCGTGGGCCTCATTGTATTTAACCTGCAAGGTTTCAACCCCAAAAGGAAACATCAATGAACGGTCACCAAAACTGAAAGGTTTCTTTCGAAGATGTCATAGCACGTGGGGAAGAGCGTGACCGCTGGCCCCGCTGAGCTGGAAATGCTGCTCACCTGACTGACAATTTCCCGGTTGCGTTTGGCCCCCAGCAGAGGGATGTACTCATGGTTCAGCTTGTAGCTTGTGGCTTTGGTGCTGTCCCACTTTGATTTGTAGCCCGACTACAGCAACAGACAACAAGCATCAGAAAAAAATGAGCTTAAGAAATATTAAACTGCAAGATAGATAGATAGATATATAGATAATTAGAAATGTACTTTATCAATCCCTTAGGGAGATATTAGTTTGTCATCAGCTGAATAACACATAATACAATAAATAAATACACCAAGAGATCAAAACTTTAAAAAGCACAATACATGCACACTGGCAGATATACAGTACAAATGTTGGTGGACATAGTCTATAGTTCCCACCTCATTCTCAGTAAATCCATTTGGGTCATGGCTGAAATAAGTCATGTAAACAATCATTTACAAGTCTTGATTATTATTTTAATTTGGGACTAATTCTAACTATTGTTATTAATTCTATTAATTATTATTAGTTATTAATTCTCATTTTAATAATTTGATAACTGCACAGTACCTCGCTGAGGTTCTTGGCAGCCTCCCTGCAGTGGGCTAGCTGGGGTGTGTCTTCAGAGCCGATGTACTTCCCCTTGTCCCGGTTGAAGCTCTCCTTGTACTTCAGCTACCAATGGAAAACAATGCAAGGGGTTTATAAACCAATAGATACTCCGTTAAACCACATCACAGTCACACCTCTTTGGTATAAAGGGTTAGAGTGCAAAAAGAGCGCTATGTCGCAAATTAATTATCAGGAAGATCCTCCAGTGCTCAGGTGAAAGGAACAATCGGACTGTTTTTGAAAACAGTTCATCAACACCAAGTTCTTTATTTGATCAAATATAGAGAAATGTGACAGAATTATCAATAGCAATACAATTATTTTAAATAATTTTCCTATTTGGTAAAAGGCAACCGATATCTAGTGAGGCCGTTCTAACAAATGATTGCTTGCTCAGTGAATTAGCAGGTATTTAGCAATTATTTAAAATATGCAGTCAGAACAAATGTGGGAAAAAAATGTATTAATATAATTCATAATTTCTTTGAATCCAAGGATGCCAACCACAACACCCCTGCCCCTGCACAGGATAGCAAGACTTTGGTGTTGACGTTAACATTTCTTAACAGCAAGTTTAACAACACAGCTGTATGGGAATTTTTGGACAACCGCATCTTGCAAAGAAAACTATGGTATTTAGTTTTCCACGTTTGTGTAATTTCTTGGGACTCCTTCTAATTCCATCCATCCATCCATCTTCTACCGCTGATCCGGGTCGGGTCGCGGGGGCAGCAGCCTAAGCAGGGAGACCCAGACTTCCCTCTCCCCGGCCACCTCGTCCAGCTCTTCCGGGGGAATCCTGAGGCATTCCCAGGCCAGCCGAGAGACATAGTCTCTCCAGCGTGTCCTGGGTCTTCCCCGGGGCCTCCTCCTTATAATTATTAGAATTTTTTGAGAAGACTTACATCACTCAGGTTGAAAGCATTAATCTTGGCCAAGACAACTTCTGGACGATCCACAATGTGGGTGTATTTCCCAAAGTTCTCTGTGGCATCCTTGGTATACTTTCTCTAGGAAACGGTGACAGGAAAGAGGAGCCATTGTGAACGAGAAGGGAAGAACATTGTTTATAATGTTTTTTTCTGAAATAAACAAAACATTCGTAAAAAATTCTGAGAGTGGTACGTACGTCGTTGAGGATTTCCTGGGCTTTTCGCACTTTAACGTGATCCACAGAGTCCATTGCTACCCAGCCACACCCACGGATCCACTCCAGGTCCGATTTGTAGAGAATCTGAA
This sequence comes from Aldrovandia affinis, assembly GCA_029706075.1. Classification (NCBI taxonomy): domain Eukaryota; kingdom Metazoa; phylum Chordata; class Actinopteri; order Notacanthiformes; family Halosauridae; genus Aldrovandia; species Aldrovandia affinis. The sequence goes on from JAINUG010000010.1 coordinate 3,981,645, forward strand.
AAAACACCCAAACCATTTTCAGAGGGGAAAAAAAGGCACTTCCAACACATTCATTTCAGCATAAACTGAGCGTAGAGAAACTGCAGCAACATACACACACACACACTGTTAATATATTCATTATTCAGACATTCACCTTCAAATGGCACCATTGATACTACAGACACACCATATATCTGGCCTTTAATGTATAAAAAACATTAACTATTGGACAGAGAATAAAGAACAAAGGCCTTAAGTCAATCATTATTTCAGCTATTACTTACGTTACTGTTGAGGTCATAGGCCTTCCTGGCCTGCATGACGTCGCTTTGGTCAGGCAGGCATGTCCAGTTATGCAGACGTGTTCTGTATTTGTCATCGTTGACTTGGGTCTGGCACTTCTTGGCCAGTTCAAAGGCCAGCATGTCCACCGGCAGGTTGAATTTAGTCTTGGAGTTATTGAAGTCCTTCTTGTACAGAGCATCGCTGGCAATCTTGGCTGAGTTCACAGCCAGCATCATCAAGGGGTCATCGTGGATACTGCGAGCTCCAATGTGGTGCCCCACTTGTTTGCGATACCCTTCCAGGTACTTGTGCTGTAATAGCAAAGCAGAGAACAGTTAATCACTCTTTGTACACTTACTATTGTCATAAAATGTCTTCCTCATGAGATTATCCACCTCACTGACATCTCCCATTGAGTACTTACAGCACTTTGAACATGTGAGGTTTTTTGGCACTGCTTGATGCTCAGAGCATCTCCAGGCATGAAGTAGCCTGTGGCTTTCATTTTATCCCAGGCCGATTTGTACAGCGTCTGCAGAAAAGAGAATATACAATTATTTATTATTATTACCATTGTTGTTGTTATTATTGATAATAACAATTGTGTTTGAAAAAGGTTTTAGCAACAAAAAAAAAAGAAATGAAAAGTGTAGCGACCCTGAAGCCTGATCCTAGTTCGACTGTGTGTGAATGTGTTTCTCTCGGCGTACCTGGTTGATGTTTTTGGCAGCCTCTCTCGTCGTTGCGAAACCAGGGGTGTCCAACATGGTATACTTCACTTTGTCCCTGTGCCACGCCTCACGATATTTCGCCTAGTCAAAAAAAGCATTGATCCATCGTGAATACATTTCCATGGAAGCACAGCACGGCCAGACACTCAAATTGTTCCACTTATTTATGCATGAACGGATCCTCCTCACCAACGTACAAGTGATGTCTTTTTCTTAACCATCTGAAATGTATTTAAGAAATGAAGCTGTACGTTTCAGCTATTCTCTCTTTTTATGTGTTTGGGAAAAGTATGCAGAAGAGAACCCAAGCAATTAGGCTCCGAGATGATGCTTTGGTGAGCAGAGCAATGCCTTCCTAATGAACCTGTGTGCTCACATCGTTGAGGACATTCGCTGCATTTTTGGCGCAGACCAAGTCCATCCTGTCCACAGGAGCAACAAACTTCTGTTCGTCCAGCTTGACGCGGTAGCCTCTCTGTAAGAAGGAGATGAAAAAGAAACCATGTACAGTGCGATGCATTTGAAAAAGAAGCGTCATGACATTTGACCAAATTAGAGATAAAGCTTCTTCCCCTTTTCAACCACAGACTGACAAAAAATAAAATAAAGAAAATGGTTCCAAAGCAAACAGCACTTACGTCAGCCAGGATCTTCTGGGCATTCTTCACTTTGAGCACCTCCACAGACTCGTGTGGGATCCACCCGACTCCCTTCATCCAGTCCATGTCAGCCTTGTAAACCGCCTGGTAAGAACAACAATGCAAACTGTCACGGTCACCACCACCACAATTAAAAGCATATAATGTGCATTTTGAAATCCATTTCACCCTTTTCCATACCGTGGGTTATTAAACATATGGATACACAAAAGCAGTTTATAAACACTTTACTGGATGTTCCCCACATTTGTTAACAAGATTGTGTTTAGCTTACATCGCTCTGAAGATCGTAGGCTTTCCTGGCCTGGACGACATCGTTCGCATCGGGCAAGCAGGTCCAGCTGTGAAGGTGAGTCCTGTAGTTGAAGTCGTTGACTTGGATCTGGCACTTCTTGGCCAGTTCAATGGTCAGCATGTCCACTGGGAGGTGGAATTTAGTCTTAGACTTGTTGAAGTCCTTCTTGTACAGAGCATCACTGGCGATCTTGGCTGAGTTCACAGCCAGCATCATCAAGGGGTCATCTTGGATGGAGCGAGCTCCAATGTGATGTCCGACCTGCTTCCGGTATCCTGTCTTGTATTTGTACTGCACAGAAAGAGGTTAATTTGTGATTGGAATGACATTTTGACCAGATGAACAGGCTGATTTTGCTCACGCCACTGATGTCACAGGCACCACTTACATCACTGGCAATGTCTCTGGAAGCCTTAGCCTTCAGGACAGAGACAGCATCCTCCTTAATGTGGAATGCCTTGGCCTTCTGAGTGTCCCAGGTGTGTGTGTATTGTTTCTGTTGGAAAATACAACATAATTGAGACCGGAGTAGAACGATAACAGAGATAAAATAATATAATTAGGAGCCACAAAACTATAAAGAAAAAGATAGAAACAAAATTTACGTACGTTGCTGATATTCACGGAGTTGGCCTTGGCCAGTACAATAGCGGGTGTATCAGGCATGACGTGTATTGAAAGCTTGTCTTTTTCCCACTTTGCTCTGTATTTCATCTGTGCAAACAAAACAAATGTAAGACAACCAATACCTCTTGCACTATTCCTCCATTTCTAACAACACTCATCAGTTGGGAAGGTACAAGATTCTCAAACTCTGACACTACGAGCACTTATTGTTTTGCTGTGCTTTGGTTGCTAAAGATGTTCTCATTAGAGAGGGGTGGGGGGAGCTTCTCACATCACTGATGTTGTCAGCATTTTGCTTGGATAAGACGATAGCGGGAAGGTCGACGGCGCTGGTGAACTTGACGGTGCTGGGGTGTTGGCGGTAGAGTCGGTCGTTGAGGATATTCTGGGCATTCTTGGCCTTGTTCACATCGATGGAGCCCTGTGGCGACCAGCCACAGCCGCGCACCCACTCCATGTCTGCCTTGTACAACACCTGGAACAGAGAGACCCCGACAGCACCACAGTCAGCGTCCGGAGGTTAAGGTTAAGGTTAAACACAACACCCTGAGACTCAGCACTGAGTCACGATTAAACTCAACGCCCTGAGCCTCGGTGCTGAGACTTGCCTTAAATCAGCCAGAGGAGGCAATTCACTTACATCACTCTGCAAATCGTTCATCTTCCTGGCTTGGACCACAGCGACGGCGTCAGGCAGTAATGTCCAGTTGTGCAGGCGAGTTCTGTAATTGGTTTCACTGACTTGGCTCTGACACCTCTTGGACATATCTAGGGACACCATGTCAACCGGAATGTTGTACTTGGTCTTAGTCTTGTTGAACTCTTTCTTATACAGGAGGTCAGTGAAAATCTGGTGGGCTTTGGCGGCCTTCACGAGCAAGGGGTCGTCCTGAACGGTGAGAGCTCCGATGTGGTGTCCTTGTTGTTTCCGGTATCCTGTCTTGTATTTGTACTGGAAGAACACAAAGGTAAATACTGAGCATAGCCCATGTGAAGGGGTAGCCTTCACTATTTCCCTAGGCTTTTTTTGACCTGTTCATATGTAATATGTAAGCATGAACATATGTTATTATATTTTACAAGGACATCCTGCTGTCTATGTACAAAATCCTACTGTTTAAAATATATTTTTTGTGAACGGGGGGATGTGAATGGGAAATTTGATCTGTTTGATGACTGACAAAATGTTATTTCTTTATATATTTGTGCTCTGGTTTTGGTTGTCTGAAGCATCAGCCAGCTTCAAGACGAAGTCTATTCTTTCCAAACAGTACTTATGTCCTTTAAACTCCCACATTGAGAGACTCACGTCACTGGCAATGTCCCTTGAGGCTTTGGCTGCCACGACGGAGATGGCGTCCTTGGGTAGGAAGTATCCCTTACTAATAATATTTTGAAAGCCTTCTTTGTAATGTTTCTGCAAAAGGAAAAATATATTATGAGTTGAACTTAAATACATAACACAAAAGCAGTTAGTAAAATTAAGCATGCAGAACATCAAGTCACCATCATTCCAGGAATGTCTGATTACTGATACATATTTAAACAATGGACTGTTTTTATCCAGAACAGAGGCTATTTACTAACCAATATCATGATTTCTTTCCTCGGTTGGCAAAAACAAAACATTCTCATTATGTAAAAGGAATATCAATGCCAATAACATGTATGTGAATGAGTATAAGGCTATTACTAATTATTACAACAATCTTTGCAAGCTTTAGATAACAAAATTGTCTATATGGAATTTTAAACCTATGTAGGTTTTGGGGAAAGAGTAGAGGAAAGGTAAAAATGATAATTTCAATATTTTCACAAACTTAAGCTGACAGATATTTGCTAGTTGTTTACAGACAGCGCACAGCTATTGTGCCATTGAGCTATCTATAAAGCTGATAACTGGGCATCCAAATTGGACAGGTATGGTTGTGGGATCTAACAGTCGAGCAAATGGCATAAATGGCAGACGTGGGAACTAATGTTTCAAGAATAATCAACATTGTTATAATGGCCTATTCCAGTTGGCTCTAGCAGTGACACAGATCTTGTTAGATTTTCCCATAGCTGCCATGCCCTGGCAGAGAGGCCCCGTACCAGGCTGGTGTTGAGCTTGTTCTGCTGGGCCAGCAGAATCTCAGGCGTGTCAGGCATGATGTGGATCTTAATCTTGTCCTTCTCCCAGGCCTCGTGGTATGCTTTCTGTAACAGGGAAACACGATGCAGTTTGAGAGAAAGATGCCAGTCCAACATCAATTACTTTCTATCAACATATTAGATGCTTGAACTGCTGACTTTCTGCCACCAATGTGAAGTAAAAAGCACCATGCCCAGTCAAAGGAGAGCAGGGCTTACGTTATGTTTGCTATTTTACAAATCATTCAAAAATTCTTGATAATTCAATTATCGCTCACTCTGAGACCCAACATAAGAAACAAGAACCAAACGGCACTCCAGGAACAGACTGGCCTGCTGTTGAAGTCTGACAACGTCGACACTGTTTTAAACTCCATGCTTTGTGAACGTGTACTGTACCCCATTAATTATTTGATTGTTGGCTTGAGCCAGAACAATGGGCATGGCGTCCGTCTTGCTGGTGAACTTGAAGCTGCTGGGGTGCTGGCGGTAATTCCTGTCACTCAGGATCTCCGCAGCCTTTTTAGCCTTCATCACATCCAGCGAGCCAATGGGCACCCAGCCCACACCCCGCATCCAATCCATGTCAGCCTTGTAGATGGCCTGGAGTCAAAGGACAGAGACCAGAGGTCAGAAGCAAGTGGAGTCAGGGGAGACATTGAGGTGGCAAAGACAGGAGAGTAATCAAATCTTACAGTCTAATGACAAAGTCAGCATTTGACCTTCAGTGGTTTTGAAGACTCAGAAGCACTTACGTCGCTGCGCAGGTCATAAACCTTCCTGGCCTGAACGACATCATTCGAATCAGGCAGGCAGGTCCAGTTGTGCAGGTAAGTCCTGTAGTGGGCGTCATTGACTTGGATCTGGTTCTTCTTGGCCAGTTCAAAGGACAGCATGTCCACTGGGAGGTGGAATTTAGTTTTGGACATGTTGAAGTCCTTCTTGTACAGAGCATCGCTGGCGATCTTGGCTGAATTCACAGCCAGCATCATCAAGGGGTCGTCTTGGACGCAGCGAGCTCCAATGTGGTGTCCGACTTGCTTACGGTATCCTGTCTTGTATTTGTACTGAAGCAGATTAAATTTATAGTGTTGAGTGTTTCAGCATTTACCCTCTTCTCACAAGTCTATTTCCATCCCCCCCAACATTCAACAACCAATCAAATAAAACAGTTGAATTCCCATAATTAAAATGCTACTGCATTTGTGGCACAACCTTTATCACTTGAGGTTCCACACTTTATAAGCAATTCAACTATCAATTAACTGTAACTGCAGGCCTGGCTTAAACTTATTTAAACTTCCACTTATGTTGACACATTTACTTTATGAACATATAGACAGAGAGGGTTATACTCATAGAGAGGGGGAAAAGGATATACTCATAGAGAATGGGGGTTATACTCATAGAAAGAGAGGGATGGTTATATTCATAGAAAGAAGGAGATGGAGAGGGTTATACTCAGAGAATGGGGGGCTTATACTCATGGAAAGAGGGGAGGGAAAGGGATATACTCATTGAGAGACAGAGAGTTATACTCACATCGCTGGCGATGTCTCTAGAGGCCTTAGCTGCTTTGATGAATACGGCATCAGGTCTGATGTCGTGACCTTTTCTGATAGTGTCATCCCAGGCTTGGCGGTAATTTTTCTGCAAAGACATTACTGCTGTCAGAGGCGTGTTTTAGGTTGGAGAGCGCATCCTGCACCCTGAATCCCGAAGCCTAAACCCCAAAACCAGCAGCCCATGTGTGAACATGTAGCAGGTAGAGGGAGGGGTCAGGCTGATTAAATTGACATGACCGGGGCTAACTGAAACCTTTGGATTAGGCTCTAGAAAATGATCATAATAAGAATGTCTGATGATGAGAATAGGGCATTAAGCCCATCTAGGCTCACCTATTTCCTACTGTCTAGAGACTATCCAGCAATGTGCCAACCCTGGTGTTGAACCTTGGATCTCTGCTTCTATTATATGACTTGGCAAGCTATTCCATCATGCATCGATACCTGAATATGTAAAAAATACTTCCTGATATCAGTGTGACATGTACCTAACTAATTTCCACCTATGCCCACTTGTTTTTCTGGCATAACTCAGCCTGAAGTATTTTTTGTAGTTCACTTTTTTAATTTCTTTAAAAAAAATCAGAAACATCAATAACCCCCCCTTTAGTCTTCTTTTGCTTAAGTTAAGTGTCTTTAGTCTTTCCATGTAACTTTTTCATTTCATACCCGGAACCAATTCAGCTTCCCTCCTTTGTACATTTTCAAGAGCTTTCATCTTTCTTATATTTTTGTGGCCAGAACTGGACCCAGTATTTCAATGTGGTAAATGTGGAAAGGGGGTGATGTGTTGGCCCGTTTATCTCAGTGTGTGGTGATGGATAAAGCACAAGAGCCGGAGAGAGGAGAGTGTAGGCCAACCTTGCTGATGTTGAAGGCATTGTATTTTGACAGAATGATCTCAGGCAGATCTGGCATCAGATGAACTTTTATCTTGTCCTTTTCCCATGCTTCATGATACGCGCGCTGTGATAAAATACAAATAAAAACAACACACACACACACACACAGTGGTCATTGGGCTGCTTTAGATAGTGATACATGCACAAACATGTTTTACTGTCAAATAAATTGACATACTCAAATTTAGCTCCCTTTAAAATTAAGGTTATTCCCTCCCATTCCAAAAGATTAAAGTTATTCCCGAATTCAACACGTCTGCTCAACTGCCAAGTACCAACAAAATATTATCAACAGTGAATACTGCATAAACTGTCAACTGGGCATATTGTTTATTGTATGTAGTGCATTCTGCTGTATTATTCTTGTGATAATGCTTCGATACTTTGTGAAAGAACATTCTCACTTTAGTGCCACTGGAAGCATATTAATTTATTGAATTCTCTTAATCTCATTTTGTGTATTATTTTCAAGATGGGAGGTAACCCACAGACCTTGTTAATTATATCAGCGTTTGCCTTGGCCAGGACCATTGGCATTGAGTGCATATCAGATGTATATTTTTGGATGTCAAGTTTCTGACGGTAGTTCCTCTCGCTCAAGATCTCCGCTGCCTTTTTGGCTTTCTCCACGTCCAGCGAGCCGATGGGTACCCAGCCTACGCCCCGCATCCAATCCATGTCAGCCTTGTAGACCGCCTGGGGTCAGAGGTCAGAAGAGAGGGGAGTCAGACAGTAAGATGGAAAAGACAGCAATCAAAAACAGACAGGCAACCTGTGGGAGCAATCAAATCTTACAGTCTAATGACACAGTCAGCATTTGACCTGCAGTGGTTTTGAAATCTCAAAAGCACTTACGTCACTGCGCAGGTCATAAACCTTCCTGGCATGAACGACATCATTCGCATCAGGCAGGCAGGTCCAGCTGTGCAGGTGAGTCCTGTAGTTGAAGTCGTTGACTTGGATCTGGCACTTCTTGGCCAGTTCAATGGTCAGCATGTCCACTGGGAGGTGGAATTTAGTCTTAGACTTGTTGAAGTCCTTCTTGTACAGAGCATCGCTGGCGATCTTGGCTGAATTTACAGCCAGCATCATCAAGGGGTCGTCTTGGACGCAACGAGCTCCAATGTGGTGTCCGACTTGCTTACGGTATCCTGTCTTGTATTTGTACTGAAGCAGATGAAATTTATGGCGATGAGTGTTTCAGCATTTACCCTCATCTCACAAGTCTATTACCATTGCCCCCCCAACATTCAACAACCAATGAAACAAAACATTTGAATTCCCATCACTAAAAGACTGACATCATTAAAATGTGACTATATTTGTGACACACTCCTTTATCCCTTGAGGCTTCACACTTTATAAGCAATTGAACTATCACTGAACTGTCACTGCAGGGCTTGCTTGGACTGCTTTTACCACTTTCGCTGACATATTTACCTTATGAACATATTTTAAAAATATGAAAGAGGACATTTAAAGTGAGGGAGATGGAAAGGGTTATACTTATAGAGAATGGGGGGTTATACTCATAGAAAGAGAGAGATGGTTATATTCATAGACAGAAGGAGATGGAGAGGGTTATACTCATAGAGAATGGGGGGCTTATACTCATAGAAAGAAGGGAGGGAAAGGGATGTACTCATTGAGAGACAGAGAGTAATACTCACATCGCTGGCGATGTCTCTAGAAGCCTTGGCCGCTTTGATGAATATGGCATCAGGTTTGATGTCATGACCTTTACTGATAGTGTCCTCCCAGCCTTGGCGGTAATGTTTCTGCAAAGACATTACTGCTGTCAGAGGCGTGTTTTAGACTGGAGAACGCATCCTGCACCCTGAATCCCAAAGCCTAAACCCCAAAACCAGCAGCCCAGGTGTGAACATATAGCAGGTAGAGGGAGGGGCCGGTCTGATTAAATTTACATGACCGGGGCTAACTGAAACCTTTGGATTAGGCTCTAGAAAATAATCATAATAAGAATGTCTGATGATGAGAATAGAGCATTAAGCCCATCTATGCTCACCTATTTCCTACTGTCTAGAGACTATCCAGCACTGTGTCAACCCTGGTGTTGAACCTTGGATCTCTGCTTCTATTATATGACTTGGCAAGCTATTCCATCATGCATCGATACCTGAATATGTCAAAAATACTTCCTGATATCAGTGTGAAATGTATCTAACTCATTTCCACCTATGCCCCCTTGTTTTTATTTACTTCAATCTGAAGCATCTTTAAATCTAGTTCACTTCATTGCATAACATTTAACAGCATTGTTTGATGGGGCTCAGATTTAGCACCTTTTTTCAGGTATTTATGTTGACTAAATGTGTGCAAAATATCTTTGTCCTCCGAGGTGACACGTCTATTATAGCCACCAAATATTTCACAAGCTACTTGCTTTGAAAGTAGGGTAGAGGGTAGAGTTTAGAAATTCTGGGAAGAAGAGGAGAGTATGAAATAATGTGTCAGTATTGTGCAAAAACCTTGTACATCCCCCAAAAAATTGAGTTCCCAGGAAAGGCAAAAAACGTATAGTTTTTTCCATTTACCAACACAGCATTGTGACTTAGTCACATGGGGGGTTGAAATGACTTTATTAGTTGTTGCATTATGAGACATTTACAGTACATAGAGGTGGATTAAAAACCTACAATGACAAAAAAAATGGACAGGCAAGGTTTTTGCATGACACTGATGAATGGCAAAGCTGCCGAAAAGCAACAATAACCGTTAGAGGAGCGTGGGAGTACCTTGCTGTTGTTGAGCTTGTTCTGCTGGGCCAGCACAATCTCAGGCGTGTCAGGCATGATGTGGATGTTAGTCTTATCCTTCTCCCAAGCTTCATGGTATGCTCTCTGTGGCAGGGAAACACGATGCAGTTTAAGACAGGGCACAGAAAAATACATTAAAACATAAACTCACAGGTTCTCACCAACAGGGGACACTGCACAACTGGTACAAAAAACAAAACAACAAGATCCCTTTGTTTTCCTAAGAGAGGCATACTTTGGGGTATTTGTCATTGCGGTTATATCTTTTAGGTTAAAACAGCAGTTATTCACTTCTGACATACTATCCATATATACAGCTGGGTACCTTACAGAAGTAGACTAAGCCATGGGCCCCATCCCCACTGTAGAGCAGAGTGAAGTCAGGCTCATGCTCTTCCTGGTCTAGCTAGTTTTTCGCCTTAACCAATTTTTACCATAAAGTTTTTTTTCGTTTTCATCCCAATTTGGAATGCACATTTTTCATTTGTAGGCTGGTCTCATCACCAAAACATCCGAGCACAGGCAGGCACGAACTGTGCTGCTCTGAAGTGTGTGCTACCAAACCACAGCTTCTTTGAACTCTGCAGTCCATCAGCTGCGCTAGCAGTCTTTGCATCAGAGGAGTGCACTTATTGCAAAGCAGACTGCAGACACCCGATGGACCAGTGCAGGTTGCTGGTATGCAGTGAGACGTTGACTGATACCCTCCCTCGCTGGATGATCCTACAGCCAATTATGCACTGTCCTGCTGGGCCGCTAGTCACAGTCAGCACTGACATGGATAGGATTCAAAACCTGATAATGGGGTGCATCCACACACTGGAGCAAGATGAATCAACCAGCAGCCCCACTTACATATTTTATCCCCACTTTTGCGAATGTGTGCTGTACCTGATTCATAATTGTATTGTTGGCTTGAGCCAGAACGATGGGCATGGCGTCCGTCTTGCTGGTGAACTTGAAGTTGCTGGGGTGCTGGCGGTAATGCCTCTCGCTCAGGATCTCCCCTGCCTTTTTGACTTTCTCCACGTCCAGCGAGCCAATGGGCACCCAGCCCACGCCCCGCATCCACTCCATGTCAGCCTTGTAGACCGCCTGGGGTCAAAGGTCAGAGTTCAGAAAGAAGCAAAGGAAACAACGAGCTGACAAACACGGTGGTCAAAAACACATGGAAACAGACACGAACATCGCCAGTCTTGACTTACATCACTGCGCAGGCCATAAACCTTCTTGGCATGAACAACATCAGTTGAATCGGGCAGGCAGGTCCAGCTGTGCAGGTGAGTCCTGTAGCGGGCGTCATTGACTTGGATTTGGTTCTTCTTGGCCAGTTCAAAGGACAGCATGTCCACTGGGAGGTGGAATTTAGTTTTGGACTTATTGAAGTCCTTCTTGTACAGAGCATCGCTGGCGATCTTGGCTGAATTCACAGCCAGCATCATCAAGGGGTCGTCTTGGACGCAGCGAGCTCCAATGTGGTGTCCGACTTGCTTACGGTATCCTGTCTTGTATTTGTACTACAAGAGACAAAGACCAATACATTGTGTTCAAGGGTGTCCTTGTAATTCAGGGATTAACACTTATGTCACAGTATTAAAAATCTTACATCACAAATGATGGAATTAGTAGGGACTTACATCACTGGCAATGTCTCTGGAGGCTTTAGCAGCAAGAACAGAGACGGCATCTTTACGGTAATTGTGGCCCTTCTTCTTAGATTCTTCATTGGCATGTTTGTACTTTTTCTGAAAAGAAAACCAGAACAAACAACTTTATATTGCACAGCAAACATAACATCGACCAACAGAAGTGAAATGCAGAAAAGTAATGACTAGTTGTGAACATCAATTTCAGACACCATTGTGTCCCTTTGTATTTTTTTACATGAAAGTCAATGCATTTGGATATCACTGCAAACAAACAAAAATAGCGTAATCATTTGAAATGGCTGATGTGTACAGCACATCTGTATCTCGTCTGCATGCATGGCTTACCTCACTGTAGGTAACCTTGTTCTGTCGTGCCAGAGTTACTTCCAACGTGTCTGGCATCATGTGCACCTTAGTCTTTTCTTTCTCCCATGCTTCAGTGTACAATCGCTGTAAAAAAGTTAAAGTTAATTACAAACAAACTCTGTATTTTAGTCATTCTTTAGTACTTTTCGAATTCTATTAAAAAATATATATATATATATTTAGAATTGCATTTGTATTACAAACCAAAACATTTAACTTATTGGTAATACATTGCATGCATTTAAAGCTACATTGTTATGATAAGATGGTGATTATACTGTACCTTGTTGCCAATTAGTGCATTGGCTTTAGCCAGAGCAAGTGGCATGTCTTCAGTTGTGCTTTTGAATTTGAAGTTGCTGGGGTGCTGGCGGTAGAGCTTCTCACTCAGGATCTCTGCTGCTTTTTTCACTTTCTCGACATCAATTGAGCCAATGGGAACCCAACCCGTACCTTTAAGCCATTTCAGGTCTGCTTGGTACGCATTCTGAGTAAACAAACATCGGAAGATGCAGGAAAATGAAATAAAAATCATGTGGACTGATAATCTGTTAAAAACTGTAGAATTCTCAAGATGAAGACCAAAGAGTATGTATTAAGGTCATTGAGAAATGATCTTCTTATACTGATAATTGTAAGACTGAAACCAAAGAAAAAGTAAATGGACTAAAATACTTGAAAATTCATCATATAACAATTAATAGTAGAATGTATTCCCACTTACGTCACTCTGCAGCTCATAGACGTGTTTAGCATGAACAACATCAGTTGCATCGGGCAGGCAGGTCCAGCTGTGCAGGTGAGTCCTGTAGCGGGTGTCATTGACTTGGATCTGGTTCTTTTTGGCCAACTCAAAGGCCAGCATGTCCACTGGAAGGTTGAATTTAGTCTTGGACTTGTTGAAATCCTTCTTGTACAGAGCATCGCTGGCGATCTTTGCTGAGTTCAAGGCCAGCATCATCAAGGGGTCATCTTGGATGGAGCGAGCTCCAATATGGTGTCCGACTTGCTTACGGTAAGCTGTCTTGTATTTGTACTACAAGAGACAAAGAACGGTACATTGTGTCTAAGGTTGTCCTTGTTATTCAGGTATTAAAACGTCTGTTTTAGTATAGAAAACAAATGTACATCACCAATGATGGAATTAGTAGGGACTTACATCACTGGCAATGTCTCTGGAGGCTTTAGCAGCAAGAACAGAGACGGCATCTTTACGGTAATTGTGGCCCTTCTTCTTAGATTCTTCATTGGCAAGTTTGTACTTTTTCTGAATAGAAACCCCACCCCCAAAAAACACTGTATATTACACAGTAATCACAATATCATCAAACTGAAGGTAAATTCAGCAAAGTAACAACTCCACTTGTGAACATCATTGTCTCCCTTTGTACTTCTAAACATGAAAGGCCATGCATTTGAATATCACTAGAAACAAACAAAAATAGCTGAATAATTTAAAAAGGCTGATGTATATGGCAAATCTGTATCTCTTCTGCATGCACGGCTTACCTCACTGTAGGTAACCTTGTTCTGTCGTGCCAGAGTTACTTCCAACGTGTCTGGCATGATGTGCACCTTAGTCTTATCTTTCTCCCACGCTTCAGTGTACAATCGCTGTGAAAAAGTCAAAGGTCATTACACACATATATATTTTCTGTATTTTAGTCATTCTTTGAAATGTAATTTCAAATTCTAAAATGAATGAAAATATTTGTAGTGCAAACCAAAAAAGTTCACTTATTAATAATAATACATTGCATGCATTTAAAGCTATATTGTTATGTTAAGATGGTGATTATACTGTACCTTGTTGCTAATTAGTGCATTGGCTTTAGCTAGAACCAGTGGCATGTCTTCAGTTGTGCTTTTGAATTTGAAGTTGCTAGGGTGCTGGCGGTAGAGCTTCTCACTCAGGATCTCTGCTGCTTTTTTCACTTTCTCGACATCAATTGAGCCAATGGGAACCCAACCCGTACCTTTAAGCCATTTCAGGTCTGCTTGGTACGCATTCTGAGTAAACAAACATCGGAAGATGCAGAAAAATGAAATAAAAATCATGTGGACTGATAATCTGTTAAAAACTGTAGAATGATTACAATGAAGACCAAAGAGATTGTTTTAATGGAATGACTAAACAGTTATATGTATTAAGGTCATTGAGAATTTTTTTAATGGCAAGTGAATGACTGAAACCAAAGACATAAATTCATGGACTAAAATACGTGAAAATTCATCATAACAATTAAAAAAATAATGTATTCCCACTTACATCACTCTGCAGCTCATAGACGTGTTTAGCATGAACAACATCAGTTGCGTCGGGCAGGCAGGTCCAGCTGTGCAGGTGAGTCCTGTAGCGGGTGTCATTGACTTGGATCTGGTTCTTCTTGGCCAACTCAAAGGCCAGCATGTCCACTGGAAGGTGGAATTTAGTCTTGGACTTGTTGAAGTCCTTCTTGTACAGAGCATCACTGGCGATCCTAGCTGAGTTCAAGGCCAGCATCATCAAGGGGTCATCTTGGATGGAGCGAGCTCCAATGTGGTGTCCGATTTGCTTACGGTAACCTGTCTTGTATTTGTACTACAAGAGACAAAAGCCAATACATTGTGTCTAATGGTGTCCTTGTTATTCAGGTATTAACCCTTTTATTTTAGTATAGAAAACAAATGTACATCACCAACGATGGAATTAGTAGGGACTTACATCACTGGCAATGTCTCTGGAGGCTTTAGCAGCAAGAACAGAGACAGCATCATGGCGGTAATTGTGGCCCTTCTTCTTAGATTCTTCATTGGCAAGTTTGTACTTTTTCTAAATAGAGAAGTAACAGAACAATCCACTTTACAATGCACAGTGATCACAATATAACCTGACAAAAGGTAAAACAGCACAGTAACAACTCCATTGTGACCATTAATTATTTACATCATCATGTTCCTTTGTGTTTTTTTTACAAGAAAGGCAATGTATTTGAAAATCTCCATAATTTAAATAAAATAACTGAATAATTTGAAAAGGCTGATGTCTACAGCACATCTGTATCTCGTCTGCATGCATGGCTTACCTCACTGTAGGTAACCTTGTTCTGTCGTGCCAGAGTTACTTCCAATGTGTCTGGCATGATGTGCACTGTAGTCTTATCTTTCTCCCATGCTTCAGTGTACAATCGCTGTAAAAAAGTAAAAGTTTATTCAAAACATTTATAACTCTGTATTTTAGTAACTTTTTGAAATTCAGTTTCAAATGTTTTAGTATAGATTTGAAATGAATGAAAACATTTAAATTGGAAACCAAAAAATGCCCCACTTGTTGGTAATACATTGCATGCATTTAAAGTTACAGAGAATTGCCAAAATAAAGGAAACACAAATATAAAATGCCTTAATAGGGTTTTGGGCCACCATGAGCTACCAGTACAGCTTCAGTGCACCTTGACATAGATTATACAAGTGTCTGGAACTCTGTTGGAGGGATGCAACACTATTCTTCCTAAAAAAAATCCATCATTTGGTGTTTTGTTGATAGTGGTGGAATATGCTATATCAGGCACCCCTCCAGAATGTCCCATAAGTGTTCAATTGTGTGGAGATCTGGTGACTGAGACAGCCATAGCATATGGATTACATAGTTTTCATGCTCATCAAACCATTCAGTGACCACTTGTGCCCTGTGGATGAGACCACTGTCATCAGGATATAAATGCTTCACTATAGGATTAAGGTGATCACTCAGAATTGTTTTATATTTAGTGCCATTTACCTTGCCCTCTAAGGGGTTGAGTGGACCAAAACCATGCCAGGAAAATGTACCACACATCATAACAGAGCCTCCAGAACCCTTTACTTTGGGAAACAAGCACTCACGCCTGTAGGTTTATTTTGGCGTGTGTCACACATGCACTCAACTGCTTGTTGAGAACAGCATGAAGGATGACTCATCTGACTGTATTATTTTTTTCCACTGCTCAGTAGACCACTACGTATGTTCTTTGCACTACTATACTTGCAACCATGCTTTTTTAGGTGTAATAAGGGGTTTATGCATTATAACCCAACCATAGTATCCTATCCCTCTCTGTGAAGCTTTTGACTGACTGTTCTTGAAACTGCCTGCTTACAACCTAGATTGACATTTTCAGTCAACTGATTCAGAGTTGCTTGTGTGTTTTGCCTTGCATCTCAAACCAATGCATGGACATTACAGTTGAAGAGTGTGTGCTTTCAATCACAGTTGCCCCTAGTTGATGATGTCTTTCCCTCAAACTTCCATGCCAACATCGCCTTAGCCACTGTTCCTCATGAAACATCAGCAAGTTGAGCTGTCATCATCACTGAAGCTCCTGCCAAAGGTGCCACAACAATGAACAATTCAAAGTCACTAAGATCTCTTCTTCTAGCCATGGTAGCCCAAATAATTGGCAACTGGGCCTGCCCAGCATTTTTATTCTTGACCCTAATCATCATGGGATGTTAATTGTTTAATTAACTCAGGAACCAAAACTGTGTGGAAGCACCTGCTTAAAATATACTTTGTATCCCTCATTTACTAAAGTGTTTACTTTATTTTGGAAGTTAACTGTCTGTTGATATGATAAGATGGTGATTATACTGTACCTTGTTGCTAATTAGTGCATTGGCTTTAGCTAGAACCAGTGGCATGTCTTCAGTTGTGCTTTTGAATTTGAAGTTGCTGGGGTGCTGGCGGTAGAGCTTCTCACTCAGGATCTCTGCTGCTTTTTTCACTTTCTCGACATCAATTGAGCCAATGGGAACCCAACCCGTACCTTTAAGCCATTTCAGGTCTGCTTGGTACGCATTCTGAGTAAACAAACATCGGAAGATGCGGAAAAATGAAATAAAAATCATGTGGACTGATAATCTGTTAAAAACTGTAGAATGATCACAATGAAGACCAAAGAGATTGTTTTAATGGAATGACTAAACAGTTATATGTATTAAGGTCATTGAGAATTTTTTTAATGGCAAGTGAATGACTGAAACCAAAGACAAAAATTCATGGACTAAAATACTTGAGAATTCATCATATAACAATTAATAGTAGAATGTATTCCCACTTACATCACTCTGCAGCTCATAGACGTGTTTAGCATGAACAACATCAGTTGCGTCGGGCAGGCAGGTCCAGTTGTGCAGGTGAGTCCTGTAGCGGGTGTCATTGACTTGGATCTGGTTCTTCTTGGCCAACTCAAAGGCCAGCATGTCCACTGGAAGGTTGAATTTAGTCTTGGACTTGTTGAAGTCCTTCTTGTACAGAGCATCACTGGCGATCTTAGCTGAGTTCAAGGCCAGCATCATCAAGGGGTCATCTTGGATGGAGCGAGCTCCAATGTGGTGTCCGATTTGCTTACGGTAACCTGTCTTGTATTTGTACTACAAGAGACAAAGAACAGTACATTGTGTTTAAGGCTGTCCTTGTTATTCAGGTATTAAAATGTCTGTTTTAGTATAGAAAACAAATGTACATCACCAATGATGGAATTAGTAGGGACTTACATCACTAGCAATGTCTCTGGAGGCTTTAGCAGCAAGAACAGAGACGGCATCATGGCGGTAATTGTGGCCCTTCTTCTTAGATTCTTCATTGGCAAGTTTGTACTTTTTCTGAATGCAGAAACAGAAAACAACACTTTTCAATGCACAGTGATCATACCTGACAGAAGTAAATGAGCAAGTTTGTACTCTTTCTGTAAAGAAAGGCAGTGCCATATCTGCATTCCAATACCATAATTGTAAAACATTGTTTATCAAAGTGAGATACAGGCTTAAGGGTCTCATTAGGAAGACATTCATAATTTACTGCTGATACCATCGATAATTTAAGCTTGTGATAATGTGATGACATACAGCATAATATTTCCACTTCCGCTTCTTATGATTTCAGGGTCACAGCAGTTATTCTTCAGAGAACAAACACTTACCTCATGATAGATATCGCTGTCCTGTCTGTTCTGTCAGCTAAAACGACTGATATTTGAAACAAAACTGCAGCTCGGAACCAAAACTCCTCGGTATACATGGCTTACCTCACTGTAGATGACCTTGTTCTGTTTTGCCAGAACCACGTCCATCGCGTCAGGCATGATGTGCACCTTGGTCTTGTCCTTTTCCCAGGCCTCAACATATGTTTGCTGTAGGAAAGAAGCACATTTAAATTGCTTGCATCTTCCAAGGAAGACAACAAGATATGGTCATCTAAATCCCTAAAACACTCACAATACAACTTCATAAAATAACACTAATCGGTATTAGTGTGCAGTATCAAGCATCACATGCAGATGGGAGGTGAAACCCGCTAAATCTCTCACCTTGTTGCGGATCTGGCCATTGGCTATTGCCAGAACCATGTCCATGGACTGTGTGTCTTTTGTGAACTTGAATTTGCTGGGATGCTGGCGGTAAAGCGTCTCACTCTGGATAGCTGCTGCCGTCTTCGCTTTCTCCACGTCAATAGAACCAATGGGGATCCATCCAATGCCTTTCATATCGCTGTTGTACTCACTTTTGTATACATTCTGGGGAGGTTACAGACACAGTACATTTGCCTGAGGCCTTTATCTGGGGTAACTGGACTACAGTCCATCTGAACATATTGAGAGTGAAAGGTTGTATTATGCCATTTCAGTAAGTTTATTCTGTCACATTACCCAGTCAAATGTATAACCAATCCTCAGGTATATATCAGTCAGAAAGAAAAGTGCATTTTATTTGATCGGGGAATTTTTGACCCCTGAGAGACAGAGAGGTATTCCATTAATCAGTACTCACATCACTTGCAATGGTCTGCATGTTGCGAGTCAGCCGCAGGTTCATAGCATCTGGTAGGAGACTGTAATGGTGGCGGAGCTTTTTATAGCCAATGTTGGTGGTAACGGCAGAGGTCTGCTTGGCTTGCACGACGCTGAGCATGTCCACAGGAGAGTGGTACTTCAGCTTGACCAGATGATAGTCCGCCTTGTAGTTCCTGTCGCTCTGCATCTTGGCCACATTCATGTAATTCACCAACAAGGGGTCGTCCTGCACACTGCGGGCACCCACATGATGACCTCTGGCTTTCATGTAGGCCAATTTGTACCTGTACTGTAACAGAATAAAATATTTTTTGGTTTATTCAGGGTTTTTGGTGAAATTATGCATCATATCCCTGGCAAACTTCTTCAGAGCAACAAAAGGTCATGAAAGTTTTGAATAGTAGGAGACGAATCCAAAGTATAATGAAACTTACATCACTGGCGATATTCCTGGAGGCCTTTGCAGCCACAACTGAGATGGCATCTGGTTTGAGGTCATAACCTTTATTGGCTAATTCCCTCTTATTGGCTTTGTAGAGTTTCTGAAACAGAAAACCATCAGAGTTGAGATGATCAGTCATATATCCATTGCTGCAACCAGGATATGATTTTGGAAACATAATATCCTACCACACCAAGCATCAGGAATGTCTCACAATATGTACAAATGGAAGTAATACCTGTAGCATAATTTGAAAAACGTACCTCGCTCATGGTGATCTGGTTAGCTTTTGCCAGAACAATCTCAGGAGTGTCTGGCATGACATGAATTGTGAGCTTATCTTTATTCCAAGCATCTGTATATGCTTTCTGTAATACAATAAGACAATTAATGAATACATATTCATATACCATTTCAATGATGCACTAAATATGCAAGTATTTTGTGCATTAATCTCAGAATTATGAAATAATCTTTTTTTCTCATTAAGCTATTTAGTCAGTACATACCTGATTCATGATCTGATTGTTAGCAGTGGCAAGAACTATATCCATGGAGTCCATCAGTTTACTGGACTTGAACTTGGAAGGATGAGTGCGGTACCTATGATCACTCTGCAGCTCTCCACCAAGCCTGGCAGTCTCCACCCCCACTGAACCAAGAGGGACCCAGCCCATTCCTCGCACATAGCTGTTGTACTCACTTTTGTATTCATACTGAAAACAAAATGGCAAATGGAAGAAATGTGGTTAGCCTTGCACCATTCCAAAATAATAATATTATGTAGGGTGTGATGTGCTGTCTATAAAGATAGGATGTAATTTGTTTATTATTAACGGCATCACTGGACTGTAACAGTTTTCCTCAGATCCAAATGCACTTTACAGAGAGTGGGAAACTCATCACTATCATGTAGCACCTAACTGGATGATGCATAATGCCTGCCCAACAGGTGAGGAAGGGAAGAACAGATTACTTTACCAGTTAACCAGACAATGACTGAGAAAGCAAGGTGTAGAATTTTGCCACAGTCAACTGGGTGAGCCCCCTACAATTTAAGGTAAAGGCTATAGGATCTTTAATGACAAGGGTGAATCAGAACCTTGATTTATCTTCTCTCATCCAAAAGACTGCACTCTATAGCACAGTGTTGCCACCATGGGACTGGGCAATGGTTTTATGAATTGGTCCAGAGCAAAGGATGTCCACCAATGCTCCAGCAACACTTCTACCACTCCAAACAAAAAAGCTGTCTTTGGAAGTGTCCTGTTCAAGTACTAGTTTGGCTCAACTGTACTACATGTCTAAAATTTCACAAGGGAAGGATGTCAGTTTCTACAGGTTACAGTTCATAACAATGTAACTAAGGCAGCTGAATGAAAGTGAAACATGTTTTGCAGTCATGCAAGTTCAACTATATTTACTGCATGTTTCATAAAGCTTTCCATGAACGTCAATTAAAGCCTAAACATTCTCCAATGAAGATGTGCCTGAAAGTCTTACAATCTTGAGCAAACAATGGACTAGAAACTCATCACTACTTTAAGCACTGTGGTTAAATTAGTGGAGGTAAATTCTAAGTATTTGTAAACCACAAAGTATGCACTCACCAAATTAACCTCAGTGCCAAATGGCTAAGGTTTCAGTCACAGATGACCATGCACAATGTATGAGAGCAACACAACTCTATCACACAAATATGCATTCACAAGCTTAGCTTCACTTTCACAGCGCACAAAACAGATGGGATTGCACTCACGTCACTGCAGATGTTGTTCCTGGTGCGAGCCAGTGCCAAGGGTATGGCGTCAGGCAGCAGGGTGTAATGGTGGCGGAGCTTTTTGTAACCGATGTTGGTGGTAACGGCAGACGTCTGCTTGGCTTGCACAACGCTGAGCATGTCCACAGGAGAGTGGTACTTCAGCTTGGCCAGGTGATAGTCCTTCTGGTAGTTCCTATCGCTCTGCATCTTGGCCACATTCATGTAATTCACCAGCAAGGGGTCGTCCTGCAGGCTGCGGAAGCCTACGTGATGTCCTCTGGCTTTCACATGAGCCAACTTGTACCTGTACTGTAACAGAATAAAAAAAATTAAAAAAAGGTTTATTCAGGGTTTTTGGTGAAATTATGCATAATGTCTCTGGCAAATTTCTTCAGAGCAACAGAAAGTCATGAAAGTTTTGAATAGTAGGAGACGAATCCAAAGTATAATGAAACTTACATCACTGGCGATGTTCCTGGAGGCTTTTGCAGCTACAACTGAGATGGCATCTGGTTTGAGGTCATAACCTTTATTGGCCAATTCCCTCTTATTAGCTTTGTAGAGTTTCTGAAACATAAAACCATCAGAGTTAAGGTGATCAGAGTCCTATATCCATTCCTGCAACCAGGATACCGGGAACATGAAATCTCACCACACCTAGCATCTGGAATGTCTCACAATATGTATAAATAGCAGGCATACCTGTAGTATAGCATAATTTGATTAACTTACCTCACTCATGGTGATCTGGTTAGCTTTTGCCAGAACAATCTCAGGAGTGTCTGGCATGACGTGGATTTTAAGCTTATCTTTATTCCAAGCGTCCGTGTATGCTTTCTGCAAAACGACAAAAAAAAAAAAAAAAATTAACCAAATAAACCACCATGATTAGAGAATTAACATGTTTTCCACAACTGCTATAGAGTCAGTACATACCTGATTCATGATCTGATTGTTAGCAGTGGCAAGAACTATATCCATGGAGTCCATCAGTTTACTGGACTTGAACTTGGAGGGATGAGTGCGGTACCTATGATCACTCTGCAGCTCTCCACCAATCCGGGCAGTCTCCACCCCCACTGAACCAAGAGGGACCCAGCCCATTCCTCGCACATAGCTGTTGTACTCACTTTTGTATTCATACTGGAAACAAAATGGCAAATGGAAGAAATGTGGTTAGCCTTGCACCATTCCAAAATAATAATAATATATAGGGTGTGATGTGCTGTCTATAAAGATAGGATGTAATTTGTTTATTATTAACGGCATCACTGGACTGTAACAGTTTTCCTCAGATCCAAATGCACTTTACAGAGAGTGGGAAACTCATCACTATCATGTAGCACCTAACTGGATGATGCATAATGCCTGCCCAACAGGTGAGGAAGGGAAGAACAGATTACTTTACCAGTTAACCGGACAATGACTGAGAAAGCAAGGTGTAGAATTTTGCCACAGTCAACTGGGTGAGCCCCCTACAATTTAAGGTAAAGGCTACAGGATCTTTAATGACAAGGGTGAATCAGAACCTTGATTTATTTTATCTCATCCAAAAGACTGCACTCTATAGCGCGGTGTTGCCACCATGGGACTGGGCATTGGTTTTATGAATTGGTCCAGAGCAAAGGATGTCCACCAATGCTCCAGCAACACTTCTACCACTCCAAACAAAAAGGCTGTCTTTGGAAGTGTCCTGTTCAAGTACTAGTTTGGCTCAGCTGTACTACATGTCTAAAATTTCACAAAGGAAGGGTGTCAGTTTCTACAGGTTACAGTTCATAACAATGTAACTAAGGCAGCTGAATGAAAGTGAAACATGTTTTGCAGTCATGCAAGTTCAACTATATTTACTGCATGTTTCATAAAGCTATCCATGAATGTCAATTAAAGCCTAAACATTCTCCAATGAAGATGTGCCTGAAAGTCTTACAATCTTGAGCAAACAATGGACTACAAACTCATCACTACTTTAAGCACTGTGGTTAAATTAGTGCTGGTAAATTCTAAGTATTTGTAAACCACAAAGCATGCACTCCCCAAATGAACCTCAGTGCCAAATGGCTAAGGTTTCAGTCACAGATGACCATGCACAATGTATGAGAGCAACACAACTATATCACACAAATATGCATTCACAAGCTTAGCTTCACTTTCACAGCGCACAAAACAGATGGGATTGCACTCACGTCACTGCAGATGTTGTTCCTGGTGCGAGCCAGTGCCAAGGGTATGGCATCAGGCAGCAGGGTGTAATGGTGGCGGAGCTTTTTGTAACCGATGTTGGTGGTAACGGCAGACGTCTGCTTGGCTTGCACAATGCTGAGCATGTCCACAGGAGAGTGGTACTTCAGCTTGGCCAGGTGATAGTCCTTCTGGTAGTTCCTATCGCTCTGCATCCTGGCCACATTCATGTAATTCACCAGCAAGGGGTCGTCCTGCAGGCTGCGGAAGCCTACGTGATGTCCTCTGGCTTTCTCAAATTCTTTCTTGTATTGAAACTACAGAACGGGAAAGAAACACATAGCATTCGCAGAAAAATTGATTGTATGCTTCAAGGATAGTTCAACTGAGAAAAGGAAAGAAATTAAGTTAATCAGATATGTCAGGCGCCACGATCGGAAGCGATTGTGGACACTCACGTTGCTGGCGATGTGTCGTCCATGCTTGGCGGCAATGATAGGAATAGCGTCCTGCCTCATGTCATATCCCTTGGCGATGTGTTTCTGCCAGTCCTGCTTGTAGAGAGACTGTGGGAAAGACATTTAACCATGTCATCATCTTGCACTGCATCGCCATCATCAATCCATTACAGGAGGAAAATAATTATTACAAGGGATAAACAAGGGAACTAAATCAAATTAAGGCAAACTGGGTATTCCGAATTCACATCTTAAGTGAAGAACCACAATAAGGGATGTACATTTTGCAAGAAAATGAACCAAAATTTGATTATTTTGCTTGTGAATCTACAGTGGTTGTTTTAGAGGCTCACTTTGCGCTCAAGCTGATCACAGTGGTTGTGTTTGGAGACTCTATTTAAGCACTCACCTTGCTCAGAGTTGCAGCATTGTATCTGGCCAGGAGAAACTCTGGGGCGTCAGCAGGCAGGTGGTAGGTGTGTTTGACTTTCTCACCAGAGGCCTTGTAAGCAGCCTGGAGGACAGGAGGAAAACCTTAATTTCTCAGAACGTAACCACACTTACCTACATATCTGAACATACCCACCCACATATGTGTACGCACCTACATACCTGTATGAACCCACCCACATAAATGTACTCGCCTACATACCCAGTCACAAACATGTACACACATACATACAGTACCTGTACATGCCCACTCTCTTACGTGTACACACCTACATACCTGTACATACTCAGGGTGTATCTGAACCCAAATACCCTAGTCGTTAATTTGTGACACCATGAGAGCTTGTTCTCTCAACTGTCAGGCGTGGGTAGTGTCAAGATGTCAAGAAGTACGGCCAAACAAGGTTTTCAAAAAAAAAAAGTATAGAATTTTTACAAAAGGTTAAAGGTTAGAGATATGTTGAAAAATGCAGTAACAAAACATTTTCTTCATCCAGTCATCAACTTAAAAGGTTTAACATTATAATTGTCCATCAAGAAAAAAAACCCAAAGATTGTATCTTTGTTACCACCAGCTGGGTATTCTCCAGGAGAGGCCACGAACACAAATCTCCTCCTATGGCTTCCCTCCCTTTGTCCCTGCATGTAGTGAATATATAGGCTTTCCAAGAGGAAATCACTGTTCTTGATCATTTTCAGCTGCACCTTTCCTCTCACAGGCGCTGGGGAATGTTGTTCTTCCAGTGGCCGCCAGTTTGAAGTTGTAGTCCCAACTGCGGCCATCGGATAGGGACATATCTGCCCTCAACCACCACGCCTCTCATCTCATCTCCTGATGTCCTCGGCCAGGTGAGGGAAGCGAAGAAGGCGTCTTGCCGAGAGAGAGCATCTGCATTTCCATGGTGGTTTCCAGCCCTGTGAATGATTGAGAAGTTAAATGCCTGAAGACTTAAAAACCATCTAGTGACCCTACCATTGGTTTCCTTGTTTCTTGCCATCCACTGTAAAGGGGCATAGTCAGTCATGAGGGTGAACCGTCGGCTAAGGAGGTAGTACTGCAGCGTCACAAGGGCCCATTTCACAGCCAGACACTCCTTTTCCACTGTAGAGTAGTTATTCTCCCTTGGGAGCAAAGTCCTGCTCAAGTAAAGGATGGGATGTTCCTCACCTCCACGGGTCTGGGAGAGCACCGCCCACAGAGTTATCTCAGAGGCATATACCTGAACAATGAACTCTTCACAGAAGTTTGAGACTGTTAGAACCGATCCGGAACACAGGGCTTGTTTCAGGGTGGAGAAGGCCCCCTCAGCAGCTGGATTCCATTTCACCATCCGGGAATGCCTCTTAGTTGTCAGCTCAGTCAGAGGGGTGGCTAGGATGGCAAAATCAAGGATGAACCTTCTGTAATAGTTAGCAAGACCTCACCTGTCTCTTCGTAATGGGCCTTGGCTAATCCTGCATGGTCTGGAGTTTGCCTTCCTGAGGTCGAGCCAGACCTCGTCCTATAGTGTAACCCAGGTAGTTGGTTTCACTGTAGGCCAGTTTGCATTTTTTGGGGTTTGCTGTGAGTCCTGCTTCCCGGAGGGAATCTAAGACACTTTGCACCCTGGGTAGGTGACTTTCCCAGTCAGGACTCTGGATAACCACATCGTCCAGGTAAGCTGCAGCATGCCTTTTATGAGGCTTGAAGACACGGTCCATAAAGCATTAGAATGTGGCAGGAGCTCTATGGAGACCGAGTGGAAGCTTAGTGTACTGGAACAACCCATTCGGTGTTGCGAAGGCCGTCTTCTCCTTGGAGGCTGGAGACAGGGGTACTTCCCAGTATCCCTTAGTAAGATCAAGTCTGGTTATAAAGCGAGCATGTGCTAGACAGTCAATCAGGTCATCCACTTGGGGCATTCGGTAGGCATCAAATTGTGACACTTCATTCAATTTCCTGTACAGAAGCGTATAGATCCATCTGGTTTTGGAACTAGAACAATGGGGCTTGACCAAGCACTCTGGACTCCTCAATGCAGTATTTTCCTTGCTTCTTCTTGTATAGCTATCTACATGCCTCAGGTACCTTGTACGGTCGTTGATTTACTACTTTTCCTGGTAAGGTGTGGATTTCATGCTGAACCACTGGAGTACATCCTGGTGTGGGGGAGAAGACATCTTTGTTATGATCCACGAGTTCCAATGTCAGCTGCCGTTGATGTGGCAATAAGTCCAGGCCCACCCGGATTTCCTCTCGGGCTGGCTCTTTAAAATCCCTGGCAAGAAGACAACTGAACAGGGCATCTCTCGAATGCCATTTCTTCAAAAGATTGACATGGTAAATTTGCTCTGGTTTCCTACTTCCAGGTTGTCTTACCTTGTAGTTCACCTCTCCGATTTGCTCAATGACCTCACATGGTCCCTTCCAGGCTGCCAGAAATTTGCACTCAACAGGGACAAGGACCAGAACTTGCTCACCTGGCTTGAACTCTTGAGCCCTTAGTTGGGCTGGGCGGTTATAGGAGATCTGCTGTTGGCGTTGTGTTACCTCCATGTGTCCCTGTACAATAGGATAGAGGGCTGTCATTCTGTCCCCCGTGGCTCCATTATGTTCAATGAGGGTCTGGTGAGGGCATACATGCCTCTTCGGAAATATCCAGCAGATCCCTGGGCTTGTGGAAATACAGTAGGTCAAAAGGTGAAAAACCAGTGGAAGATTGGGGAACTTCTCTTACCACAAACATCAGGTAAGGAAGCAGCTGGTCCCAGTTGTGTCCATCCTTTCCGATTACCTTCCGTAGCATGGCCTTGAGGGTTTTGTTGAATCTTTACACAAGGCCA
The DNA here is from genome assembly GCA_029706075.1 of Aldrovandia affinis. Lineage (NCBI taxonomy): Eukaryota > Metazoa > Chordata > Actinopteri > Notacanthiformes > Halosauridae > Aldrovandia > Aldrovandia affinis. The sequence goes on from JAINUG010000010.1 coordinate 4,008,541, forward strand.
TCTGTCTGAGGATGGTACACTGAAGTCCTCAGCTGTTTCACTCTCAGGAGGGTACACAGACCCTTTGTGACTCTGGACATGAAAGGACTCCCTTGATCCATCAGGATTTATTTTGGGATCCCAACCCTACTGCTGAGAAGGAACAATTCTTTGGCAATTTGTTTAGCTGTAGCATTTTGGAGTGGGGTTGCTTCAGGATAGCGAGTGGCGTAGTCAATTATGACAAAAATATACTGATGTCCCCGAGCACTGTTAGGTAATGGTCTGACTATATCCAAAACGATCCTCTTGAAGGGGGTTTCAATAATAGGCAATGGGATGAGATGGTTTCTAAATGTTGCCCTTGGAGCAGTGAGCTGACACTCCGGACAACTACGACAAAAGTTCTCAACTTCCTTGTGCACCCCTGGCCAGAAGAACCGCTGCAAGAGTCTGTCCTTAGTCTTCTCCTCTCCCAGATGGGCACCTAACAGGTGTGTGTGAGCCAAATTCAAGACTGTTGTACGATGTGGTTGAGGCACAAGTAGCTGCTCAAGGGTGATGTTATTTTCATTTTTTACCATCTGGCAAAGCAAACCATTTTTCACTGGCAAATGGGGATATGTGGGTATGGGCCAATCCCCTTGTACTACACCCTCTAAGACCTGTACATTTGTCAATGCATTCACCAGAGTGGGGTCCTGTAATTGGGCAGTTCCATACTGGCCTGTTAGGGAGGGAAAACCCCTGGTTTCCTGGTGGTCCTCGTCACTGGAATACGGGAGGCTTCTCTGGTCCATGACCTCCTCCTCCACTTCCGGGGCTGACACCATCTCGTCTGGGGAGTCCACTGCACCTGCAAGAGCATGTGCTGGAGAGGCTTTCAAAAAGCTTTCAAAAACTTCAAGCAAACACCAGACTTATTTCTCTCAGGGTTTGTTTTGCCTCTACACTTCCGTGGTTCCCTGGTTAGCCTCTGTTGGGTTTCTCTCCAAAGCATTTGGAAGGCCAGACAGTCACGTCCTATTAACATGGGAACTGGAAGTGTGTCCACCACCCACGGTCCGCATTTGAACCGGTCCCCGGGTGGTGGCTAAAGTCAGCTCAAGGGTGGGGTACTCCTGAGTATCCCCATGAACACTGACACAGGAAGACTGGTCTCCCTACACAAGCATGAAGGGTCAACTAGGGATGTAAGCACAAGGGTGATCATGCTACCAGAGTCCAGTAAGGCTTCGACATCCTGGTGGTTCACTGTTACTGGACAGGTAGGGGGTGGTGTTCCTGAATCCCCCAGTAATGACACAAACAAGTTGCCATGATGGCTGCTGGATGATTAAGCCATTGGCATCGGCTCATCGGGCTTCCCGCACTGCCACAAGAGGTGTCCTAGCTCACCACACCGGTAACACATATGTGCATCCATGTGTCTGAGCCCTGTTTGCTGCACCAGATAGCCGCTGTACATCTTTGGCCGACTGTATGCCGTCTGTTTAGCAGTCTTGTTGGGTGTTTTGGGGTCCTTTGGAAAGGAAACATGGGATGTTGGCTGATGATCTGTTTCGCCTCATAAGGCAAGGCTCAAAGATCGGTGCGATCCACCACAAAGGTTTCAACCACAGCGGCAGAGTTGTTAGTTTCGGGCTGAAGCCACTTCCTGGTGACATTAATCAGTTCATGCATTTGTGCCTGAGGGGTTTGGTCATTTTGAAAAGCCTGGGTATGGAAGCGCTGTGCCATGTCAAATTTAGTGAGCCCATTCCTAATCAAGATCTCCTGATGCAAGTGGTCATAGTTATTAGCTAGAGCTGGGTCCAAATCCTGGAAGGCTTTCTGGGACTCTCTGGACAGAAAAGGGGCTAAAAGCCCTACCCATTAGTTTTTGGGCCACTTCTCCCTGGTTGCAGTGGATTCGAATGCATGAAGAAAGGCTTCAACATCATCTGTCACCCCCATCTTTGGGATGAAATCAATGGCACGGATTAGTTTGGGGTCTGCTGTGTCTCCACTGGTGGTTTCCTGTTGTTGTAACTGTAGTTCCTGGCCCTTCAAGACATTGGCCTTCCTTTGCTCCTCCAGTAGAGCCATATTGGTTTCATGTTTGGTCCGGTTGCTCTCAACGAGCAGCTTCATCAAGGCTTCCATTCCTTCTGGGCGGTCACTTGTGGATAAATAAAAAAAATGGCTAATCAAGTCTTCTACTCCTTCTTCGGACATCAGCACTTAACCCACACAGTTGCCCGCATTCTCCCCCATATGTGACAGCATGACAGGTTGTTCTCTCGACTGTCAGGCGTGGGTAGTGCAAAGTGGAAGTACAGCTAAAAATGTTTTTCAAAAAGAAAAGTACTTAATTTTGACAAAGGGTTTTGGGGAAAAAGGTTAGCTCAGAGATACGTTGAAAAATGCAGGAACAAAACATTTTCTTTATAGCTATAATTGTCCATCAAGAGAAAAAATGCAAAGATTGTATCTTTGTTACCGCCAGCTGGGGATTCTCCAGGAGAGGCCACAGACACAAACCTCCTCCCACTGCTTCCCTCCCTTTGTCCCTGCCTGTAGTGAATATATAGACCTTCCATGAGGCAATCACTGTTCTTGATCACTTTCAGCTGCACCTTCCCGCAGAATGGCTCTGGGGAATGTAGTTCTTTCAGTGAACACCATTTTGTAGTTGTAGTCCCGACTGCAGCCATCATATAGGGACATATCTGCCCTCAACCACCACGCCTCTCATGGTGTCACAAATTGCACAGATAATGCATTGTATACAGATACAGTATTTCTCTAGCAGCCATTAGAGGAAGTAATGTATAGGCACGCTGGTGTTGTGGGAGGTAATTTTAGGTAACGTTAGCTATGCTTAGGTGTATTCATTATTCTGAACATTATTTATTTGTGTGGAAAGTTGTCAGGGGGTCCCCAGAATATTTGACACGAGGGAAAAGCATTATAATGATCATAATAATAATAATAATTAGCTTTATCCCGAATTTACACAAATATATGTCAATAAAACATGTTTAAGCACTTGAAAAATCAACCTTGAAAACCGCTGGCTGAATGGCTAATTTCTTTACCATTCATTTTCAATGGGTGTAATGACACCTTTCCACCTCTACACAAAATTGAATAGTTTTGTCTTTTGTTGTTGTTGTTGGAGCACATTAGTATTACATTCGGTTTGGATGTTTCTGGGAGCATAGACAAATGTAAAGTCTTGACATATAATCCATGTAATCGGGTTGATGTGGTTGTGCCTTTTTAACTGGCTTTGCTACAGGGATAGTGTGATCATTTGGATAGCAAGCAATAATACAATTTGGCGAGGAAACTTGTGAGGCTATCTTTTGGAGTAACCCCTGACAGTGGGTTGCGGGATGGGGTGTGGCAGTAAGTTGGCCGAGGCTGGATGTCAAGCATCGCCCATCAAATCTTGCGATTGATGAAAAAAATCTGCTTTTCGAAGATCACTTAGGCAAAAAATATGATCTTCGAAGACCCTGCTTGAACCTGACTAGTGACCATGGCCTTAGCTGCCCACTTACCCTTCATGAGTTTTTTTTATTTGTTGAATTGCCTCCTGGAATCAGAACCTTAACGTGGTGGAGGGGTTTGTGCACTCCAATGAACCTGGGGGCTATGCTGTCTGGCGCATTAGTGCCTGGTAGGGTCACCCAGGGCAGATTGACCTCAGGCGAGGGGCCAGACAAACAACGATTCAGAAAACCCATATAATGACAAGGAGACCGGCAAAAAGAGCCTCGCCCGGAACAGGGAGACCAGGGCCCACTTCTGGAGCTAGGCCTGGGAGTGGAGCTCGCAGACGAGCACCTGGTGGCCGGGTGACCCATGTAGCTCGGTCGGGCACAGTCCGAAGAAGTGACGTGGGGCCGCTGCCTTGTGGGCCCACAGCCTGCAATGCAAATCGTAGGGGTCCGGTGCAATGCCTATTGGGCAGCAGAGTGGCTCTAGGTGTGCTGGGCCCTGGCAACGGGTCAGCTCCCACCTCCAGAGGAGTTTCTCTCACTCTGGAGGAGGCTAGGGACATAGAGTCCGAATGGACCTTGTTTAAAGCCTCCATTGTGGAAGCGGCTGCTAGGAGCTCTGGCCAGTAGGTGGTCGGTGCCTGTTATGGTGGCAACCCAAGGACCCGCTGGTGGACACGAGCGGTGAGGAAAACTGTCAAGCTGAAAAAGGAGTCCTTCCGGGCTTGGTTGTCATTGGGGACTCCTGATTCGGCGGACAGATACCGGCAGACCAGAAGGACTGCAGCTGCAGTGGTTGCAGTAGTGAAAACCTGGGTGTGGGAGGAGTTTGGAGAGGCTGGCCTCAAAGAGGTTTTGGCAAATCATCAAACGACTCATGAGGGGAAAGCAGGACACTGCCCAGGCTGTTATCAGCAAGGGCAGGGAAGTGCTGACCTTGACTGGGGATATCGTTGGGAGGTGGAAGGAACACTTTGAGGAACTTCTAAACCTGACAGACTCACCCTTAGTGGAGGAGGTAGGGCCAGAGTGTTCTGGGGGGTCAGAGCCCATCTCCTTGGCGGAAGTCACTGAGGTAGGTGGTCCCAGAAATGGCGGTAATGGTTCCAGTAGATTAGCAGACGGGTGGTTCCCATCTTCAAAAAGGGGGACCAGAGGGTGTGTTCCAACTACCAAAGGATCACACTGCTCAGCCTTCCTGGGAAAGCCTATGCCAGGGTGCTGGAAAAGAGGATCTAGCTGATAGTCGAACCTCGGGTACAGGAGGAACAATACAGATTCCGTCCTGGCCGTGGAACAGCGGACCAGCTTTTTACACCCTCACAGATCATTGAGAATTTGCCAAATCAGTCTACATGTGTTTGTGGACTTGGAAACGGCTTATGACTATGTACCCCGAGGGGTTCTGTGGGAGGTACTGCGGGAGTATGGGGTACTGGCGCAATTGCTGCATGCCATTCAGTCCTTGTACAACCGGAGTGAGAGTTGTGTTCTCATCCTCGGAATTAAGTCAAGCCTGTTCGCAGTGGGTGTTAGTCTCCGCTAAGGGTGCGCCTTGTCTCCTATTCTGTTCCTGATTTTCATGGACGGGATATCAAGGCGTAGCCGAGGACTGGAGTGTATCTGGTTTGGACGCATGAGGGTGGCATCTTTGCTTTTTGCAGATGATGTTGTCCTTCTTGCCTCATCAGACTATAATCTTCAGCGTGCCCTGGAACGGTTTGTATCGACTGTGATGCAGTGGGGACGCGAGTCAACACCTCCAAATCTGAGGCTATGGTTCTTGCCAAGAAAAGGGTGGCTTGTACCCTCCGGGTGGGGAGTGAGCAGCTGACCCAAGTGGAGGAGTTCAAGTATCTTGGGGTCATATTCACGAGTAAGGGTAAAAGGGACCGTGAGATTGAGTCTGAAGGTAAAGCTCTCAATTTACCAGTCAATCTTCGTTCCAACCCTCACCTATGGCCATGAGCTTTGAATCATGAATGAAAGAGTAAGGTCCCGGATACAGGCGGCTGAAATTTGGTTCCTCCACAGGATTGCTGGGCTCAGCATTAGAGATAGGGTGAGGAGCTCAGTGATCCAGGAGGATCTCAGAGTAGAGCCGTTGCTCCTCTGCATTGAGAGGAGTCAGTTGAGGTGGTTCGGGCATCTGGTAAGGATGCACTGAGTGTTCTCTATGGTACCCATGATGCAACGCAATCACAACACAGCAGTAGGCAGGAGTGGACCATCTCAATACTATCTAAAATCTCTCTTTTCTCTTTGTTTTCTTGCGGTTTATACAACTTGTTTTTCATTTTATCCAACATACCTGTACATACCTGTACCTAACTCACCCACATATATGTACACACCTACATACCTGTACATACCTACAGGCCCTCCCACATACATGCACACACCTACATACCTGTACATATCCATCCACACATGTACACACCTGTATGTGTAACTTACATCTTTACAAACAGTCATTAAACTGTGCCACCTGGCAAGGGGTTTTCTGTTCAAGGTGACAGTGGCAAGTTTCCCTCTACTTCTTGAAAATGAATGGTAAAAGAACACTCACGTTGTTCAGCTGCTTGGTGTTGGCCATGGCCAAAGTTAGGTTCATGGAGTCCAGGATGCTGGTGAACTTGATAGTGCTGGGGTGCTGGCGGTACTTCCTCTCATCTAGAGCCTGTGCCGCCATCTTGACCTTCTCCACATCAATGGAGCCAATGGGGATCCAGCCAGTTCCCTTCATACAGCTCTCATACTCTGATTTGTAGTTGTACTGCAGTGAGATAAAATGCGCCAGTAAATGAGAAAGATATGATATCTGGTAGTGGGTTTTGTTTGATAATTACATTGGGGAAAAATGTTAACTCAGAGATACGTTGAAAAATGCAGGAACAAAACATTTTCTAAACACTCACGTCACTGGAGATGGTGTTCATGTTGCGAGCCAGTGTCAAGGGTATGGCGTCAGGCAGCAGGGTGTAACGGTGGTGGAGCTTTTTGTAGCCAGTATTGGTGGTAACGGCAGAGGCCTGCTTGGCTTGCACGATGCTGAGCATATCCACAGGAGAGTGGTACTTCAGCTTGGCCTGGTGATAGTCCGCCTTGTAGTTCCTATCGCTCTGCATCTTGGCCACTTTCATGTAATTCACCATCAAGGGGTCGTCCTGCAGGCTGCGGGCGCCCACGTGATGACCTCTGGCTTTCATGTAGGCCAACTTGTACCTGTACTGTAACAGAATAAAAACATCTGCTTGTAATTAGACTGTAAATGTGCTTCTTTTAAAATAATATTTATCCGCTTTTGCCCCGTTTTGACCAGCAGTGATGATGCTGACGAACCGCCTCCTTCGAGACAGAACGCACCAAGCAGTGGCCTGTGATTCTAATTCACACTCACAGGGAAGCTTTCTGCACATGCGGCGAGCTTGTGCAGAAAGATGCAAAGATGCAGTTTCCCTCCCCCCTCCCCCTGGGACGGACAGCTAATTGACGTCCCCATCCGTGACTCCCGGCCAGAGCCAGACTGGTGCAACTGGGGATCGAACCCTGGCTGCAGTGGGTAACCTGCACTCCAGGCAAGTGTCGTTACCGGTTGCACCACCCGGGGGCCCCTGTAAATGTACTTTTATACCAATATCAAAATAGCTACTTAACACAAACCCAAGCAGAATTGCAAAGTTTGTACTTACATCACTGGCGATGTTTCTGGAGGACCTAGCAGCAATAATCGAAATAGCATCTTCTTTCACGTGGTGACCCTTCAGCAGGTCCTTTTTGTAATCATAGGTGTAATAACTCTGAAAACAACATAAACAAAGGAATGCAGATTAATGGCTGAAACAGCTGTATTTGCAATTAAGTTTTGATGGGAAAGCAATAGCTTATTGCACCACATATAAATATCACTACACGTTGAGACATCAAACTGTATTAATTGTTCATCATTGCAGACTTAGAGCCTCATTCACAAACAGTCCGTATGCACAGACCTGTGCGTAAAGCGTGCATACAATCAATCTGACACACATTTTTGAATTCATCAATTTGTTCTTAGTTAAATATTTTCTTAGAGTACGCACAAATGTACAACTGCCCCAGACCACTTGCACGCACAAATATACAAATGCAGAAAAGTACACAACCTGCTTGTAACTCAATTGTGAGAATTGTGTGAAATAATTATATTATACATGAGAAGAAATTGGTGGTATCACTCATAATAATATTATTGTATAGCACTTAATTTTTATAACACTTACACTATTTTGTGCACGTTCTCTAGCATCTTCTTATGTTGTTGAAAGTGTTGCATATTTTGTTATGTGCATGTATGGTAAACTCCCCCTTCTTTTAAGTAATTTACCTATATGCCTTTCATATTTGAACAAATTCTGAATTTATTTAGCAATAAAACAATTAAGCTGCTGCCTTTACTTGCATTTAATACGTATAATAGCTTTATTAGTATCCAGACCAGTATGTTTAATAAAAAGGCATATTAAAGGCTCCACAATAACTCCAAAACATGTGTGACAACACGTTTTTAGTGTGGCTGAAAGATCTAGCAGGCTACGCTGTGAGAAGGGAGTGCATGTTTAGAGATCGGCAAGACATGTTTGCAGAAAATGACGAATGACTTTTAAGTTTGTTTTCAATTGCCAAGAGAGGTTCACAGCTAAGAAGGCAGTCCAACCGTTCCCACCCAATTCCCCCCATATTTAGGTCCTCTCCACCATCGGTTTCCTAGCCACTGGGACATTTTAGCGGGAAATGGGAGACAGGGCCAGGATATCCCAATCGTCAATCAGCCGCACATTCCCCAAAATACTCAATGACATCATATGGCTGCTTCCTTATCATGTTACATTTCCCTACAATATGGAGCACCAGACAGAGGTGAAGAAGGGGGTCATTGGCATTGCTGGAATGCCCAACCCAATCGGAGCTATAGATTGCATCAAAGCACCATCACACAATTGTGTACATAATTTGAAATAATTACAATTCAATAAATGTGCAACTGATTAGGAACGTCTAAACATTTTTATAAAATGATTGTTTAATTAGTGGCATGTGTCTGTTCTGTTTTAACTTCTTATAAAATTATTCTTAGCCTATATTGACAATATTAGGAACTTGTAAATAAAATGCATCGTCAGAAGCATTCACTTTAAAAAGGTCAAATTTGAAGAGTTTAAAGACAACATCGCTGTCTGTGGATAGCCAGACGGTTTCCATATCGGTGTCACCTTCACCCCCTGTTAGAATACCACTGAATGAGGTGCTTACAATTAAGGCTGCCATTCCCTGGTCATCGGCAGACAAATCGGGTGGCCCATCAGTTTCGTTTGTTCTTTTCTTGGTTTCGCCTATTCTTTTTGTAAATCAACTTTTAAATCAAACCGTTTAGTTTTTACTTCTGCCAAAGTGAGTCTCGACAGTGTATTCACAACTTCAGAAATGGCATTCAAGGCCGCTTTCTTCCCCAACGCCATTACCCCAGTGGACACATTCCTAAATAAAACACCCTTTCTGCCCTCAACTTTGGTTAATATTATTTAAATACACTACTGGTCAAAAGTTTTAGAACACCCCCATTTTCCAGTTTTTACTGAAATTTAAGCAGTTCAAGTCCAGTGAATATCCTGAAATGGTACAATGGTAAGCAATAAACTACCAGAGGTAAAAAAAAAAAAGTAGATTACCAAAAACTGAAAAATAATGTACATTTCAGTTATAAAAAAAGTCCCTTTTCAGGGAACAAGTAATGGGTTAACATGGGTTAACAGTCACTCTGTGCAAGTCGCCGACTGTGGATCCAGCAAAAGAGCCCAGGACCATCACGCTTCCTCCTCCATGTTTGACAGTTGGTGTCACACAGTGAGGAACCATCCTTTCACCTACTCAACGGCGTACAAAAATCCTGCGTGATGAACCGAAGATTTCAAATTTTCCATAAGACCTTCTTCCAGTCTTCAGCAGTCCACTGGCGGTGCTTCATGGCCCAGACAAGCCTCTTTTTCTTATTTTGCCATCTTAGCTATGGCTTTCTTACTGCCACTCGACCTGTCAAACCTGCAGATCGAAGTCTTCTCTTCACAGTTGAAACTGAGACTTCCTTGCTTCGACCAGTGTTAAGCTGTGCTTGAAGCTGTCCTGTGAGCCGCCTATGACGCAAGCTGTTGACTCTCAGAAACTTGTCTTCTGATTTTGTTGTGGCTTTGGGTCTGCCAGACCTCTTCCTGTCAGAGTTTCCTCCAGTTTCCAAGTGCCTTTTGATGGTGTAGGGCCTTTTTTTATAACTCTGAAATGTACATTATTTTTCCGTTTTTGGTAACCTAAACTTTTTTTTTTAACCTCTGGCAGTTTACCGCTTACCTTTGTACCATTTCAGGTTATTCACTGGACTTGAACTGCTTACATTTCAGTAAAAACTGGAAAATGGGGTTTTCTAAAAACTTTTGACGGTAGTGTATATTTCAGCTAAGTTCTTCTTTCTTGAACATTTTGGCAGCATGTTTGAATTTGTACTTTTTCGTTTGACTTTGAACTATGCGACTGTGAAATCAGCAATACCTTATATGGGTTTTCCGGGTGTGGAACGTGGGCAAGAATTCAATTGACTGATTCAATGCACGTTTCGGGAATTCAATGGGACGTTTGCGTGAGGACTTTTTCTATGCACAAAATATGCACCTTTCTACAAAAATATTAGTGAATGAGGCCAAATGTGACTATTAGCTGTTCAACTATTTGAAATGAGGAGACAGTGTGTGTGTGTGTATGTATGTACTGTATGTGGGTAAATGAGTATGTGTACGTCTGTACACCCACCTGGCTGATGGTGGCAGCGTTGTATCTGGCCTGGAGCAGCCCTGGTGTGTCTGCTGGGAGGTGATAGGTGTGCTTGACCTTCTCTCCACTGGCTCTGTAGTCTCTCTAAAAAAACACATGCCCACCATTACACAGGACTCAATAACAGGCACATACTGAAGTGATATTTTGGAATTGAGACTGTGCGTCTGAAATAGAAAACAACATGTACAGTGTCCCACAGGGCTCCATCCTCAGCCCTTGTGCTTTTCCTCATGCATACTCCCAACTGTTCACATTATTCCCCAAAAAGAGCATCTGCAAAATCGAATAATTATTTAGTCTATTGAGCATGCACTTACGAATCGTAATATGCCAGAATAGGATATATATAAAATATCAGCATATATAGGTAACATTTATTTTTATTTTAATAAAAATTTGTAAAGTTCCATTATTGTGACTTTAGCTAATGTGGAATTTATATAAATTATGTAGAATATAGCTAAAGTATTGTAGTTCCATAATATATTCTACAACATAATTTTTTTCCCATAGGGGTGAGCAGCTGACAGGCTGGGCTCACATCATTCAGCTGCTTGGTGTTGGCCATGGCCAAAGCCATGTTCACTGTGTCCAGGATGCTGGTGAACTTGACGGTGCTGGGGTGCTGGCGGTACTTCTTCTCATCCAGAGCCTTTGCTGCCATCTTGGCCTTCTCCACGTCAATAGAGCCAATGGGGATCCAGCCAGTTCCCTTCATACAGCTCTCGTACTCTGATTTGTAATTGTTCTGCAAAAAGAAACATACATACACCAAGACATGAGATAGATCTGACAGCTGTGGGTGAGAATAGGCCTGGTGGATGGAGGAACTGGGTAGATTCTGACTTACGTCACTGCAAATGGTGTTCATGTTGCGAGCCAGTGTCAAGGGTATGGCGTCAGGCAGCAGGGTGTAACGGTGGTGGAGCTTTTTGTAACCGATGTTGGTGGTAACGGTAGAGGCCTGCTTGGCTTGCACAACGCTGACCATGTCCACAGGAGAGTGGTACTTCAGCTTGGCCAGGTGATAGTCCTTCTGGTAGTTCCTATCGCTCTGCATCTTGGCCACATGCATGTAATTCACCAGCAAGGGGTCGTCCTGCAGGCTGCGGAATCCCACGTGATGTCCTCTGGCTTTCTCAAATTCTTTCTTGTATTGAAACTACAGCGAAAGATCAGAGACATGTTGGAATGTGTCTGTTCTTTTTTAGTCACAATAAACAGCAATCCTACATGACAGAGTGCTGCATCTCCTGTACTCAGGGCAGAGTGTGTGCCAATCAATCAATCAATCATTCAATCAATTTTTATTTGGGATGCACACTTCACAAACACATTTTTATAAAGGGACACAGAAAAAAGCACAGAAAAAACATTTGAGACTAAATGGGGAACAATTATGATGCCTTGACCCCTTCCAAATGGTAATCTACATAAAGTACTGGAATTATGATATGGGAATGATACTTGTTACATACTGTTCATATGTCATCGTGTTAGGGCTCACAATGCACATTATTGGTGGTGTGAGGGGTAGAAAGTGTGGCAGAGTGTGTGCGTGTGTGTGAGCGTGTCCTCACTGTGGACATTAATGATAGTGTGTGTGTGTGTGTTTGTGTGTGTTAGTGGCAAGACTCACATCGCTGGCAGCATGGCGCGCTTTCTTTGCAGCAATGACAGAAATGGCGTCGCTCTTCATGTCATATCCCTTGGCGATGGTTTTCTGCCAGTCATGCTTGTAGTTTTTCTGAAAGCGATTGTCAAAATCAATTGGCACATTTGGCACAAATGTCCAAAGCTTCACTCAGTAAATGGATTTTGAAATTGAGGAGGCAGTGGAAGGAGAGAGAGCAGCCTGACTTACCTGGCTGATATTGTAAGCGTTAACCCTGGCTTGGAGCAGGTGTGGGACATCAGCGGGCAGGGAGTACTTCTGATGTATAGCCTCCAGGCCTTTCTTATAGTGCAGCTGGAAGGGAAACAGCATCACAGCCAATTAAATTCCACCAAAAGGCCTACAAATACACATGGATGAGAGTGATTTTGTGCTACAACAGATTACGTGGCTATGACTTTTGTGCGAGGAAAGGGAAATGATTATATTCCGATTAAAGAAATGTATTTTACTGTTTGTCACTGCAAAGATATAAAGCAGACTAAGTCATGCACTTTCTGTCACCACATAGACCTAAAGCAGACTCAGTAGTACTGTGTGTTACTGCATAGGCCTAAAGCAAAATCAGTAGTGCACTGTCTGTCGCTGCATAGACCGAAATCATATGTATGAATGTACTATAGGTCACTGCACCACATCTGGCACTGCAGTGCACATAAAGACTCACGTCACTCCTTAGGATCTGGTTGACATGGGCCTGGAGCATCACAGGGTGGTCCTCAATGGCAGTGAAGGGGATGGTGCTGGGTGCCTGTCTGTACTTCTTCTGCAGGGGAACGGTGAGGAAATGCATTGAGACGGACGGGCTGCATTTTTATACCAGCCGAGGAAACACATCAAACCAAGGGAAAGTATTCTGTTTGGACGCAAGTGTCTGATCCCATCGCCTTGGTAACGGCCATCAGACCTTGCATGTACTCGATCTGTTACGTTTTTGTTTTTTTGTAAGATAGCTTGCAATTAATTGTAATCTTGTGCTGGGGAAAGGGTGGCAGTCACGTCGGCATACCTCGCTGAGGATCTCGCCAGCCTTCTTGGCTTTCTCCACATCGATGGAGCCAAGGGGGACCCAGGAGGAGCCTTTGGTGTAGGCGTTGTACTCAGATCTGTAGTCATTCTGCAGCAAGGGCAAAAAAAAGAAGCAGAGTGAACTCCGAACGCACCAGACGCCGGATGATAAACGTTAAGTTCGCCACGAGTCATTAGGGTCACGTGGGCCTCTTTTGGGCAACACCCGTGCGGAGTAGTATGGTTCACAGGGCTGACCTCGCTCTGTATGATGTTGGCTTTCTTGGCGCGCTCCAATGGTATGCTGTCATGGGGCATAAAGTAGTGGTGGATGAGGCGCTTGTAGCCGGTGCCGCTGGCGATGGCCTGAGACTTCTTAGCCAGAGTGATCAGCATCATGTCCAGGGTGGTGTGGAACTTAGTCTTGGACTTCTCATAGTCTTTCTTGTACTCGCGCTGGAAGATATTCGATATTAATAATATTTATTACTACAATGATTATAATAATCTTGAAGTGCAATTCATAAATAGTACATATTAATGTTATGTACAAATGAGGTACATTCCATAATAAATATGACAACACTAAAATAATCAGTAATTCATAGAAGATAATGAACATATAAGCAATACTAAAAGCACTTCATTGGACATTTTGCAGCATGAAATGCTATTCAGTAAGAATGATAGTTCACCCAAAATTAATGTAAGTAACATTTTGTTTCCTTTCCAATGACCAAAAACAGTGGGAGTCTATTTATCCACAGGTAGCATGCTCGAAATTGCAAGATTCCTACGTACGTACGTATAGACTTCCATTGTTTTTGGAAATCGATGCTAACAATGCTAGCCACATTTGGATTCACTGTTCATGTTGTCAGCAAATGTTCTAAAAACCTTTCTCTTTGGATGTGTAGCACATCATATTAAAAGAAAAAAATATATATACATCAATTGCGGGTTGAACGATCGCTTTAGTTTTTGAACAGGTAAAAGTTTCACAGTTCTTCGGTAAATCATTCCAATGCAGTGATATGTTGAGAAGGCTCTGCCCCCACAGCTTTCAGGATTCAGATCTGAGAGAAAACCAACTTGCAGCTGCAGGCTGTGGGGATGACGAGGCCCGGGAGGGGGCGCTGTGGGGTTAAATGATCATTCTGGCCCAAGGCATTTGACTTACATTGCTCTGAATTTTGGCCACATGGACGGAGTGCAGAATCTTGGGGTCATCCTCAATACTGAGAGCACCGACCATATGCCCTTTGGCCTTCTCATACTCCTTCTTATACTTCACCTGAAACAGGAGAGAGGATCAATGGATATCTCCTCATTTATAAGGACAAATACTGAAATAACCACCTTAATCTGAGCTCTCAAACTCAAGAAGCAGAATGTATTATGTGTTATAGTCAACTCCCTGTAAGTGAATTCCTGATAACTGCATACTCTATTTTACTGCATAGTGCGCAGCTAGCCCCATTTTTAATTCCACTAACTTTGCTTATTCATTTTAAGTGTACATTCTGGTTAAGTGAATACTCTGGTTTAGTGCACAGAATCATGGAAGCTCTAAGCACGTGCCGGTGTGCACTTACGTCGCTGGCGATGTTGGTGTGGGCGCGAGCCGCCAGGATGGAAATCGCATCAAACTTCACCTCAAACTTCTTAGCTTTGGTTTTCTCCCAATCATATTTATAACATTTCTGAAAATGAACAAAAATAGATATTAAAAGATGTCAGCATGACATGCTTTAAACTTTTAGGGGAATGAAAATATATATATTTTTTAAAGAGAAACATTTTTGGGCAAATTTGCCATTTAAATTACATATCATTGTTACAAAAAATGAAAATAAATCAATGTTTGGTTCCGTCAAGCGGAGTTGCACTCACATCACTTAGATTGTAGGCATTGACTCTGGACTGAACAAAGAAGGGGTAATCAACAGGCAAGGAGCACTTAAACTTCTCCTTTTCGTATTTGGCCTTGTAATTGAGCTGAAAAACAAACAAAAACACACAGTGTGAGTATGTTACATTCTCCTCTGGATAAGAGAAGCTCAAGACTGCCCTCTGCATTCATGGAGGGGAATCACATCCTGTAGGTGTCACTGCTGTCTGTGGTTGTGTTAAGGTCATGGTGCATGTTTGGTTGCCTTCTCCATTCAGTCTCATTGGGCAGATGTTATTTTACTACTACAACCTTTAACAATAAATATGTATTTATGATTTTCATGCCATCCACAGGACAACAGCAAGGACATTGTGCATGGGTGGAGGGGTGTGAATTGAACTGAACTGAACTTTTGTTCATTACAAGCACATGGACATCAGGCAGACTCCCTGTTTGTGTATTTAATGCATTTTTAGGTATTATTATATATGCTTTGTTGTTTTTATGTTGCTATAACTAGGCTGCATAATTCATTGCTCCTCGTGGGCTATAAGGAGTTATCGAATTGAATTGAACTGAATTGAAATGAAATGAAACTTACATCACTAAGCTGTTTGGCGTTAATGACAGCCTGTAGCTGGACTGGAGAGTCCGTCACTTGGGTGAACTTGACCTTGTCCGGGTGCTGCCTATAAAGTTTCTACAAAGACAAAAGAAATAATACAACCATATGAAAAGGGGACGAGAGAGGTCAGAGGACAAGGGTCAGAGCTGGGAGGGATTCCCACCTTTAGTGGTTATCCCCAATGCTCATAATTATTTTGTAGAATAAATGTAAGTTACAATAAATGCAATGTTAATTTTCCAGATGATCGTCTAAAAAAAGGCAAGCATTCACATTCACAGAAACTCTTTCTTAGCCAGGATTCATTTTACTAGAAGAGTTACTTACATCTTTACACTGTCCTAACTTCTTTATGGCTGCATATTCAGGACTTATGGTTTGGGGATAGTAGCACCTTGTCTTTATATCTTCATAGTCAGATTTATAATTTCTCTGAAAAAGACAAAACAAAAAAACATGGAAGATTGTTAAAAGGGTTATCTACGGTGCACTAATATGTCAATATTTATGATTATATTTATTACAATGTTCACTGTTGCACTGTTTTGAGGTTATATACACTGTCAGACTTGAATGAAAATGCTTGAAAATGGAAATGTGGAAGTAATGTACATTTTGCCACTTGCAAAAGTTAAAATGGGCCTTCTTTTCTTACCAGTAAATGTATTAATTTCATGGTTTTCACATCATGGCAGAAGGGGTTTCTCAAACTTTACCTACAATACAGAGTTCTGACGGTTTGAACCATTTGTACTTACTTCACTCTTAATCCCCTCCATTTTATGGCAGTGAAGCATGTAGAGGTCCTCATAGCTGCCAATATAATGTCCCTTTACCTCCTTATCATACTTTGTTTTATATTTTGCCTGTGAAGAGAACATGTGTCCGATCACAGCAGCCAAAAAAATCTTTATTAATTGTTTTCCTGTATTTAGAGAGCCATACTTACATCACTGAACTTCTTTAGCACACTGTCCATTTTGAACTTGGGGGTGTCACAGTAGTTGATGCTAGAACCTCTTGATTTCTCGTAGCTGGCCTTATAAACGTTCTGTACCAAGAGCAAAACACAACAAGCATTGGTCAGAGGAAGAACAACAGGACTGTTGTCAGTTGATGTCATACCTGAGGCTCAAACCTGTGACTATAGGACCCAATCTAAACTCGTAATGAGTGGATTTACAGACCTGAGGCCCTTCCCTCTGAGAAGGTTTTTGTTTTTTAATATCTAGTTTTCACTAAATAGAATTGCAGACAGAGCAGCACAGAGGTCCTTTCCCTCAACTGAACTTGAACCACCTCTTGTCATTAGAAACAGGACTGATTGTGTTCCAGGATTAGCTAACCCCAATTCACATTGTTTAATCCTAGATATAAGAAATATGGGGCCATAAACATAATAATCCACAGGTAATTCCATTTCCCTTGGGACAAGTGCTACAGCTGCCTTTCACACACACTGATAATCTTATAGACCAGGGGTATTCAAATCCAGGCCTCGAGATCCGCAGTGTCTGCAGGTATTTGCTCCAACCACGCACTACACCACCTGATTTCACTAATTAACTTGCTTCCTGGACCAAGGAGGTAAACTAATTATTCGAAATCAGGTGGCGTAGTGCGTGGTTGGACCAAATACCTGCAGACACTGCGGACCTCAAGGCCTGGATTTGAATACCCCCATTATAGACCAAAGGGGTATTGTTCTACAGCCCATAACGATCTCTCAGGCTGTGAATCTGTCAAAACAAATGTCCCCTGGCAAACATCCTGAAAAGTGATACAGGGAAATATGAAGGTTGATAACACACATCTTGGACATAGTGTTTAAACGATATATGCATTTGGACTGAGATTGGGGTTTGGACTGAAATGGAGGCATAGAATCAGTGTGATGGCTCATTGGGCAGACACGTACATCGCTCAGAATAGTGCCAGCGTATCTCAGCTGTCTCAGAAGGGGGTTCTCTGTAGCTGGGAGGACATTGTAATCAGCCACAGCTTTGGTCTTCTCATAATCCTTCTTGTACTTGATCTGCAGAGCAGAGGGAATAAAAACATAATTAGCATGGAAAACCCATTATTACACAGTTATTAACGCTATCGCTCATTAATGTTTATACTCACCGTGCTCGCATCCCTGCAGGCCTTCTTGTTTGTGTTGTACTCTGGAGTTTCCGTTTGCATGAAATAAATCTGGTCTTTGATCTGTTCATAGTCTGCTGTGTATTTTTTCTGTAGGGGAAACAAAAACAGAGGATGTTATTGTAAAATTGTTAAGGGGGGGTGCCATAACCGTGAATTTGTGGTCCTTGAACCTGGTGTTGAGACATAGGGGCCTGCATAAACATATAGACTAATTTGGCTAATCTTAGCCAGCTGTGATCTGCATGCAACAATAGTGAGAATGAAGCAGACCCTCACAAAGGCACTCCCAATTTGAGCTTAAAAAACTACAGACTAATGTAGACAAATCAACCAAACTAAGATATTGATGTAATCTCAAAAAAACTGGACTATACTGTATATTTTTGTGAACCCCAAGGTAACACTTACAGCGCTGAGATTGTCCATAGCCATTCTTGCGATTGCCACGTCAAAGTACGGCGTCTCGCACCACTGGCCTTTAACATTCTTGTTATAGTCCTCGAGGTACTTCAGCTGAAACGGGGAAAAGGTATCAGAGAGCAAAGTTAAAGGCGGCAGCACTTTACAGCCAACAGGAGAATCTTCACAGAAAAGATCACATTTTCCCTGTATCCCGAAGAAGGAGAAGGTGGAGATGATCATACTTTGTGTGTTTATAGAAAATCAAATGATTTGAAGAGGATGAAAACCCAGCTGAGACATGATGCTCTCGTCATGATGCATGTCACTGTGATGTCACCATGCTGTTGCAGTGCTGTCACTGTAATGTGGCGTATATTAATGTCTTAGCAGAGATAATATAAGGGGCAGCATGGGGTAAGTGCAGTATTGGGATGTAGTATGGGTAGTAGTGGGGTGCAGTATTGGGGATAAGTGTAGTATTGGGGTGCAGTATTCGGGTGTAGTATGTGGGTAAAAGCAGTATTGGGATGTAGTATGGGGATAAGTGTAGTGTTGGGGTGCAGTATTGGGGATAAGCATAGCATTGGGGTGTAGTATGGGGGTGAAAGCAGTATTAGGGTGCAGTATGGTGTAAGTGCAGTATTTGGGTGTAGTACGGGGGTAAAAGCAGTATTAGGGTGCAGTATGGTGTAAGTGCAGTATTTGGGTGTAGTACGGGGTAAAAGCAGTATGGGGATGCAGTGTGAGATAAGTGCAGAATTTGAGTGCAGTATTGGGGGTAAGTGCAGTATTGGGTTGGTATGAGACAGTGGTAACTGCTGTACTCACATCACTGCGCTGGGTGAACACTTTTTTGGCCAGTTCAACATCCGGTGGGTCAGCCAGCGATGTGTACTTGG
This sequence comes from Aldrovandia affinis, assembly GCA_029706075.1. Lineage (NCBI taxonomy): Eukaryota > Metazoa > Chordata > Actinopteri > Notacanthiformes > Halosauridae > Aldrovandia > Aldrovandia affinis. The sequence goes on from JAINUG010000010.1 coordinate 4,027,520, forward strand.
CCTTTCGCTGGTCATGACCCTTCTTATACTTGATCTGTGGGGGGGCAACAAACAAGTGAGAGACATCAGGTGACCTGTCAGTTTGTCACACTTGCAAAATGATGGAGGCGGCCATTTCATCAGCCTGCTACAGAGAATATATACTGTACATCTGCGGAATGAACATTGCTCCATGTGGTCCACTTCAAAAAGAATAGGCGAGTTATAAGGGGGTGGGGGGGTTGAGAGGATAGCAGATGTACTCACATCACTGAGGACCTCCTGGGCCTTGGCAACACGCCGGAGCTCAGGGCTGTCACTGTAGGGGAAGTACATGACCTTATCCTGATCCCATTCCTCCGTGTACAGTTTCTGTATGAACAATCAGACACAGCACACATTTTACATTAAGTCACACATGCACTTAACTGACATGGCAATTCACATCTATAATGTATGTCTTTATAGTTTCTCTGCAAATGTATATAGAAATGATCTTATTACACAAGTTCTAAATGAGCAATGCAATGCACAAATGGTCATTTATCAACCTAAGAATAAAAAAATGGATTTTCGTTTCTTCAGATAGAAAATGTCTGTAATTCATAGTGAAATCATCACTCTATAACGCCCTTGATGAGCGATACCTTGCTGTAGTTGGCAGCGTTCTTCACCGCAAGGACCAGCAATGGGGCATCGGGGGGGAGCAGGTACTTGTCCTTGGTCTCATCCCATTTTTGCCTGTACAGAACCTATAACACACACACACAGGCACGCTTACTACCACTCTAGTCTAAAACACACACCAGCATGTTCACTGCCACTTCACAACATGTTCAAGAATCCTCATTCGTACATTTTTCCCTAAGTCCTATATTTTTTAACAAACTCCTACCAGAAAGCCTCAAGATAATTAACGATTGTGGTTTTCCTGAACTTATCAACCAGTGAGGATGGTTTCGGTTCTGGGAAACTCGCGGGACGTAATCAGTGGCATAGTTATGCAGCATGATCATGTTTTTTTTTACGTGCGTGGCGCAGTCACAATCACTGACCTTGCTGATCAGCTCACCGACATGCTTCACGTGGGCCATCTCTCTGGCCTCCCCGCCGTAGTTGCTCTCAGTTTTCGCCTTCAGACCCTCCATACGGTACCTCACCTTTAATGAATATAACATGGACTATGCTACAGGACTGTTTCTTTGGAGTCATAAACATGTAGAGGAAATGTGGGTTACCACACTTGATCACTTGAACTGACCTGGGTTTAAAAAGAACTAATTACATATACAGAGAGCCGCTGAACAGAAGTGACGTGCAAAAGGGATGTGTTCTGCCATTCAAAGTGGAAGATGCTTCAGGGTGAGAGATGTGGAAAACGAGGGAGAAAGATAGAGGGAGGGAGAGAACAAGGAGGAGAGATGGAGAGAGAGGGAGATAGAGAGCGATAGAAACCTGCTGTGTAACAACGCCTTCACGTTTACATATAAGTCATAGTAGCACATTAGAAGCACACAAAACAGGTGTCACTAATCTTTACTGGTGGGCAGCCCCTTCCATGTTTTTGCAGGCTCTACACACCTCACTCAGCTGCTCCTGCGCCTTCTTAATCCTGATCATCTCAGGGGTGTCAGCCGAGATGGCATAGGGCTGGCCTTTGTTCTTTTCATAGGTCTCGCGGTACTTGTTCTACAGGGCCAGGGGAAAAGAAGCATCCGGATGTGAGGATTGGTTCTGAAGAGGATGGGACAGGGACAGGATGCACTGGACCCAGAACCCAGGAGAGAGGACAAGCAGCTTACATGACTGAAGAGGTCCATCATCTTCTGGCTGTGGGCCAGGTAGGGGGTCATAAACTTGGAGGTGTCCACCTTCTTCTTCTTCTTCACCTTCCTCTCAACGAGACCCCCAGACAACTGCTAATGAGAGAGGACGGGGGGTTTGAAACCGTTCTGAGTCGTCACACACAGATACTGGGGGACAGAGGAACCGAAAATGCCTATGCCAAGCCACAGATACAGTGACAGAAACATGGTGCGCAGTTCGGATATGAAACTGTATTCAGCCTGAAACAAGGTAACATATGGGTATCAACTGCTGTATTATATTAGCTATATCCCTACAATAAATAAATACAAAATAAAATGTGTCAGTCTTAACATTTATGTAGAGATATGGCTGTCTTTATATGACTGTAATTAACAATTGACAATTTAACAATAGAGTGGAGTCCATATCAGCCTAAAATACTGTGTATTCGATTTACATAGGAAGCTAATAAGGGTTGAGATGCAGCACTTACTGAATAATTCTGCTCACCATGTAATAAAATGATGATTACAATTTTTATTTTCTTCAAATTTGTTGCAGATCTTTTCCCCGTTTTTCTCCCAATTTGGTGCCCAATTGTACCTTCTATTTCTTTCGATTCGCCCTCCCCCACGAGCCCTTGTCTGTATGGGTCAAGCTAATACCCCGAGGCTGGCAATGATCCGTCTCCTCCGAGACGGAACTCACCCACCTGCTTACAGGGATGCCCTTTGCACTTCTCAGCGAGCTCGTGTCGGCTCTCCCTCCCCCCTCCCCTTGGGGCGGACAGCCAATCGCCACCCCCGGTTGTGGCTCCCGGCCAGAGCCGAGCTGGCGCAGCCAGGTTTCGAACCTTGGCTGCAGTGGGCAACTTCCATTCCGGGCAAATGATTTGACCGTTACGCTACCCGTGGCCCATGATTACAATTCTAATATGATAATATTTACTTACCTGCAACAACTAAAAATCCCAAACCAAAGAAAGATGTTAGAAGCAATTCATCAAATACTACACATGACTAATTGTGTTAACTGTCATATGTGCTGCTAATTAGCACCTTAGAAGTCGATTGTAACACAATATTGGACACAAAAACTCCTTCAAATTATGAGTGCAAGGGACCAGGGGAAGAAACATGACTGCCTACGGTAGCAGCAGCAGACCAATCAAAGCGGACGAGGAACTATCTGAGCGCAGTCAAGTTGCATACACCTCATGAGCTTGCGCAGGCACCATGTTGTTAGTGTTAGCCACACAGGAGGCAGACACGACAAAGCTACAACAGTGAGCCATTCAGACTCATTACCTGACAAGTGCTCCGAAATGGTGTGCAAATAGTAACAAACTTCATACAGTATAACTAATGTAGCTGGTGAGCTAGGCTACATCCTGTTTTGAGAACAATCATTAACCAACAAATGTCTTGTGTGGGAAAAAGCCATAGAAACAAAAACATAGAACAAATGAGCACATGGATTAATTATACACATGGATACACTTTATGTGGAGTTTTTTTTTACAGAAATGTCCTCAAATGAAGGGCATACAGATACCCCCCATCCCCAAACCCCCACAGCACACTGTGTAAGCAGAAGCAGCGAGGCGTGTTTTTCACCATCGTCCTCTGGGAATACATTTACCTCTGTAACCTGCGTATGCTCTGTGATCTGCGTCGTCTCAACACTCTCCTCAAAATACTATAAATATAGGACAAAGTGTTTCAAAATAAGGATAAAGAACAAGAACATTTAACATGGTCCTGCATATTGTGACTTTTCCAACTCTGGTGCACATAAGGCATTAGTACAGTTTTATCTACCCAACCTCTACCTTTAGAGGTCTGTGTCACAGCCCTCAGCAGTCAGGAGTCAGAAATAGTCCTTAGTCTTGGAAAGAGCAATAATAAAATTCATCTGGATACAGAAACTCAAATGCCAGTTACTCTTGAGTGACAGAGGCCCCTGGGAATATCTAGACAGTTGATGACCTGGGTGCCTGCTGAAATAATTTATTAATCCGCTGTCTCTCTCATCACAGCAAAATTAGACTCCAAAAATACCCTAAACAGCAATGGGTAACCTGGGGCCCTGGGGGCCACATGGGGCCCTTGAGCACTATATGATGCAACACAATGATGCTCAACATATTTAAAATATATATATGTTAGTGCACCACTAGGTGGTTAGGTTCCCCCCACTGCCTCAAAGAAAGAATAAAAAGAATAACAGCTATATAGTACCAGGAGGTGAGTGGCTGCCGATTAACCTTTTGAAGAGCTGTTATTTTAGACAATATTCCACTTTGAAAACCGACCTACAGAGCAGGATGCTTGCTGCCAGCAGTCTGCGTCTATTTTAACTTCATGACCCTTAGTCAGTGGCATTTTAGCACTCTCCATTTCAGAACCTGACCCGCCGTCTCCGAGAATACAACTGACCACCGCAAGACAGTCCGCAAAAAAACCCTCCGAGACATCCCCGTTTCCTCTGCTGAGGGGATGCGTCACAGGGCTACAACACAGAGGCTGTGCTGCCAGTGGGCAGCCAGAGCTGGAAATTCGACCACACTTTGAGGAGAATATGCACAACATGCCAGGTGTGAGAGCGTTCTCCCTTTTGACCTATGGGACTGTGGAGACCCGAACACATGCGTGCTCCTTGCCCGCTCACGTGTGCCCCACCACTGCACACAACAGCCGATAAGAAGAGAGATTGCTCCGTGTGTAGGGAGAGAGCAAGAGCGAGAGAGAGCAACTTTTGGGAGGGAGAAGTTGCAGTTTTGGGGAGAGGGAGAGAGTGAGAAAATCTAAGATTTTCCCCTTTCCCTATGTTTTTCCCTCCCCCCACCACCACCACCACCAACTCCCTGCGCCCCTACCAGATTATAGCACTGGGACGTTAATGCGCTGAGCTCATAGAGTGTGATTTACAACAAACACCTTCTCATTTGACTGCCTCCCTTCTCTGCTACAGAGTGGCACTTCCATATTAGTATCCGTGCCTGGACCCCCTGCCTCTCTCAGGGTCCATATTAGTATCTCTGCCGGGACCTGTCACTGCTGTGGGGGAATATCCTCCCACTGGAAATTTGGAAAAATAATTTAAAATCCAAAAGATTTTATGATCTTTATGATCAGTGCCTGATTAGGAATATATTCCATTCACAGCATTCTGATAACCAATAATGCAGCAAGATGAAATTTTGAATATACCTACACTTCAACAATATCAATACTGCTTATGGCTGTTTGTAGAGTACTCACTTTGGGCAAGACTGATGATGAACTGTTTTCTACAGTTCCATAGATTCAATGAGAGAAGCCACAATAGTTTAAGAAACAATGAACCCCTCCAAATCAGAACCAAATAAAAAAATATATATCTAGGCGGAAGAAGTCATGAAGCCAGAATGTCTTACATACCTATTGGGTATGATACCTTAATGGCATAAAAAGTAAAGTTAAAAAACTGAACACAAAACTTGTTAAATTATCATTTTAAATGTGTAGGGACAAACAAATGATGTCCTCGCTCAAAGATTCTAGTGCTATTACAGAATCTTTGTACCATGTGTAGCAGCTGAAGACAAAAACTATTTGGAATCTTTGACTAGAGTTAGAATAGAATAGAATATACAATAATAGAATGGGAATTTCCAAAAACACCATAATGGGTGATCTGATTGGCACATTTCAACTTTTGGCGCAGATACATTAATGTGCCAAAAAAGATTAGGTATTGGATATTTATTTCGAATTTGTATAATATTAGGTCATTTATTTAATTAGGTACATATTAGTGTTCAGATTCCTATACCATGTCCGAGTCCCTATTTTGGATATCTGTGACATGAAGGAACAAAAGGACAAAAGTATGAGGCACATTTTTAATCCTATTTCACAGCGAAATAAGGGATTAAACTGTTAGCCCTCTGCTATCACTCTTCCATTTAACATTTATTCAGAAACATATCTGAATAAAATGAATGAATTGTAACTAAGCATACATGACGTTTGCACAAGGGCGCACACAGCGAAACAGAAAACAGCTGTGAGCCTTCCAGTGTCCGGGGCGAGTCTAATGGTGAGACTGTTTATTACTGTTTTCAGAGTTTAGGTTCAATGACTACCACCGTGTAAATTAAATAGCACTGTTAATCATTCAACAAAATTATATTTGATCATTTTATTTGACCATAGCTCCACAGGTGCTGTAAACAAATGCCTTAATATGCTGTAATATCATGGATTCCACTTTTTCACATTTCCCTTGTGGAAGGGATGAACTCAAAATGACAAAATTTAGTCTTGCTCCAGAAAATTGCACTTCTCGGTATGCTGCAGGGGGCAATGGAAATGAATCACTGCTAATAAACCCTTCAACTTTGAACAGAACGTCATGGCTAACAATTTGAACATCCATTAGGGCATATTCTACAATTTTATTACAGCATTAGTCAAATACTGAAATAAACATAATATAAGCATTGTGTAAATGCTTCCAATTACATATATATCCTTCAACTTGGCATGTAAACAAAAGTGTTTGCTGAGTGTGTGTATAAGCACCTATTGTTTCTGTGTGCAGATGTAACTGGCTGACGATGTTGTCACTGTGCTCTTGTCATTAAAAGCTGATATCAGAGGTCTAGTGGAAATGAGAAGAAAAGTGCCAGAGGTTTTATGTAAGGGATGATTTACGGTGGGGTGGGTGCTTGCCTACATGAAAAGAGAAGCCGTTCTGAAACAGGATCTAACTCTTTCGCAGATGCCTGGCCTGTGAAATGCTGACCTGGAAATTATAAGGAGTCAGCTATTCATAGGTCGCTCGTACCTGAGGGGCTTGGCTTACCTACGATGTGAGGGTTCGAGTGAGGCATAGGTCCGAGGGCCGAATTATTGTGCCACACAGCATTTTTGTCTAATGAAAAAATGACAGATGTGTGTGTGCTTGTGATGTGGAGGGATGCGTTGGCTTTCGCGACGCCGCAGAAACAAAACTCACCTCAATGTCTTCTTCCTCAAACTCATCGTCATATTCTTCCGTCTCCATGATTGCGCAGCTTCAGAAACTCTAAACACATACAAAATTATAAGCCACAGTCTTGTACTCCCATAATGAGCACAAACAGTTGCATATTTACAAACCCTGGTGGCTCCTGGATGATCTTCCTTTCTAATGTAATTTGGAAACGTAGAAATATTTAGGACCAAGTTGCACGGAATTAAAGATTACTTCACAATTCATTATGGACAATTGATACAGCAAGAAATGTCCTCTACATAGTGTCCACTTTACTGTTCTATAGAAACTCAATGTCAGAATGATGAATTATGGAGTTATTTGATATCTGAGCACTGCATGCTGAAGGTCATCTGGCATAGTAAAGACAAAAACTGGATAAATAAAACAGGTACAAAAACAAAGAACAGGATGTACCGTTCAGGTGAAAAAAATCCCAAAAAAGTTTTTTCCAGCAACCTTACAGTAAGGAAGCTGCTCTTTTTCCATCCACCAGGGTCCCAAACAGATTATTCCACTTTTGTGTTCCCGCAGTTCTTCAAACCTAATATGTAAATAAATTAGTAAATAAATAAAAAGTTCAACTACAACCTAAAATTCCACTGAAAATCTGGGACAAAAAAGGATAAATTAGCTGAAGTGCTTCGGAATGCTTACTGAGGGTTTGACACCCAAGACCTGTGGTTCTGCAGTTTAGGGTGAAGTCCCCTGACAGCTGCCCCAGGGAGCCTCAGATATTTGTCATGTCAGCTAATGCCCACGCCCAATTGGCCGGCCTTCTTTAGCAGACTGCGCTTCAATGCCTTCTGAGGCTGCAGGTTAAATATAGGAACGTCCTCTGCTCCCTTTTTTAGTACCAGTCTCAGGCATTCCCAATAAAAATGATGGATTCCCTCATTTTACAAAAATTTAAAATATGAAAAGGGGTTGGATGGGGGATTAGTTCAATCCTGCCCCTTAATGCACAAGGGCACACCAGGTAGGTGTTGGAGGTGACCCAAGGTGACCCGCACCTGCCCAGGATCAGCCACAGTGCCGATAATGAGGGCTGAGCTCATCGAGGGCGCCTTCAACCAGCTTATGTCGTTTTTTCTTTTCTTTTCCAGTTATTCCAAGCCCAGGCCATGCAGAGAAGAAGCACAGAAGAGAAAAAGGAGATTGGTCTTACCAGTGATCCTAAGGTTTAAAGGTTCCTCACACCTCCAGAGCTGCCACAGCCCTTCCCTCCTGAGAAACTGTGGGTAAGAGCAGGCGGCCACCCCTGCTTCACTGTTATCATGTGGTCCCACCGGCCAATCAGCTAGTGACTCTCTTGGGTTTCAGGGAGCTAAATATACCAAGTTAGCACCTGCTCAGCAAATCCATAAAGAAACAAGTATTAGGGAAATTATCAGGGTATCAAGGGGCTTATAAGTCATGTTAGCAGAACTTTAAACACACACACACACACGCAAAATGAGATTGATGGAATCCCTACGGGTGTCTGGATGGGAGGTTTGTTTGGTTTGTTTTTTTGGCTAAAACATCAAGACCAGGAGACCCTGAGAACCTGTGAGGTCAGCCTACAAGGACTGATCTTCAGACTGACTTTCTCTTCCCCCCTGCCTCTCCTTCAATCTGCACATAATGATTGTACCGTGTAACAGGAGAGAAGAGGCCTGTGCAGTTAACACTTCCTAGGCCCACATTTGCGGACAGCTGCTCTCTCTCATCTGACCATATAAAAATACCTCAGGGGTGAAATAAATAGAAAACTGGTCATTCTGTGACGATCCTGGCCAGCAGGCGTAGCAGTCCCGGCCATTTCCTCCCTGGGATTCCAGCTGATGCTCTTTTCTGGGGTGGGACAGGGCAAGGCCTCATTTGAGGGCTTCCAAGATTCTTTCTGTCTCACAGACAAACAGAACCCCCACCAAGAGTTCCTTGGTCATCATGTGGCATGTGCTGGAAACAATATGTCCTCCCTTAAATACATGGGCATTGAACTGGTCACATACAGTGACTACAGTGACTACATTTACATCATCACTATAAGTAAAGATACGAGTCATGTAAATACAATACCCTGAGCAGGTTAATGATTGTGATTGCGATTAAGAAAAATATTTTGCTATCTAACTCATTATTAAAGCAGTAACAAAATCTTGTCAAAATCCTGAATTCCAGAGTTTTATATCATATTTGTGCAATAGTGGATGAAACCAACACTCTAAAAGTTTGGAAAATGTAAAAAAAAAAAAATATATATATATATATTTTACAATTTTTTTCTTTAGATTGCGCGACCTGTTGCTAAACAGGTTTCACATTTTTCTATTTGCTTGTGATTATATGAATATGATTATTCACAGGATGTTACAATTTTTGGTGCATGTAAACAGCATAATAGGAGTATTCACAATATTCTGTCTGCATGTGGGGCATATGTTATATATATATGGGTATATATGTTTTGCTTTGAGCAAATATTTAGTCCTTTTGCAAAATATCAAGAATTAAAATAAGTAAGGGTATACTGTGATTATACTGCATGAATATGAATCATAGACTTTATCCATATTCATTGTCTATAAATCAGAAAATATCTCCCACATTAGATTATGACAGAACATCCACAACTTGCACTGAATCATGATGCCACACAAAATGTGCAAATATGACATCTGTGATCAAAGACAAATTCCAGTGTGATTGAAACATTGTCCTGTCTGATTGCACATTAAAATCATCACACTTGGGAGAAACAGCAGTGTGTGGGTACAAACAGCATTCTCGGCACTCTCTCCTGTCAGTTTATCCTCCCTGGTTCACTTTCACGTCACCCCAGGGGCCAAGTGGCGGGGGCTGTGGGTTGTCTGAATGGCAGTGACAACTGTGGGTCACTTTCACTGTGCCTCAACCCCCTCCCCCTCACCACCACCCCACCACTGTGGGACACTCTCACTGTGCCTCAACCCCCTTCCCCTCACCACCACCCCACCACTGTGGGACACTCTCACTGTGTCACTCTCACATCTACTGAAGTCTCTACCCTTTCTAAACAGGATTTTAAGTACACAAAAAAGGCACTCTCTCACACACACACACACACACACACACAGAACACTCATAAAATGTGTACGCTCACACACACTCATAAACTGACGCGTGAAGACTCCAGCTGTAATGTCCTGTCCTTGCTTCTGTTGATCGATGGGTAGGAGTGGACCATTTCATTTACATAACTGCGGTTATGATCATCAATAACTATCAGCTACATGCTGCCTTTCTTCCTCACAAATTGTGATCCCTAAGACTGCTTTCAGATTAGTTCACATTTGCATGCAGAGCACTGAAAACGGTGTCTGGTTTCCCTACAATCACACTGAAGATTATCTAAAGAAGTCTGATCTGCGCTCTCCCAAATTGAAAGAAGGTGTTGCAGCAATGAGACAAAACTATGAAAAATTGGGAGAAAAATAAAGATAGGGGTTTAAAAAATTAAGCTATGTAATATTTTCCCAGATAAGGACATCAATCTGCAGTGAAGTTTGGAGGTGAAGGATAAACCTACTGTATCCCCTTTTGTCCCCTCCTAATGGTAACAGACAGTACTAAGCACTGAACTGTTCTAGTCCCTGTGCAAGCATCATTTACAGCACACACACACACACACACACACACACACACACACACACACACACACACACACACACACACACACACACACACACACACACACACACACACACACACACACACACACACACACACACACACACACACACACACACACACACACACACACACACAATCTCCCAACAGGATATTTTACTCAGCATTATGCAAACCCACAATAATAACAGTGCTATGAACAGAACAATGGAAAATAAATAGATTGGAATAGATTGGAATTAAAATTCTAGCTACAGAAAACTGGGCGAAAAAGTACGTGGTCTTGTTATCTTTGTGTTAACTTTAGTGTTAAATGTAGACAGTATTTTTAGTGTTCACTCTGGAAAAGTGTGAAGTGTTCAGTGTAACAGTGTGATAGTTCCTACACTGGAACCAGGATATTGATACTGCTTTCACTACCATGTGACAATAGTTTTCCGAGCTGAAAAATCAATGGACGCATTAATATGGCCATAAACATCCAACTATTTGATTTAGCCATTCATAAAAAGTATGAACTGCGCTTGCATTGCATCACATACCTAAATATCAAATGTTAAGCATTTAACATGAGACGGCCACGAGTATTTTAATGTAATCAGTTATATCCATTACCAGTTATGTAACAATAACTGCAAGGCTTACAACTGTTAAGGGTAACAATTGGCTTCCAGTCAGATCTCAGAGGAGAAATGCAATGGCTGGCACGTGTGCTGACAGCGCAGATTAGAGGAGCCCCTTATGCCCGCTGAGTGACAGGACAACTGTGCATACCCAAACAAAACCTACGGTCAAACACCCTCTCCAAATACACCATGCAGCCAATGCTACATTCTCACACCATTAACACAAATGCCTGGGGGAATGTCACACATTAGCAGGGCAGACCCTGAGCCATGGGGAAACACAGGTGTGGACAATGACCCACTGCATTGTGCATGGAAGACAGTGTATGGTGGCAGTGTGGCGTAATGGTTAGGGAGCTGCTGGTGTAGCTCAAAGGTTGTAGGTTCAAGTCCAAAGCCGTTGCACTCTTGGACAAGGTACTTAACCTGAACTGCTTTAATAAAATATCCAGCTGTGAATAGTGTGTAAAAATGTAAGCTATATAAGTTGCTCTGCATAATGGTGTCTGAAAAGTAAATACCTTGTGTAATGTATCTCAGTGTCAAAGACTTAATTCATACTTCATCAATTCCCACAGGGGCTCATCATGAAGCGTTTCATGAAAGGGACACATTTTTCTTCAACTTCGGCCATTAAAAGCAAAGGTTTTGCATTCCAGTAATTTACGACAGAAGGTAAGAAACACTGCTTTTAATTCATTCTTTGCCTCTTTTGGTGGAATTTAAAATACTTCTAATTACTTCTTTCATGCTATTGTATTCATACGATTCTTGAAAAGCCAAAGGAGCTGAGTGTTGTGATCCACTTCAACCATAACAGGCAGCACAAATTCATTTCATTTCACAATATGAGTAAACATGCTGGAATTCCAAACCTTGGAAATAATGGGGAGAAAAATATGTACATAAAAGGCAATACAAGGGCTATGGATGGCTTCATTTGAGATCTAATGTATATGTAAAACATACTTTACACATCTATTTCTATTTAAGTATATTCTTTATCAGAGATAAATTAAATGACTATACATGCATGCTGGTTTCCATTTTAGACATCATCTTCCACACAACGGTTCCAAATTTTTGATGTTGCCGGGTAGCAGATGAAGGACACGACTGCACACATTGCATAGTAAATGATTACTTTTTTATTCATTTTATTGGCATGCCTTTTAGATAATACTGTGGGTAACTTTGAGTAAACAGTGTATTATTTGGGAACAGAATGGGACGGAAAAAACATACTCAACTTAACTGCTCACCCTAACCAAAGGAATTTAGGCTCAGATTAAGTTACGCCCAACATACAGAGAGGTACCCCAGAACCAGGACTGCCAAACGATGTTAATAGAGAGACACAGATCACAGGTAACTGTTTGTATACCATGTGACCTCATGGACACACATGGGACTAAGGGCCTTGTGTGGTTCACCAGCTCCTTCTTCCTGGTAACTAACAGTATCATGGGCACCGTGGACAAGGTTCTCCCCACGGGCCTCTCCACGCACTGGAAACTGCTTCACTTCACGGTCTCCTCCTGAGCATCATCTAAACCTTTAAAACACTGAACATGACCATGCTGTCTCTACCTTTCCTTGTTAATATGGATATTGCCATAAATGTTGAAAATATGCCAGCTGCAATGAGAAAGAAACAAGATGCCAGTGATGTTACGTTCGGGAGGACCTGCTGTAGATCGTGTGTATAAATGCCAATCTGGTACCGTGACCTTGGGGTGAGGTTTCAGCAGCTGAACAGTGGAAAAGCATAAAAGTAGAGTTGATTTCTGTCACTATGAATGAAGTTTGACGTTGGTTCTGAAACATGAATCCATCCCCATCCAATCAGGAAATGGCATCACTGCCCAGACAAACATCCGTGCAAAAAAGCCTGCTTTGGCTTCCAGGTTTGGAGGCTGTGACCTTTGCCTGCACCCATATACACTGCCCGTCCCAAAAAAAAGTCACACACTCTAATATTTCGTTGGACCGCCTTTAGCTTTGATTACGGCATGCATTCGCCGTGGCATCGTTTCGATAAGCTTCTGCAATGTCACAACATTTATTTCCGTCCAGAGTTGCATGAATTTTTCGCCAAGATCTTGTATTGATGATGGGAGAGTCGGACCGTTGCACAAAGTCTTCTCCAGCACATCCCAAAGATTCTCAATGGGGTTAAGGTCTGGACTCTGTGGTGGCCAATCCATGTGTGTCTCATGCTACCTGAACCACTCTTTCACAATTTGAGCCCGATGAATCGTGGCATTGTCATCTTGGAATATGCCCGTGCCATCAGGGAAGAAAAAATCAATTGATGGAAAAACCTGGTCATTCAGTATATTCAGGTAGTCAGCTGACCTCATTCTTTAGGCACATAACGTTGCTGAACTTAGACCTGACCAACTGCAGCAACCCCAGATCATAACACTGCCCCCACAGGCTTGTACAGTAGGCACTAGGCATGACGGGTGCATCACTTCATCTGCCTCTCTTCTTACCCTGATGCGCCCATCACTCTGGAACAGGGTAAATTTTGACTCATCAGACCACATGACCTTCTTCCATTGCTCCAGAGTCCAATCTTTATGCTCCCTAGCAAATTTAAGTCTTTTTTTCCAATTGGTCTCACTGACAAGTGGTTTTCTTAAGGCTACACAGCTGTTTAGTCCCAATCCCTTGAGTTCCCTTCACATTGTGCATGTGGAAATGCTCTTACTTTCACTATGAAACATAGCCGTGAGTTTTACTGTTGATTTTTTACTATATGATTTCACCAAACGTTTAAGTGATCGCCGATCACGATCATTCAAGATTTTTTTCTGACCACATTTCTTCCTCGAAGATGATGGTTCACCACTATCCTTCAGGTTTTAATAATGCGTTGGACAGTTCTTAACCCAATTTGAGTAGTTTCAGCAATCTCCTTAGTTTGCAGGCCAATAATTTGACCCTTCTGAAACAGATTAACATCTTTTCCACGACCACAGGATATGTCTTCCGACATGGTTGTTTAAGAAATGAGAAGCTACTCACTGCATCAGTTAGGGTTAAATAACTTGTTGCCAGCTAAAACATAGTAATCACTGCAGTAATTATCCAATGGAAGGCTCTTACCTATTTGCTTAGTTAAATCCAGGTGGTTACTTTTTTTGGGCCAGGCAGTGTATAACTGAATTGGTGGAATTACCCCAAATCTCGGAAAATACAAAAACAATCACAAACCTCACGTCTCCCAGGTCTAGAAAATGTGCAGGAGAATCAAATGATGCACTGTTCCAGTATGTATGCTGACAATCCTGCTGGCAAATTTATTTGTATTTATTTCTTTGTCAGGAACAATGTACGATTTTCAACATGGATGTTAATGCATCCAATATATTGTACCAGAGTTAGCTTAATTGCTCATTTTCATATGTAGCCCACAGGCAGATAAGGACACAGAGAGGGACTCACCTGTAAGACACTGAGGGCCAGAGGTCTGGCCTGGCCACCACACTGGGCCAAACTGCCCCTCTCTGACCAACCACACCAGGCCAAACTGACCCTCTCATTACCTTACTTAACCTTACCTTATTGAGAATGGCATGCACGCCTGCCTGCCCCCTCCCCCCAAAACCTGCTATTTCTTTTTATTTATTCATTTTTGATCGTGAGTTTTTTGCAACGTAAGAAATTAAACATCAAAGCCAGAAGTTTACAGTTTCAGTGGTGGACAGAACACAGGCGGGAACCTGTGCCAGGAGGGAGACTGATAGGGCTGAAGAGTAGCTTCCCTGACCTACTGGCTTGAGTCAGAGAGAGGGCCGGTTCCTGTGGGAGGGGCCAGGCTGGCAGGAGTCAGAGAGAGGGGTGGTTCCTGTGGGAGGGGCCAAGCTGGGCAGAGTCAGAGAGAGGAGTGGTTCCTGTGGGAGGGGCCAGGCTGTCCGGAGTCAGAGGGAGGGGTGGTTCCTGTGGGAGGGGCCAGGCTGGCCGGAGTCAGAGGGAGGGGCGGTTCCTGTGGGAGGGGCCAGGCTGGCCGGAGTCAGAGGGAGGGGCGGTTCCTGTGGGAGGGGCCAGGTTGGCCAGAGGCCTCAAATTGCATACTTGTGTTCTATCAAGTGCGTATATCAAGTACGGAAGTAAACAGCCATGTGATCAAGTGCATCCCAAACTGAAGTGTGCAGAAAGGCAAGTATGCACAGAATTTAGAAGTTCCCTTGGTGTACTTGGGAGGACTAAAAAACAAGGCATGCAGCTGAGCACACTTTTCCATACTTTCCGTTCCCACTAGTCATTGTGTTTTTTGTGGTGAAGGCAAAGAAGAGGAATTTATATTATTTAGCAAAGAAACTGTAGCTCCGTTGTAGCTTCTCCAACTTCTAACATAGCCAGATAGCTGAAATGCTAATGATTTAACGTTGGCTAGCTGACTAACTACCTAGCCAGTGGTAGCTATCTAGTTAACTCTACTGATGGAGATGTACGTTTGATTTGGTTGTTTCAGCGACCAAAGGACCAAAGCCTACCAAACTTGAAGACTGGAAGTTTGACATTCCTGGTGAAAGTGATTATCGTCTCTTTTTTTCCATATAGCATTGTGATTTTTTACTATTTATTCATGAATTCTTATGATTGTTCACCTGTGGATTTATTATTGTGCAGTTCTAACTAGGCAAAACAAAATCATAGAAATATGTTCGTGTTACTCCTTCTGAGTTACCTACTTGAATGATTAAAGGATTGTAAATGTCTTAGCCTCTTGTAATTTAGTCATGTTACTCAGTATACAGTACAGTCTATGGTCTAATACTTGCAGTGCTCAGTTGTTCGAAATACGTCTGACTGTTCTCAAACTTACAAAACATTTCTGTTTAAGCCAGCCTGGTACCGATCAGAGTAGCCTTGCTAGCAGGCTGAATGGCTGATGTTACTTATCTTGCCAGCTATGTGACGTGTTAACTAAAGCATCTATTTACTTTGTTGATATTGGACACAGAGTCATTAACAAAAAAATGTAACATGATATAGCATAATCTTTGAAGCAAATGCAGTATTGCATTGTAGGCTACTCAAGTAATAAGAGCAAAGCTACAATCAGTAGCATTTTAAGCCCAACTTAAAATGAAAAACTTTACTGTAACATTAAGAAAGTACAGACTTGAAAACACAATGCCAGCTAACTAACTAGAAACAAAATGCTGTATGGGGCATGGGTATGTGAACATGGGTTACTGACTGGACATGGCTAACGCTAGTCACATTTTTTTCTCTCATCTTAACCTGAAAATGCACACCCGTAAACATTTTTTCCTGTTTACTTTCTAAATCAAACTATACCAACAAACCTTCATCAAAACATTTGTATAATAAACTGCATTATTTTACTGTAACATAGCTAGTTAACTGCCACCTCAGATGTTGGTCACTGCTGCTAGTCTGACCTGCGACGGATGTATTTCTTGCTAAGGTCAGAACATCAGAACATAAGAATACATAATCCACAGTCCACAACTCTCTGTGTAAAGAAAAACTTCCCAATATCCATGCAGAATTTGCCTTTAACTAAATTCCACCTGTGGCCCCTTGTTCTGCTGACCCCACTTATCTTAAAAAGATCTTTGGTAGTTCACTTTGTTAATTCCTTTTAGGAATTTAAAAACCTCAATCAAATCCCCCCCTAAGTCTCCGTTTGCTAAGCTTAAATAGATTGAGTGCCTTAAGTCTATCCTCATAACTTTTTATAACCTTTCATACCGGTATCAATTTAGTTGCCTTCTTTGAACTTTTTCAAGAGCTTCTATATCTTTCTTGTAGAAAAGTGCCCGAACTGCACATGGTACTCTAAGTGAGGTCTGGCAAAGGCATTATATAACATTAATATAACCTCCTTTGATTTATACTCAATACTTTTTGCCAGCATCCTGTTGGCGTTTTTCAATGCTGTACCACACTGCTTTGATGCAGATAGACTTTGATTAACTACAATTCCTACGTTTTTTTCCAAATTGAACACCTAATAATTTTTCTCCTCCCATAAAATATTCCTGTCTTATGTTTTTATTTCCCACATGCATAACTTTACATTTAGCAATATTGAATGCCATCAGCCACGTTTCTGCCCATTCTTGGATGTTGTTTAAATCATCTTGGATTATTTTAGTTGATTCCAAACCCCCAAGTTTAATATCATCTGTAAATGTAACTATTTTGCTACTTACGTCCCTATCAAGATCATTTATGCAAATAAGGAAGAGCGGAGGTCCCAGCACCAATCCCTGTGGGATTCCACTGCCCACAGCACCTAGGTCAGATACGGCCCCACCTACTGTTACTCTTTGTTTTCACCCTTGCAGCCAATTATGAACCCACTCTGAAACAACTCCTGAAATTCCTACTGAATTCATTTGAACAATGAGCCTCTTATGTCGTACCTTGTCAAATGCTTTTTGAAAGTCCAAATATAAAATGTCATAAGCCTGGCTCAGGTCAACACACTTTGTAGCCTCTTCAAAAAAGTCCAGGAGGTTTGTTAGGCATGACCTCCCTTTGAGAAAACCATGTTGGCTCTCCCAATAATTATTTATTTCAAGAATGATTCCAACTTGTCCCTAATAATACATTCCAGTATTTTACATGTGATGCAAGTTAAACTGACAGGCCTATAGTTCCCTGGGTCAGTACGGTCACCCTTCTTATATATTGGAATTATACTACCCTGCTTCCAGTCATCTGGTATTTCTCCAGTGTTTATGGATTGCATAAAAATATCTGTCAATGATTTATATATAATTTCCCCAAGTTCTTTGAGTACTCTGGGATATATGCTATCAGGGCCTACTGCCTTATTTGTCTTAAGTTTTTTGAGTTTTTGGAGTACTTCTACATCCCTTATCTCAAAGTCCTCCAAAACATTCTGTACATTGGCTATACATTTAGGCATATTTATAACCTCTTCTCTAGTAAAGCGCTCAACAAAGTAACTGTTTAGTGTGTTAGCAATATCCTTATTATTATTATAAAGTTCCTTCCTTATTCTTAATGCACTTAACGTCATCATTAGCTTTCCTTTTTCTACTACAATATTGAAAAAATTGATTACTTTTTGCATCTTGGGAAATTTTCATTTCAAACTGCCTTTTAGCTGCTCTTATTTCCTTTTTAGGCTTAGCCCGCATATTACAATAATCGATCTTGTTTCTCTCTGAGTTTTCCTTTTTATATACCTTGTACAGTCGCTTATTTTGCCTCAAAATCTCCCGTAAAGATTTAGTCATCCACTGCGGAGACAGTTTTTTCATTCTATTTTTCCCTGCTTTTGGTATGAATTTACACTGTACATCAACAATAACCCGTTTAAATGTAGTCCATTTTTCATTCACAGTTCTGCAATCTAGAAGTTTTACCTAATCTATATTACTTAAATTCTCTCTCATTTTATTTATAAGTCAGCTTGTCTGAAGTAAAAAATTCTAGTTAGAGGAGGCTGTCTTAACTTGCCAAACAATCAAAAGTAACTGCACTGTGATCACCTGTACCTAGTGGTTCTACTACCTCCATGCTGCAAATTCTGTCAGGATTATTACATAAAACCAGATCCAGTGTTGAGTTCCCTCTTGTAGGCTGAGTAACAGACTGTACCAAAAAGTAGTCATTGACCACATCTAAAAACTCCTCTTCACATTTACCCTGACCTGACACTACTTTAACAGAGGGGTAATTGAAGTCGCCCATTATTAATGTCTCTCCTTCAGCACAGGTTTGTTTTATGTTACCAAAGAGCATAGTATTTAGAAGAGTGGTGATGCCAAGTAGGTTTCAAATTGAACAGATTTTAACTGCTCTACGTTTCTTGCACTTTTTAACATTAAAAAAAAATTTGTTTCAGATTTTTTCCCGTTTTTTTCTCTCCCAATTTCGTAACCAATTGCACCCTCTATTTATTTTGATTTACCCTCCCCACACGGGTCCGCCGCTTGTCTCTAATTCTCAGACGGCAGCGAACTCCAAGAAGGAATTCACCCACCCCCGTTCTGGAGACTCCTTACGTGCTTCACGGCGGACCCGAGCCGGCTCACCCTCCCCCCGGCCCCGATCAGGGCTGACGACCAGGGCTGGTCTGGTACAGACGGGTTTCGAACGTTTCTTATACTCTTGATAGTACATTCTGTTTGGTGCACTTTCAGGTACGTTCTTACAAGTACATGAGAATGTAGAATGCAAATATGCATTTTGAGACACGGCCAGAGAGAGGGTGGTTCCTGTGGGAGGGGCCAGGCTGGGCAGAGTCAAAGAGAGGGGTGGTTCCTGTGCGAGGGGGCTGGCTTGGCAGTCATAGCTGTGTGGTGTGGTGTGGACTGCTCCTCCACCAGGGGTTCTCGTTAGCTGAAGGGCGGGTGGGTGTGGCTCATGTGAGCTCACTCATTGGTAGTTTTCATTTGATGTCATCAGGCTGCGACGCTTGATGGGGGAGTGGCCTCCTGTGTTGTTGCTGCTTCTCATTCTTTGGCCCTGGGGGAGTGTGGAATGGTTCATATCAATAGTGAATTCCACATCAACATAACTTTCACAATGTCTGCTGTGATGGTGCAACATCATGTTACGCACTTGCTTTAGTCCATTTCAAAATTAGGCTTTCTAAAAAGAACCAGGGGGTGTATGAGAGACTGAAATGATTTTCAGGAACGTGGATGAGATTTTGTCACAGTATAGGTGTGTCACCTATAATCTGGACAGAGCTGTGGAAGAGGTGTGTACCAATAATCCAGGCACGGCTATGGAGTAGGGTAAGAGGTGTGTACCTGTAATCCAGACAGGGCCGTGGGGTAAGGTGTGAGGTGTGTACCTGTTACAGGATCATTGGGGTAGGGGGAGAGGTGTGTACCTGTAATCCAGAAAGGGCCGTGGGATAGGGGGAGAGCACAGTGGGGGCCAGGTTGCGCCCCAGCAGCGGGTTGAGGGGGGTGCAGGTGGAGGTATGGGTGGCACGCCAGTACGCCTCCATGTACTCAGCCAGGTGCTCACATGCATCCTCCAGCTGGTTCTCATCCAGGATGATGTCAAACATCTCCTGTGAGGGAGAAGGTAAGATGAGTGAGTTGGCAACGAAAAAGGGTGCGGTTAGTGACAGGCGTGTGAGTGGATGATGGCGTGGACTTGGGGGGGAGTGAAAAGTGCACGAGAAGATAAACTAAGAGGGATAGGTGTGAGTAGGAGGCCGAGTTGTGTGAGATATTCAAGCATATGAGAAAATGGTGAATAAGAGAATGAGAGAGAGGGATAGGTGACAGGTGTGTAAGGTGATGGAATGATGGAATGTGGAGAGGATAGATGACAGAATGACGGGGAGGTGAATAAGAGGATGGGGAGGGAGAGCGGCGTGGGTGGGGCCCGCAGGCGAGACTGCTGGGGCTCAGGTGAGGGTGGCACACCGGTGGGCACTGCGCCAACTTGTCCGCCGCTACTAGCTGCACGTTCAGGTGTTTGCTTTGGGACTTCCCCCGTGACTTAATGAGGCGCTGCAGGACCTGTGGGACAGACAGACAGACGGACCCATCCACACTCACCGACAGCAACAAGTGCAGAGGGAGAGGGGAGGGAGGGCTACACAATCGTAAAACCTAGATCAGAGAGTTACCGACTGAATCCACCAAGGGTTTACAACTCCCTATCTTAAGGGCCATTGACTTGATGCGTATAATAGTATATCTCATTACACAATTTTCATTGAGTTCATTTTTAGTATTGAATGACTTCCTAAAAAAACATTAAAACTGATTTTAACTGATGTTTTTCCAAATAATATGTGGCCTTGAACTGCACTACAGTAGACCTTAAAACCACACAAGAAATTGAACATTTACAGCAAGTGTCTGATATATGGAACACATTCTTTGTCTTCTACAACTAAGTACACAAGTCGGGTGAGGAGAAATTTGGTGCGAGTGTGTCAGCTTCATCATCCATCCAGGAGAGGGCAGCACTGACAGTACATTGCATGTAAAATGGTGCTGCAAATTTACCTTTGGAGAGGAAACTTTGACATGGACAAGGATGGGCGCTAAGGATGTCTTGATTAACTGCGCCGGATGGTTGATTGTGTCAGCATCCAAAACGACCAGCTGTAAAGACCTGGCCAGCTCAAAAATCCTCTCAACCTCACTCTGAACTTCGGCTGCAAGAGACAGAAAACAAACGTGCACACGTCCTAAATGTATAGTCAAAAGTAAAAACGTGCCACCTAACGCAGGTCACCCAAAGGCTGTCTTTTCCTGAAAATAAATACTGCGTTCATCTAACCTTATTGTATGCACCATGTGAGTCGCTCTGGATAAGAGCATCTGCTAAAAAAAAATATGAAAATGTAAATGCAATGTCTCCGCCAGGTTTACCTATGCTGGTCCTGGTGTTGGACCTTTCGATGATGACTCTCTTGCTGGGATTGTTGAGGACTGATCGCTTGGCTAGTGATATGTCTGCTGTGACTCTGGTTATAGATATCCTACAACAGTAAACATATTACACATCATCCAGTGAATAATGCATTCATTTTCCAAATTCAACAATTCTATTGTTCTGGCTGAGTACTGCTGCTTGCTGCCTTAGCTAAAGGTTTTCTAAACTAGGTACATTGAGTGAAGACCTAGCTTAGACTACAGGAGTCAATTAGCTAGCACTCAAACAAAATAATGATACTTGTCTACACACAAAGTCTTCAAGGCCTACAAGTTAGCTTGCCAGCTAACAATGGGGATCTAATGCTAGCTAGCTACACTTGCAACAAGATATATAATGTTATTACCTCACAACTTATTGCTAGCTAGGTAGTGTTTGTATCCCAGGAATCAGTGCTTGTTGGGGGCATACACTGTTTAAAGGAGCATTCCTTTAAGCCTCATCTAGTGCAACTACAGTAAAAGTGCATTTTTCGTGTATGGTAATGCTTGATCAAAGGTTGCTCTTCCCCCACCCCCAAGCACTGATCCTGGGTAATTATCCACCTTTTACATGGAGAGGTTGTGATTTGGATGAAGAGCAATCAAACTGATCCTGGGGCAGCTGTTGAGGACTGGAAACACCTTGATCCTTAAAACACAGTGGACGAATCTGTGATCAGCTGTGTGCACTGTGGCTCAGCCTGCACAGAGCTCTGCCAGTGAAGGGACCAGACACCTCACCTGCCATCAAACCTGTGCTTCAGGAAGTCAAAGAGCGCTTTCTGCATCATGTCTGTCACCTTCGCAGGGAGCAGAGAGAAGAGGAGAGAGATAGAAATGTAAATCATTTCACTTGGAGGTTGGAAGACATTGTTTTGTTCAAGAGGTTTGGAAACGATGCTGGCCTGATGAGCTCCATCTACCTCGTATCCCTTAAGGGAGGGTCCGACCAGAACCACAGGTCTCATGGTGGGGACCACGTCGTAAGGAGGGATGATTTCGGCCTGCACAGAGAGACACTGAGTCAGAGACCACAACCCCACACTCGCTGTTCAACCATCAGCCATCAGAGGCCAGTCAAGTGCCCCATGTCTATACCATCATACACCAGCAGGGGTCAGTCAAGTACCACATGCCTGTTCCACTGTCACAATCACAAGCACAGACAGTATATGTTTTAAAATCACACATATATATTCTACATCCTCACCTGGTTAATAGAAATCATAGTCTTGAACCAATCACAGCAGCAAAGTGACGCTAGGAAGATTTTATGATTCAAAATTGTCTTTTATATGTCTCCATCATATTGTTGATTTTGTTATATCTTTGATAATGTTGTGATGAGAGGCAATAATAATAAAGATATAATGAAATACAGAAAAGAAAGGACAAAAATAAAATGCTGTATACTCATAAGAAAAAAGAGAGAAGGAACTATAGTTAAGGAATACAATTCATTGGTGGGGGAAACATTCATTGAATGATTCATTTCTGTGAGGAAAAGGTCTAAATGCATGTGAATTCTGACAGTTAATAACTTCAGTTGTTGAACTTTGGGTAGTAAACTACAGAATATGTATCTGCAATAAGATGTACACACACACCAATATCACGTGAATTATTACTTGACTTAATTACTTGCTGACATAATCATTTCATGTCCATCACTTAAAGAAGCTGTGGTCATTCAGTTGTGTGTGTCAGTCCCAGAAGCAGCTGTACAGATTCAGTGAAGCATGTAGTACTTAAGACACATGTTTTTAATGCACTCACCACTTTCTGTTTTTGTTTCCCTATAAATAAAAGAGAGAAAAAAAGATATTTTGACTGAATACAACACAATAATAAAGGGACTAATGTACTAATGCAATACAGACCTCTCAACCTGCTCCATATTACATCACATCAGAATAATTACAGTTTTCTAATGATTTTTCTAATGGCCCCAGGAAATTAGAGCAAAAACATTTGAGGTTCAAATTTCCTGTCCGCCTCTTAAAGCAGGATTCAGACATTTTCAACTGCATTAAAAAGGGACACTCTTTTGCCTCTCTATACAATATGTAGGAGATCATTTTTTTCAACAGATTCAATGACTACTGTTGCTACAGTCCTATCAATTAATTGCAATGTCATCGTTAATAAACCAAATGGATGTCCGTAACTCAGTTGTAAACTAATATTAGAGGTAGGAGCACTGTGTCCAAAACCTGAAGAATGAATTTTCTATTGTGTAGTTCTTATCATTAGTGTACATGGTGTGGTGTCCCTAGGGGTTGGGTGACACTCACAGACCTTTGCAGAGGGCTTAGGCAGTTAAATAGCCCAGAGGAGGCAGTATTCAAAACAAAACAAAAATGTATTAAACTTATTGACAAACACAAAAAAGGGTGGGGTCTTTGGGGGAATTCAAAACACATAAAGTCCACAATCCTTACCTGTTGTCTTTGTCCAAAATCCAATGTCGCAATCCAGGTCAGTTCCTCACACAGTCCAAAAGTCGGTACACAAAACAGGGTCCTCAAACAATCCGGATCAAACACTATACACAATCCAAAATACTTCTCACAACTGTCTCTCGCACTCTCCACTACTCCAACACACCACCCTACTCCTTCCCAGTGTGATAGGAGCTGGTCCCTTAAATAGGTCTCCAAATGGCCTTCAGCTGTCCGTAGTCCCAATCGCTTGACCTTGTTCAGGTGCGGGACTGCGAGCTGCTGGGAAATGCAGTTGTTTCCTCTCCAGTGGCTCCCAAGAATTAAAGAGGCAGGCCGCCATTTCCTCATCCTGCCCCTTGGGATGCCACACCCCCTCCTCCTCAGCTCGGACCTAGGGAAGGCTGAGCGGCACATGTCCAGCGGCGACCAGGAGAGCCCCCATCACCAGGTCCCCTCAGGAAGTTTCCCCCCTGGATCAAATGTCTGGTTTCCTTTGTCTCTGTTCACCTCCTGTAACAACATCTGACAGAAGTCACTCACCTTGATCACCACCAACTGGCCACAGGCAGACACTGGATCTGGCCTCCACGGACAGAATGATCATGACTCGGGTTCTGGGCTTCACCAGCTTTCCATGTCTCCTCCAGTGAACTTTGTGCCGTCTCTCACTCCAGGCTGCTTCCAGGTGGTCAGGCTTGGCAACCAGGGAAAACATTCTCTTCAAAACCCTATTAGCTTCTTCCTTTAATGTCTTTTCCAAATTTAACATTTTCCCTAAACGTTTTCTACAATCCTTTCCTTTAACTGTTAACCTGTTCGGTTTCTTATTTATCTTCAAGTGAGTACCTCCAATATCCACTTTTCTTCTCGGTCTCTTCCATTTTAGTGGAAGCAATGGACTCACCACCTCAGGAGAGGGTCGGGTGTTCCACCAGGCCTCAGCCATGGTTAAAAGGCTTTCTTCCCCACTGTGGTCCCACCATAGCTTGTCCCAGGCATGCTGTTCCTCCGGTTCACCTCCAAGGTCCGGCCGGCTGAGTGGGACTGAGGGCCATCGCTCCCACTTCGATTCCCCCATCTGGTCATTATCTCCTGTCGGCTCCACTGGCTGTGAGAGCTCCACCTGTGTGCTGGAATCTTTCGTGACAGGTACATATTTTGCACACTCAAGCTCTTCACTCACCCTTTCTAGTTCATCCTGTGGATGGAGCAAAGTTTCTGTTTGGATTCTTAGGACGTCCTGAAAAGAGTTCTCTGTAGCCTGCTGCTGGGCTTCTTTTTGGTCCAGCCTCTCACCCAAGACATGCACTTTTTCCCTCAGGACCGGGAGCTCTTCACTTTTTCCTTGTTCTATTAGCAGCGCTGCAGAGGTTGTTTGCTGAGGTTCCTGCAAAGCCAGAATATTTTATTTTAGTTTTGTCGAAAGGTTCTTCATTCTTGGAAGATTCTTGGAATCCCTCTAGCTCTACAAGCTGCGCTGCTTGTTCTTTTAGTTGAGTCCTCACCTCTTCCAGCTGTGCCTCCAGCTCCCGCCTTCCCTCAGCTCCACCTCCTTCTGGGCGAGCCTGGTCTGTACATCCCCCAAGGCCCTGGCATACTCCTCTTTGACCTTGTCCTGGGATTCCTGGATGTCCAGACACTGCAGATGCTTTCCCGCCAACATCTTGGTTAGGTTCCGCACCTCTTCTTCCAATTGACCCTTCGCTAAACCACGCCCCCCTTAGTTACTGTTGCTAAGTCTGTCAAGCTTTCGGAGCCAGCATGGCACTCCCATTGTCACTAACCGCACTCCCTGGAGAAATATTGTCAAATTTTTGGAAAATCGAAAAAGCGATTTCAGATAGAAGCAGACAGAAGGGTTTACAATATGCATTTGAAGGTTATATTCAAGATATCACACTGACTCAGCAACAAAATGACGTAAAAAAAATTAAGATAGAAGCGAAAGCCTACAGATCAGAGTAAAAGTGAACCACCGCATCACCTGGCGGTTGAGACAGAGGACAACGACATTAAGGAGCAACACTGTTCCTGTAAAGCTGGGTAGGTCTCTATTCACTATTACAATCATTAAAAAGCAAAAGCAGTAGGCCTATATAACGTTACATTCAGTAGTAAGTTAGCTAGCATTAGCTAACTAACGTAACATTAGTAGCCTATAGTGTGCTGTAACGACATTACTCTGGTTAGCTCCACAGGTAGCTCCATACCCTGGACCTCTGTAAAGTAAAAATATCAGCAGTGTCAGCCCAGTCCTCCACAAGATTTGGGTACTCGGGACTGGGCTTCCCATTGACAAAGTGCTGAAATAGTAATGAAAAAATAGTATTACATTTTGACATCAAGGTAACGTTACCCACAGGTTTTTTAGAGCTCGACTGTAACATCTTAACGTTAGCAAGCTGGCTGGATCACGAATAACAAAGCTAACATTTAGTCTAACTTTACCAACGTTGCAACCCGGAGCTGTATATCCAGACCGTAGCCACGTTAGCTTAGCTGGCTAACACTTTTCAGGATTTGATTTTGGTTTTGTAAAGGAAAAAAAAACGTACATCTCCTTCCAACCTCTCTGGGTAACGAGTGTCACTGTTACAAGTGCCCCAGGCACAACGTTTAACCATAATTAGCTAAAAATCCACAAAACCAGCTCGAAAATGAAGAAAATCTCAAATTTTCCCGTCAAAGTCAATGGAGCGCAGCAAAAAACTGTCGGACCTCTGTCGGAGTCTGTCAAATACTGCACTGTGATTGGCCAGTCTGCGTTTCGGGGCGTGGTTTAGCGAAGGGTAAATTCCTGGTTGTATGCTTCCACACATCTCACCTCAGTCTCAAGAAATATCTTTTAATTGTCAGGTTGCACAGCCATGACCCCAATCTTCCTCAGGGAGTCGCTGTGCTCTTCCAGCAGTTGCCCCATGGCCAGCAAGTGGCTCTCCTCTGAGGTCCCCAACTGAGCCTTCATCCTGTCCAGCTCATTCTGCGCACTCTTCAGTTCTTGGACCTCCTGGAGGGTGACTCGCCATCGGTCCTCAAGAATGGCCGACCACCTCTGGTTCTTCACCAGGTCTTCCTTCTGTTCCCGACAACATTTCTGCAGTTTTCCGATCACTTCATCTTGGCCCTTTATGAAAATTTCCGCCTCTCCCAACTCTGCCTCTAACCCAGCACACTTCTCAACAATTTTTGATTCACCATTACGCTGCGGTTGTGGCTTACTTGGGTTCTTGTGGCCCTTTTCTCTAGGGGGCACAACAGGGTAGGAGTGGCCTTTTTTTGGTGACTTTTCCTTCCTTTGGGTCCTTCCAGCTATATTCTTCCCTCTCTGAACACTTGCTGGGTTGGTGACCATACTCCAAGCAGCATATACACCATGGGGCACCACTTTGTTACAATTGGGCCTGCTCCTTGTCCCAAGCCTCCATGTGTGTATCCACTGTCCAGTCACCTTCCATAAGGGTGTCTTTTCCTTTCAAAAATCAAATCCTGCTCAGTTGCACTACCTCCTCGTGCCTGTAGGTGATGCCCTCTGCCTGCATTCTCCACCATATGTGGTGTCCCTAGGGGTTGGGCGACACTCACAGACCTTTGCAGAGGGCTTAGGCAGTTAAATAACCCAGAGGAGGCAGTATTCAAAACAAAACAATAATTTATTAAACTTATTGACAAACACAAAAAAGGGTGGGGTCTTTGGGGGAATTCAAAACACATAAAGTCCACAATCCTTACTCGTTGTCTTTGTCCAAAATCCAATGTTGCAATTCAGGTCAGTTCCTCACACAGTCCAAAAGTTGGTACACAAAACAGGGTCCTCAAACAATCCAGGTCAAACACTATACACAATCCAAAATACTTCTCACAACTCGCACTTGCACTCGCACTCCACTACTCCAACACACCACCCTACTCCTTCCCAGTGTGATATGAGCTGGTCCCTTAAATAGGCCTCCAAATAGCCTTCAGCTGTCCGTAGTCCCAATCGCTTGACCTTGTTCAGGTGCGGGACTGCGGGCTGCTGGGAAATGCAGTTGTTTCCCCTACAGTGGCTCCCAAGAATTAAAGAGGCAGGCCGCCATTTCCTCATCCTGCCCCTTGGGATGCCACAAAGGGTAATAGTATTTGTGATAGACAGCTAGATCAATGGCAGCCCCAAGTGCAGCCTTCAGTTAAACTCACCTGTGGAGGAGGCGTTGGGCCTGACATTGCCTGAAACCATCTCTCCAAGATTTGAGGATGAGTTCCCACTGGACTTATTGCTAAGGACCACAAACAACAGAGCACAGCATTAATGCAGAATTAATGACAAAGCACGAGATTTGACTTTTGGATTATTCATTTATTTATTATTTTTGATGAGATTTCAGTGGGGGAGAAGTGCGTTTTCCATATCATGTAATAATTGACGAAATTATTGTGTGACACATTTACAAAATCCCAGACCCTAAGCGAATGGGAACTGCATTTAGATTAAATTGTTTGAGAAGCTACTGGTTTTGAGAGAGTGTGAAATGAGTAAATTGCTAATTGAGACTCAAGGTCAATGCATGCGAGATGGCAGTCCTGCACGACAGAGCACAGCATTACTGTGTGGAAAACAGAACACAGCATTAATGTGTGACAAATGGAGCACAGCATTCACATGTAACTACATCCTGCAACACACGCATTTAAGCCTAGTCCCCTGAGGGGACATGTCTGCTCCTCCTCTGCTAAAATAATAGAGCATTTCCCGTCAGGGATTTTAACAGTTAATTGGAAAATGATTACAATACATTATATGACTACAAGTATATAATACTTGATGACAGGAGCTTCAAGAGACAAAAAGCATTCTGCATCTACTGTAACTGCAACAGATAACTGTGAACAATGTTATCAAGAAACAAGCGTGCTACCTGAATAGCTACCCTCACATACGCTGACCGAATAACGATGTTAGCCTTATTTCTGTCGCTTAGTCAAATTTGGTCAAATACACAGCTGCTTAATGATTACCAGCACATGGCAAATGTATCATAAAGGCCTGGCAACACACAAAAGAGGCTCTGAACAGATGCCTATCGATCTGCCTCGCCTGTGCCAAGCAGACAAACAGGCATCACCCTGGGTGCAGCTAGCTACTTGGATAGGCAGTAGGCAAATGGAAGGAAAAGTTACTTGCTAGCTATCTGGCTATAAGTGGATGGAAAAATTATTAAGTGTGTTCCAGTAGGGCAGCGGCCATTTTATTTTCCTTTATTGGGGCAGTCAAAACAAAATAAAACACAAGTAGAAAAAGTCCAAATAAATAGTCGATCACAGGAGGGAAACCGAAACAAAAACCTGTACCTCATACAGCATCGCTTTCTCCATGTCCAAAAGTCACTTCAGGCATGGCAGGTAGTACTTTTATAAAGAGCCTAACGGAGGCAATAGACAACACCCGTGCTAATCAGCTTCAGGTGAGCATGCCTTTGTGTGAGAGTGCTGCTGTCCAAGGTCCTGTAGGCTACCAGGCTATGGGAGGGAACAAGAACTAACGACAGCAGCCAAAGAGGAGGAGCAGTCCTTTTTGCCCTTCCCTCCACCGCTCCCGGCGTCACAAAAGCGAATAGCAAATATGGAGAAACTGGAGGCACCATTGCATTCAGGTTATGTCATAATCTACGAGCCAAGCAAAACAGTAGCTGAGACATGAGTCTCACTCGGGAAGAATGTGTTCTCAAAATACTCCCCACCCCCACCTCAAAACCAGAGCCTTACCCATGGAAACGGCCCTGTTTCTGCTCCCGCAGAATACGGATGTTCTCCAGTTTGAGGGGGCTGGGGATGAAGCCAATCTCACTGCCTTCTTTCACCAGCCTCCCGATCCACCAGTCATTACTGTATTTCTGTATGCCAGGACATAGTGAGAAACAAAATCTACATTGGCGCTGGAACGGCATAAACACCAGACTGGTGATTTTCATGTGACGAATGTACAGCCAACGGACCATTGTCTAAACACTGTGCGACCGTGCAGTTTCATCATTACTCCAAAGCACTGTTTTTATCAGTTCCCCTTTTTATACCCAATTTAGAATCACCAATTGTGGCTTTCAAGTTACCGCCTTGCCAATTGCACCCGTAAGCCACTGCAGCCGCAGTGCATGCACCTCTCCAATGCGCTTACCAGTGAACCAGCGATTATTTTACACAATACAGTCTACACTGTACTGCAGCACTATGCTAGCTGATCTAACATTGATCAGGAACGTCACGTCTCACTGATGATGACTAGCGTTTCGTTGGGAGGAACTGACGCAGTGGTAATCCAAGGAACACTTACCTGCCCACTTGAGACCAACTAGGGCCTGCCTGCTGTGATCTCTGAGTCACAAACGGCTGATATCATAGCTAAGGCCAAGGCTTGAACCTGTGACTAATACTGACTCAGAAGTTTGCATGAACTAATCCAGGTTTATCACCAGTGTTGTCTTTTACACTGATGCATCCTTAACGCCAGACACATTATCCAATCATAGTGCTCAAAGAGGTTCTCATACTTCCTTAGCAAACAACAAGATACCATGTTAGATAAGAGCATGTGCCCTTCTAAAGGAGTGCCGGTGTGCATCAGAGAGCAAGCACTACCTCTTTAATGTGCAGGAAGTCCTTGGCGTCGAAAGAAATAGCTGTTCCTGGCACAGGGACATCCTCATCAAGGGCACCACAGTAACAGACATTGGTCTTCACTGCAAACGCCACAGCTTTTGTCTGGTGTGAGAGTGAGAGAGAGAGAGAGAGAGAGAGAGAGAGAGAGAGAGAGAGAGAGAGAGAGAGAGAGAGAGAGAGAGAGAGAGAGAGAGAGAGAGAGAGAGAGAGAGAGAGAGAGAGAGAGAGAGAGAGAGAGAGAGAGAGAGAGAGAGAGAGAGAGAGAGAGAGAGAGAGAGAGAGAGAGAGAGAGAGAGAGAGAGAGGATAATTGACACAGACAATGTGGTGTGTCAGTGGGTGCGGAAGGTACAGTGGGTGCGGTGTGTAAGAGGGGGTATAGGATGGAGTGGGTATGGTGTGTATGGCAGATAGGGTTTAACACATCTTTCACACACAAACACACACACACACATTCTTTTTATGTTTTATTGTTGAAGTCGATGTGTTTGTTTAAGGAGGTCTCCTGCTGTTATCTTGGAGGCACAGAAACATGATTTGTTTTGGGAAGTCCAGGTTTGAGGTATTTTGGTGCTATGAAAAATAAGGGATGAATTTGGTTGTTTATATCATCCACAGGGTGGAAGTGGGCCTCACCTTGGCCTTGTCCAGCTGCAGGGTAGCCTGCTGCTGACGCTCCTGCCGACCCCCCTCCTGCTCCTCCTCCACAGACACATCCGAGTCCGACGGCCGGCTGGTGTTGGAGTCTGCTGAGCCCTGGAGGGGAGAGATGCTTTCCCCGTTCACCCTTTTAACCATTTCACCGTTTCACCACATTGTGTGCAGCATCAACTTGGGCCACACACACTTCAACTACACCAACTGCGGCAATATTTGGACTGGTCAGGCAGCAAGAACCTGTCGATTATGGATTCTGTGCTGGGGACACACCTCGTGGGGGGCTGGAGGTGTTAAAACCATTACTCTATCAATACTGTCACTCACCATGACTCCTTTTGTCAGCACTGTGACTCACTCTGCCAATCACTCACCCCTTTGGCAGTCACTCATTTTGCCAGGACTGTCATTTTGTCTGTCAGCTCTGTTACTACCATATAGAAAGAAGACAAGCACCCTGTACTTGGTGAAACAAAACATCAGTACTACCACTCACAAGGTGAGCACCATTACACACACAGTCAATACTCTCCCTCACCTTGTCATTAACGTTGCATACACGTGACTGATGCTGATTCAGTAACGTGAGCATAATTCTGCCTTTACAGTAACATGGCCACTCACACATTGTGCACTGATTAGAGATGGGCCATCTCTCTCTCTCTGTCTCTCTCTCTCTAACAACACACACACACACACACACACACACACACACACACACACACACACACACACACACACACACACACATACACATCTTTAGTAAGGGATTAATCTGCCTGTTGTCCACCCCTGTAAATCAGAAAGGACCAAAGCAGAACATCTCTGCATGCAGACAGCATTTAATCAGACCGACTGTATAAAAATACTGCAGAGGCCTGTTTATATCAAATCAGTGATACGGACTGACTGGGTCATGCTTTCAGCTCCAGAGATGTATGACTGGAAGGCTGACAAATAGAAGATGTCTGTGTCTAACCAACTGTGGCAACACAAGTACAGGAACAGCACGCACGCACACACTCACACCCCATGCAAATACGCACACCCACACACACCATGCGCATACATGCATACATGCACACACACACTTAAATACCTAGACCTCCACCACATACACATGCACATTACCCGCCTGCATACCCATTTACACACACACATACACCACGCACATATATACAAACCCCAGATATATTCACACGGACACACATGAACTAACCCCTCACACACATGCACGCCAGTCCCAGACTCACCGCCTCTGAGTCTTCAAATCCATGCAGATACAAATTGTCGTACATGGAGATCTGATATTCCAATATACACCTTTCAAATGAATGCAAAAATAGAGAGGAATCAACCACCAAAAAATTTATGAACCAGTGGAGAAGATGATTACATGTGTTTGCTGGTGGAATCTATGCGTTTCCTGAAGGCTGTTGATTCACATTATAAGATAGTGAGGTTATCCCAACAGGCAGTGCAACCCTGGTATTATTTCATCTGCCTTCCGAACACAGAGCAGGAACAGGTCCCTCCTCTGTCACAGCCTGGTCACATGATCAACAGGCCAGGTGCTGATTGGCTGAATGTCTTTCCAGTCAGGTTGGATGAGAATCTTCTTTGATCATAAAGGAGTGGATCTGTGGCCAGAGAGCAGTGTTTTCACTCCTCAATTCTCTCTCCTTCTCCATATTTCCCTTGCTCTCTTTCTCACTTTCTATGTTTGTCTATATCTCCCTTTCTCTCACTCCCTCTCTATCTTGTTCTACTCTCTGATAGCATACTGTAACTGTAATTAAAAATTAAGCCACCAGTCAGAAACATATGGACCAAATAAAGGTTTATACCAAATCAGTCACAAACCATTCCAACATATTTCCAGGTGGAAAAGTGACTTCCTGTTTATATTAGTTCAATTGTGAGAGACTATGCCGTTTTTACAACTATGATGGTAGTTGATGGTAGGATGCTAACTATGGAAGACCTTATAGTAAAACAACTACAATTGTAGTTTTAGTTAAAGGACATTGCTGTGGTGAAATAATCCGAAAATAAACCAATCTGAAAATGTTACTTTTACTGTGTGTGTGATTATAATCTGTGTATAGCACATTTAATTTAATTTAAAGCGCATTACAGCGAAGGTAAGGGACACTTATCTCAACCACCTCCATGTATGGCGATCTTTCAAATATGCAGTGCAATATAAAAGCAAGAGAGCATATTTTGTTACCAGAAAAATACTTGAAGAACGGTTCACGCAATACGGAACCCCTAAATAAAATATTATGTTAACAACAATGAAGACAACTGAAAATAGCAACATTCTATAGCAGTTAAGAGGAGATCTCAATCTCTGACCACTGGTTTCAAGTTCAACCCCTAATTTGCACCCGGCCTGGAACAAGCGTTATAAATAAAATGCACCAAATGTACAATTCAGTTTAATTGTGATACTATCAGCCATTTAACATAAAATCATACGGTTTATCATACGGTAATGCCGACATACGGTCTCCACGGCATTTAGCTGATATATTCCTCGGAATAATACTCCTGTTCTCTTATTTGGGATATTACCTGTGCCATAGTTGCAAGATTCATTGGCACAGGTAATATCCCAAATAAGAGAACACGAGTGTTATTCCGAGGAATATATCTGTGTGTCACGTGTGTGGTTGCTACTACTGGGTTGAGCGTGCGATTGCTAATCAAACCTTCACTACATACGGTATTTCGTAGCGTTATGCCAAATATCTCAATTATCAGCTAAATGCCATGGAGACCGTATGTCGCCACAGATGTCGCTGCTTGCCAAACGGGCCCGTCTGAGGTTTAGGTGGGAGTAGCACACTGTATGCCGGCAACAAGAGACACGATTAGCTCGCCGAGCGGACACTCACGTGAGCTCCACCGCTACACTTATTCGGAGATATAAATGCAAAGTTTTCCCACACTTGAGAACAGCAGCTCCTTTCTCTCTGGCTCCATCACAACATTAAAATAAACGTCATCTAATCAACTCTTCAACGACGACTATGCACGCATCTACTAGCCTACAGTACTACAACCCACGATTTGTTCATTTTTATAGTTCATTTTAAAGGGAAGCCCGCTAATGTTTAAAACCTGTCAAACCTGTACACAGTAAATCAAACCAGCCATGTGATTCACTGAGGGAACGAAGCAGTGTTTGCTTCGGACGTCATTTTCACGTGATCATTTCTTGTTGCGTTGGGATCCTCGGTTAGAAATTCAGTTTACATAAGGTTAGTCCCATATTTTGGCTTATCGAGTGTTTGTTGCCGATGACCATCAGATAGGCTACACCATAGATGTACCAAAAATGTTTGTTTTTGGTTCTTAATAAAAATCTTTGAGCCAACCAAATCAATCTATTTGTACATCACATTCAATAGAATAGCATAATATATTTCACAACATACACTCAATTACCTCTGACCCAATGACAGTCTGTCCATAAGCACCTTCAGTGTCCACTTAAACCCTTACTCTATGTACCTTACTCTTCCACTTTATCACTTTGGTTTGTCCCTTTTGTCCTTGCGTTTACTGTCAAACAAAATTCACTCTCACACATAATATCTTATTATCAAGTTTGAATCATATTGAAAAACATAAGGGGGATCCGGGTGTATCGTCTAGGAAGGCAAGATCGTACTCTACGCTATACACAGTTAGTGCGCTCGTATAGGCCTACATTATATAAAGGTTCGTAAATAATAAATCAGGTTTGTTGCGCTACATTAATTTCACCAGCAGATGGCAATGTGCATTCTGTCATGAAGCTCCGAGTACTGAACCCATTTTCGACACAGTGTGTCGGAAACACGCAATGCTTCAGAAAGCTCCATTTCGCCATCACTACCAATAGTTACTTATTTTGTTGGATTTTACGCATAGCTATTTGGATGCAGAGTTATACTAAGCTATCTACTGTGCTATCTGAATCAGTCCTGGCTGTGCTCGCATAACTCCAGGTCACACCACAACCACATACTGGATAACATGTGGACCAATCAGATGTATGCTCATAGCCATTGTTAAGTCATTTGATTTGGAATGCATCAATACATTTTTAATGTATTGGATTAATACATTACATTAAATATATAATGGAAACAGCCTATCCCAAGACTGAGAGTCCCACGTTCATAGTAGTCACTTTTCTGTTATATATTCTATAAAACCACAGTGTCCACCCACCTGGGTGATGCACAGCAGCCATTTTTGTCAGAACGCTTACCACACATCATTTGAAGCAAAATAGTATTGAGACAGTTAAACTGGGGATTAGGCGCACAGATTGAGTTTGACAATATAAACTGGGCACAAGTGAACCCCTTACTACTTTTCAATAGGTATCCTACAAGTAGAAAGTAAGTATCCAATATGTTTCCTACATCACAGTGTCCTTCCCCAGCACTGCACTTGAATAACGCTTTTTCTGCTTGTCCCAAAGGAAAGACTGTCCTCTACTGGCGTTCAAACTAAATTCAGTAGCAACTTCGGTATCCCTTAGTGTTTCAAAATGCTTGAAAAGAAAAAGAAAAAGAAATTAGAAAATAAAATTATGCATCCTGTAAACCAAGGATATAATCCAGTTATGCACCTTCAAAGAAAAATCACATAAAATGACATAATTTATAGAAACAGAGACTTACAACCCTTTGCTTTTTCAGACAGTATTTCAAAGTGAAAACAAAGGTTTCAATTTGTTTTAGCTTTGTTGTTAAACCATTGATTGCATAATATCGGTAGTGTCCATGAGGGTTCTACAGCAGGTAAATAGCCCGGGTATTTTTTTCCTGCCTTTTTTAGCCTTATTTTTCCCTGTTTGCTGGTCTTGCTATGATAAACAACAGAATACATACAAATCCCCTGTGCCTTTTGTAGAAGTCAGAAATGGGCATGTTTGAATCAGTGATTCCTGGGAGAATCAGCAGTGGCCAGGTGCTGTCAGTCTCTGGTTGTCTACTAAACTCCTGTGTGCGGTTTCAGGTGGCTGGTCATCGCTGTAGGGCTGGCGCGTGCGTATCTGGCCAAAGGCAGCTTCCACGGCCTGTACTACTCCATAGAGAGGC
The DNA here is from genome assembly GCA_029706075.1 of Aldrovandia affinis. Classification (NCBI taxonomy): domain Eukaryota; kingdom Metazoa; phylum Chordata; class Actinopteri; order Notacanthiformes; family Halosauridae; genus Aldrovandia; species Aldrovandia affinis. Next base: position 4,063,860 of record JAINUG010000010.1, read on the forward strand.
CTCTGAAGTTCTTCCAGACTGCAGCTCTTCTGGAGGTGAGTACTGATGGCCCATGGCTCAGTGTTCAGCCGGACAGGCCAAGGCAGTCAGAACGCACAATATAAAATTGGTTACCAAACTTTAAAAGCCCAAGACCCACTTAATGAGGCGATACATTTACTCTGACCCACCCCTTATTAAATTGTGATTGGTGCGGAGAGCAATAAAAAGTGTATAATACACAGTATTAATGTTTTCACGTTTGGGAACCCCTGTTATATAGAACATGATAGTATATAGGCCTGGATTCAATGAACATTTGTCCTTTGACTTAAAAAATAAATACAAGTGTTTGTTTTTTCTTTACAAACGCAGTTTGGCAGGTTCTGCAATCACTAAAATTAACTTGGTAAACAAACAAAAGAAAAACGTTGGCCCAGGCCTAACATTTGCATTTATTTGTAAGCCAACATTATGGAAAAATGTTGATTGAATCCAGGCCATAGTGTATCATAAAATGTATCATTTTAACCTTTGGTTCTGTCACACATTATAACAGGGCATCAGCTGTAATGATTCCGTCAGTATCTAAAAGTAATGTTTTCATGTTTACCCATTGAGTGTGAATATGGTCAGACACCAGGATATTGCACTGTGCCATTGGTGACTTCTCTCTTATTTCATATTGGTTATAGATTAATATGAAACTGTAGACCAGTGTATTATTTTGCACCTACTATCAAGTGAAAGTGAACTGTCTGTGACACTGTGACTGTGTCCCTGTTATTCAGTGAATCTGCCTGCCAGTGAGTTCATCAGTTGAGGCTAATTTGATGAGACACTAAACTGCCCTTGTTACAGTGCACCAGTTCACACCTCATTTTCAGAAACTGAAAGCTTAATCTAAAATGTCCTATTCCAACAGATGCACACTGGCACATGCTGCCACCTGCTGGCTAACTGCTCCTGAGACAGGTGTTTGAGTATGGATGCATGCCCGGTCCTGCAACACATGCTTGTATAAATGCTTTTACCTGTGAAATGCGTGTGGCAGGCATCGTGTCCTCATCTGTGGTCCTGACAGGGGTTGTGTGTTCCTCACCTGGGCCGTGACACACAGCGTGAGAGAGGTGAGACCGCTGCCCGTACACACACACACATCGTACTTCCTCTATGTGTGGTAACCTCTGTCGTTGCATCTCCCCTGAAATGGCTGTGTCTCCTAATTAATCATGAACAAACTTTTTTCTCAGCAGAAACAGGTAAGAATTGCATATATTATTAGTAGCATTTTTTAAATGATACTGAAAGTGTCTGTTTGCTTTCTTTTTGTATGTGCATTTAACATTTTAAATTTTGGGAATTTAGTAGACGCTCTTATCCAGAGCGACTTACAAGATGTGCATGTATACATGGTAAGATCAATCATTGTTTGCGCAAGAGATCAGTGTAGTAATACAGTAATAGACATCAATGGTGGCAGCTGCATACCATACCTGTAACACAGGGAAAGAAAAGGTTAGTAGAATTTTTGCTTTTAAGACAGTATTAAACATAGGTACATAATACGAAATGCAGTATTAAACATGTAAGCAGTGGTGATGACAATTAGTTAATGTACAGAATCAGTGGTAGTGGAGTCTGAAGAGGTGGGTTTTGAGTCTCTTGCGGAAGATGGCCAGTGATTCCACGGTCCTGACCGAGTGCGGAAGGTCAATCCACCACCAAGGGGTCAGGACAGAGAAGAGGCGATACCGCGAGGAGCGGATGGCTGTGGCTCGGGGGGATGGTACAGTCAGTTTGCCAGAGGAGGCAGAGCGGAGGCGTCTGGCTGGGGTGTACGGTGAGCCAGTGCAGAGAATTTGAGTAGTGGGGTGATATGCGTGAACTTGGGTTGGTTGAACACCACACATGCAGCAGCATTCTGCACCAGTTGCAGTGGCTTGATGGCACAGGCCGGTAAGCCTGCTGGCAGGGAATTGAGATCCAGACATGTCCAGACATGAGATCACCAGGGCCTGAACCAGACTCACCATCAATCACTCAATACACTACTGTGTTACTCTCACATGCTGCCTTTGTGCAAAACAAAAACGCAGTAAAATGTATGTAAACTGCTTGTTTCAATTGTAAAAAATAACTACAGAAAATGGTATATGAGAAAGGCAAGATTTCTATGATGGTTATGATTTATGGATATAATTGAATCCACTGATAGAGATGATGTATCCTGTCAGTAAGAGATGGATAGTCAAAATTAGTAACCAGTAGGCGTGGGTGATACCACAAAATTTTGATTCGATAGCAAGTAATACCAGGGCCAGAATCACCAATACCGATACCGATCCTTTTTATTATTAAAAGCGGCTAATGTACTTTCATGTACGGGACAGCAATGTGTCATGATTTATATGGTGAATGCATCACTAATAGGCTACTTCTGAGTACATTTTCATTACCACCAAATGATTTGCCAAACATTAAGCATTTCTTTTTAGGTTCTTTTCAGGTTTGAGGTATATTATTTTTTTCAATAAATTCATTAATTTAGATAAGTGTCAATGGGCTGAATATATTATTTGAATGTCTGAATACAGTCTGCTACAGTAACAGCTAATGATGACCAATAACCAATAGGCAGGCAGTGTAGCGTAATGGTTAGGGAGCTGGGCTTGTAACCCAAACCTTGCAGGTTCGATTCCCAGGTAGGGACACTGCCGTTGTACCCTTGAGCAAGGTACTTACCCTGAATTGCTTCAGTAAAATATCCAGCTGTATAAATGGATTGTATGTAAAAGAAAAAGAAAATGTAAACTGTAAGTCGTTCTGGATAAGAGCATCTGCTAAAAATGCCTAAAATGTAAATGTAAAATAACAGTTTGAAAATCGTTAGCCTCATACGATAGTTGCCTAAGTCATTTTTCAAGATTGTTGGGAAATTAGAAAAAACACATTTTCCGTTTCATTCCATTTCACGTTTTCTTTGAAGCAGAAACGTGTTTAAACACACTATTCATAATTTCTCTGATCGACTAAATGTACATTAACTATAGTAAGTTGAAGAAATACGAATTAGCTTACCAGATGAATCAAAGAAAAGAGCTAAAATTGTTCACTTGTGATGAACCGAGCCTCGGAAGTCATGCGATCACCACCTGTGACGTAACGTTAAAATGCCCAAGTCACACGAGTGAGTTAGGCAGATGTTTTTTTTAAAATGTAACAAGCGTTCTGATTGGCTGAGGACATAGGCACTAAGCCAGGGCGATGCAGCAGTGTGAGGAGAGTACAGTTAGGCAGAAATCTCAATTTGGCAAAAAAATGACTCAGGCAATTATCGTATGAGGCTAACGAAATGTAACATTAAGGCATTTAGCAGACGCTCTTATCCTGAGTGACTTACCCAGGTTACATTTCTTTACATGCAATCGATTTGTACAGCTGGATATTTACTGAAGCAATTCAGGTTACGTACCGTGGTCAAGGGCAGTGCACCACCTGGGAAATAAACCTACAATTGAGTTACAAGCCGAGTTCCCTAACCACCACACTACACTGCGGTCACACGGCTCCAGTAACCAGCGCCCCCCAGGAGTTTTTGTAATCTTCCACAAGGCAGTGAACCACCACCTCCTTACCCAAAATTGGCATCTTCAACTGGGGGGCTCTCAGGCAGGTGCCTGGCCTCCGAAGGCTCTCTAGGCTTCCTGCGGGGCTCGCGGATGCCTCACTGTTGCTGGAGTGTCCCGGGGCATCTGTGGGAAATGGGACAGCACACACAGTCATGTTCCAACTGATTGTTTGCAGTCGCAGAAGAACCGTATTCTGCTGAAGCAGTGAGGAGTTTCAAGACAGATGGGCCACGCAATACTTCCTGCCTGTTACTATACTTATTGTATTGCAAGGGTACTGTATTCATTTACAGGAGGGGTGTCCATTCTTGTCCGAGAACGGCCGGTGCGGTTGCAGGCTTTTGTTCTAGCCCAGCACTTCAACAACTGATTCAGCTAATCAAGGTCATGACTGAACACCATGACTGGTTGAATCAGGCATTTTAGCGCTGGGCTAGAACAAAAGCCTGCACCCACACCAGCCCTTCTCGAATAAGATTGGACACCCCAGATTTACAGTCACACCGTTACATGTCACACTGTTATCAAAACAAGCGGTATTGGCCTATCAATTTCTCCTGATCATTATTGTATGCACTAGTGTAGCGTGTGAATGCTGAATCTAGCGTCCAGTCTTATGCACCTTTGTGTCATAACGGTTTGTTTTATTTACCAAGCATGTGCATTTATTTTTCCCTCAGGGACAATAAAGATTGAGTTGACTTGATGTACTTTACATGAAAAATTTACTTGATTCAAACACCAGAAAAATAGCATTCTGTAAAGTTGCTTCTTCCTTCCCATTTACTTCCACTAACTTCAGGATAACCTCTGTTAGGTATTCTTCTAGTTATAAAAAAAAAGCATTTTGGATACGCTTGGCAATGGATTTTAATGTGTGTTACATTTTTGTAAATATGGCGAACTGCGAGCGAGGTGCTTGTTGACGTTGAATTGATCGATCAATGCTTCCTGCAAAGGAAGATGTGTCATGCCATTTATGGGAATTTAAATCACAATGGAGAGCCGGTGAGACTGATTGTACTGGGCCGTTTTGATTCCAGCGAGGTTCTAGGATACATTGTGATAATCGTGACAGACAGCAGGGCTCTGCAAAATTATTCTTCCACATGAAGTGAAATAAATTCTCTTACCCACTTTCTTCCTTTTTGAGATGGGCAAATGGTCGCCAGCGTTTCCCCGTGGCTGCTTTTGGGATGAGGTGGGAAGCTGGACATGCTTTCCCTTTGGATCTGGGACTAGTCACAACAGACACAAACACAGACAGATACACACACGCTCCTTCAACACAAACAAATACCACCCCAACGAATAATGCTGCCTGCACCAAATTTAAATTGTGGTTCAATTTCTGGATTACACCAGGATGAAACTGGACCAACCTCTTAAACCCAGAGGCCTACTGCTGGTAGCTGCAGGTTTCTGGGTCTGCAGCTTGGACGTCCCCACAACAGGAGGCCTGTACTGGAGGAGGCATGCAGCCGGGCTGAGGTTTGAGGTTTTTGGGAGCTGGGAAGCTTGCTTTCTGCAAGACAAACAGATCATGAATGTGCCAGAGATTCGTTACATTTATCATACATTATCACACAGCTGTGGATGAGGTGGAAGATACAGACTTCTTTGTATTGCTTTGACAATACCAAATCTGTGCACTCTTTGCATTTCCTTCCAACAGCTTCCTCTTGAAGCAAACTTATTTTCCATACATTAATTCCCTTCCCCTCAACCTCAGCAGATGTGTGGTGAGTGTTCTGGTGCAAAATGGCTGCCGTGCATCACCCAGGTGGGTGCTACATTTGGGATGGTTTGAGGCAAGCTTCCTCACTTAATTATAAAGTGTTATGACATCGTGAAAGGCGCTATACAAAAATTAGGGACGCACCGATATGAAAATTCTGGACTGATACCGATATCAATAATTCAAACAATCGGACGATTTATTGTCCCATTTGTGCCCTGGCAAAACATTCTAATAATTCTGCCCTTCATTATACTTTTCAATGAGCACAAATTAAATCATACAAATGTATGGAACAGCTTTTATTAAGCTGATTGCTTAATATCAAATATCAGCCGATACCAATAGTCTACCAATATATTGGTGCACGTCTAATAAAAATGCAATCCATGTTTACTACAATCATCATTATACTCACCAGCAACTGTCGGTTGTCTACGGGTGGACACCAAACCATGTGAAGCCTTGAACAACAAAATACATAATTCTCATTTCTGGAAATATGAGCTGATGTACTTTACAATCTTGACATGAAATTGCTACCTACTTAAAATTGTGAAAAGTGAGTGCTTTAGAGTAGAATGATCAAAACAGGAACACGGCAAGTGAGAGTGCGTCGTACCTCCAGAGTGCTAGAGGGCGCTATGTTCCTGAGGGCACCGCTAGTCTTCCTGCCAATGCTGGTCAGAGATGCAGGCTTGGTTACTTCCACAGAAAAATTAGACAACCTAGCCCACTAGGCCAGGCTGCAGATCAAGTGTGTCATTTTTTTTTCATGTCCACGGTGGGTCCAAAAACACTAGTTTCTGTAACAGTCAAACATTTTTTCTGTCAATTCAGGAGCGTGTAGATAAGCACAAAGCATATGCGTCTGCCTGCCCCCGCTTCTTATTACTCTGCAGTACACTAGTTGAGCTCACAGTCATTGTGTTGGAGTACACTCCATGTGCAGCTTGTACAGGTAGACTGCAGACCCCAAATCAGGATTCAATATCGAACTGTGGGGCACATATACGTACTGGAACCTAGTGTTTTAACAGGATGAACCAGGTGGTTACTAGGGGTGGGCGGATGAGGATCGATACCAAAAGTATTGATACTACCAATACTAAGTCTTGTTTTGAGTATCGATACTAGCGTCAATAGGATTGATACAAGAAACGGATCCGTCTCTCTCTTCTACGCTGTACCCATTTTTAATTAATCAAAGAGTAGAGAAACTGTCTCTGCAAACAACATCCCGTTGTCATCTTCCGACAAGAGTGTAACATTAGATTACGTTCTGGGCACGTGAACACACTTCTTAGTGCATGCACTGTTAGCTTCTCTGCTGCTGTTGTGTGCACTAGGGGTGGGCGATACTGCACATTTTGGGTTCGATACGATACCAAGTAATACTAGGCCAGTATCATCGATATCGATACCGATACCAATACTTTTCAATAATAAATGCTGTTGTACTTTTAAAGGGGAAGGAAAATGTCTAAGTGAACACTGTGATGAATACAGGCATTTCTGCTTCCTTGGCATATTCCTTGGCACTTTCAGTTACCCACACAACACCACATGACACAAAAACTCTTATGAAAAATATTTTAAATGGAAGTAGAAATATTAAACAGATTATTATTATTATTATTATTATGCAATGGGTAATTAATGTCAATCTATTTAGATATATAATGGTAAAGGAGAGTGGATTTACTGTATTAGGCCTAACTACAAATAAAAAAGAAAAGGTAAAACTTTACATCACAGTGCTGATTCCACTGTAATGACTGTGTACATACATATTAAACATCTTAATTACTTATTGCTACACTGTACGTACTACATTACAATTTTTATTAACATTAACCTTCGTAACCCTAACCTTATTCGTAGGTATTAATGCAGTAACGACAGTGTGCAGCAATAAATACAATACTTGTTACACAGGAGCAGAGCACTGTAATGTAAAGTGATACATTCAAATAATGTAAAGAGAATATTAAAAAATCTGGGTAAAATCATATTGATATTTCTGAATAGTTTGGCATTAGTCACCCTTTAAAACTGGTGGTAGCTCCTAGCTAGCTAGCAACATTAGGTTAGCATGTATTAGATCGGTTAAGCTACCTAGCTAACAAGTAGAGGCACTAAATTCAATATAGGCATGCTGCATGAACGAATTTGACTAAAATAAACTATCAACTTCTTGAAGACTGGCAAATGTGATCCGTTTGACTATATACCTGGATATGCTCTGCCTCTTAGAAATGACGCCATCAGTGGACTCTCAGTGGACGTCTGAGTTCTTGGTGTGCGTCTTTGGGAATCTTCCTCCCTCTTTTTTGACTGGCTTTCTTTGTATTGATTGGGGTGTTTACGTTTTAAATGTTTAAATAGATTAGTGGTATTACCAGAGTGTTGCACCATCGTACTGCATGTGTCACAGCTTGCCCTGCTTATTCCATATGCAGTGAAGTAACACCACACAACACTTCGCTTCTTTGCAGCCATTTCACATGGTTTTCATTTAGGTCTCCTGCTCCCGCAAAGTTCTGTGAGGTGAGGAATCAATCAGGAGCAATCGCAGGAAGTTCATGAGCACTCACGCTGCGTAAACGCTGCGCAGGAATGCCTGTACAAAGAAAGAAGATACATTTGCACAGGCAGCTTCAAAATGGATGCCCCTGCACACAACTAGTGTACTCGCGAGTTTGAGAAATAAACGTTTAATTTAGTTAAAGCAGTGCACTGGCTCAGCCCGGCTTCAGGTAAGCAAAGAGAAAAAATTTAATTAATTTTTGTAAACATAGGTAACAATATTTTAAGGGAGAAATCGATACCAAAAACAAAATAACAGTATCGGCAGTATCGATACTTTGGTATCGATCTGCCCACCCCTAGTGTGCACTCACCATCAAACAACATGCGCGGAGCGCTCTCCTAGACTGTTCCTCTTTAAGTTCAGAGAAGACAAGTGGTTGAACTGATGGCTGAACGAAAGAGAGCATAATTTTGAGTTATTTCACAGCTGTGAATGAAAACGTTGCGAACTGCGATGTATGTAGGAAGTCTGTTCGCTACTGTGGCAACACCACCAATTTGTTTAAGCACATTAGAAAAGACCATGAGCAAGAGAACTTGGAGCTGCAACAGAAAAGAAGGGAGGAGGAGGGAAATGCCCCAGCAGCCGGACCCGCGATACAGAGACAGAGTTCTCTGGCAGAGTCTTTTCAGAGAGGTAAGGAATATCCAGGTACATAGTAGTGAAATTAATATTTTAGTCAAATCGGATCTTCAGCGTTTGTTAAAAAAAAAAATATATATAAAAAATATTTGTTTTTGTTTTGGGTCACTTACTATCACAAGATATCTTTTCAAGGTCACCATTGATATGCTCCTCTCATGTTGAGAATTGTGGTGATATCAAACATCCATAGGGCCTGGGGGAAGTGAGCTCTGTTTATACAGAGATGTTGATTGAGCTGATATTTGGCATAATATGCTCAAGAACATTGCTACCAAGCGACAAGGCCAGTCATACCATGTTTACCTCTGCTTTAATCTGGTGGGCTATCATTCTTTTCTCCATGAGCCGTAATTTCCAGCTCATAGGTAGAACCCTGAAATTGTGGTGTGGCACTGGCTACCGAAGCTACATGCCTAAGTGCCCTGGTGTCATTCACAGAGCAATATACCCGCCAATGATGGGCCCCATTTTGTCTGCTTGCGCAGGATGACCAAAATGCACGTCCCCGACACATCATTGAGCCTTTTGTGGGAAGGTCTGGAATGTAGAGTGCAAAGTACATTCCCACCGCCTTCATCTCAAAGAACTGGAGGCTTTCCTTGTTGAAGAATGGTCCAAGATCCCACTAGAAAGTTGTAAAACTTGTATAAGAGCATTCCAAGAAGGCTTGAAGCTGTTCTGAAGGTAGAGCCCAACTCCTTATTAGTTAATAAATATTGATAGATTGTTTAGCGTTTTCATTATTTTGTGTACTTCCTATAGGTGGACAAAAACATTTATTATGTGAGTGTTGATTGACTCATGGAAGAGTGGTGTCGTATTCCTCCTGACGCTAATAGACTCTATGCCACGGCACATACAGGCTGTACTGGTCACACATGGTGGCCCAGCACCCTATTAAGTGACTTTAAATTGTTTTGAGCACTAAATGTAGGAACTGAGTGGATTAATATGACTGACAGGATTTGACTGAACTCAGCTAAGGCCAGCAGAGGGCGCTGTGTCCACAGGGCCAGAACCAGGGTTATTTCTGAGTCTTTCCTTTCTTTCAGACTGCCATAGCTGCAAAAGGTACCGACAGGAGATCGAGAGGTTGCGAGCAGGTATCCTACCCTTCCCCACTGTTCATGCTTGTTTCCTAAAGTGTCTAATTATGCTAAAGATGCATCTCTTATAGAATACGTCACACTTTTATTGACATAAGACCTGTATTTAAAAAAAATTCATAATATGAAAAAAGTGAAGTTATTGTAATGTCATCGGTGAAGTGTCACTAATGGTTAAATGAAAATTAAACTCTATTTCTATGTTTGTAAGTAATGCATTGCACAGGACCTGAAAACCATTAGTGACCTGTCTTGTTCCAATGTCACTGTTTTTACTTGTCATTTGTATTATCTTGTAGGAGTGTAATGGGTACATGGTTCGGTACATACCTCAGTTTTGAAGTCACGGTTCGGTACGTTTTCGGTACAGTGGGGACAAAAAGAAATGCAAAACATAAAATTGCTTTTAATTTATTATTATTATTATAAATTTATTTATCAATATTGCTGCAATCGCGCACACAAAAAGTTTGCACGTGCGTTAGTGGTGAAAGCAAGATTGCATTTGTTTGGTTCACAACGCGTACCAAACCGAAAGTCGGTACGAATACGTGTACTCGTACTAAGGGTGTAACCTTATTGCCTTGTGTAGTTTTGTGTGATGCTCCCTTGACCAGGTCCTCCTTGAAAAAGAGACTTTTCTCCTGGATAAATAATGGATGGATGGATGGATATTAATCCAGCTTTTGGCTGAAATGAATAGAAATCTCACAGAATCACCTCTACTTGCATGATTTTGTTAGACCAAACACCTCCCGCGTGGGACCCACAAAGCGCTAACCGCTGACAATTGTGAAGTGATTATATCTATCTATCAATATTTCTATCAAATTCAAACCAGACCTAAATAATCGAGAGTGCACGTCTTTCCTTTTGATTGGTGCTGGGTCTGGTCTAATGTGATCTCAGGCTAGGTGTAGGGCCTCTTGTGCAAGCCTCCAATTTGACTCTTGATTTCAGCTCCTGCGCTCTCTCCCTCTCCATTAGAACTCCGGGAACGGGACCAGACCCGCTCATAGAAGAGGATACCGTCACGTAGGGCAGTAGCAAAAAGAGCGGTGAATTAAATTGAACTCTTCTGAATATTGACATGTTATTTTTCTGAGACCCCATAAGGCTTGTAAAACGGAATGCTTCCTGCTCAATAAAGACTCTGTGCAAAAGGGAACAGGAAGGTGTATACACACAGGTCTTTTGAAAACTTCTAGTTCTCTTTGAAGCTGCCCATTTCTGTCACTGATTGAGTTTCATGTCTGTTATTTTGCAGCGAGCTCCCAACAGGACAATCCCCAGGAATTTTTTAAATGAAAATATGTTAAATAAATAAAATCCTTTTTCCGAAAGTGGTGTGTGGGCTTCGGTGACTGGCCACCCGCTGGCTTGTTTTGTAATGGGATCAATTGGTGCCCTTGGTCTTGTGCTTTTTGAGTGGGGGGGAACTGTGTGTGGAGGAATTCCTGCTCGGTATTCATTCTGCCTATCTGGGCAAGTTGAGCGGTGGCTGAAGCAATGGAGACACTGAATACAAAACACTGTCCCAGTGCTGAGCAGTTCAGTGTTCATGTGTAAGCCTCACTGAACACGACACACGCATGCTCGCTCACACATACACACGCATGTTCGCTTGCTCGCACACACACCCACACGCATGCATTGCACGTGTATGCTCATTCGTTCACACACATTCGCGCACATCCATGCGCACGCTCGTTCACTCACTCATTCAAATACACACTCTCGCACAAGTCTGCTCATTTACGCACATACTTGATCACACTCACTCCCTCATTCACATACGCACGTACTCACTCAAATCGCACTCACTCTCTCACGCACAGTGTAGAAGAGGGTTGAATTAAGCAAAGTTTCCTATGAACGTTTCCCTGAGTGAAATTGTGACATTTGGGATATTTGTTTCCATGAATGGTTATGGCTAGTGTGGCTAGGAAAATAAGCACTCAGTGAAGCGCAAAGAGCGGTGATTGTTGGGGCACGTTTGGCAGGAGCTTCAGTGACAAAGACTGCTCAACTTGCTGAAGTTTCACGGGTAATAGTGGCTAAAGTAATGTTGGCATGGAAGTCTGAGGGAAAGACATCAACTAGGGGCAACTGGTCAAAGGCGCATACGCCGTGACCATGACGCCTGTGATGGCTCGAGATGCAAGGCAAAACAGACAAGCAACTCAATTGACTGCAAATATCAATCTGGAGCGTGAGCCGGCAGTTTCATCAAGAACGGGCCGCCAACAACTTCACAGAGAGGGATACTGTGGTTGGGTTGTTTCCCTATTAAGACACTTTGTCAGTGTTTCCTTACATGTATGTTACAAATAGTATGTTTGGGGTCGAAATACCATGTATAGGGCAGTCAAATTTTAACAAGAAATGTTGACTTAAAGTGTAGTAACACCTGTCACAATGCAAATGTTGAAAAATCCAACTCTTTGTCCTAAAAGTACAACTAAATATACATTTATGGACATCCAAGATGGCAACCATTTCAATCAAAGAAATGTAATTTTAGTGACCTGCAGCTTCAGCTAGCTGTATGAAGACCAATAAGACAATCCACAGATATAGTTATAAATATAATATATATAAAGACATAAATTGATCACAGATGTAATTATAAAGAGTAAAAAGTGTTAAACTACAATGCATCGTCATCCAGATCATTTGTTTTTTGTAAACCAACACATCTTTGTTTTATCTGAAATGTAACATAACTTATGCCATTTAGCAGATGCTTTTATCCAAAGCAGCTTGCAATAGTGAATGTATACATTTTTCAGTATTTGTGGCCCCAATGGGAATCGAACCCACAACCTAAGCGTTGTCAGTGCCATGCTCTACCTACTGAGCCACACATAACCATTTTGTTGCCTGATTTCTTTTATGAATTTAAAATGTAAAATGCAACTTTGCCTTTCTTCTTCTTCTTGCCTTGCCCTTCTTAACAGAGAAGCTTGATGTTCTCTGCCAAGGTGTATTAAGAGATGGAGATCAGTTTCTTCTCCGCAAAGGATTGGACATTCTCCTTTTACAGCATTAACCTCAGTTGTGCAGAATAGGACCCAGACTGAAGCATATTGTGCAATAGTTTCACCCATGTTAGGGGAACATGTGCACTTGGATGAGAATAAATGAACTTTGGAGTGTGTGTTTCTTGACTTTGAATGTATGGCCATGTCATTCCACAGTTAAGCCAGTAGAAGGCGCTGTGTCCACATGGACACAATAGGCACATTACCGCATTGTTTTTGACATTCTGGAAATTGCAGTCTGTCTAGAATAGGTATTTGCATTACATAAGGCTCCCCTCTCCCCTCAACACTGCCGGGGGGGGCCCATATACATGCTCAAACTGATGTTTCTTGGATTCTGTGGAACGATGCTGGGTTTTTACACAATGCATGGGACCATCTCCAGACTAAGACCAGACTTCGTATAATACAAAGTCAATTTTTATATTTATATTATATTTATATATAGCTGTTATTCAAATATGTTATATAAATGGGCATTAAACAAACTGGAAAAGCAAAATGTTTTATGTTTTTTAACTCCAACATTATCTCCACCGTTTACATTTTCTCACACGTAGAATTTACATGTGTTGATTTTATTCAACAAGATCAAAAGTGCTGTACCAAAACCGGTACAGCACTTTTGCATTTAAGCTCACTTATTTTGCATTTATTTGGATGAGGTTGGCTCCAATGTATTTGATGGCACTATAGCAATCGATTGAAGATCTTGTTTATAAAAATGTATTCAAAATCACAAGTATGCCACAGAGGTCTGAACCCTTGAGCACATATTTTCACATTTGAACAGTATGCCCCTTGTCAACTTACATTTTCTGGGTCCAACATGATGGAATTGAAATTAGAAATTGGCATACAAGCAAAAGCAACATCTCATTAACCAGATATTGCATGCTAACAAAACTTTGTACACATCTTCAATGGACTCTCAAACATAAGATTTTTGTAATTCAGAGTGTCAATTGAAACAATATGGCTACCGCAAGCCAAACAATTTTCAGTCATTTGCATGTAATATGTAGATGATCAAATCTCAATTTGATATGTAGTTGGAGTAGGTGACACCATATACAATTTCCCAAATGTGAATGCAATCCATTGACAAATGTGGCCTCCACATGCAACAAATGTAACATTTTTAAAAGAATACTCAAAAACATCTCATTAACTGCTGTCCTAAAATGCATGGAATTTGGCATACATGATCCTTGGGCAAACCCTTATTAATATTATGAATTAGTGGGTGAAAAAATATGGCCACGGCATCCAATCATATGACAGGTATAGTTGAAAGGTCAAACACAAATGTATTCAGCATGCCACTCCCCAGACCGGTATATGCAATAGCAACATGTCTTTCTGCCAAATATGGCATAGGTCACATATTATTAAAAAGTTCACTTTTTTAAGTTTAAAATTTTAAATTAAAAAAGTTAACATTTGAAAACTTAGTTTGAGTGGCATGGATATCTGGTAGGTGGGTTGCTGAGTGATGTTGTCATTCGGAAACTGGATTTATTATTATTGTTTTTATGCACAACGGACATCCTGTCAGCTTCCCTCCCCCCTCCCTGGGGCGGACAGCCAATTGCCGTCCCCTGGTGGCACTCCCGGCCAGAGCCGACTCTGGCGGGACGAGGAATCGAACCGGTGTCGAACTTTGTAACCACTGGAGGCCCTAGGAAACTGGATTTTGACCAGAAGGTTGATGGTGTAGATCCCACTGAGAAAAGCTCAGAAATATATCTACAATGTTTTGCAATCTCAATTTCTGATCATTGCAATGCACTCTTCATAGGTGTAGAATACATAACAAACAGGCACAGGAATGCACTAGTGACAATTATAGATGCATTTATGCACATTTATGTCAATCTTACTTAAGCTGAAGCTTACTATCTGTAGAAGTCAGGCAATATTTTAAAATAACATGCATTTAAATATGTATTATTTGTATATGTTGCATTTGAATAACTAAACAAATGAGAAATACTGGTCATGGCTTTACCAAAATAAATGAATTAAATTAATAACACGAATAAAAGTGCAATGCTACTCCAAACTAAATATTAGTGAAAACTGAACCCCTGCGGTCCATGTGGTAACTGCACAAAAAACACTGTTTTTGCCTTGTCTGTCATAAAGTTAACCACGGCTATTGATAGCTATAGATGTCTGTGTCAGATATGCCTACAGCTGTCTAAATTTGCTTTATTTATTAATTAATTCATCATTATGATCAAATTATTGTAGCGATCCTGCTAGGGTCACTCATTGAAATGTGTGTGTGGGGCATCATGGGGGAACAAGGTTGTGTGTTTGTGTGTTCCCCCCTGTGTTAAATGCTGAATTGTTCTGTTAATCTTTTATGTGTGTATTATTGTAATTATGTGTTTGTGTTAGCTAGCTGGTCGCGGTGAGTTAGTGTTAGAACCACCGCGGCCAGTATGCCCAGAGTGTTTGGTGCAGTCCCTTGAGCTGCAGGGCAAAAGTGTTCATTCGACCAAGTGTGAAGAGGACTGTTACTTCCTGAGCAGGTCCTGTGGGAGGCAAGGAACATCAGGGTCTTCCAAGAACTAACAGTGGACCTGTTCACTCTCCGGAGGAGGCTTCAAAACCTCCTCCAGGACGGCGTTTTGGTGGACTTTTTGAAGGACGAGAGAGGGGCAAGGAGGAAATGGGGGGTGAGCCACTGGAAAGAACTCATTATATAGCTCACCCCCCCTCCCAGAGGAGGTGCGCTCTGGGCACTCAACGCCCAAGCACAAACCTTTGTTTTTTGTTCTTTGTTTCTTGTTATGTTTTGATTTAAGATTATATGTACTTCCACGTCCTGTCTGTCTGTTGTATAGTCTAGTCTGTTAAGTTGTTTCCCTGTCTTTGAAACTGCACTATCCTATTGTTACCAAATATTGTTTTTGTTTCCCCCTCTAGTTGGTATGCCAACTTTGTTATGAAACGTTTTTAAACATTGTAAGAATTTTTAAAAACCAATAAAAGAACATTCCTGACTGTTACAACATCTACGGAAGGCGTTTTAATGGTCAATCGTGTCCTTCTAAGGACACGTTTGTTCCAGTCAGGGTCAAGCAAATGTCAAGCATTTTATGTCAAGCAAACATAAATTATAAATATGTTTTTACTTTGAAAGATATTATTTGCTACTATGAAAACAAAAATAATGTGGATTTCGAGTTAGTAGTGTACTTTTTTTAAATCCTTGCAGCTACATTTTATATACACAAACAAAATGTAAGAAAGCCAGGCTAAAATAATTATTTCTTATTGAAATTTAATTCCTTATTAAGTCCTTAAAACAAAATACAAAGTGTAAAATGTTTCGAAGCACTCTAACAATGTCCTTGGGAAAACACCCTAACGTAGTTGATTTTTTATTTTTTTATTCTAATCTATATTATCTTCATACATTTTATTTGACTCTGTATTGATGTATTTATAATTTCATACGAAATTCGTTTTTAACATTGTATGTAGTGATGACTGTTCTTTGTTTTGAAATATGTATTGAATATTTTGTCATTGCTGTTATATATCCTTTGTAAAAGTTAAT
The DNA here is from genome assembly GCA_029706075.1 of Aldrovandia affinis. NCBI lineage: Eukaryota > Metazoa > Chordata > Actinopteri > Notacanthiformes > Halosauridae > Aldrovandia > Aldrovandia affinis. Next base: position 4,080,171 of record JAINUG010000010.1, read on the forward strand.
AAAAAACAATGTTGCCAGATACCTGTTCTGCTCCCCAAAAATATTATTTAAAAACCCCTACCTTCCATTGACTCCCATATACATTTTTAAGACTATTCTTCGCAAATTTCTTCTAAATCGCTAATGTTTACCATTGACTTCCAGACATACAGTATGTTCACTGAAACTTCGTCCATTCATTTTTCAGACAATCCCTAGATTTGCGTATAAACTCCAATATGGCAACCCTAGCTGGCGCGCTCTTACTGTAACTGACGCGAAACTGTCGTGCTGAGAAATGTGCTTTACGGCTCCCATGTGTGCGTATTGGTAATGCCACTGTCCTTGCAGTGATGCACACAACATGTAAGTAGCGGGTACGTTGTGTTCAGTAGCTAAATACCTTTCTTACAACAAAATGTGAATACACGAGAAAGCCTGTCTGTCAAATCCATCGGTTCATTTTGTTCTATTGGTTTAGGGTTGGTAAGCTAAGTTCGCTAGTTACATAGCTAACTACCATATAGTTGCTTTATTCGGGGGAAACGTTGTCTTGTGAGCTGAGCAACATTGCACCGGTGATGTGATTGTGATCACCGTTTGTGATTAATAGGCAGGTAGCTCGATGGCTGGCTTGCTATCTAGTTTAATGTTAATTAATTAATGTATTAATTAATTAATGTTATCTCAGCATTAGCTGCTTTCACTACTAACGTAGTTGTAGTAACGCAGAATAACATTCTATCTTTATTCGGTGAACTACACTACCGGTCAAAAGTTTTAGAACACCCCCATTTTCCAGTTTTTACAGAAATTTAAGCAGTTCAAGTCCAGTGAATAACCTGAAATGGTACAAAGTTAAGCGGTAAACTGCCAGAGATTTAAAATAATAATAATAAAAAACGTAGGTTACCAAAAACTGAAAAATAATGTACATTTTTTGGCAGTGAGTAGTTTCCTACACAAGTGCACTTGGTAACTGGAGGAAACTCTGACAGGAAGAGGTCTGGCAGACCCAAAGCCACAACAAAATCAGAAGACAAGTTTCTGAGAGTCAACAGCCTGCGTGATAGGCGGCTCACAGGACAACAGCTTCAAGCACAGCTTAACACTGGTCGAAGTAAGGAAGTCTCAGTTTCAACTGTGAAGAGAAGACTTCGAGCTGCAGGTTTGACAGGTTGAGTGGCAGTAAGAAAGCCATTGCTAAGATGGCTAAATAAGAAAAAGAGGCTTGCCTGGGCCATGAAGCACCGCCAGTGGACTACTGAAGACTGGAAGAAGGTCTTATGGACCAATTAATCAAAATTTTAAATCGTGAAATTTTGAAAGGTTTTTGTACGCCGTCGAGTAGGCGAAAGGATGGTTCCTCAGTGTGTGACACCAACTGTCAAACATGGAGGAGGAAGCGTGATGGTCTGGGGCTCTTTTGCTGGATCCAGAGTCTGCGACCTGCACAAAGTGACTGTTAACCCACGTTAACCCATTACTTGTTCCCTGAAAAGGGCCTTTTCTTATAACTCTGAAATGTACATTATTTTTCAGTTTTTGGTAACCAAAACCTTTTGTTTTTTTAAACCTCTGGCAGTTTACCACTTACCACATACCATTTCAGGTTATTCACTGGACTTGAACTGCTTAAATTTCAGTAAAAACGAAAATGGGGGTGTTCTAAAACTTTTGACCAGTAGTGTATGTCATAAGAATGTTTTTAAATGCACAATGTGGTGTTTTCTGTGCCCCTTTTCACACAGATACTCTCCTCGGAAACCTGTCACATAACGTTACTGTGTAGGATAAAGCCAGGCTAAGGGCATGGCGTTCCCGTTCCCAAAAGTCACTGTCCTTGTTCAAAAGTACAGAACGGGACTGCTAATAGCCGGATGCGGAGCTGTATTCTCCGCCAACATATTCTACCACGTGTTTCCAGATAACACTTTCAAAAAGCTGTACCAGGCCTGGAGCAAAGGGGGGCCCGCAAACCTCTCAGAAAAACTGGAGAACACCTTTCAGGACGTCCTTAAAGATTTGGGTGTCAGTTCCCGTCAACGTTACAGCGCTTTCGCCGCATTCGGCTTCCACCCAGTCGGGGCCGGGTTGCCCTGGATGCCATCTGGAGGGCAGATTGGCATACCCGCAAATTTTAACAGCACCCTGGACGACGCGGGCGGCATCACCAACCGGGTCATCCTCATCAACGGGAAGGAGGTAGCGTGGGACAGCAGCTCCGGCACTGCCCTGAAGGAGGCGCTGGTGTTCTCCCCGGAGGCGCAGCGCTTTGCGGTGGCCCGGGAGGTGGCGCGACTAGAGAGCGGCGGGCCCATACTGCACGCCGCAGTTGCACCGGGTTGCCTGGCCGGCGTGTGTGTGTACGGAGTTGCGCTGAAGCAGATTTTCAACCTGTACAGCGGGCCGGCTCTAATGCGGGGTGTGGTCAACGTGGTGGCGCTGACCCTGGGCGTTGTCTCCTACCTGCTCACCGCCGATGCCGTCAACCAGTGGCTGGACTACAGCTCCGACCGCAAGGCCGCCAGCATCTCCACAGACTATGCCAAAGGAGGGGTGGAGTTCTATGACAAAATCCTCTCCCGCAACAAAACCCTGCGCATACTGATGGGGCAAAAGGGGGAGGAGATGTATGCACCAAGTGGCAACCTGTTTCCTGCCAATGTGTTCCGCTTGAGACATGCCCCTTACACCTCCAGAAGGGAGGGCATTGCCAGGCTTTTAAAGGAGGAGAAGGTACAGGAAGAAGCATGAGACCCCCTATGCTGTGCAGTCCTACATAGCGTGATTTGTACTGCAGTGATTATAATGATTACATAAATACTGATTGGGTATTATTTGTATGTGCTGTCTGTCAGATCTCAAAGTGCTTAAATGTAGAGGGGATCTCAGGGGGACCTCCAAACGCTGTTTACTCCTGACAGAAACCTGAACTGATGCAAGGATGTAGCTGGGGCATTGCTGGTAGAACATGGCCAAACTGGTCTACCCAGCAGTGTGGGAGTTAACACACTTTAAAAAGGTTATGTAGGAGTCATTATGGTGGAGTGAATTTCCATCCACTATCACTGCTCATAAGTGTGGACTACATGTCCCTGTGAGGTTCTCTATTCTGTTGGAATTGTATGGCCATTTCTCATAGTTGTGTAAAACAGTCACATAAAATAATGTAAACCAATCAGAACACCAATGTTTTATCATGCACGCAAAGGTTACAAAGAAATAAACTTGTTTTTGGAAATGTTTGTATTATTGCAGATGAGTGTGTTTGTGTGCGCAAATTTGTCTGTATCTGTCTGTCAGAGAAAGTGTTGCATGGTATGTGTGAAAGAGTGTGTGTGCATGTGTTTGTGATAGGAATAAGACATGTGTAGTTAATTGTTGGAGCACTGGACCACAAGTTCACTAATGGGTCAGTAATGGGTGAAATAATGCCCCCTAGTCACTGCTGCAGGCTCGAGAGCAGGGAAGAAGTGGTTGTTGGGTAGCTCATGCTGCTAAGACTCTGGGTTCCAGTGTGTGGATGCGGCCCCACAGTCTGGTACCAAATCCTGACCTTGCCAGTGCAGACTGTGGCCGGCAAATCTGCAGGGTGGTGCACAACTGGAGGGAGGGTTTCAGTGTGTGCTCATCACTCCTCTGGTCGATTGGGTTGCTGCTTTCGATCGCCTATTTTTTGTACAACCAAATCAGCCCATCCGGAGGCAACAAAGGAAATATTAAGAACGGGTCATTTTGAATGTTTATTTTACTGGATATATCAAAAGTCATGTAATCATATTTATTTTATATGTATTTCGTACATGTAAATCATTTTAAAAAATCAACAATCTTAAACAAAAACCATAGATAGGCCTATTATTAAATAAATCATAAATAACTTAGTGTATCAATTGTTTTTGAACAGGTCTGGAATAATTTCTTTTATGAATATTTTGTAAATATAAATCATTAACAAAAATCATAAATAATTATAAATATAATCAAAGCTAGCTGGCAAGCTAGGGAGCTATTGAAAAAATGTATTGCAGTAACGTTCGCTAGAATTGGGACAGAACAATTCATATTCAAATTTGATCAGTTATGTTTACAGTTTTGCGATGATCTTGTTTGGGAAAGCCGCTATCTTTAGTGGGTGCATAGCTAGGTTGTCTGATGTCACCTAAACAAGCATCAAATTAGATGTTTTCTTAACCAATGAGTGGTGTTTCGGCCAAAAATGGCCGGTGCTATACAAGTCACCTCAAAATTGTGAGATATACATATTTAACCTCAAAAAGTAATTATCATCATGTCACTGACTATCATTACAAACTTGACCAGATATTTCATTTGTTTTTTGTCCATATAGAACAGGTTTCCCTTAATATTACACCACTCGTTTTTCATTACAAAGCAAACAATATGCACTAATTATTCATCAAACTGGCCATGATGGTCATAATGTGTTTTTAAAAAAAAGATTTGCTGGCATGTTTTTAGTATCTTACACATGTAATGTTTGTCTTGCATTTGATGAGGGGCAAATTTGGCACAATAACATCCATTATGACCTGTACAAAGTAACACATCAAAACAGTCATATAAATAAATGAATTAAATTTGTTTTTAATAACAAGACAGCACATTGTAATGGTATATATAAAGCAACATAACCACAGTAAGAACAATCATAACAAGAATAGCAGTAATGGTAATAATAACTATAACAATAATATATTTACATTTTTACTGCGCTTTCCACAACACAATGCAAGGTGCTGAAAGGTGCTGTATTCAAACTGCACATGAATAGCAGTATGTACAAGTATGCTGCTTACAAATATACTTGCTGCAGGTGATGTTGCTCTTTCTCTCTATGTTTGGAGGACAGCTCTGGCACCGTTTACGTTTCTTCCCAGCCTCAGGCACAGGTGGAGTAGGGCCAGGTAGCGCAGGCACAGGAGGAGTAGGGCCAGGTAGCGCAGGCACAGGTGGAGTAGGGCCAGGTAGAGCAGGCACAGGTGGAGTAGGGCCAGGTAGAGCAGGCACAGGTGGAGCAGAGTCCTCAGTCTGGAGCTTTCTGACAATGGCTGCAGCAGCTGGAGCTGTGGGTAGACGTTCTCTGCGGATTATGTGGGGGGTAACGAGCTTTTCCCAGTTCTTGAAGGAAAATCCTCCTGTAAAGTCTCCCTCTGTTCCAGTCAGGGTCAACTGCAGTCCATACGACAAACGTGTTGTAGGCAGAGACATCAATGATGTTAAAAAAGAGGACCAAAGGCCAACGCACTGTCTTCCTTTTGCAGCTGTATGTACCTGTCACTTTATCCAAGTTATCCACCCCTCCCTTGTTGGCGTTGTAATTAAGAATGATTGTAGGTTTCCTGTCATCTCTACTGCCCACTGCAGCATCATGGGTCATGTCCAGCACCACGGGTCATGTCCAGCACCACTTGCATTCCTTGGTTCTTCTCCGGGGCTCCTCCAGGTGGTTTCCCTGTGTACACTTGCAGATTCCAAGCATACGACGACTGTGCATCACACGCCACCCATATTTTGATGCCATATTTACCTGGCTTGTTAGGCATGTACTGTCTGAAGGGACAGCGGCCTTTGAATGGCACAAGACGCTCATCAACTGTAACTTGAGGCCCAGGGTTGTAGATAAGTGGCAGGCGCTCCACCCACCTATCCCACACATCCCTGATAGCCGCCAGCTTATCTCGTTCACGTCGCCCGGGTCTTGTTTCTCGGTTGTCAAATCGAATCGCCCTGGAGAAAATGTGAAAGGTCTGTAATGACATGGTGGCCCGAAATATCGCCCTCCCAGTCTCCGCATTCCATAGGCTGGCTGTCGGTTCATCCCTGGACCGGTACACTCCAGCCAGTATGAGCACACCCATATAAGCATGCAGGTGTGTCCCATCCAGCTCCTTCCAGTTGGCACCGTAAACCCGTCTGCCCTCCAGGTTTGTGTTGTCCAGAATAATCCTCTCCACTGACTGTGGTATGAAAAGTTCAAAGGCAGATTTGATGTCATGAACACGTGTGACTGCAAATCTGCTAGGCCCTGGGACCATTCTGATGATGTTTTCAGCTGACAGTCTTCCCTGACTTGCACAGAGGGTTTGTGACCATGCTATTTTTCCATTTTTTGATATGAGCATCTCCTCTCTTTCAACCTGTGTATTTTCTTCATCAGAGGATGAATCATTGTAGTCTGAATTATGTTCCACATTGTCCTCAGTTTCAGACACTTCCTCCTCTATTACATTGTCATTGTCACTTTCTAAGAGTAAAGCGAGGGCTTCACTGGCTGAGAATCTTCTGCTCATGTTCCTCTTCTGACAATTGCTGAGTGATTGAGTGAGTAAATGGTGAGTGGGACCTTTTTTATATCAGTGTTGCCCCTCTCAGACAGAGAGGCATTTATTGTTATGTCTATGAGGCATTGGTAAGCTTTTTGAAGATACAATATATTTATAAACATGCCTTTAGTTTAAATAAAAGTAAGAATAATGCAAAAAATATTTGCATTTCTTTGGGATAGTCTTTATGTTTGTGGTGAGAGCAGTGCGTGCGTGCGTGCGTGCGTGCGTGCGTGCGTGCAGAAAAACAAAGTGTCCCTCCTATTTATACTAGCAGCTAGTTCATAAAGGCCTATTCTCTTCTCATCAAAATGGGGTGCAAAGTGCATATAGAAATAAACAAAAACATCTAGATGTCAATATTCTGTATAGAAGTTCATGACCCCAAATTAGGCAAAGTTACCTGGCCTCAGACTAAAACAAGTATGTTAACCAGCCTTTAAGAGATGATAAACATCTAAATTCGGGTCAAATCTGTCCACATAATACAAGGGCTACATTTTTAGAATGTAAATGTTTTACAGATTACAGCAGTGGTTCCCATACCTTTCATCTCAAGGCCCCCTACAATGAGCCCCCTGAGGTTTAGGAACCCCACTTCAATGAAATGGTTCACGTTTGACACCTTTATCCAGCCCAACTACCGGTTGAAATGCGTCGCTATTTAACACACTAGTACATGGAAGCATGTCTAAAACGAGATGTCATGTTTTATGGATCTATATCTCGCATGTATTTTGTACAATATAAATATGCAATAAATTACAATGATCATAATTATATCAATGGGATGTAAACTTTTTTTATTTACCAGGTTTATTCATTTTGAAAGTTTGAATTGTAATTTGTGAAATATGGAAGTATAAATAAAACATTAATAAAAAGAGGAAATGTCTTCCATTTTGCCAGTGACTCCCTTTTTGTCTCTGGACCTTAGTTTTGGAACCCCTGGATTAAAGTGTTAATTTAAGGGGAATCGTGGGTTAAAACTTCCTAGGAGTGTGGAGTAAGGTTAGACTGGTACATATCTTAGGCCTGTGGTGGGCCAAATTATTCCCAGCTGCCCATATCAAAGTTTGTGAGCAGTTGTGCTAAATTGTGCCATGCTCCTGAATGGAAACATCACATCCGCCCGCTCGTGACGAACTGTATCAAGAGTATAAATGCCTCCATGTTGACTGGAAACCACAGAAGGGCCTGCTGCTCATTGATGTGCCTTGTTCCTTTATAACCGACTTGCCTGGGTTTCAATGACAGACAGCATTCTGGCTGCAGAGCTGTGCTGGATCCTCTCCTCTCCGACTGCTCTTTGTGTGGACCCAGCAATGCAGACATCCAACAAGTGTTCTACTGCCACTGGTCATATTCAATAAAACTATATTCATTTACATGACTGTGTTTATGCTGTACTAGGTCACTGCCCAAGGCCCGTCCCTTCACCAGCTGGAGTGGGAGCGGGGGCCTATCTGTCCTACATGCCAGAGGCTGGCAGAGGCTCCCTAATCGTGGAAGGGTTGTGAGATACATTTTTGTTAGAAACTTGTAATTTTCTAGTCCTGTCTTTTCCTCTTTCTCCCAATGTGGAACGTCCGTTTGTATTCGTAAATCCGTCTCATCGTTACAATATATTTGTCAGTTCGGGTAAGCACAGATCAAAATGCGCTCTCCTCCAAAGCATGTGCTACCGGCTGCTCCTATTTTTCATTCTGCAGTCCATCAGCTGTGCATTGACTACATAATAATACTACATAATACTACTATGTCGCGCAATGAGACATGGAAAAAGGTGTGCACCAAAAAGGTATCAATGAAGCACCTAACATATCACTATCATTAGCTGGTTAAAGTTAGTGATAGGTTATATCAATTAATTTTACGAACACAGTGTCATCTGATTTGTGAAAGAAAGTAAGATGCCTTTTTTGGGGAAATTATAATATTGTTAAACTAAATATTTTTCACTGAGCAACTGCATTAGTGTAAAATAATATAATTGACCAATTTTTTGAGCATACAATGTAACTCATTACCCGTATTGTTTATTCGATACAGTTTTCTTTGCTCAAGATTTTGTATTCTTTATCAAGATTCATTTTGGAGGCTATTGTATGTTAGGGTACATTCAACCTAACATTACATTTAATAAGGGATGCTTCACAGTACATATATTCATTCATTGAATTGGTCCTGGGAGCCACTGCCTGGGAGGGACACCTCATTGGGAAAGGGGTCAACCAGGAATCACTGGGATAATATCAGCAGAGAAGAGATAAAGTCCACAAGACCCAATGCAGAGGGTTTATGGGCCATTAACTTACTTGGTTATTAATAAATGAGAATAAAGGTGTGTAGCTAATTAATGATTGCTATCTCTGGAGTAGATGTATGTCAACAATCATACCACCCTGACTTTTGTCTTTCCTGATAGCTATAGCTAAGTATGACTGGACTTGGTTAATACTGGAGTGAAGCAGGACTTGGCTTACTTATTACTGAAGCTAAGCAGGACTGGGCTTGGTTAGTACTGAAGCTAAGTAGGGCTGGGCTTGGTTCGTGCTGAAGCTAAGCAGGTGTAGGCCTGGTTAGTACTTACATGGGAGACTGCCTGTGAAAAATAAGTTGCCACATGAAGTGGTGTTGCTGGGCCCATAGGGGGCACTCTTCCATATATACCAACTAAATTGCAATGCCCAAGTGCATATTTCAGATGAAAGGTTAAACTGAGGTCCTTACTCTCTATGGTAATTAAAGATCCCATGAAGCTTCCCCTTTCACTATAAAGCCTTCCGAGATTGTGAAAGGTGTTACATAAATGCAATACTTTATTATTATTATGAGATATGGAGATAATCACAAGGTGTTAAAACTCCCCTGTCCAGTTTGTGTTTATCTTGCAGCTAAAAGCTAAATCAAGTGTCTACAAATTCTCCATTGGAGTTATCTACAAGTGACCTGCTATGCTCGGTATCAGTTTCCATCATGCACCCTCATTCAGGGCAGAGAAAAACTAGCCTGTGGAGAAATGTGTGCCTCTGGGTAATGATGTCTGCTATCGGACCTCACATGATGATTCCTGCTACTAAAGCAGAAACTTGGTCAATGCCCCACCCCCCTACCCACACATTTAAATGAGAGAGAAAGAGAATGAAGAGCCACAAGTCACTCCATAATTATTGACAGGTTTGACGTTCTCAACGAGTGGAAAGTATAGGAAAATTGGAGCTTCAGCACCAACTGCCCTCTGGGCCTGGGCCGGCACAGCTACAGGATCTGTAATGGAAAGATTAAAAGCAACCCTCCCCCCTCCCCTCCCCTCTTCTCCCTTCCCACATACCCACCCTTACACCCTCCCCCACTCCAGCCCCGGTTCCTCCCTCCCTCTCCAATACTGAATAGAATACAGGGGACTTAACAACTTTGCTGCACAGTCCTTTTCCGTCTGCTTTTTGAAGAACAATCTGGAGGAACAGCCCTAACGAGTCATCAGGATATAATCACTACACATAAGGTTTTCCACCGAAAAGGCAAGAAGTTCACAGAATAGAACAGCTCCTGTGGGACATCACGTTCCCAAACGCAACCCAGCCAAGCTTGGCCCAGCCCAGACTGGACCAGACCAGCCCGGCCCAGACCAGCCCAGCTTTTTTCTGCTGTAACCCAGAGCTCGCGAGAGCTCCTCGGCCGATTTCACACTGTCGCTCAGGCTTTACCCTGCGATCATCATGGACAATGATGAGGACGACGATGGGAACTTCACCAAGTGGATGAGCAGCTACTGGGGCCACAGTACCGGGGAAGAGCGAGCCAAGGAGCAGAGACGCAGCTTCAGGAGGCCGTGCCTGCACACGCACCAGCACCGCCGTGCCTCGCTGCCCTGCCAGGTAAGTCCCGCTGCTGGCACCATGCCACCTACCCATGGGGCATTACACATACTGCTCAGACCTTTATTTTTACTCTCGCTTAGACAAAAATAAGATTCATGTGCTTAAATCCAGATATTTTATAGTGTTTCCTATTTCACCATCCATTTTGTTCTTGAGAAACCACTCATTAAAATCTCATTTTGAGGGAAAGAAACCATGTGGATCTTCCATCCAATCTCATTTTTCGGGCAAATGAAATGTTCAGAGCCTGTCCCAAAAACTTTGATTTTGCATTAACTTTAAAAAACTATTCTATTCCAAATGTCACCTCAATCCATGCACATGAGCAGAACATACTGACGACACACAAAGCAAAAGAAGTGGCTGTTCTATTTCATAAGTTACTGCCAAGGCCCATTTTCAAATCATGCCAATGATTAAATTACATTAACTCCTAAATTTGAGAAGGGGAAAACATGTACCCATTTGGCTGGTATGGGTTCAGACAAGGGCACTGTGGAGGTAAATGATAGTGTCCCAGTTGGCACTACAGACACACTGTTGTGGGGCTGTGGCTGCGGTGAAGAATACTGAAAATGGCCAATTTCCTCAACAACAAGCGCTGATGACTGCTAATTTGGTGAGTGGAGAAGCACTTGGACTGTGGAGTGAGTCTAATATTCGCTTTTGAGCGATTTCATTCAATGTCTATTGTTGGTTAACTTTTTAAATATCATATTACACTAGGTTAATTCTAACCTTCAGTTACATCTGATTTTAGTCTGATTATTAATATGGATAGTTAAACAGGTCATGCAGAGCCAAAGGGCACACTCTGTAAAAAAAAAAAAAAAAAAAAAAAAAAGAAAATCCAATATTCTAAAATATGGCCTAAAGGGCACAACAACAGCATTATTTGCTTTGCAGCAGAGATGTAATTTTTTCACAAACAACAACCAAGAGATGTGAAATAAACATTCAACAATAACCACTCAATACAAATCAACAGTTTGTCTAAATGTCTGATTGTGGCCATTTAGGTGTCTATTTAAGAAAAGAAAATAGGCTAATTTGCATCTTTATGGTACAACTTAGCAGGGTGCTGTGTAAAATGTATTACATGTTGCTGTATTTTGGCAAACTACTCAGAAATCTTTTTTTGTTTATTTTTCACAACAGCGGTATATCAGAGGCCCCTTGGATAATCATAGCAGTCGCTCATTTCCCACACATGCTGCTGTTGCCCCAGAGAATGAGGTTTGAAAAGTAACATGTCTGACCAATGAGATTAAAATTGGTTTGCACAAATCAAGCTTGTTTGTTGAGTCAAAGATAGTGTGTTGCTCCAGGATGCCATGCAGTGGGGTCATGTTGGGGGTGGACAACCATTAAAATCTGTGTAAAACAGATCAAAAATTATAATTTCATACAATTTTATTCTTCTAAGAAATCTATTCTGAATGTCTTGACGCAGCTCACAATTAATTTGAAATCAATTTGGCTGTCGTATTTCCTTGATATGTTGTTTTTGGAGAGGTTGCGCAGAGCAAGTTCTGCCACTTTGAATATCTGGTCTGGCACAGTACACTTTGTCTCTGACCTTATTTGCAATGTAGTTCAGAATTGTTTTAGAGTCCTTGCTTTTGTTAGGATTTGAGGTTTTCTTGTTTGTGTGTTTGCCCACCTCTGGTCACTTTTATTGTTCTGATTATACTCTCAACTACTTGTTGTAGGTATGTCAGAAAATGAAAAGGTTTTTGTCCACAAAAAATAATAATATTTGCATGCATCAGTCTAAGGTGGTGTGGTGTAAGGTCTAAGGTTTGGCACTGTGTCACTGGAGTATCTTGATCTGTGAGTCCCCTCTTACCTGCACACATACCTTATGTCTCTCTCTCATTAGTGGAACACTGGTGAAGTGCTCCGAAACCCTTATTTATATAAGCCACGGATAAACACTACATTTTAGTGTACACTTAACACTACAGTAGTGCAGTAATACAACGATAGACATCATTGCAGGCAGCTGCGTACCATACCTGTAACACTGGGAAGGAAAAGGTTAGTAAATGTTTTTTTTAAAGTTTTTTTTAAATAAATGGAGTAAGGGGGGATACATAGTGTTGAGCAAATAGGCAGTGGTGATGACAATTAGCTAGATGTACAGAGTTCACTGGTAGTGGACTCTGAAAAGGTGGGTTTTCAGTCTCTTGCGGAAGATTGCAAGTGATTCCGCGGTCCTGACCGATTGCGGAAGGTCGTTCCACCACCGAGGGGTCAGGGCAGAGAAGAGACGAGACCACGAGGAGCGGCTGCCAGGCGCCCGGAGGGATGGGGCAGTCAGTTTGCCAGAGGAGGCGGAGCGGAGGGGTTTGGCTGGGGTGTAGGGAGTGATAAGTGACTGGAGGTATGGGGGAGCAGTACCTCTAGCCGCTTGAAAAGCAAGCACCAGTGATTTGAATGCGATGGGGAGCCAGTGCACTACACTACATTACATTTTGCACACCCTTCTCAGAGTGTTTAAAGATCTCATTTGAGTTGAGTCTCCAATGTTCTTTTCCCGTCAGAACAGGTTATATGGTAAAAAAATGCAATAATCATCTGCATATTGATGATGGATGAGGATATGCATGAAGTGCATCATGGAATGCTTTGATGTTAACAGGCTGCCTAGCTTGAACCTTGTGGTTCTGAGTGGCTCAGTAGGTAGAGCATGGTGTTGGCAACGCTTAGGTTGTTGGTTCGATTCCCACTGGGGCCCATATATACTGAAAAATGTATGCATTCACTACTGTACGTCGCTTTGGATAAAAGCATCTGATAAATGGCATATTATTATTAACTGAAATTTTGTCCTAAAGTTGTTTTGAAGATGTTTTTTCCTCTATTTGCAAGGGCATAATCTGAATTCTTGCAAAATATATTAAGCATAATTAGTTTGAGGTGTATTCCCTCTGTCGAAGGACTTTAAAATTGGAAAACAATTGTTGGTTTATGATGCAAATTAAAGTGCGGGGTAACGCATAAAGCCATATTGGGATGGCAGGTATGCTATCTGTCAAGTTTCAGGTTACTTCTACAAGTTATTTCTGCTTCACTAATATTCATCACGAGAAAATAAATCAACAGTGTATACTGGATAATGTATAAATTGCAGCCAACCCAAATATGCTAACAATGTTTATATATATACTTTTTTTTTTTTAAGTATGTAGTCCCAGTGGGAATTGAACCCACAACCTATGCGTTCCCAACAATATTATTGTTTATTATGTATTATTAATGTTTCAATATTAAACATGGTAATATGGCATGCTCCTGCTCTCTGATTGGTTCAGTCATTTGAGGCTGTTTGCCAATGACCACTTGAGATTTATTTGGTGTAGAACGGGGGCAGGTGGCTTCAGTATCTGTATCTATCAGTATCTATCTCTCCACAATTCTATATCTGTTCCAGACCTTGGCCTTGAGTTACACTCTCATAATCTCCACTGTTTTCATGATTGCATTCTTACAAGCTTGGGGGAGGAGATGTGGACATGTGGCCTGGAGGAGAGAAGAGTGATTAGAACACAATTGAGCTGTCTCTTTTTATCAGCTGACATTCAGTTGGCACTGAAGCTGCCTTGTATGAGATTTAAACATTTGTTTTTATAATGTTGTAGTAATGTGAGCAAGTACTAAGACAAATTCATACAATAGAAATCATTTGTAGCAACTTATTTTGATGTAGCAATACAGTTTATTGAGTTGACTTGACTATATCGTATAAGTACCACTTTCTTTTTTTATAAAACACACGGATCTGACATGTCGGGAAACAATGGCTTAAGCAGTTACACAGGGATGTACTGTATGAGTGAAAGTATCTATGTTTAAATGCACAAGCTTAAAGGGGGTGGCTCAGGACTTTTTTTTACATATAATATCACATAAAATTGGAATGTCTATATATCTATAAGTCATACACACACAGACATATATATATATATATATATATATATTATATATATATAAACTACCGTTCAAAAGTTTGGGGTCACCTGCTGGAAACTATTTTTATCTCATAATTGACAATGCTTTACACCGTATACATTTCTGTAAATACTTTAACATGACAAAAAACACATGTAACAATGAACAAAATGAACATCAAAGAAATGTTCAAGAAAATTATATTGAAAATTGAATCTTGGATTCGCCAAAATAGTCACCCTTTGGCGTGAGAATAGCCTCACAAACAGTGGCCATTCGGTTAATAAGTTTTAGCAGGAAATCACCCGACATGTTTTCCCAGCTATCCTGCAGCAATTCCCAGAGAAACTTGTGGGTTGCTTTGCTTTGACTCTTCCTTTCCAGTTTGTCCCATACAAGTTCTATGGGATTGAGGTCTGGACACTGGGCAGGCCAGGTCTTTAGTTTGAGTTGTTGTTCACATTCCTCCTTCACCAGATAGTTCTTGCACAGCTTCAAGGTGTGTTTCGGGTCGTTATCTTGCTGAAGAATGAAGGAGTGCCCGATTAGCCATAGTCCAGATGGAAGGTGACCCCAAACTTTTGAACGGTAGTGTATATATATATATATATACCATATATAACAGAAAAAACCCCCAATAGTTCGTAAATAGATCCAATAAATCCATAAAGTGTTTATCAGTGTCCCGCCTTGCAAAAGCCAATG